>CAUYWW010000146.1:0-1200000 GCA_963576845.1 Megachile leachella | reverse complement strand
AAGTATAATTATTATAGTTTTAGCGATAATAATAGTAAAATATGGCAAATAGTGCATGTTATATTGATAATAATAAAAGTAATAAGTATATTTATTACACTTCTATCGATAATAACTGCATAATATGGGTAATAATGCATGTTATATTGATGATAATAAAAGTAATACGTATATTTATTATAGTTCTAGCGACAATAACTGCATAATATGGGTAATAATGCATGTTATATTGATAATAATATAAGTAATAAGTATAATTATTACAGTTCTAGCGATAATAACTGCATTATATGGGTAATAATGCACGTTATATTGCTAGTAGTATAAGTAATAAGTATAATTATTACAGTTCTAGCGATAATAACTGCATAATATGGGTAATAATGCACGTTATATTGCTAATAATACAAGTAATGAGTACAATTATTACATTTCTAGCGATAATAACTGCATTATATGGGTAATAATGCATGTTATATTGATAATATCGGGAGTAATAAGTATAATTATTATAGTTCTAGCGATAATAATAGTAAAATATGGCAAATAGTGCATGTTATATTGATAATAATAAAAGTAATAAGTATATTTATTACAGTTCTATCGATAATAACTGCATAATATGGGTAATAATGCATGTTATATTGAAGATAATAAAAGTAATACGTATATTTATTATAGTTCTAGCGATAATAACTGCATAATGTGGGTAATAATGCATGTTATATTGATAATAATATAAGTAGTAAGTATAATTATTACAGTTCTAGCGATAATAACTGCATTATATGGGTAATAATGCATGTTATATTGATAATAATATAAGTAATAAGTATAATTATTACAGTTCTAGGGATAATAACTGCATTATATGGGTAATAATGCATGTTATATTGATAATATTGGGAGTAATAAGTATATTTATTATGGTTCTAGAGATAATACCTCCATTATATGGGTAATAATGCATGTTATATTGATAAAAATATAAGTAATAAGTATAATTATTACAGTTCTAGCGATAATAACTGCATTATATGGGTAATAATGCACGTTATATTGCTAATAATATAAGTAATAAGTATAATTATTACAGTTCTAGCAATAATACCTCCATTATATGGGTAATAATGCATGTTATATTGATGATAATGATAGTGATACGTATATTTATTATAGTTCTTGCGATAATAACTGCATCATATGGGTAATAATGCATGTTATATTGATAATAATATAAGTAATAAGTATAATTATTACAGTTCTAGCGATAATAACTGCATTATATGGGTAATAATGCACGTTATATTGCTAATAATATAAGTAATAGGTATAATTATTACAGTTCTAGCGATAATAACTGCATTATATGGGTAATAATGCATGTTATATTGATAACAATATAAGTAATAAGTATAATTGTTACAGTTCTAGCGATAATAACTGCATTATATGGGTAATAGTGCATGTTACATTGATAACATTGGGAGTAATAAGTGTATTTATGATAGTTCTAGCGATAATGACTGCATAATATGGGTAATAATGCATGTTATATTGATAATAATATAAGTAATAAGTATAATTATTACAGTTCTAGCAATAATACCTCCATTATATGGGTAATAATGCATGTTATATTGATGATAATCATAGTGATACGTATATTTATTATAGTTCTTGCGATAATAACTGCATCATATGGGTAATAATGCATGTTATATTGAGAATAATATAAGTAATAAGTATAATTATTACAGTTCTGGCGATAATAACTGCATTATATGGGTAACAATGCACGTTACATTGCTAATAGTATAAGTAATAAGTATAATTATTACAGTTCTAGCAATAATACCTCCATTATATGGGTAATAATGCATGTTATATTGATAATAATATAAGTAATAAGTATAATTATTACAGTTCTAGCGATAATAACTGCATTATATGGGTAATAATGCACGTTATATTGCTAATAATATAAGTAATAAGTATAATTATTACAGTTCTAGCGATAATAACTGCATTATATGGGTAATAATGCATGTTATATTGATAATATCGGGAGTAATAAGTATAATTATTACAGTTCTAGCGATAATAACTGCATTATATGGGTAATAATGCATGTTATATTGATAATATCGGGAGTAATAAGTATAATTATTATAGTTCTAGCGATAATAATAGTAAAATATGGCAAATAGTGCATGTTATATTGATAATAATAAAAGTAATAAGTATATTTATTACAGTTCTATCGATAATAACTGCATAATATGGGTAATAATGCATGTTATATTGAAGATAATAAAAGTAATACGTATATTTATTATAGTTCTAGCGATAATAACTGCATAATATGGGTAATAATGCATGTTATATTGATAATAATATAAGTAGTAAGTATAATTATTACAGTTCTAGCGATAATAACTGCATTATATGGGTAATAATGCACGTTATATTGCTAACAATATAAGTAATAAGTATAATTATTACAGTTCTAGCGATAATAACTGCATTATATGGGTAATAATGCATGTTATATTGATGATAATGAAAGTAATACGTATATTTATTATAGTTCTAGCGATAATAACTGCATAATATGGGTAATAATGCATGTTATATTGAGAATAATATAAGTAATAAGTATAATTATTACAGTTCTGGCGATAATAACTGCATTATATGGGTAATAATGCACGTTATATTGCTAATAGTATAAGTAATAAGTATAATTATTACAGTTCTAGCGATAATACCTCCATTATATGGGTAATAATGCATGTTATATTGATAATGATATAAGTAATAAGTATAATTATTACAGTTCTAGCGATAATAACTACATAATATGGGTAATAATGCACGTTATATTGCTAATAATATAAGTAATGAGTACAATTATTACAGTTCTAGCGATAATAACTGCATTATATGGGTAATAATGCATGTTATATTGATAATAACATAAGTAATAAGTATAATTATTACAGTTCTAGCGATAATAACTGCATTATATGGGTAATAATGCACGTTATATTGCTAACAATATAAGTAATAAGTATAATTATTACAGTTCTAGCGATAATAACTGCATTATATGGGTCAAAATGCATGTTATATTGATAATATTGGGAGTAATAAGTATATTTATTATGGTTCTAGAGATAATAACTGCATAATATGGGTAATAATGCATGTTATATTGATAATAATATAAGGAATAAGTATAATTATTACAGTTCTAACGATAATACCTCCATTATATGGGTAATAATGCATGTTATATTGATGATAATGAAAGTAATACGTATATTTATTATAGTTCTAGCGATAATAACTGCATAATATGGGTAATAATGCATGTTATATTGAGAATAATATAAGTAATAAGTATAATTATTACAGTTCTGGCGATAATAACTGCATTATATGGGTAATAATGCACGTTATATTGCTAATAGTATAAGTAATAAGTATAATTATTACAGTTCTTGCGATAATACCTCCATTATATGGGTAATAATGCATGTTATATTGATAATAATATAAGTAATAGGTATAATTATTACAGTTCTAGCGATAATAACTGCATTATATGGGTAATAATGCATGTTATATTGATAATAATATAAGTAATAAGTATAATTATTACAGTTCTAGCGATAATAACTGCATTATATGGGTAATAATGCATGTTATATTGATAATATCGGGAGTAATAAGTATAATTATTATAGTTCTAGCGATAATAATAGTAAAATATGGCAAATAGTGCATGTTATATTGATAATAATAAAAGTAATAAGTATATTTATTACAGTTCTATCGATAATAACTGCATAATATGGGTAATAATGCATGTTATATTGATGATAATAAAAGAATACGTATATTTATTATAGTTCTAGCGATAATAACTGCATAATATGGGTAATAATGCATGTTATATTGATAATAATATAAGTAATAAGTATAATTATTACAGTTCTAGCGATAATAACTGCATTATATGGGTAATAATGCACGTTATATTGCTAATAGTATAAGTAATAAGTATAATTATTACAGTTCTTGCGATAATACCTCCATTATATGGGTAATAATGCATGTTATATTGATAATAATATAAGTAATAAGTATAATTATTACAGTTCTAGCGATAATAACTGCATTATATGGGTAATAATGCATGTTATATTGATAATGATATAAGTAATAAGTATAATTATTACAGTTCTAGCGATAATAACTACATAATATGGGTAATAATGCACGTTATATTGCTAATAATATAAGTAATGAGTACAATTATTACAGTTCTAGCGATAATAACTGCATTATATGGGTAATAATGCATGTTATATTGATAATAACATAAGTAATAAGTATAATTATTACAGTTCTAGCGATAATAACTGCATTATATGGGTAATAATGCATGTTATATTGATAATATCGGGAGTAATAGGTATAATTATTATAGTTCTAGCGATAATAATAGTAAAATATGGCAAATAGTGCATGTTATATTGATAATAATAAAAGTAATAAGTATATTTATTACAGTTCTATCGATAATAACTGCATAATATGGGTAATAATGCATGTTATATTGATGATAATAAAAGTAATACGTATATTTATTATAGTTCTAGCGATAATAACTGCATAATATGGGTAATAATGCATGTTATATTGATAATAATATAAGTAATAAGTATAATTATTACAATTCTAGCGATAATAACTGCATTATATGGGTAATAATGCACGTTATATTGCTAACAATATAAGTAATAAGTATAATTATTACAGTTCTAGCGATAATAACTGCATTATATGGGTCAAAATGCATGTTATATTGATAATATTGGGAGTAATAAGTATATTTATTATGGTTCTAGAGATAATAACTGCATAATATGGATAATAATGCATGTTATATTGAGAATAATATAAGTAATAAGTATAATTATTACAGTTCTGGCGATAATAACTGCATTATATGGGTAATAATGCACGTTATATTGCTAATAGTATAAGTAATAAGTATAATTATTACAGTTCTTGCGATAATACCTCCATTATATGGGTAATAATGCATGTTATATTGATAATAATATAAGTAATAAGTATAATTAATACAGTTCTAGCGATAATAACTGCATTATATGGGTAATAATGCACGTTATATTGCTAATAATATAAGTAATAAGTATAATTATTACAGTTCTAGCGATAATAACTGCATTATATGGGTAATAATGCACGTTATATTGCTAACAATATAAGTAATAAGTATAATTATTACAGTTCTAGCGATAATAACTGCATTATATGGGTCAAAATGCATGTTATATTGATAATATTGGGAGTAATAAGTATATTTATTATGGTTCTAGAGATAATAACTGCATAATATGGGTAATAATGCATGTTATATTGATAATAATATAAGGAATAAGTATAATTATTACAGTTCTAACGATAATACCTCCATTATATGGGTAATAATGCATGTTATATTGATGATAATGAAAGTAATACGTATATTTATTATAGTTCTAGCGATAATAACTGCATAATATGGGTAATAATGCATGTTATATTGAGAATAATATAAGTAATAAGTATAATTATTACAGTTCTGGCGATAATAACTGCATTATATGGGTAATAATGCACGTTATATTGCTAATAGTATAAGTAATAAGTATAATTATTACAGTTCTTGCGATAATACCTCCATTATATGGGTAATAATGCATGTTATATTGATAATAATATAAGTAATAGGTATAATTATTACAGTTCTAGCGATAATAACTGCATTATATGGGTAATAATGCATGTTATATTGATAATAATATAAGTAATAAGTATAATTATTACAGTTCTAGCGATAATAACTGCATTATATGGGTAATAATGCATGTTATATTGATAATATCGGGAGTAATAAGTATAATTATTATAGTTCTAGCGATAATAATAGTAAAATATGGCAAATAGTGCATGTTATATTGATAATAATAAAAGTAATAAGTATATTTATTACAGTTCTATCGATAATAACTGCATAATATGGGTAATAATGCATGTTATATTGATGATAATAAAAGAATACGTATATTTATTATAGTTCTAGCGATAATAACTGCATAATATGGGTAATAATGCATGTTATATTGATAATAATATAAGTAATAAGTATAATTATTACAGTTCTAGCGATAATAACTGCATTATATGGGTAATAATGCACGTTATATTGCTAATAGTATAAGTAATAAGTATAATTATTACAGTTCTTGCGATAATACCTCCATTATATGGGTAATAATGCATGTTATATTGATAATAATATAAGTAATAAGTATAATTATTACAGTTCTAGCGATAATAACTGCATTATATGGGTAATAATGCATGTTATATTGATAATGATATAAGTAATAAGTATAATTATTACAGTTCTAGCGATAATAACTACATAATATGGGTAATAATGCACGTTATATTGCTAATAATATAAGTAATGAGTACAATTATTACAGTTCTAGCGATAATAACTGCATTATATGGGTAATAATGCATGTTATATTGATAATAACATAAGTAATAAGTATAATTATTACAGTTCTAGCGATAATAACTGCATTATATGGGTAATAATGCATGTTATATTGATAATATCGGGAGTAATAGGTATAATTATTATAGTTCTAGCGATAATAATAGTAAAATATGGCAAATAGTGCATGTTATATTGATAATAATAAAAGTAATAAGTATATTTATTACAGTTCTATCGATAATAACTGCATAATATGGGTAATAATGCATGTTATATTGATGATAATAAAAGTAATACGTATATTTATTATAGTTCTAGCGATAATAACTGCATAATATGGGTAATAATGCATGTTATATTGATAATAATATAAGTAATAAGTATAATTATTACAATTCTAGCGATAATAACTGCATTATATGGGTAATAATGCACGTTATATTGCTAACAATATAAGTAATAAGTATAATTATTACAGTTCTAGCGATAATAACTGCATTATATGGGTCAAAATGCATGTTATATTGATAATATTGGGAGTAATAAGTATATTTATTATGGTTCTAGAGATAATAACTGCATAATATGGATAATAATGCATGTTATATTGAGAATAATATAAGTAATAAGTATAATTATTACAGTTCTGGCGATAATAACTGCATTATATGGGTAATAATGCACGTTATATTGCTAATAGTATAAGTAATAAGTATAATTATTACAGTTCTTGCGATAATACCTCCATTATATGGGTAATAATGCATGTTATATTGATAATAATATAAGTAATAAGTATAATTAATACAGTTCTAGCGATAATAACTGCATTATATGGGTAATAATGCACGTTATATTGCTAATAATATAAGTAATAAGTATAATTATTACAGTTCTAGCGATAATAACTGCATTATATGGGTAATAATGCATGTTATATTGATGATAATGAAAGTAGTAAGTATATTTATTACAGTTCTAGCGATAATAACTGCATTATACGGGTAATAATGCATGTTATATTGATAATAATCGAAGTAATAAGTATATTTATTATAGTTCTATCGACAATAACTGTATAATATGGGTAATAATGCATGTTATATTGATGATAATGAAAGTAGTAAGTATATTTATTACAGTTCTAGCGATAATAACTGCATTATATGCGTAATAATGCATGTTATATTGATAATATTGGGAGTAATAAGTATATTTATTATGGTTCTAGCGATAATAACTGCATAATATGGGTAATAATGCACGTTATATTGCTAATAATATAAGTAATAAGTATAATTATTACAGTTCTAGCGATAATAACTGCATTATATGGGTAATAATGCATGTTATATTGATAATATCGGGAGTAATAAGTATAATTATTATAGTTCTAGCGATAATAATAGTAAAATATGGCTAATAGTACATGTTATACTGATAATAATAAAAGTAATAAGTATATTTATTATACTTCTGTCGATAATAACTGCATTATATGGGTAATAATGCATGTTATATTGATAATATCGGGAGTAAATAGTATAATTATTACAGTTCTAGTGATAATAACTGCATTATATGGGTAATAATGGATGTTATATTGACAATATCGGGAGTAATAAGTATAAGTATTACAGTTCTAGCGATAATAACTGCATTATATGGGTAATAATGCATGTTATATTGATAATATTGGGAGTAATAAGTATAATTATTATAGTTCTAGCGATAATGATTGTAAAATGTTTCTAATAGTGCATGTTATATTGATAATAATAAAAGTTATAAGTATATTTATTACAGTTCTAGCGATAATAACTGCATTATATGGGTAATAATGCACGTTATATTGATAATAATATAAGTAATAAGTATAATTATTACAGTTCTAGCGATAACAACTGCATTATAGGGGTAATAATGCACGTTATATTGCTAATAATATAAGTAATAAGTATAATTATTACAGTTCTAGCGATAATAACTGCATTATATGGCTAATAATGCATGTTATATTGATAATATCGGGAGTAATAAGTATAATTATGATAGTTCTAGCGATAATAATAGTAAAATATGACTAATAGTACATATTATACTGATAATAATAAAAGCAATAAGTATATTTATTATACTTCTGTCGATAATAACTGCATTATGTGGGTAATAATGCATGTTATATTGATAATATTGGGAGTAATAAGTATATTTATTATAGTTCTAGCGATAATAACTGCATAATATGGGTAATAATGCATGTTATATTGATAATATCGGGAGTAATAAGTATAATTATTATAGTTCTAGCGCTTATAATAGTAAAATATGGCTAATAGTGCATGTTATATTGATAATAATAAAAGTAATAAGTACATTTATTATAGTTCTATCGATAATAACTGCATAGTATGGGTAATAATGCATGTTATATTGATGATAATAAAAGTAATACGTATATTTATTATAGTTCTGGCGATAATAACTGCATTATATGGGTAATAATGCACGTTATATTGCTAATAATATAAGTAATAAGTATAATTATTACAGTTCTAGCCATAATAACTGCATTATACGGGTAATAATGCATGTTATATTGATAATAATAGAAGTAATAAGTATATTTATTATAGTTCTATCGATAATAACTGTATAATATGGGTAATAATGCATGTTATATTGATGATAATGAAAGTAGTAAGTATATTTAATACAGTTCTAGCGATAATAACTGCATTATATGCGTAATAATGCATGTTATATTGATAATATCGGGAGTAATAAGTATAATTATTACAGTTCTAGCGATAATACTAGTAAAATATATCTAACAGTGCCTGTTATATTGATAATAATAATAGTAATAAGTATATTTATTATACTTCTGTCGATAATACTTGCATTATATGGGTAATAATGCATGTTATATTGATAATATCGGGAGTAATAAGTATAATTATGATAGTTCTAGCGATAATAATAGTAAAATATGGCTAATAGTACATGTTATACTGAAAATAATAAAAGCAATAAGTATATTTATTATACTTCTGTCGATAATAACTGCATTATATGGGTAATAATGCATGTTATATTGATAATAATGGGAGTAATAAGTATATTTATTATAGTTCTAGCGTTAATAACTGCATAATATGGGTAATAATGCATGTTATATTGGTAATAATATAAGTAATAAGTATAATTATTACAGTTCTAGCGATAATAACTGCATTATATGGGTAATAATGCATGTTATATTGATAATATTGGGAGTAATAAGTATAATTATTATAGTTCTAGCGATAATGATTGTAAAATATTTCTAATAGTGCATGTTATATTGATAATAATAAAAGTTATAAGTATATTTATTACAGTTCTAGCGATAATAACTGCATTATATGGGTAATAATGCACGTTATATTGATAATAATATAAGTAATAAGTATAATTATTACAGTTCTAGCGATAACAATTGCATTATAGGGGTAATAATGCACGTTATATTGCTAATAATATAAGTAATAAGTATAATTATTACAGTTCTAGCGATAATAACTGCATTATATGGGTAATAATGCATGTTATATTGATAATATCGGGAGTAATAAGTATAATTATGATAGTTCTAGCGATAATAATAGTAAAATATGGCTAATAGTACATGTTATACTGATAATAATAAAAGCAATAAGTATATTTATTATACTTCTGTCGATAATAACTGCATTATGTGGGTAATAATGCATGTTATATTGATAATATTGGGAGTAATCAGTATATTTATTATAGTTCTAGCGATAATAACTGCATAATATGGGTAATAATGCATGTTATATTGATAATATCGGGAGTAATAAGTATAATTATTATAGTTCTAGCGATTATAATAGTAAAATATGGCTAATAGTGCATGTTATATTGATAATAATAAAAGTAATAAGTACATTTATTATAGTTCTATCGATAATAACTGCATAATACGGGTAATAATGCATGTTATATTGATAATAATAAAAGTAATAAGTATATTTATTAAAGTTCTATCGATAAGAACTGCATAATATGGGTAATAATGCATGTTATATTGATAATATCGGGAGTAATAAGTATAATTATTACAGTTCTAGCGATAATACTAGTAAAATATATCTAACAGTGCCTGTTATATTGATAATAATAATAGTAATAAGTATATTTATTATGCTTCTGTCGATAATACCTGCATTATATGGGTAATAATGCATGTTATATTGATAATATCGGGAGTAATAAGTATAATTATTATAGTTCTAGCGATAATAATAGTAAAATATGGCTAATAGTACATGTTATACTGATAATAATAAAAGTAATAAGTATATTTATTATACTTCTGTCGATAATAACTGCATTATATGGGTAATAATGCATGTTATATTGACAATATCGGGAGTAATAAGTATAATTATTACAGTTCTAGCGATAATAACTGCATTATATGGGTAATAATGCATGTTATACTGATGATAATAAAAGTAATACGTATATTTATTATAGCTCTAGCGATAATAACTGCATTATATGCGTAATAAGGCATGTTATATTGATAACATCGGGAGTAATAAGTATAATTATTATAGTTCTAGCGATAATACCTCCATTATATGGGTAATAATGCATGTTATATTGGTAATATCGGGAGTAATAAGTATAATTATTACAGTTCTAGCGATAATAACTGCATTATATGGGTAATAATGGATGTTATATTGATAATATCGGGAGTAATAAGTATAATTATTACAGTTCTAGCGATAATACTAGTAAAATATGGGTAAGAGTGCCTGTTATATTGATAATAATGAAAGTAATAAGTATATTTATTATACTTCTGTCGATAATAACTCCATTATATGGGTAATAATGCATGTTATATTGATAATAATATAAGTAATAAGTATAATTATTACAGTTCTAGCTATAATAACTCCATTATATGGGTAATAAAGCATGTTATATTGATAATAATAAAAGTAATAAGTATATTTATTACAGTTCTATCCAAAATAACTGCATAATATGATTAATAATGCATGTTATATTGATGATAATAAAAGTAATACGTATATTTATTATAGTTCTAGCGATAATAACTGCATAATATGGGTAATAATGCATGTTATATTGATAATAATATAAGTAATAAGTATAATTATTACAGTTCTAGCGATAATAACTGCATTAAATGGGTAATAATGCATGTTATATTGATAATAATAAAAGTAATAAGTATATTTATTATACTTCTGTCGATAATAACTGCATTATATGGGTAATAATGCATGTTATATTGATAATATCGGGAGTAATAAGTATAATTATTACAGTTCTAGTGATAATAACTGCATTATATGGGTAATAATGGAAGTTATATTGACAATATCGGGATTAATAAGTTTAATTACTACAGTTCTAGCGATAATAACTGCATTATATGGGTAATAATGCATGTTATATTGATAATATCGGGAGTAATAAGTATAATTATTATAGTTCTAGCGATAATAATAGTAAAATATGGCTACTAGTGCCTGTTATATTGATAATAATAAAAGTAATAAGTATATTTATTATACTTCTGTCGATAATAACTGCATTATATGGGTAATAATGCATGTTATATTGATAATAAGATAAGTAATAAGTATAATTATTACAGTTCTAGCGATAATAACTCCATTATATGGGTAATAATGCATGTTATATTGCTAACTATATAAGTAAGAAGTATAATTATTACAGTTCTAGCGATAATAATAGTAAAATATGGCTAATAGTACATGTTATACTGATAATAATAAAAGTAATAAGTATATTTATTATACTTCTGTCGATAATAACTGCATTATACGGGTAATAATGCATGTTATATTGATAATATCGGGAGTAATAAGTATAATTATTACAGTTCTAGCGATAATAACTGCATTATATGGGTAATAATGGATGTTATATTGATAATATCGGGAGTAATAAGTATAATTATTACAGTTCTGGGGATAATACTAGTAAAATATGGGTAAGAGTGCCTGTTATATTGATAATAATATAAGTAATAAGTATAATTATTACAGTTCTGGCGATAATAACTGCATTATATGGGTAATAATGCATGTTATATTGATAATATCGGGAGTAATAAGTATAATTATTATAGTTCTAGCGATAATAATAGTAAAATATGGCTACTAGTGCCTGTTATATTGATAATAATAAAAGTAATAAGTATATTTATTATACTTCTGTCGATAATAACTGCATTATATGGGTAATAATGCATGTTATATTGATAATAAGATAAGTAATAAGTATAATTATTACAGTTCTAGCGATAATAACTCCATTATATGGGTAATAATGCATGTTATATTGCAAACTATATAAGTAAGAAGTATAATTATTACAGTTCTAGCGATAATAATAGTAAAATATGGCTAATAGTACATGTTATACTGATAATAATAAAAGTAATAAGTATATTTATTATACTTCTGTCGTAATAACTGCATTATACGGGTAATAATGCATGTTATATTGATAATATCGGGAGTAATAAGTATAATTATTACAGTTCTAGCGATAATAACTGCATTATATGGGTAATAATGGATGTTATATTGATAATATCGGGAGTAATAAGTATAATTATTACAGTTCTAGGGATAATACTAGTAAAATATGGGTAAGAGTGCCTGTTATATTGATAATAATATAAGTAATAAGTATAATTATTACAGTTCTGGCGATAATAACTGCATTATATGGGTAATAATGCATGTTATATTGATAATATCGGGAGTAATAAGTATAATTATTATAGTTCTAGCGATAATAATAGTAAAATATGGCAAATAGTGCATGTTATACTGATAATAATAAAAGTAATAAGTATATTTATTACAGTTCTATCGATAATAACTGCATAATATGGGTAATAATGCATGTTATATTGATGATATCGGGAGTAATAAGTATAATTATTACAGTTCTAGCGATAATACTAGTAAAATATGTCTAACAGTGCCTGTTATATTGATAATAATAATAGTAATAAGTATATTTATTATACTTCTGTCGATAATACCTGCATTATATGGGTAATAATGCATGTTATATTGATAATATCGGGAGTAATAAGTATAATTATTATAGTTCTAGCGATAATAATAGTAAAATACGGCTAATAGTACATGTTATACTGATAATAATAAAAGTAATAAGTATATTTGTTATACTTCTGTCGATAATAACTGCATTATATGGGTAATAATGCATGTTATATTGATAATGACATAAGTAATAAGTATAATTATTACAGTTCTAGCGATAATAATTCCATTATATGGGTAATAATGCATGTTATATTGCTAACTATATAAGTAATAAGTATAATTATTACAGTTCTAGCGATAATAACTGCATTAAATGGGTAATAATGCATGTTATATTGATAATATCGGGAGTAATAAGTGTATTTATTATAGTTCTATCGATAATAACTGCATAATATGGGTAATAATGCATGTTATATTGATGATAATGAAAGTAGTAAGTATAATTATTACCGTTCTAGCGATAATAACTGCATAATATGGGTGATAATGCATGTTATATTGATAATAATATAAGTGATAAGTATAATTATTACAGTTCTAGCGATAATAACTGTATTATATGGGTAATAATGCACGTTATATTGCTAACAATATAAGTAATAAGTATAATTATTACAGTTCTAGCGATAATAACTGCATTATATGGGTAAAAATGCATGTTATATTGATAATATTGGGAGTAATAAGTATATTTATTATGGTTCTAGAGATAATAACTGCATAATATGGGTAATGATGCATGTTATATTGATAATAATATAAGTAATAAGTATAATTATTACAGTTCTAGCGATAATACCTCCATTATATGGGTAATAATGCATGTTATATTGATGATAATGAAAGTAATACGTATATTTATTATAGTTCTAGCGATAATAGCTGCATAATATGGGTAATAATGCATGTTATATTGAGAATAATATAAGTAATAAGTATAATTATTACAGTTCTGGCAATAATAACTGCATTATATGGGTAATAATGCACGTTATATTGCTAGTAGTATAAGTAATAAGTATAATTATTACAGTTCTAGCGATAATAACTGCATAATATGGGTAATAATGCACGTTATATTGCTAATAATATAAGTAATGAGTACAATTATTACATTTCTAGCGATAATAACTGCATTATATGGGTAATAATGCACGTTATATTGCTAATAATATAAGTAATAAGTATAATTATTACAGTTCTAGCGATAATAACTGCATTATATGGGTAATAATGCATGTTACATTGATAATATTGGGAGTAATAAGTGTATTTATTATAGTTCTAGCGATAATAACTGCATAATATGGGTAATAATGCATGTTATATTTATAATAATATAAGTAATAAGTATAATTATTACAGTTCTAGCAATAATACCTCCATTATATGGGTAATAATGCATGTTATATTGATGATAATGAAAGTAATACGTATATTTATTATAGTTCTTGCGATAATAACTGCATAATATGGGTAATAATGCATATTATATTGAGAATAGTATAAGTAATAAGTATAATTATTACAGTTCTGGCGATAATAACTGCATTATATGGGTAACAATGCACGTGATATTGCTAATAGTATAAGTAATAAGTATAATTATTACAGTTCTAGCAATAATACCTCCATTATATGGGTGATAATGCATGTTATATTGATAATAATATAAGTAATAAGTATAATTATTACAGTTCTAGCGATAATAACTGTATTATATGGGTAATAATGCACGTTATATTGCTAACAATATAAGTAATAAGTATAATTATTACAGTTCTAGCGATAATAACTGCATTATATGGGTAAAAATGCATGTTATATTGATAATATTGGGAGTAATAAGTATATTTATTATGGTTCTAGAGATAATAACTGCATAATATGGGTAATGATGCATGTTATATTGATAATAATATAAGTAATAAGTATAATTATTACAGTTCTAGCGATAATACCTCCATTATATGGGTAATAATGCATGTTATATTGATGATAATGAAAGTAATACGTATATTTATTATAGTTCTAGCGATAATAGCTGCATAATATGGGTAATAATGCATGTTATATTGAGAATAATATAAGTAATAAGTATAATTATTACAGTTCTGGCGATAATAACTGCATTATATGGGTAATAATGCACGTTATATTGCTAATAGTATAAGTAATAAGTATAATTATTACAGTTCTTGCGATAATACCTCCATTATATGGGTAATAATGCATGTTATATTGATAATAATATAAGTAATGAGTATAATTATTACAGTTCTAGCGATAATAACTGCATTATATGCGTAATAATGCACGTTATATTGCTAATAATATAAGTAATAAGTATAATTATTACAGTTCTAGCGATAATAACTGCATTATATGGGTAATAATGCATGTTATATTGATAATAATATAAGTAATAAGTATAATTATTACAGTTCTAGCGATAATAACTGCATTATATGGGTAATAATGCATGTTACATTGATAATATTGGGAGTAATAAGTGTATTTATGATAGTTCTAGCGATAATAACTGCACAATATGGGTAATAATGCATGTTATATTGATAATAATATAAGTAATAAGTATAATTATTACAGTTCTAGCAATAATACCTCCATTATATGGGTAATAATGCATGTTATATTGATGATAATGAAAGTGGTACGTATATTTATTATAGTTCTTGCGATAATAACTGCATCATATGGGTAATAATGCATGTTATTTTGAGAATAATATAAGTAATAAGTATAATTATTACAGTTCTAGCAATAATACCTCCATTATATGGGTAATAATGCATGTTATATTGATAATAATATAAGTAATAAGTATAATTATTACAGTTCTAGCGATAATAACTGCATTATATGGGTAATAATGCATGTTATATTGATAATATTTGGAGTAATAAGTATATTTATTATGGTTCTAGAGATAATACCTCCATTATATGGGTAATAATGCATGTTATATTGATAATAATATAAGTAATAAGTATAATTATTACAGTTCTAGCGATAATAACTGCATTATATGGGTAATAATGCACGTTATATTGCTAATAATATAAGTAATAAGTATAATTATTACAGTTCTAGCAATAATACCTCCATTATATGGGTAATAATGCATGTTATATTGATGATAATGATAGTGATACGTATATTTATTATAGTTCTTGCGATAATAACTGCATCATATGGGTAATAATGCATGTTATATTGAGAATAATATAAGTAATAAGTATAATTATTACAGTTCTGGCGATAATAACTGCATTATATGGGTAACAATGCACGTTACATTGCTAATAGTATAAGTAATAAGTATAATTATTACAGTTCTAGCAAAAATACCTCCATTATATGGGTAATAATGCATGTTATATTGATAATAATATAAGTAATAAGTATAATTATTACAGTTCTAGCGATAATAACTGCATTATATGGGTAATAATGCACGTTATATTGCTAATAATATAAGTAATAAGTATAATTATTACAGTTCTAGCAAAAATACCTCCATTATATGGGTAATAATGCATGTTATATTGAGAATAATATAAGTCATAAGTATAATTATTACAGTTCTGGCGATAATAACTGCATTATATGGGTAATAATGCACGTTATATTGCTAATAGTATAAGTAATAAGTATAATTATTACAGTTCTAGCGATAATACCTCCATTATATGGGAAATAATGCATGTTATATTGATAATGATATAAGTAATAAGTATAATTATTACAGTTCTAGCGATAATAACTACATAATATGGGTAATAATGCACGTTATATTGCTAATAATATAAGAAATGAGTACAATTATTACAGTTCTAGCGATAATAACTGCATTATATGGGTAATAATGCATGTTATATTGATAATAACATAAGTAATAAGTATAATTATTACAGTTCTAGCGATAATAACTGCATTATATGGGTAATAATGCATGTTATATTGATAATATCGGGAGTAATAGGTATAATTATTATAGTTCTAGCGATAATAATAGTAAAATATGGCAAATAGTGCATGTTATATTGATAATAATAAAAGTAATAAGTATATTTATTACAGTTCTAACGATAATAACTGCATAATATGGGTAATAATGCATGTTATATTGATGATAATAAAAGTAATACGTATATTTATTATAGTTCTAGCGATAATAACTGCATAATATGGGTAATAATGCATGTTATATTGATAATAATATAAGTAATAAGTATAATTATTACAGTTCTAGCGATAATAACTGCATTATATGGGTAATAATGCACGTTATATTGCTAGTAGTATAAGTAATAAGTATAATTATTACAGTTCTAGCAATAATACCTCCATTATATGGGTAATAATGCATGTTATATTGATAATAATATAAGTAATAAGTATAACTATTACAGTTCTAGCGATAATAACTGCATTATATGGGTAATAATGCATGTTATATTGATAATAATATAAGTAATAAGTATAATTATTACAGTTCTAGCGATAATACCTCCATTATATGGGTAATAATGCATGTTATATTGATGATAATGAAAGTAATACGTATATTTATTATAGTTCTAGCGATAATAACTGCATAATATGGGTAATAATGCATGTTATATTGAGAATAATATAAGTAATAAGTATAATTATTACAGTTCTGGCGATAATAACTGCATTATATGGGTAATAATGCACGTTATATTGATGATAATGAAAGTGATACGTATATTTATTATAGTTCTTGCGATAATAACTGCATCATATGGGTAATAATGCATGTTATTTTGAGAATAATATAAGTAATAAGTATAATTATTACAGTTCTGGCGATAATAACTGCATTATATGGGTAACAATGCACGTTATATTGCTAATAGTATAAGTAATAAGTATAATTATTACAGTTCTAGCAATAATACCTCCATTATATGGGTAATAATGCATGTTATATTGATAATAATATAAGTAATAAGTATAATTATTACAGTTCTAGCGATAATAACTGCATTATATGGGTAATAATGGAAGTTATATTGACAATATCGGGATTAATAAGTTTAATTATTACAGTTCTAGCGATAATAACTGCATTATATGGGTAATAATGCATGTTATATTGATAATATCGGGAGTAATAAGTATAATTATTATAGTTCTAGCGATAATAATAGTAAAATATGGCTACTAGTGCCTGTTATATTGATAATAATAAAAGTAATAAGTATATTTATTATACTTCTGTCGATAATAACTGCATTATATGGGTAATAATGCATGTTATATTGATAATAAGATAAGTAATAAGTATAATTATTACAGTTCTAGCGATAATAACTCCATTATATGGGTAATAATGCATGTTATATTGCTAACTATATAAGTAAGAAGTATAATTATTACAGTTCTAGCGATAATAATAGTAAAATATGGCTAATAGTACATGTTATACTGATAATAATAAAAGTAATAAGTATATTTATTATACTTCTGTCGATAATAACTGCATTATACGGGTAATAATGCATGTTATATTGATAATATCGGGAGTAATAAGTATAATTATTACAGTTCTAGCGATAATAACTGCATTATATGGGTAATAATGGATGTTATATTGATAATATCGGGAGTAATAAGTATAATTATTACAGTTCTGGGGATAATACTAGTAAAATATGGGTAAGAGTGCCTGTTATATTGATAATAATATAAGTAATAAGTATAATTATTACAGTTCTGGCGATAATAACTGCATTATATGGGTAATAATGCATGTTATATTGATAATATCGGGAGTAATAAGTATAATTATTATAGTTCTAGCGATAATAATAGTAAAATATGGCTACTAGTGCCTGTTATATTGATAATAATAAAAGTAATAAGTATATTTATTATACTTCTGTCGATAATAACTGCATTATATGGGTAATAATGCATGTTATATTGATAATAAGATAAGTAATAAGTATAATTATTACAGTTCTAGCGATAATAACTCCATTATATGGGTAATAATGCATGTTATATTGCTAACTATATAAGTAAGAAGTATAATTATTACAGTTCTAGCGATAATAATAGTAAAATATGGCTAATAGTACATGTTATACTGATAATAATAAAAGTAATAAGTATATTTATTATACTTCTGTCGATAATAACTGCATTATACGGGTAATAATGCATGTTATATTGATAATATCGGGAGTAATAAGTATAATTATTACAGTTCTAGCGATAATAACTGCATTATATGGGTAATAATGGATGTTATATTGATAATATCGGGAGTAATAAGTATAATTATTACAGTTCTAGGGATAATACTAGTAAAATATGGGTAAGAGTGCCTGTTATATTGATAATAATATAAGTAATAAGTATAATTATTACAGTTCTGGCGATAATAACTGCATTATATGGGTAATAATGCATGTTATATTGATAATATCGGGAGTAATAAGTATAATTATTATAGTTCTAGCGATAATAATAGTAAAATATGGCAAATAGTGCATGTTATACTGATAATAATAAAAGTAATAAGTATATTTATTACAGTTCTATCGATAATAACTGCATAATATGGGTAATAATGCATGTTATATTGATGATATCGGGAGTAATAAGTATAATTATTACAGTTCTAGCGATAATACTAGTAAAATATGTCTAACAGTGCCTGTTATATTGATAATAATAATAGTAATAAGTATATTTATTATACTTCTGTCGATAATACCTGCATTATATGGGTAATAATGCATGTTATATTGATAATATCGGGAGTAATAAGTATAATTATTATAGTTCTAGCGATAATAATAGTAAAATACGGCTAATAGTACATGTTATACTGATAATAATAAAAGTAATAAGTATATTTGTTATACTTCTGTCGATAATAACTGCATTATATGGGTAATAATGCATGTTATATTGATAATGACATAAGTAATAAGTATAATTATTACAGTTCTAGCGATAATAATTCCATTATATGGGTAATAATGCATGTTATATTGCTAACTATATAAGTAATAAGTATAATTATTACAGTTCTAGCGATAATAACTGCATTAAATGGGTAATAATGCATGTTATATTGATAATATCGGGAGTAATAAGTGTATTTATTATAGTTCTATCGATAATAACTGCATAATATGGGTAATAATGCATGTTATATTGATGATAATGAAAGTAGTAAGTATAATTATTACCGTTCTAGCGATAATAACTGCATAATATGGGTAATAATGCTTGTTATATTGATAATAATATAAGTAATAAGTATAATTATTACAGTTCTAGCGATAATAACTGCATTATATGGGTAATAATGCACGTTATATTGCTAACAATATAAGTAATAAGTATAATTATTACAGTTCTAGCGATAATAACTGCATTATATGGGTCAAAATGCATGTTATATTGATAATATTGGGAGTAATAAGTATATTTATTATGGTTCTAGAGATAATAACTGCATAATATGGGTATTAATGCATGTTATATTGAGAATAATATAAGTAATAAGTATAATTATTACAGTTCTAGCGATAATAACTGCATTATATGGGTAATAATGCATGTTATATTGATAATATCGGGAGTAATAAGTATAATTACTATAGTTCTAGCGATAATAATAGTAAAATATGGCAAATAGTGCATGTTATATTGATAATAATAAAAGCAATAAGTATATTTATTACAGTTCTATCGATAATAACTGCATAATATGGGTAATAATGCATGTTATATTGATGATAATAAAATAATACGTATATTTATTATAGTTCTAGCGATAATAACTGCATAATATGGGTAATAATGCATGTTATATTGATGATAATGAAAGTAATACGTATATTTATTATAGTTCTAGCGATAATAACTGCATAATATGGGTAATAATGCATGTTATATTGAGAATAGTATAAGTAATAAGTATAATTATTACAGTTCTAGCGATAATACCTCCATTATATGGGTAATAATGCATGTTATATTGATAATGATATAAGTAATAAGTATAATTATTACAGTTCTAGCGATAATAACTACATAATATGGGTAATAATGCACGTTATATTGCTAATAATATAAGAAATGAGTACAATTATTACAGTTCTAGCGATAATAACTGCATTATATGGGTAATAATGCATGTTATATTGATAATAACATAAGTAATAAGTATAATTATTACAGTTCTAGCGATAATAACTGCATTATATGGGTAATAATGCATGTTATATTGATAATATCGGGAGTAATAGGTATAATTATTATAGTTCTAGCGATAATAATAGTAAAATATGGCAAATAGTGCATGTTATATTGATAATAATAAAAGTAATAAGTATATTTATTACAGTTCTATCGATAATAACTGCATAATATGGGTAATAATGCATGTTATATTGATGATAATAAAAGTAATACGTATATTTATTATAGTTCTAGCGATAATAACTGCATAATATGGGTAATAATGCATGTTATATTGATAATAATATAAGTAATAAGTATAATTATTACAGTTCTAGCGATAATAACTGCATTATATGGGTAATAATGCACGTTATATTGCTAGTAGTATAAGTAATAAGTATAATTATTACAGTTCTAGCGATAATAACTGCATAATATGGGTAATAATGCACGTTATATTGCTAATAATATAAGTAATGAGTACAATTATTACATTTCTAGCGATAATAACTGCATTATATGGGTAATAATGCACGTTATATTGCTAATAATATAAGTAATAAGTATAATTATTACAGTTCTAGCGATAATAACTGCATTATATGGGTAATAATGCATGTTACATTGATAATATTGGGAGTAATAAGTGTATTTATTATAGTTCTAGCGATAATAACTGCATGATATGGGTAATAATGCATGTTATATTTATAATAATATAAGTAATAAGTATAATTATTACAGTTCTAGCAATAATACCTCCATTATATGGGTAATAATGCATGTTATATTGATGATAATGAAAGTAATACGTATATTTATTATAGTTCTTGCGATAATAACTGCATAATATGGGTAATAATGCATATTATATTGAGAATAGTATAAGTAATAAGTATAATTATTACAGTTCTGGCGATAATAACTGCATTATATGGGTAACAATGCACGTGATATTGCTAATAGTATAAGTAATAAGTATAATTATTACAGTTCTAGCAATAATACCTCCATTATATGGGTGATAATGCATGTTATATTGATAATAATATAAGTAATAAGTATAATTATTACAGTTCTAGCGATAATAACTGTATTATATGGGTAATAATGCACGTTATATTGCTAACAATATAAGTAATAAGTATAATTATTACAGTTCTAGCGATAATAACTGCATTATATGGGTAAAAATGCATGTTATATTGATAATATTGGGAGTAATAAGTATATTTATTATGGTTCTAGAGATAATAACTGCATAATATGGGTAATGATGCATGTTATATTGATAATAATATAAGTAATAAGTATAATTATTACAGTTCTAGCGATAATACCTCCATTATATGGGTAATAATGCATGTTATATTGATGATAATGAAAGTAATACGTATATTTATTATAGTTCTAGCGATAATAGCTGCATAATATGGGTAATAATGCATGTTATATTGAGAATAATATAAGTAATAAGTATAATTATTACAGTTCTGGCGATAATAACTGCATTATATGGGTAATAATGCACGTTATATTGCTAGTAGTATAAGTAATAAGTATAATTATTACAGTTCTAGCGATAATAACTGCATAATATGGGTAATAATGCACGTTATATTGCTAATAATATAAGTAATGAGTACAATTATTACATTTCTAGCGATAATAACTGCATTATATGGGTAATAATGCACGTTATATTGCTAATAATATAAGTAATAAGTATAATTATTACAGTTCTAGCGATAATAACTGCATTATATGGGTAATAATGCATGTTACATTGATAATATTGGGAGTAATAAGTGTATTTATTATAGTTCTAGCGATAATAACTGCATAATATGGGTAATAATGCATGTTATATTTATAATAATATAAGTAATAAGTATAATTATTACAGTTCTAGCAATAATACCTCCATTATATGGGTAATAATGCATGTTATATTGATGATAATGAAAGTAATACGTATATTTATTATAGTTCTTGCGATAATAACTGCATAATATGGGTAATAATGCATATTATATTGAGAATAGTATAAGTAATAAGTATAATTATTACAGTTCTGGCGATAATAACTGCATTATATGGGTAACAATGCACGTGATATTGCTAATAGTATAAGTAATAAGTATAATTATTACAGTTCTAGCAATAATACCTCCATTATATGGGTGATAATGCATGTTATATTGATAATAATATAAGTAATAAGTATAATTATTACAGTTCTAGCGATAATAACTGTATTATATGGGTAATAATGCACGTTATATTGCTAACAATATAAGTAATAAGTATAATTATTACAGTTCTAGCGATAATAACTGCATTATATGGGTAAAAATGCATGTTATATTGATAATATTGGGAGTAATAAGTATATTTATTATGGTTCTAGAGATAATAACTGCATAATATGGGTAATGATGCATGTTATATTGATAATAATATAAGTAATAAGTATAATTATTACAGTTCTAGCGATAATACCTCCATTATATGGGTAATAATGCATGTTATATTGATGATAATGAAAGTAATACGTATATTTATTATAGTTCTAGCGATAATAGCTGCATAATATGGGTAATAATGCATGTTATATTGAGAATAATATAAGTAATAAGTATAATTATTACAGTTCTGGCGATAATAACTGCATTATATGGGTAATAATGCACGTTATATTGCTAATAGTATAAGTAATAAGTATAATTATTACAGTTCTTGCGATAATACCTCCATTATATGGGTAATAATGCATGTTATATTGATAATAATATAAGTAATGAGTATAATTATTACAGTTCTAGCGATAATAACTGCATTATATGCGTAATAATGCACGTTATATTGCTAATAATATAAGTAATAAGTATAATTATTACAGTTCTAGCGATAATAACTGCATTATATGGGTAATAATGCATGTTATATTGATAATAATATAAGTAATAAGTATAATTATTACAGTTCTAGCGATAATAACTGCATTATATGGGTAATAATGCATGTTACATTGATAATATTGGGAGTAATAAGTGTATTTATGATAGTTCTAGCGATAATAACTGCACAATATGGGTAATAATGCATGTTATATTGATAATAATATAAGTAATAAGTATAATTATTACAGTTCTAGCAATAATACCTCCATTATATGGGTAATAATGCATGTTATATTAATGATAATGAAAGTGGTACGTATATTTATTATAGTTCTTGCGATAATAACTGCATCATATGGGTAATAATGCATGTTATTTTGAGAATAATATAAGTAATAAGTATAATTATTACAGTTCTAGCAATAATACCTCCATTATATGGGAAATAATGCATGTTATATTGATAATAATATAAGTAATAAGTATAATTATTACAGTTCTAGCGATAATAACTGCATTATATGGGTAATAATGCATGTTATATTGATAATATTTGGAGTAATAAGTATATTTATTATGGTTCTAGAGATAATACCTCCATTATATGGGTAATAATGCATGTTATATTGATAATAATATAAGTAATAAGTATAATTATTACAGTTCTAGCGATAATAACTGCATTATATGGGTAATAATGCACGTTATATTGCTAATAATATAAGTAATAAGTATAATTATTACAGTTCTAGCAATAATACCTCCATTATATGGGTAATAATGCATGTTATATTGATGATAATGATAGTGATACGTATATTTATTATAGTTCTTGCGATAATAACTGCATCATATGGGTAATAATGCATGTTATATTGAGAATAATATAAGTAATAAGTATAATTATTACAGTTCTGGCGATAATAACTGCATTATATGGGTAACAATGCACGTTACATTGCTAATAGTATAAGTAATAAGTATAATTATTACAGTTCTAGCAAAAATACCTCCATTATATGGGTAATAATGCATGTTATATTGATAATAATATAAGTAATAAGTATAATTATTACAGTTCTAGCGATAATAACTGCATTATATGGGTAATAATGCACGTTATATTGCTAATAATATAAGTAATAAGTATAATTATTACAGTTCTAGCAAAAATACCTCCATTATATGGGTAATAATGCATGTTATATTGAGAATAATATAAGTCATAAGTATAATTATTACAGTTCTGGCGATAATAACTGCATTATATGGGTAATAATGCACGTTATATTGCTAATAGTATAAGTAATAAGTATAATTATTACAGTTCTAGCGATAATACCTCCATTATATGGGAAATAATGCATGTTATATTGATAATGATATAAGTAATAAGTATAATTATTACAGTTCTAGCGATAATAACTACATAATATGGGTAATAATGCACGTTATATTACTAATAATATAAGAAATGAGTACAATTATTACAGTTCTAGCGATAATAACTGCATTATATGGGTAATAATGCATGTTATATTGATAATAACATAAGTAATAAGTATAATTATTACAGTTCTAGCGATAATAACTGCATTATATGGGTAATAATGCATGTTATATTGATAATATCGGGAGTAATAGGTATAATTATTATAGTTCTAGCGATAATAATAGTAAAATATGGCAAATAGTGCATGTTATATTGATAATAATAAAAGTAATAAGTATATTTATTACAGTTCTAACGATAATAACTGCATAATATGGGTAATAATGCATGTTATATTGATGATAATAAAAGTAATACGTATATTTATTATAGTTCTAGCGATAATAACTGCATAATATGGGTAATAATGCATGTTATATTGATAATAATATAAGTAATAAGTATAATTATTACAGTTCTAGCGATAATAACTGCATTATATGGGTAATAATGCACGTTATATTGCTAGTAGTATAAGTAATAAGTATAATTATTACAGTTCTAGCAATAATACCTCCATTATATGGGTAATAATGCATGTTATATTGATAATGATATAAGTAATAAGTATAATTATTACAGTTCTAGCGATAATAACTACATAATATGGGTAATAATGCACGTTATATTGCTAATAATATAAGAAATGAGTACAATTATTACAGTTCTAGCGATAATAACTGCATTATATGGGTAATAATGCATGTTATATTGATAATAACATAAGTAATAAGTATAATTATTACAGTTCTAGCGATAATAACTGCATTATATGGGTAATAATGCATGTTATATTGATAATATCGGGAGTAATAGGTATAATTATTATAGTTCTAGCGATAATAATAGTAAAATATGGCAAATAGTGCATGTTATATTGATAATAATAAAAGTAATAAGTATAATTATTACAGTTCTAGCAATAATACCTCCATTATATGGGTAATAATGCATGTTATATTAATGATAATGAAAGTGGTACGTATATTTATTATAGTTCTTGCGATAATAACTGCATCATATGGGTAATAATGCATGTTATTTTGAGAATAATATAAGTAATAAGTATAATTATTACAGTTCTAGCAATAATACCTCCATTATATGGGTAATAATGCATGTTATATTGATAATAATATAAGTAATAAGTATAATTATTACAGTTCTAGCGATAATAACTGCATTATATGGGTAATAATGCATGTTATATTGATAATATTTGGAGTAATAAGTATATTTATTATGGTTCTAGAGATAATACCTCCATTATATGGGTAATAATGCATGTTATATTGATAATAATATAAGTAATAAGTATAATTATTACAGTTCTAGCGATAATAACTGCATTATATGGGTAATAATGCACGTTATATTGCTAATAATATAAGTAATAAGTATAATTATTACAGTTCTAGCAATAATACCTCCATTATATGGGTAATAATGCATGTTATATTGATGATAATGATAGTGATACGTATATTTATTATAGTTCTTGCGATAATAACTGCATCATATGGGTAATAATGCATGTTATATTGAGAATAATATAAGTAATAAGTATAATTATTACAGTTCTGGCGATAATAACTGCATTATATGGGTAACAATGCACGTTACATTGCTAATAGTATAAGTAATAAGTATAATTATTACAGTTCTAGCAAAAATACCTCCATTATATGGGTAATAATGCATGTTATATTGATAATAATATAAGTAATAAGTATAATTATTACAGTTCTAGCGATAATACCTCCATTATATGGGTAATAATGCATGTTATATTGATGATAATGAAAGTAATACGTATATTTATTATAGTTCTAGCGATAATAACTGCATAATATGGGTAATAATGCATGTTATATTGAGAATAATATAAGTAATAAGTATAATTATTACAGTTCTGGCGATAATAACTGCATTATATGGGTAATAATGCACGTTATATTGCTAATAGTATAAGTAATAAGTATAATTATTACAGCTCTTGCGATAATACCTCCATTATATGGGTAATAATGCATGTTATATTGATAATAATATAAGTAATAAGTATAATTATTACAGTTCTAGCGATAATAACTGCATTATATGCGTAATAATGCACGTTATATTGCTAATAATATAAGTAATAAGTATAATTATTACAGTGCTAGCGATAATAACTGCATTATATGGGTAATAATGCATGTTACATTGATAATATTGGGAGTAATAAGTGTATTTATGATAGTTCTAGCGATAATAACTGCATAATATGGGTAATAATGCATGTTATATTGATAATAATATAAGTAATAAGTATAATTATTACAGTTCTAGCAATAATACCTCCATTATATGGGTAATAATGCATGTTATATTGATGATAATGAAAGTGATACGTATATTTATTATAGTTCTTGCGATAATAACTGCATCATATGGGTAATAATGCATGTTATTTTGAGAATAATATAAGTAATAAGTATAATTATTACAGTTCTGGCGATAATAACTGCATTATATGGGTAACAATGCACGTTATATTGCTAATAGTATAAGTAATAAGTATAATTATTACAGTTCTAGCAATAATACCTCCATTATATGGGTAATAATGCATGTTATATTGATAATAATATAAGTAATAAGTATAATTATTACAGTTCTAGCGATAATAACTGCATTATATGGGTAATACTGCATGTTATATTGATAATATTTGGAGTAATAAGTATATTTATTATGGTTCTAGAGATAATACCTCCATTATATGGGTAATAATGCATGTTATATTGATAATAATATAAGTAATAAGTATAATTATTACAGTTCTAGCGATAATAACTGCATTATATGGGTAATAATGCACGTTATATTGCTAATAATATAAGTAATAAGTATAATTATTACAGTTCTAGCAATAATACCTCCATTATATGGGTAATAATGCATGTTATATTGATGATAATGATAGTGATACGTATATTTATTATAGTTCTTGCGATAATAACTGCATCATATGGGTAATAATGCATGTTATATTGAGAATAATATAAGTAATAAGTATAATTATTACAGTTCTGGCGATAATAACTGCATTATATGGGTAACAATGCACGTTACATTGCTAATAGTATAAGTAATAAGTATAATTATTACAGTTCTAGCAAAAATACCTCCATTATATGGGTAATAATGCATGTTATATTGATAATAATATAAGTAATAAGTATAATTATTACAGTTCTAGCGATAATAACTGCATTATATGGGTAATAATGCACGTTATATTGCTAATAATATAAGTAATAAGTATAATTATTACAGTTCTAGCGATAATAACTGCATTATATGGGTAATAATGCATGTTATATTGATAATAATATAAGTAATAAGTATAATTATTACAGTTCTAGCGATAATAACTGCATTATATGGGTAATAGTGCATGTTACATTGATAATATTGGGAGTAATAAGTGTATTTATGATAGTTCTAGCGATAATAACTGCATAATATGGGTAATAATGCATGTTATATTGATAATAATATAAGTAATAAGTATAATTATTACAGTTCTAGCAATAATACCTCCATTATATGGGTAATAATGCATGTTATATTGATGATAATGATAGTGATACGTATATTTATTATAGTTCTTGCGATAATAACTGCATCATATGGGTAATAATGCATGTTATATTGAGAATAATATAAGTAATAAGTATAATTATTACAGTTCTGGCGATAATAACTGCATTATATGGGTAACAATGCACGTTACATTGCTAATAGTATAAGTAATAAGTATAATTATTACAGTTCTAGCAATAATACCTCCATTATATGGGTAATAATGCATGTTATATTGATAATAATATAAGTAATAAGTATAATTATTACAGTTCTAGCGATAATAACTGCATTATATGGGTAATAATGCATGTTATATTGATAATATCGGGAGTAATAAGTATAATTATTATAGTTCTAGCGATAATAATAGTAAAATATGGCAAATAGTGCAGGTTATATTGATAATAATAAAAGTAATAAGTATATTTATTACAGTTCTATCGATAATAACTGCATAATATGGGTAATAATGCATGTTATATTGAAGATAATAAAAGTAATACGTATACTTATTATAGTTCTAGCGGTAATAACTGCATAATATGGGTAATAGTGCATGTTATATTGATAATAATATAAGTAGTAAGTATAATTATTACAGTTCTAGCGATAATAACTGCATTATATGGGTAATAATGCACGTTATATTGCTAACAATATAAGTAATAAGTATAATTATTACAGTTCTAGCGATAATAACTGCATTATATGGGTAATAATGCATGTTATATTGATGATAATGAAAGTAATACGTATATTTATTGTAGTTCTAGCGATAATAACTGCATAATATGGGTAATAATGCATGTTATATTGAGAATTATATAAGTAATAAGTATAATTATTACAGTTCTAGCGATAATACCTCCATTATATGGGTAATAATGCACGTTATATTGCTAATAATATAAGTAATGAGTACAATTATTACAGTTCTAGCGATAATAACTGCATTATATGGGTAATAATGCATGTTATATTGATAATAACATAAGTAATAAGTATAATTATTACAGTTCTAGCGATAATAACTGCATTATATGGGTAATAATGCATGTTATATTGATAATATCGGGAGTAATACGTATAATTATTATAGTTCTAGCGATAATAATAGTAAAATATGGCAAATTGTGCACGTTATATTGATAATAATAAAAGTAATAAGTATATTTATTACAGTTCTATCGATAATAACTGCATAATATGGGTAATAATGCATGTTATATTGATGATAATAAAAGTAATACGTATATTTATTATAGTTCTAGCGATAATAACTGCATAATATGGGTAATAATGCATGTTATATTGAGAATAATATAAGTAATTAGTATAATTATTACAGTTCTGGCGATAATAACTGCATTATATGGGTAACAATGCACGTGATATTGCTAATAGTATAAGTAATAAGTATAATTATTACAGTTCTAGCAATAATACCTCCATTATATGGGTGATAATGCATGTTATATTGATAATAATATAAGTAATAAGTATAATTATTACTGTTCTAGCGATAATAACTGTATTATATGGGTAATAATGCACGTTATATTGCTAACAATATAAGTAATAAGTATAATTATTACAGTTCTAGCGATAATAACTGCATTATATGGGTAAAAATGCATGTTATATTGATAATATTGGGAGTAATAAGTATATTTATTATGGTTCTAGAGATAATAACTGCATAATATGGGTAATAATGCATGTTATATTGATAATAATATAAGTAATAAGTATAATTATTACAGTTCTAGCGATAATACCTCCATTATATGGGAAATAATGCATGTTTATTGATAATGATATAAGTAATAAGTATAATTATTACAGTTCTAGCGATAATAACTACATAATATGGGTAATAATGCACGTTATATTGCTAATAATATAAGAAATGAGTACAATTATTACAGTTCTAGCGATAATAACTGCATTATATGGGTAATAATGCATGTTATATTGATAATAATATAAGTAATAAGTATAATTATTACAGTTCTAGCGATAATAACTGCATTATATGGGTAATAATGCATGTTATATTGATAATATCGGGAGTAATAGGTATAATTATTATAGTTCTAGCGATAATAATAGTAAAATATGGCAAATAGTGCATGTTATATTGATAATAATAAAAGTAATAAGTATATTTATTACAGTTCTATCGATAATAACTGCATAATATGGGTAATAATGCATGTTATATTGATGATAATAAAAGTAATACGTATATTTATTATAGTTCTAGCGATAATAACTGCATAATATGGGTAATAATGCATGTTATATTGATAATAATATAAGTAATAAGTATAATTATTACAGTTCTAGCGATAATAACTGCATTATATGGGTAATAATGCACGTTATATTGCTAGTAGTATAAGTAATAAGTATAATTATTACAGTTCTAGCGATAATAACTGCATAATATGGGTAATAATGCACGTTATATTGCTAATAATATAAGTAATGAGTACAATTATTACATTTCTAGCGATAATAACTGCATTATATGGGTAATAATGCACGTTATATTGCTAATAATATAAGAAATAAGTATAATTATTACAGTTCTAGCGATAATAACTGCATTATATGGGTAATAATGCATGTTACATTGATAATATTGGGAGTAATAAGTGTATTTATTATAGTTCTAGCGATAATAACTGCATAATATGGGTAATAATGCATGTTATATTTATAATAATATAAGTAATAAGTATAATTAGTACAGTTCTAGCAGTAATACCTCCATTATATGGGTAATAATGCATGTTATATTGATGATAATGAAAGTAATACGTATATTTATTATAGTTCTTGCGATAATAACTGCATAATATGGGTAATAATGCATATTATATTGAGAATAGTATAAGTAATAAGTATAATTATTACAGTTCTGGCGATAATAACTGCATTATATGGGTAACAATGCACGTGATATTGCTAATAGTATAAGTAATAAGTATAATTATTACAGTCCTAGCAATAATACCTCCATTATATGGGTGATAATGCATGTTATATTGATAATAATATAAGTAATAAGTATAATTATTACAGTTCTAGCGATAATAACTGTATTATATGGGTAATAATGCACGTTATATTGCTAACAATATAAGTAATAAGTATAATTATTACAGTTCTAGCGATAATAACTGCATTATATGGGTAAAAATGCATGTTATATTGATAATATTGGGAGTAATAAGTATATTTATTATGGTTCTAGAGATAATAACTGCATAATATGGGTAATAATGCATGTTATATTGATAATAATATAAGTAATAAGTATAATTATTACAGTTCTAGCGATAATACCTCCATTATATGGGTAATAATGCTTGTTATATTGATGATAATGAAAGTAATACGTATATTTATTATAGTTCTAGCGATAATAACTGCATAATATGGGTAATAATGCATGTTATATTGAGAATAATATAAGTAATAAGTATAATTATTACAGTTCTGGCGATAATAACTGCATTATATGGGTAATAATCCACGTTATATTGCTAATAGTATAAGTAATAAGTATAATTATTACAGCTCTTGCGATAATACCTCCATTATATGGGTAATAATGCATGTTATATTGATAATAATATAAGTAATAAGTATAATTATTACAGTTCTAGCGATAATGACTGCATTATATGCGTAATAATGCACGTTATATTGCTAATAATATAAGTAATAAGTATAATTATTACAGTTCTAGCGATAATAACTGCATTATATGGGTAATAATGCATGTTATATTGATAATAATATAAGTAATAAGTATAATTATTACAGTGCTAGCGATAATAACTGCATTATATGGGTAATAATGCATGTTACATTGATAATATTGGGAGTAATAAGTGTATTTATGATAGTTCTAGCGATAATAACTGCATAATATGGGTAATAATGCATGTTATATTGATAATAATATAAGTAATAAGTATAATTATTACAGTTCTAGCAATAATACCTCCATTATATGGGTAATAATGCATGTTATATTGATGATAATGAAAGTGATACGTATATTTATTATAGTTCTTGCGATAATAACCGCATCATATGGGTAATAATGCATGTTATTTTGAGAATAATATAAGTAATAAGTATAATTATTACAGTTCTGGCGATAATAACTGCATTATATGGGTAACAATGCACGTTATATTGCTAATAGTATAAGTAATAAGTATAATTATTACAGTTCTAGCAATAATACCTCCATTATATGGGTAATAATGCATGTTATATTGATAATAATATAAGTAATAAGTATAATTATTACAGTTCTAGCGATAATAACTGCATTATATGGGTAATAATGCATGTTATATTGATAATATTGGGAGTAATAAGTATATTTATTATGGTTCTAGAGATAATACCTCCATTATATGGGTAATAATGCATGTTATATTGATAATAATATAAGTAATAAGTATAATTATTACAGTTCTAGCGATAATAACTGCATTATATGGGTAATAATGCACGTTATATTGCTAATAATATAAGTAATAAGTATAATTATTACAGTTCTAGCGATAATAACTGCATTATATGGGTAATAATGCATGTTATATTGATAATATCGGGTGTAATAAGTATAATTATTACAGTTCTAGCGATAATAACTGCATTATATGGGTAATAATGCATGTTATATTGATAATATCGGGAGTAATAAGTATAATTATTATAGTTCTAGCGATAATAATAGTAAAATATGGCAAATAGTGCATGTTATATTGATAATAATAAAAGTAATAAGTATATTTATTACAGTTCTATCGATAATAACTGCATAATATGGGTAATAATGCATGTTATATTGAGAATAATATAAGTAATAAGTATAATTATTACAGTTCTGGCGATAATAACTGCATTATATGGGTAATAATGCACGTTATATTGCTAACAGTATAAGTAATAAGTATAATTATTACAGTTCTTGCGATAATACCTCCATTATATGGGTAATAATGCTCGTTATATTGCTAATAATATAAGTAATGAGTACAATTATTACAGTTCTAGCGATAATAACTGCATTATATGGGTAATAATGCACGTTATATTGCTAATAATATAAGTAATAAGTATAATTATTACAGTTCTAGCGATAAGAACTGCATTATATGGGTACTAATGCATGTTATATTGATAATAATATAAGTAATAAGTATAATTATTACAGTTCTAACGATAATACCTCCATTATATGGGTAATAATGCATGTTATATTGATAATAATAGAAGTAACAAATATATTTATTACAGTTCTATCGATAATACCTCGATTATATGGGTAATAATGCATGTTATATTGATGATAATGAAAGTAATACGTATATTTATTATAGTTCTAGCGATAATAACTGCATAATATGGGTAATAATGCATGTTATATTGAGAATAATATAAGGAATAAGTATAATTATTACAGTTCTGGCGATAATAACTGCATTATATGGGTAATAATGCACGTTATATTGCTAATAGTATAAGTAATAAGTATAATTATTACAGTTCTTGCGATAATACCTCCATTATATGGGTAATAATGCATGTTATATTGATAATAATATAAGTAATAAGTATAATTATTACAGTTCTAGCGATAATAACTGCATTATATGGGTAATAATGCACGTTATATTGCTAATAATATAAGTAATAAGTATAATTATTACAGTTCTAGCGATAATAACTGCATTATATGGGTAATAATGCATGTTATATTGATAATAATATAAGTAATAAGTATAATTATTACAGTTCTAGCGATAATAACTGCATTATATGGGTAATAATGCACGTTATATTGCTAGTAGTATAAGTAATAAGTATAATTATTACAGTTCTAGCGATAATAACTGCATAATATGGGTAATAATGCACGTTATATTGCTAATAATATAAGTAATGAGTACAATTATTACAGTTCTAGCGATAATAACTGCATAATATGGGTAATAATGCATGTTATATTGATAATAATATAAGTAATAAGTATAATTATTACAGTTCTAGCGATAATAACTGCATTATATGGGTAATAATGCACGTTATATTGCTGACAATATAAGTAATAAGTATAATTATTACAGTTCTAGCGATAATAACTGCATTATATGGGTAAAAATGCATGTTATATTGATAATGTTGGGAGTAATAAATATATTTATTATGGTTCTAGAGATAATAACTGCATAATATGGGTAATAATGCATGTTATATTGATAATAATATAAGTAATAAGTATAATTAATACAGTTCTAACGATAATACCTCCATTATATGGGTAATAATGCATGTTATGTTGATAATAATAGAAGTAATAAGTATAATTATTACAGTTCTAGCGATAATAACTGCATTATATGGGTAATAATGCACGTTATATTGCTAGTAGTATAAGTAATAAGTATAATTATTACAGTTCTAGCGATAATAACTGCATAATATGGGTAATAATGCACGTTATATTGCTAATAATATAAGTAATGAGTACAATTATTACAGTTCTGGCGATAATAACTGCATTATATGGGTAATAATGCACGTTATATTGCTAATAATATAAGTAATAAGTACAATTATTACAGTTCTAGCGATAATAACTGCATTATATGGGTAATAATGCATGTTATATTGATAATATCGGGAGTAATAAGTATAATTATTACAGTTCTAGCGATAATAACTGCATTATATGGGTAATAATGCATGTTATATTGATAATATCGGGAGTAATAAGTACAATTATTATAGTTCTAGCGATAATAATAGTAAAATATGGCAAATAGTGCATGTTATATTGATAATAATAAAAGTAATAAGTATATTTATTACAGTTCTAGCGATAATAACTGCATAATATGGGTAATAATGCATGTTATATTGAAGATAATAAAAGTAATACGTATATTTATTATAGTTCTAGCGATAATAACTGCATAATATGGGTAATAATGCATGTTATATTGATAATAATATAAGTAATAAGTATAATTATTACAGTTCTAGCGATAATAACTGCATTATATGGGTAATAATGCACGTTATATTGCTGACAATATAAGTAATAAGTATAATTATTACAGTTCTAGCGATAATAACTGCATTATATGGGTAAAAATGCATGTTATATTGATAATGTTGGGAGTAATAAATATATTTATTATGGTTCTAGAGATAATAACTGCATAATATGGGTAATAATGCATGTTATATTGATGATAATGAAAGTAATACGTATATTTATTATAGTTCTTGCGATAATAACTGCATAATATGGGTAGTAATGCATGTTATATTGAGAATAGTATAAGTAATAAGTATAATTATTACAGTTCTGGCGATAATAACTGCACTATATGGGTAACAATGCACGTGATATTGCTAATAGTATAAGTAATAAGTATAATTATTACAGTTCTAGCAATAATACCTCCATTATATGGGTGATAATGCATGTTATATTGATAATAATATAAGTAATAAGTATAATTATTACAGTTCTAGCGATAATAACTGTATTATATGGGTAATAATGCACGTTATATTGCTAACAATATAAGTAATAAGTATAATTATTACAGTTCTAGCGATAATAACTGCATTATATGGGTAATAATGCATGTTATATTGATAATAATATAAGTAATAAGTATAATTATTACAGTTCTAGCGATAATAACTGCATTATATGGGTAATAATGCATGTTACATTGATAATATTGGGAGTAATAAGTGTATTTATGGTAGTTCTAGCGATAATAACTGCATAATATGGGTAATAATGCATGTTATATTGATAATAATGTAAGTAATAAGTATAATTATTACAGTTCTAGCAATAATACCTCCATTATATGGGTAATAATGCATGTTATATTGATGATAATGATAGTGATACGTATATTTATTATAGTTCCTGCGATAATAACTGCATCATATGGGTAATAATGCATGTTATATTGAGAATAAAATAAGTAATAAGTATAATTATTACAGTTCTGGCGATAATAACTGCATTATATGGGTAACAATGCACGTTACATTGCTAATAGTATAAGTAATAAGTATAATTATTTCAGTTCTAGCAATAATACCTCCATTATATGGGTAATAATGCATGTTATATTGATAATAATATAAGTAATAAGTATAATTATTACAGTTCTAGCGATAATAACTGCATTATATGGGTAATAATGCATGTTATATTGATAATATTGGGAGTAATAAGTATATTTATTATGGTTCTAGAGATAATACCTCCATTATATGGGTAATAATGCATGTTATATTGATAATAATATAAGTAATAAGTATAATTATTACAGTTCTAGCGATAATAACTGCATTATATGGGTAATAATGCACGTTATATTGCTAATAATATAAGTAATAAGTATAATTATTACAGTTCTAGCGATAATAACTGCATTATATGGGTAATAATGCATGTTATATTGATAATATCGGGTGTAATAAGTATAATTATTACAGTTCTAGCGATAATAACTGCATTATATGGGTAATAATGCATGTTATATTGATAATATCGGGAGTAATAAGTACAATTATTATAGTTCTAGCGATAATAATAGTAAAATATGGCAAATAGTGCATGTTATATTGATAATAATAAAAGTAATAAGTATATTTATTACAGTTCTATCGATAATAACTGCATAATATGGGTAATAATGCATGTTATATTGAAGATAATAAAAGTAATACGTATATTTATTATAGTTCTAGCGATAATAACTGCATAATATGGGTAATAATGCATGTTATATTGATAATAATATAAGTAATAACTATAATTATTACAGTTCTAGCGATAATAAGTGCATTATATGGGTAATAATGCACGTTATATTGCTGACAATATAAGTAATAAGTATAATTATTACAGTTCTAGCGATAATAACTGCATTATATGGGTAAAAATGCATGTTATATTGATAATGTTGGGAGTAATAAATATATTTATTATGGTTCTAGAGATAATAACTGCATAATATGGGTAATAATGCATGTTATATTGATAATAATATAAGTAATAAGTATAATTATTACAGTTCTAACGATAATACCTCCATTATATGGGTAATAATGCATGTTATATTGATGATAATGAAAGTAATACGTATATTTATTATAGTTCTTGCGATAATAACTGCATAATATGGGTAATAATGCATGTTATATTGAGAATAGTATAAGTAATAAGTATAATTATTACAGTTCTGGCGATAATAACTGCACTATATGGGTAACAATGCACGTGATATTGCTAATAGTATAAGTAATAAGTATAATTATTACAGTTCTAGCAATAATACCTCCATTATATGGGTGATAATGCATGTTATATTGATAATAATATAAGTAATAAGTATAATTATTACAGTTCTAGCGATAATAACTGTATTATATGGGTAATAATGCACGTTATATTGCTAACAATATAAGTAATAAGTATAATTATTACAGTTCTAGCGATAATAACTGCATTATATGGGTAATAATGCATGTTATATTGATAATAATATAAGTAATAAGTATAATTATTACAGTTCTAGCGATAATAACTGCATTATATGGGTAATAATGCATGTTACATTGATAATATTGGGAGTAATAAGTGTATTTATGGTAGTTCTAGCGATAATAACTGCATAATATGGGTAATAATGCATGTTATATTGATAATAATGTAAGTAATAAGTATAATTATTACAGTTCTAGCAATAATACCTCCATTATATGGGTAATAATGCATGTTATATTGATGATAATGATAGTGATACGTATATTTATTATAGTTCCTGCGATAATAACTGCATCATATGGGTAATAATGCATGTTATATTGAGAATAAAATAAGTAATAAGTATAATTATTACAGTTCTGGCGATAATAACTGCATTATATGGGTAACAATGCACGTTACATTGCTAATAGTATAAGTAATAAGTATAATTATTTCAGTTCTAGCAATAATACCTCCATTATATGGGTAATAATGCATGTTATATTGATAATAATATAAGTAATAAGTATAATTATTACAGTTCTAGCGATAATAACTGCATTATATGGGTAATAATGCATGTTATATTGATAATATTGGGAGTAATAAGTATATTTATTATGGTTCTAGAGATAATACCTCCATTATATGGGTAATAATGCATGTTATATTGATAATAATATAAGTCATAAGTATAATTATTACAGTTCTAGCGATAATAACTGCATTATATGGGTAATAATGCACGTTATATTGCTAATAATATAAGTAATAAGTATAATTATTACAGTTCTAGCGATAATAACTGCATTATATGGGTAATAATGCATGTTATATTGATAATATCGGGTGTAATAAGTATAATTATTACAGTTCTAGCGATAATAACTGCATTATATGGGTAATAATGCATGTTATATTCATAATATCGGGAGTAATAAGTACAATTATTATAGTTCTAGCGATAATAATAGTAAAATATGGCAAATAGTGCATGTTATATTGATAATAATAAAAGTAATAAGTATATTTATTACAGTTCTATCGATAATAACTGCACAATATGGGTAATAATGCATGTTATATTGAAGATAATAAAAGTAATACGTATATTTATTATAGTTCTAGCGATAATAACTGCATAATATGGGTAATAATGCATGTTATATTGATAATAATATAAGTAATAACTATAATTATTACAGTTCTAGCGATAATAAGTGCATTATATGGGTAATAATGCACGTTATATTGCTGACAATATAAGTAATAAGTATAATTATTACAGTTCTAGCGATAATAACTGCATTATATGGGTAAAAATGCATGTTATATTGATAATGTTGGGAGTAATAAATATATTTATTATGGTTCTAGAGATAATAACTGCATAATATGGGTAATAATGCATGTTATATTGATAATAATATAAGTAATAAGTATAATTATTACAGTTCTAACGATAATACCTCCATTATATGGGTAATAATGCATGTTATATTGATGATAATGAAAGTAATACGTATATTTATTATAGTTCTTGCGATAATAACTGCATAATATGGGTAATAATGCATGTTATATTGAGAATAGTATAAGTAATAAGTATAATTATTACAGTTCTGGCGATAATAACTGCACTATATGGGTAACAATGCACGTGATATTGATAATAGTATAAGTAATAAGTATAATTATTACAGTTCTAGCAATAATACCTCCATTATATGGGTGATAATGCATGTTATATTGATAATAATATAAGTAATAAGTATAATTATTACAGTTCTAGCGATAATAACTGTATTATATGGGTAATAATGCACGTTATATTGCTAACAATATAAGTAATAAGTATAATTATTACAGTTCTAGCGATAATAACTGCATTATATGGGTAATAATGCATGTTATATTGATAATAATATAAGTAATAAGTATAATTATTACAGTTCTAGCGATAATAACTGCATTATATGGGTAATAATGCATGTTACATTGATAATATTGGGAGTAATAAGTGTATTTATGGTAGTTCTAGCGATAATAACTGCATAATATGGGTAATAATGCATGTTATATTGATAATAATGTAAGTAATAAGTATAATTATTACAGTTCTAGCAATAATACCTCCATTATATGGGTAATAATGCATGTTATATTGATGATAATGATAGTGATACGTATATTTATTATAGTTCCTGCGATAATAACTGCATCATATGGGTAATAATGCATGTTATATTGAGAATAAAATAAGTAATAAGTATAATTATTACAGTTCTGGCGATAATAACTGCATTATATGGGTAACAATGCACGTTACATTGCTAATAGTATAAGTAATAGGTATAATTATTTCAGTTCTAGCAATAATACCTCCATTATATGGGTAATAATGCATGTTATATTGATAATAATATAAGTAATAAGTATAATTATTACAGTTCTAGCGATAATAACTGCATTATATGGGTAATAATGCATGTTATATTGATAATATTGGGAGTAATAAGTATATTTATTATGGTTCTAGAGATAATACCTCCATTATATGGGTAATAATGCATGTTATATTGAAGATAATAAAAGTAATACGTATATTTATTATAGTTCTAGCGATAATAACTGCATAATATGGCTAATAATGCATGTTATATTGATAATAATATAAGTAATAACTATAATTATTACAGTTCTAGCGATAATAACTGCATTATATGGGTAATAATGCACGTTATATTGCTAATAATATAAGTAATGAGTACAATTATTACATTTCTAGCGATAATAACTGCATTATATGGGTAATAATGCACGTTATATTGCTAATAATATAAGTAATAAGTATAATTATTACAGTTCTAGCGATAATAACTGCATTATATGGGTAATAATGCATGTTACATTGATAATATTGGGAGTAATAAGTGTATTTATTATAGTTCTAGCGATAATAACTGCATAATATGGGTAATAATGCATGTTATATTTATAATAATATAAGTAATAAGTATAATTATTACAGTTCTAGCAATAATACCTCCATTATATGGGTAATAATGCATGTTATATTGATGATAATGAAAGTAATACGTATATTTATTATAGTTCTTGCGATAATAACTGCATAATATGGGTAAGAATGCATGTTATATTGAGAATAGTATAAGTAATAAGTATAATTATTACAGTTCTGGCGATAATAACTGCATTATATGGGTAACAATGCACGTGATATTGCTAATAGTATAAGTAATAAGTATAATTATTACAGTTCTAGCAATAATACCTCCATTATATGGGTGATAATGCATGTTATATTGATAATAATATAAGTAATAAGTATAATTATTACAGTTCTAGCGATAATAACTGTATTATATGGGTAATAATGCACGTTATATTGCTAACAATATAAGTAATAAGTATAATTATTACAGTTCTAGCGATAATAACTGCATTATATGGGTAAAAATGCATGTTATATTGATAATAATATAAGTAATAAGTATAATTATTACAGTTCTAGCGATAATAACTGCATTATATGGGTAATAGTGCATGTTACATTGATAATATTGGGAGTAATAAGTGTATTTATGATAGTTCTAGCGATAATAACTGCATAATATGGGTAATAATGCATGTTATATTGATAATAATATAAGTAATAAGTATAATTATTACAGTTCTAGCAATAATACCTCCATTATATGGGTAATAATGCATGTTATATTGATGATAATGATAGTGATACGTATATTTATTATAGGTCTTGCGATAATAACTGCATCATATGGGTAATAATGCATGTTATATTGAGAATAATATAAGTAATAAGTATAATTATTACAGTTCTGGCGATAATAACTGCATTATATGGGTAACAATGCACGTTACATTGCTAATAGTATAAGTAATAAGTATAATTATTACAGTTCTAGCGATAATAACTGTATTATATGGGTAATAATGCACGTTATATTGCTAACAATATAAGTAATAAGTATAATTATTACAGTTCTAGCGATAATAACTGCATTATATGGGTAATAATGCATGTTATATTGATAATAATATAAGTAATAAGTATAATTATTACAGTTCTAGCGATAATAACTGCATTATATGGGTAATAATGCATGTTACATTGATAATATTGGGAGTAATAAGTATATTTATTATGGTTCTAGAGATAATACCTCCATTATATGGGTAATAATGCATGTTATATTGATAATAATATAAGTAATAAGTATAATTATTACAGTTCTAGCGATAATAACTGCATTATATGGGTAATAATGCACGTTATATTGCTAATAATATAAGTAATAAGTATAATTATTACAGTTCTAGCGATAATAACTGTATTATATGGGTAATAATGCACGTTATATTGCTAACAATATAAGTAATAAGTATAATTATTACAGTTCTAGCGATAATAACTGCATTATATGGGTAAAAATGCATGTTATATTGATAATATTGGGAGTAATAAGTATATTTATTATGGTTCTAGAGATAATAACTGCATAATATGGGTAATAATGCATGTTATATTGATAATAATATAAGTAATAAGTATAATTATTACAGTTCTAGCGATAATACCTCCATTATATGGGTAATAATGCATGTTGTATTGATGATAATGAAAGTAATACGTATATTTATTATAGTTCTTGCGATAATAACTGCATAATATGGGTAATAATGCATGTTATATTGAGAATAATATAAGTAATAAGTATAATGATTACAGTTCTGGCGGTAATAACTGCATTATATGGGTAATAATGCACGTTATATTGCTAATAGTATAAGTAATAAGTATAATTATTACAGTTCTTGCGATAATACCTCCATTATATGGGTAATAATGCATGTTATATTGATAATAATATAAGTAATAAGTATAATTATTACAGTTCTAGCAATAATAACTGCATTATATGGGTAATAATGCACGTTATATTGCTAATAATATAAGTAATAAGTATAATTATTACAGTTCTAGCGATAATAACTGCATTATATGGGTAATAATGCATGTTATATTGATAATAATATAAGTAATAAGTATAATTATTACAGTTCTAGCGATAATAACTGCATTATATGGGTAATAGTGCATGTTACATTGATAATATTGGGAGTAATAAGTGTATTTATGATAGTTCTAGCGATAATAACTGCATAATATCGGTAATAATGCATGTTATATTGATAATAATATAAGTAATAAGTATAATTATTACAGTTCTAGCAATAATACCTCCATTATATGGGTAATAATGCATGTTATATTGATGATAATGATAGTGATACGTATATTTATTATAGTTCTTGCGATAATAACTGCATCATATGGGTAATAATGCATGTTATATTGAGAATAATATAAGTAATAAGTATAATTATTACAGTTCTGGCGATAATAACTGCATTATATGGGTAACAATGCACGTTACATTGCTAATAGTATAAGTAATAAGTATAATTATTACAGTTCTAGCAATAATACCTCCATTATATGGGTAATAATGCATGTTATATTGATGATAATGAAAGTGATACGTATATTTATTATAGTTCTTGCGATAATAACTGCATCATATGGGTAATAATGCATGTTATATTGAGAATAATATAAGTAATAAGTATAATTATTACAGTTCTGGCGATAATAACTGCATTATATGGGTAACAATGCACGTTATATTGCTAATAGTATAAGTAATAAGTATAATTATTACAGTTCTAGCAATAATACCTCCATTATATGGGTAATAATGCATGTTATATTGATAATAATATAAGTAATAAGTATAATTATTACAGTTCTAGCGATAATAACTGCATTACATGGGTAATAATGCATGTTATATTGATAATATTGGGAGTAATAAGTATATTTATTATGGTTCTAGAGATAATACCTCCATTATATGGGTAATAATGCATGTTATATTGATAATAATATAAGTAATAAGTATAATTATTACAGTTCTAGCAATAATAACTGCATTATATGGGTAATAATGCACGTTATATTGCTAATAATATAAGTAGTAAGTATAATTATTACAGTTCTAGCGATAATAACTGCATTATATGGGTAATAATGCATGTTATATTGATAATAATATAAGTAATAAGTATAATTATTACAGTTCTAGCGATAATAACTGCATTATATGGGTAATAGTGCATGTTACATTGATAATATTGGGAGTAATAAGTGTATTTATGATAGTTCTAGCGATAATAACTGCATAATATGGGTAATAATGCATGTTATATTGATAATAATATAAGTAATAAGTATAATTATTACAGTTCTAGCAATAATACCTCCATTATATGGGTAATAATGCATGTTATATTGATGATAATGATAGTGATACGTATATTTATTATAGTTCTTGCGATAATAACTGCATCATATGGGTAATAATGCATGTTATATTGAGAATAATATAAGTAATAAGTATAATTATTACAGTTCTGGCGATAATAACTGCATTATATGGGTAACAATGCACGTTACATTGCTAATAGTATAAGTAATAAGTATAATTATTACAGTTCTAGCAATAATACCTCCATTATATGGGTAATAATGCATGTTATATTGATAATAATATAAGTAATAAGTATAATTATTACAGTTCTAGCGATAATAACTGCATTACATGGGTAATAATGCATGTTATATTGATAATATTGGGAGTAATAAGTATATTTATTATGGTTCTAGAGATAATACCTCCATTATATGGGTAATAATGCATGTTATATTGGTAATAATATAAGTAATAAGTATAATTATTACAGTTCTAGCGATAATAACTGCATTATATGGGTAACAATGCACGTTATATTGCTAATAATATAAGTAATAAGTATAATTATTACAGTTCTAGCAATAACAACTGCATTATATGGGTAATAATGCATGTTATATTGATAATATCGGGAGTAATAAGTATAATTATTACAGTTCTAGCGATAATAACGGCATTATATGGGTAATAATGCATGTTATATTGATAATATCGGGAGTAATAAGAACAATTATTATAGTTCTAGCGATAATAATAGTAAAATATGGCAAATAGTGCCTGTTATATTGATAATAATAAAAGTAATAAGTATATTTATTACAGTTCTATCGATAATAACTGCATAATATGGGTAATAATGCATGTTATATTGAAGATAATAAAAGTAATACGTATATTTATTATAGTTCTAGCGATAATAACTGCATAATATGGGTAATAATGCATGTTATATTGATAATAATATAAGTAATAAGTATAATTATTACAGTTCTAGCGATAATAACTGCATTATATGGGTAATAATGCACGTTATATTGCTGACAATATAAGTAATAAGTATAATTATTACAGTTCTAGCGATAATAACTGCATTATATGGGTAAAAATGCATGTTATATTGATAATGTTGGGAGTAATAAATATATTTATTATGGTTCTAGAGATAATAACTGCATAATATGGGTAATAATGCATGTTATATTGATAATAATAGAAGTAACAAATATATTTATTACAGTTCTATCGATAATAACTGCATAATATGGGTAATAATGCATGTTATATTGATGATAATAAAAGTAATACGTATATTTATTATAGTTCTAGCGATAATAACTGCATAATATGGGTAATAATGCATGTTATATTGATAATAATATAAGTAATAAGTATAATTATTACAGTTCTAGCGATAATAACTGCATTATATGGGTAATAATGCACGTTATATTGCTAATAATATAAGTAATAAGTATAATTATTACAGTTCTAGCGATAATAACTGCATTATATGGGTAATAATGCATGTTATATTGATAATAATATAAGTAATAAGTATAATTATTACAGTTCTAGCGATAATAACTGCATTATATGGGTAATAATGCACGTTATATTGCTAGTAGTATAAGTAATAAGTATAATTATTACAGTTCTAGCGATAATAACTGCATAATATGGGTAATAATGCACGTTATATTGCTAATAATATAAGTAATGAGTACAATTATTACAGTTCTAGCGATAATAACTGCATTATATGGGTAATAATGCACGTTATATTGCTAATAATATAAGTAATAACTATAATTATTACAGTTCTAGCGATAATAACTGCATTATATGGGTAATAATGCATGTTATATTGAAGACAATAAAAGTAATACGTATATTTATTATAGTTCTAGCGATAATAACTGCATAATATGGGTAATAATGCATGTTATATTGATAATAATATAAGTAATAAGTATAATTATTACAGTTCTAGCGATAATAACTGCATTATATGGGTAATAATGCACGTTATATTGCTAATAATATAAGTAATAAGTATAATTATTACAGTTCTAGCGATAATAACTGCATTATATGGGTAATAATGCATGTTATATTGATAATAATATAAGTAATAAGTATAATTATTACAGTTCTAGCGATAATAACTGCATTATATGGGTAATAATGCACGTTATATTGCTAGTAGTATAAGTAATAAGTATAACTATTACAGTTCTAGCGATAATAACTGCATAATATGGGTAATAATGCACGTTATATTGCTAATAATATAAGTAATGAGTACAATTATTACAGTTCTAGCGATAATAACTGCATTATATGGGTAATAATGCACGTTATATTGCTAATAATATAAGTAATAAGTATAATTATTACAGTTCTAGCGATAATAACTGCATTATATGGGTAATAATGCACGTTATATTGATAATAATATACGTAATAAGTATAATTATTACAGTTCTAACGATAATACCTCCATTATATGGGTAATAATGCATGTTATATTGATAATAATAGAAGTAACAAATATATTTATTACAGTTCTATCGATAATAACTGCATAATATGGGTAATAATGCATGTTATATTGATGATAATAAAAGTAATACGTATATTTATTATAGTTCTAGCGATAATAACTGCATAATATGGGTAATAATGCATGTTATATTGATAATAATATAAGTAATAAGTATAATTATTACAGTTCTAGCGATAATAACTGCATTATATGGGTAATAATGCACGTTATATTGCTAACAATATAAGTAATAAGTATAATTATTACAGTTCTAGCGATAATAACTGCATTATATGGGTAAAAATGCATGTTATATTGATAATATTGGGAGTAATAAGTACATTTATTATGGTTCTAGAGATAATAACTGCATAATATGGGTAATAATGCATGTTATATTGATAATAATATAAGTAATAAGTATAATTATTACAGTTCTAGCGATAATACCTCGATTATATGGGTAATAATGCATGTTATATTGATGATAATGAAAGTAATACGTATATTTATTATAGTTCTAGCGATAATAACTGCATAATATGGGTAATAATGCATGTTATATTGAGAATAATATAAGTAATAAGTATAATTATTACAGTTCTGGCGATAATAACTGCATTATATGGGTAATAATGCACGTTATATTGCTAATAGTATAAGTAATAAGTATAATTATTACTGTTCTTGCGATAATACCTCCATTATATGGGTAATAATGCATGTTATATTGATAATAATATAAGTAATAAGTATAATTATTACAGTTCTAGCGATAATAACTGCATTATATGGGTAATAATGCACGTTATATTGCTAATAATATAAGTAATAAGTATAATTATTACTGTTCTAGCGATAATAACTGCATTATATGGGTAATAATGCATGTTATATTGATAATAATATAAGTAATAAGTATAATTATTACAGTTCTAGCGATAATAACTGCATTATATGGGTAATAATGCACGTTATATTGCTAGTAGTATAAGTAATAAGTATAATTATTACAGTTCTAGCGATAATAACTGCATAATATGGGTAATAATGCACGTTATATTGCTAATAATATAAGTAATGAGTACAATTATTACAGTTCTAGCGATAATAACTGCATTATATGGGTAATAATGCATGTTATATTGATAATATCGGGAGTAATAAGTACAATTATTATAGTTCTAGCGATAATAATAGTAAAATATGGCAAATTGTGCATGTTATATTGATAATAATATAAGTAGTAAGTATAATTATTACAGTTCTAGCGATAATAACTGCATTATATGGGTAATAATGCACGTTATATTGCTAACAACATAAGTAATAAGTATAATTATTACAGTTCTAGCGATAATAACTGCATTATATGGGTAAAAATGCACGTTATATTGATAATATTGGGAGTAATAAGTATATTTATTATGGTTCTAGAGATAATAACTGCATAATATGGGTAATAATGGATGTTATATTGATAATAATATAAGTAATAAGTATAATTATTACAGTTCTAGCGATAATACCTCGATTATATGGGTAATAATGCATGTTATATTGATGATAATGAAAGTAATACGTATATTTATTATAGTTCTAGCGATAATAACTGCATAATATGGGTAATAATGCATGTTATATTGAGAATAATACAAGTAATAAGTATAATTATTACAGTTCTGGCGATAATAACTGCATTATATGGGTAATAATGCACGTTATATTGCTAATAGTATAAGTAATAAGTATAATTATTACAGTTCTTGCGATAATACCTCCATTATATGGGTAATAATGCATGTTATATTGATGATAATGAAAGTGATACGTATATTTATTATAGTTCTTGCGATAATAACTGCATCATATGGGTAATAATGCATGTTATATTGAGAATAATATAAGTAATAAGTATAATTATTACAGTTCTCGCGATAATAACTGCATTATATGGGTAACAATGCACGTTATATTGCTAATAGTATAAGTAATAAGTATAATTATTACAGTTCTAGCAATAATACCTCCATTATATGGGTAATAATGCATGTTATATTGATAATAATATAAGTAATAAGTATAATTATTACAGTTCTAGCGATAATAACTGCATTACATGGGTAATAATGCATGTTATATTGATAATATTGGGAGTAATAAGTATATTTATTATGGTTCTAGAGATAATACCTCCATTATATGGGTAATAATGCATGTTATATTGGTAATAATATAAGTAATAAGTATAATTATTACAGTTCTAGCGATAATAACTGCATTATATGGGTAACAATGCACGTTATATTGCTAATAATATAAGTAATAAGTATAATTATTACAGTTCTAGCGATAATAACTGCATTATATGGGTAATAATGCATGTTATATTGATAATATCGGGAGTAATAAGTATAATTATTACAGTTCTAGCGATAATAACTGCATTATATGGGTAATAATGCATGTTATATTGATAATATCGGGAGTAATAAGTACAATTATTATAGTTCTAGCGATAATAATAGTAAAATATGGCAAATAGTGCCTGTTATATTGATAATAATAAAAGTAATAAGTATATTTATTACAGTTCTATCGATAATAACTGCATAATATGGGTAATAATGCATGTTATATTGAAGATAATAAAAGTAATACGTATATTTATTATAGTTCTAGCGATAATAACTGCATAATATGGGTAATAATGCATGTTATATTGATAATAATATAAGTAATAAGTATAATTATTACAGTTCTAGCGATAATAACTGCATTATATGGGTAATAATGCACGTTATATTGCTAATAATATAAGTAATAAGTATAATTATTACAGTTCTAGCGATAATAACTGCATTATATGGGTAATAATGCACGTTATATTGCTAATAGTATAAGTAATAAGTATAATTATTACAGTTCTTGCGATAATACCTCCATTATATGGGTAATAATGCATGTTATATTGATAATAATATAAGTAATAAGTATAATTATTACAGTTCTAGCGATAATAACTGCATTATATGGGTAATAATGCACGTTATATTGCTAATAATATAAGTAATAAGTATAATTATTACAGTTCTAGCGATAATAACTGCATTATATGGGTAATAATGCATGTTATATTGAAGATAATAAAAGTAATACGTATATTTATTATAGTTCTAGCGATAATAACTGCATAATATGGGTAATAATGCATGTTATATTGATAATAATATAAGTAATAAGTATAATTATTACAGTTCTAGCGATAATAACTGCATTATATGGGTAATAATGCACGTTATATTGCTAATAATATAAGTAATAAGTATAATTATTACAGTTCTAGCGATAATAACTGCATTATATGGGTAATAATGCATGTTATATTGATAATAATATAAGTAATAAGTATAATTATTACAGTTCTAGCGATAATAACTGCATTATATGGGTAATAATGCACGTTATATTGCTAGTAGTATAAGTAATAAGTATAACTATTACAGTTCTAGCGATAATAACTGCATAATATGGGTAATAATGCACGTTATATTGCTAATAATATAAGTAATGAGTACAATTATTACAGTTCTAGCGATAATAACTGCATTATATGGGTAATAATGCACGTTATATTGCTAATAATATAAGTAATAAGTATAATTATTACAGTTCTAGCGATAATAACTGCATTATATGGGTAATAATGCATGTTATATTGATAATAATATAAGTAATAAGTATAATTATTGCAGTTCTAACGATAATACCTCCATTATATGGGTAATAATGCATGTTATATTGATAATAATAGAAGTAACAAATATATTTATTACAGTTCTATCGATAATAACTGCATAATATGGGTAATAATGCATGCTATATTGATGATAATAAAAGTAATACGTATATTTATTATAGTTCTAGCGATAATAACTGCATAATATGGGTAATAATGCATGTTATATTGATAATAATATAAGTAATAAGTATAATTATTACAGTTCTAGCGATAATAACTGCATTATATGGGTAATAATGCACGTTATATTGCTAACAATATAAGTAATAAGTATAATTATTACAGTTCTAGCGATAATAACTGCATTATATGGGTAAAAATGCATGTTATATTGATAATATTGGGAGTAATAAGTACATTTATTATGGTTCTAGAGATAATAACTGCATAATATGGGTAATAATGCATGTTATATTAATAATAATATAAGTAATAAGTATAATTATTACAGTTCTAGCGATAATACCTCGATTATATAGGTAATAATGCATGTTATATTGATGATAATGAAAGTAATACGTATATTTATTATAGTTCTAGCGATAATAACTGCATAATATGGGTAATAATGCATGTTATATTGAGAATAATATAAGTAATAAGTATAATTATTACAGTTCTAGCGATAATAACTGCATAATATGGGTAATAATGCACGTTATATTGCTAATAATATAAGTAATGAGTACAATTATTACAGTTCTAGCGATAATAACTGCATTATATGGGTAATAATGCACGTTATATTGCTAATAATATAAGTAATGAGTACAATTATTACAGTTCTAGCGATAATAACTGCATTATATGGGTAATAATGCACGTTATATTGCTAATAATATAAGTAATAAGTATAATTATTACAGTTCTAGCGATAATAACTGCATTATATGGGTAATAATGCATGTTATATTGATAATAATATAAGTAATAAGTATAATTATTACAGTTCTAACGATAATACCTCCATTATATGGGTAATAATGCATGTTATATTGATAATAATAGAAGTAACAAATATATTTATTACAGTTCTATCGATAATAACTGCATAATATGGGTAATAATGCATGTTATATTGATGATAATAGAAGTAATACGTATATTTATTATAGTTCTAGCGATAATAACTGCATAATATGGGTAATAATGCATGTTATATTGATAATAATATAAGTAATAAGTATAATTATTACAGTTCTAGCGATAATAACTGCATTATATGGGTAATAATGCACGTTATATTGCTAACAATATAAGTAATAAGTATAATTATTACAGTTCTAGCGATAATAACTGCATTATATGGGTAAAAATGCATGTTATATTGATAATATTGGGAGTAATAAGTACATTTATTATGGTTCTAGAGATAATAACTGCATAATATGGGTACTAATGCATGTTATATTGATAATAATATAAGTAATAAGTATAATTACTACAGTTCTAGCGATAATACCTCGATTATATGGGTAATAATGCTTGTTATATTGATGATAATGAAAGTAATACGTATATTTATTATAGTTCTAGCGATAATAACTGCATAATATGGGTAATAATGCATGTTATATTGATAATAATATAAGTAATAAGTATAATTATTACAGTTCTAGCGATAATAACTGCATTATATGGGTAATAATGCACGTTATATTGCTAACAATATAAGTAATAAGTATAATTATTACAGTTCTAGCGATAATAACTGCATTATATGGGTAAAAATGCATGTTATATTGATAATATTGGGAGTAATAAGTACATTTATTATGGTTCTAGAGATAATAACTGCATAATATGGGTAATAATGCATGTTATATTAATAATAATATAAGTAATAAGTATAATTATTACAGTTCTAGCGATAATACCTCGATTATATAGGTAATAATGCATGTTATATTGATGATAATGAAAGTAATACGTATATTTATTATAGTTCTAGCGATAATAACTGCATAATATGGGTAATAATGCATGTTATATTGAGAATAATATAAGTAATAAGTATAATTATTACAGTTCTAGCGATAATAACTGCATAATATGGGTAATAATGCACGTTATATTGCTAATAATATAAGTAATGAGTACAATTATTACAGTTCTAGCGATAATAACTGCATTATATGGGTAATAATGCACGTTATATTGCTAATAATATAAGTAATGAGTACAATTATTACAGTTCTAGCGATAATAACTGCATTATATGGGTAATAATGCACGTTATATTGCTAATAATATAAGTAATAAGTATAATTATTACAGTTCTAGCGATAATAACTGCATTATATGGGTAATAATGCATGTTATATTGATAATAATATAAGTAATAAGTATAATTATTACAGTTCTAACGATAATACCTCCATTATATGGGTAATAATGCATGTTATATTGATAATAATAGAAGTAACAAATATATTTATTACAGTTCTATCGATAATAACTGCATAATATGGGTAATAATGCATGTTATATTGATGATAATAGAAGTAATACGTATATTTATTATAGTTCTAGCGATAATAACTGCATAATATGGGTAATAATGCATGTTATATTGATAATAATATAAGTAATAAGTATAATTATTACAGTTCTAGCGATAATAACTGCATTATATGGGTAATAATGCACGTTATATTGCTAACAATATAAGTAATAAGTATAATTATTACAGTTCTAGCGATAATAACTGCATTATATGGGTAAAAATGCATGTTATATTGATAATATTGGGAGTAATAAGTACATTTATTATGGTTCTAGAGATAATAACTGCATAATATGGGTACTAATGCATGTTATATTGATAATAATATAAGTAATAAGTATAATTACTACAGTTCTAGCGATAATACCTCGATTATATGGGTAATAATGCTTGTTATATTGATGATAATGAAAGTAATACGTATATTTATTATAGTTCTAGCGATAATAACTGCATAATATGGGTAATAATGCATGTTATATTGAGAATAATATAAGTAATAAGTATAATTATTACAGTTCTGGCGATAATAACTGCATTATATGGGTAATAATGCACGTTATATTGCTAATAGTATAAGTAATAAGTATAATTATTACAGTTCTTGCGATAATACCTCCATTATATGGGTAATAATGCATGTTATATTGATAATAATATAAGTAATAAGTATAATTATTACAGTTCTAGCGATAATAACTGCATTATATGGGTAATAATGCACGTTATATTGCTAATAATATAAGTAATAAGTATAATTATTACAGTTCTAGCGATAATAACTGCATTATATGGGTAATAATGCACGTTATATTGCTAATAGTATAAGTAATAAGTATAATTATTACAGTTCTTGCGATAATACCTCCATTATATGGGTAATAATGCATGTTATATTGATAATAATATAAGTAATAAGTATAATTATTACAGTTCTAGCGATAATAACTGCATTATATGGGTAATAATGCACGTTACATTGCTAATAGTATAAGTAATAAGTATAATTATTTCAGTTCTAGCAATAATACCTCCATTATATGGGTAATAATGCATGTTATATTGATAATAATATAAGTAATAAGTATAATTATTACAGTTCTAGCGATAATAACTGCATTATATGGGTAATAATGCATGTTATATTGATAATATTGGGAGTAATAAGTATATTTATTATGGTTCTAGAGATAATACCTCCATTATATGGGTAATAATGCATGTTATATTGATAATAATATAAGTAATAAGTATAATTATTACAGTTCTAGCGATAATAACTGCATTATATGGGTAATAATGCACGTTATATTGCTAATAATATAAGTAATAAGTATAATTATTACAGTTCTAGCGATAATAACTGCATTATATGGGTAATAATGCATGTTATATTGATAATATCGGGTGTAATAAGTATAATTATTACAGTTCTAGCGATAATAACTGCATTATATGGGTAATAATGCATGTTATATTGATAATATCGGGAGTAATAAGTACAATTATTATAGTTCTAGCGATAATAATAGTAAAATATGGCAAATTGTGCATGTTATATTGATAATAATATAAGTAGTAAGTATAATTATTACAGTTCTAGCGATAATAACTGCATTATATGGGTAATAATGCACGTTATATTGCTAACAACATAAGTAATAAGTATAATTATTACAGTTCTAGCGATAATAACTGCATTATATGGGTAAAAATGCATGTTATATTGATAATATTGGGAGTAATAAGTATATTTATTATGGTTCTAGAGATAATAACTGCATAATATGGGTAATAATGGATGTTATATTGATAATAATATAAGTAATAAGTATAATTATTACAGTTCTAGCGATAATACCTCGATTATATGGGTAATAATGCATGTTATATTGATGATAATGAAAGTAATACGTATATTTATTATAGTTCTAGCGATAATAACTGCATAATATGGGTAATAATGCATGTTATATTGAGGATAATACAAGTAATAAGTATAATTATTACAGTTCTGGCGATAATAACTGCATTATATGGGTAATAATGCACGTTATATTGCTAATAGTATAAGTAATAAGTATAATTATTACAGTTCTTGCGATAATACCTCCATTATATGGGTAATAATGCATGTTATATTGATGATAATGAAAGTGATACGTATATTTATTATAGTTCTTGCGATAATAACTGCATCATATGGGTAATAATGCATGTTATATTGAGAATAATATAAGTAATAAGTATAATTATTACAGTTCTCGCGATAATAACTGCATTATATGGGTAACAATGCACGTTATATTGCTAATAGTATAAGTAATAAGTATAATTATTACAGTTCTAGCAATAATACCTCCATTATATGGGTAATAATGCATGTTATATTGATAATAATATAAGTAATAAGTATAATTATTACAGTTCTAGCGATAATAACTGCATTACATGGGTAATAATGCATGTTATATTGATAATATTGGGAGTAATAAGTATATTTATTATGGTTCTAGAGATAATACCTCCATTATATGGGTAATAATGCATGTTATATTGGTAATAATATAAGTAATAAGTATAATTATTACAGTTCTAGCGATAATAACTGCATTATATGGGTAACAATGCACGTTATATTGCTAATAATATCGGGTGTAATAAGTATAATTATTACAGTTCTAGCGATAATAACTGCATTATATGGGTAATAATGCATGTTATATTGATAATATCGGGAGTAATAAGTATAATTATTATAGTTCTAGCGATAATAATAGTAAAATATGGCAAATAGTGCATGTTATATTGATAATAATAAAAGTAATAAGTATATTTATTACAGTTCTATCGATAATAACTGCATAATATGGGTAATAATGCATGTTATATTGAAGATAATAAAAGTAATACGTATATTTATTATAGTTCTAGCGATAATAACTGCATAATATGGCTAATAATGCATGTTATATTGATAATAATATAAGTAATAACTATAATTATTACAGTTCTAGCGATAATAACTGCATTATATGGGTAATAATGCACGTTATATTGCTAGTAGTATAAGTAATAAGTATAATTATTACAGTTCTAGCGATAATAACTGCATAATATGGGTAATAATGCACGTTATATTGCTAATAATATAAGTAATGAGTACAATTATTACATTTCTAGCGATAATAACTGCATTATATGGGTAATAATGCACGTTATATTGCTAATAATATAAGTAATAAGTATAATTATTACAGTTCTAGCGATAATAACTGCATTATATGGGTAATAATGCATGTTACATTGATAATATTGGGAGTAATAAGTGTATTTATTATAGTTCTAGCGATAATAACTGCATAATATGGGTAATAATGCATGTTATATTTATAATAATATAAGTAATAAGTATAATTATTACAGTTCTAGCAATAATACCTCCATTATATGGGTAATAATGCATGTTATATTGATGATAATGAAAGTAATACGTATATTTATTATAGTTCTTGCGATAATAACTGCATAATATGGGTAAGAATGCATGTTATATTGAGAATAGTATAAGTAATAAGTATAATTATTACAGTTCTGGCGATAATAACTGCATTATATGGGTAACAATGCACGTGATATTGCTAATAGTATAAGTAATAAGTATAATTATTACAGTTCTAGCAATAATACCTCCATTATATGGGTGATAATGCATGTTATATTGATAATAATATAAGTAATAAGTATAATTATTACAGTTCTAGCGATAATAACTGTATTATATGGGTAATAATGCACGTTATATTGCTAACAATATAAGTAATAAGTATAATTATTACAGTTCTAGCGATAATAACTGCATTATATGGGTAAAAATGCATGTTATATTGATAATATTGGGAGTAATAAGTATATTTATTATGGTTCTAGAGATAATAACTGCATAATATGGGTAATAATGCATGTTATATTGATAATAATATAAGTAATAAGTATAATTATTACAGTTCTAGCGATAATACCTCCATTATATGGGTAATAATGCATGTTATATTGATGATAATGAAAGTAATACGTATATTTATTATAGTTCTTGCGATAATAACTGCATAATATGGGTAATAATGCATGTTATATTGAGAATAATATAAGTAATAAGTATAATGATTACAGTTCTGGCGATAATAACTGCATTATATGGGTAATAATGCACGTTATATTGCTAATAGTATAAGTAATAAGTATAATTATTACAGTTCTTGCGATAATACCTCCATTATATGGGTAATAATGCATGTTATATTGATAATAATATAAGTAATAAGTATAATTATTACAGTTCTAGCAATAATAACTGCATTATATGGGTAATAATGCACGTTATATTGCTAATAATATAAGTAATAAGTATAATTATTACAGTTCTAGCGATAATAACTGCATTATATGGGTAATAATGCATGTTATATTGATAATAATATAAGTAATAAGTATAATTATTACAGTTCTAGCGATAATAACTGCATTATATGGGTAATAGTGCATGTTACATTGATAATATTGGGAGTAATAAGTGTATTTATGATAGTTCTAGCGATAATAACTGCATAATATGGGTAATAATGCATGTTATATTGATAATAATATAAGTAATAAGTATAATTATTACAGTTCTAGCAATAATACCTCCATTATATGGGTAATAATGCATGTTATATTGATGATAATGATAGTGATACGTATATTTATTATAGTTCTTGCGATAATAACTGCATCATATGGGTAATAATGCATGTTATATTGAGAATAATATAAGTAATAAGTATAATTATTACAGTTCTGGCGATAATAACTGCATTATATGGGTAACAATGCACGTTACATTGCTAATAGTATAAGTAATAAGTATAATTATTACAGCTCTAGCGATAATAACTGTATTATATGGGTAATAATGCACGTTATATTGCTAACAATATAAGTAATAAGTATAATTATTACAGTTCTAGCGATAATAACTGCATTATATGGGTAATAATGCATGTTATATTGATAATAATATAAGTAATAAGTATAATTATTACAGTTCTAGCGATAATAACTGCATTATATGGGTAATAATGCATGTTACATTGATAATATTGGGAGTAATAAGTATATTTATTATGGTTCTAGAGATAATACCTCCATTATATGGGTAATAATGCATGTTATATTGATAATAATATAAGTAATAAGTATAATTATTACAGTTCTAGCGATAATAACTGCATTATGTGGGTAATAATGCACGTTATATTGCTAATAATATAAGTAATAAGTATAATTATTACAGTTCTAGCGATAATAACTGCATTATATGGGTAATAATGCATGTTATATTGATAATATCGGGTGTAATAAGTATAATTATTACAGTTCTAGCGATAATAACTGCATTATATGGGTAATAATGCATGTTATATTGATAATATCGGGAGTAATAAGTATAATTATTATAGTTCTAGCGATAATAATAGTAAAATATGGCAAATAGTGCATGTTATATTGATAATAATAAAAGTAATAAGTATATTTATTACAGTTCTATCGATAATAACTGCATAATATGGGTAATAATGCATGTTATATTGAAGATAATAAAAGTAATACGTATATTTATTATAGTTCTAGCGATAATAACTGCATAATATGGGTAATAATGCATGTTATATTGATAATAATATAAGTAATAACTATAATTATTACAGTTCTAGCGATAATAACTGCATTATATGGGTAATAATGCACGTTATATTGCTAATAATATAAGTAATGAGTACAATTATTACATTTCTAGCGATAATAACTGCATTATATGGGTAATAATGCACGTTATATTGCTAATAATATAAGTAATAAGTATAATTATTACAGTTCTAGCGATAATAACTGCATTATATGGGTAATAATGCATGTTACATTGATAATATTGGGAGTAATAAGTGTATTTATTATAGTTCTAGCGATAATAACTGCATAATATGGGTAATAATGCATGTTATATTTATAATAATATAAGTAATAAGTATAATTATTACAGTTCTAGCAATAATACCTCCATTATATGGGTAATAATGCATGTTATATTGATGATAATGAAAGTAATACGTATATTTATTATACTTCTTGCGATAATAACTGCATAATATGGGTAAGAATGCATGTTATATTGAGAATAGTATAAGTAATAAGTATAATTATTACAGTTCTGGCGATAATAACTGCATTATATGGGTAACAATGCACGTGATATTGCTAATAGTATAAGTAATAAGTATAATTATTACAGTTCTAGCAATAATACCTCCATTATATGGGTGATAATGCATGTTATATTGATAATAATATAAGTAATAAGTATAATTATTACAGTTCTAGCGATAATAACTGTATTATATGGGTAATAATGCACGTTATATTGCTAACAATATAAGTAATAAGTATAATTATTACAGTTCTAGCGATAATAACTGCATTATATGGGTAAAAATGCATGTTATATTGATAATATTGGGAGTAATAAGTATATTTATTATGGTTCTAGAGATAATAACTGCATAATATGGGTAATAATGCATGTTATATTGATAATAATATAAGTAATAAGTATAATTATTACAGTTCTAGCGATAATACCTCCATTATATGGGTAATAATGCATGTTGTATTGATGATAATGAAAGTAATACGTATATTTATTATAGTTCTTGCGATAATAACTGCATAATATGGGTAATAATGCATGTTATATTGAGAATAATATAAGTAATAAGTATAATGATTACAGTTCTGGCGGTAATAACTGCATTATATGGGTAATAATGCACGTTATATTGCTAATAGTATAAGTAATAAGTATAATTATTACAGTTCTTGCGATAATACCTCCATTATATGGGTAATAATGCATGTTATATTGATAATAATATAAGTAATAAGTATAATTATTACAGTTCTAGCAATAATAACTGCATTATATGGGTAATAATGCACGTTATATTGCTAATAATATAAGTAATAAGTATAATTATTACAGTTCTAGCGATAATAACTGCATTATATGGGTAATAATGCATGTTATATTGATAATAATATAAGTAATAAGTATAATTATTACAGTTCTAGCGATAATAACTGCATTATATGGGTAATAGTGCATGTTACATTGATAATATTGGGAGTAATAAGTGTGTTTATGATAGTTCTAGCGATAATAACTGCATAATATGGGTAATAATGCATGTTATATTGATAATAATATAAGTAATAAGTATAATTATTACAGTTCTAGCAATAATACCTCCATTATATGGGTAATAATGCATGTTATATTGATGATAATGATAGTGATACGTATATTTATTATAGTTCTTGCGATAATAACTGCATCATATGGGTAATAATGCATGTTATATTGAGAATAATATAAGTAATAAGTATAATTATTACAGTTCTAGCGATAATAACTGCATTATATGGGTAATAATGCACGTTATATTGCTAATAATATAAGTAATAAGTATAATTATTACAGTTCTAGCGATAATAACTGCATTATATGGGTAATAATGCATGTTATATTGATAATATCGGGTGTAATAAGTATAATTATTACAGTTCTAGCGATAATAACTGCATTATATGGGTAATAATGCATGTTATATTGATAATATCGGGAGTAATAAGTATAATTATTATAGTTCTAGCGATAATAATAGTAAAATATGGCAAATAGTGCATGTTATATTGATAATAATAAAAGTAATAAGTATATTTATTACAGTTCTATCGATAATAACTGCATAATATGGGTAATAATGCATGTTATATTGAAGATAATAAAAGTAATACGTATATTTATTATAGTTCTAGCGATAATAACTGCATAATATGGGTAATAATGCATGTTATATTGATAATAATATAAGTAATAACTATAATTATTACAGTTCTAGCGATAATAACTGCATTATATGGGTAATAATGCACGTTATATTGCTAATAATATAAGTAATGAGTACAATTATTACATTTCTAGCGATAATAACTGCATTATATGGGTAATAATGCACGTTATATTGCTAATAATATAAGTAATAAGTATAATTATTACAGTTCTAGCGATAATAACTGCATTATATGGGTAATAATGCATGTTACATTGATAATATTGGGAGTAATAAGTGTATTTATTATAGTTCTAGCGATAATAACTGCATAATATGGGTAATAATGCATGTTATATTTATAATAATATAAGTAATAAGTATAATTATTACAGTTCTAGCAATAATACCTCCATTATATGGGTAATAATGCATGTTATATTGATGATAATGAAAGTAATACGTATATTTATTATAGTTCTTGCGATAATAACTGCATAATATGGGTAAGAATGCATGTTATATTGAGAATAGTATAAGTAATAAGTATAATTATTACAGTTCTGGCGATAATAACTGCATTATATGGGTAACAATGCACGTGATATTGCTAATAGTATAAGTAATAAGTATAATTATTACAGTTCTAGCAATAATACCTCCATATATGGGTGATAATGCATGTTATATTGATAATAATATAAGTAATAAGTATAATTATTACAGTTCTAGCGATAATAACTGTATTATATGGGTAATAATGCACGTTATATTGCTAACAATATAAGTAATAAGTATAATTATTACAGTTCTAGCGATAATAACTGCATTATATGGGTAAAAATGCATGTTATATTGATAATATTGGGAGTAATAAGTATATTTATTATGGTTCTAGAGATAATAACTGCATAATATGGGTAATAATGCATGTTATATTGATAATAATATAAGTAATAAGTATAATTATTACAGTTCTAGCGATAATACCTCCATTATATGGGTAATAATGCATGTTGTATTGATGATAATGAAAGTAATACGTATATTTATTATAGTTCTTGCGATAATAACTGCATAATATGGGTAATAATGCATGTTATATTGAGAATAATATAAGTAATAAGTATAATGATTACAGTTCTGGCGGTAATAACTGCATTATATGGGTAATAATGCACGTTATATTGCTAATAGTATAAGTAATAAGTATAATTATTACAGTTCTTGCGATAATACCTCCATTATATGGGTAATAATGCATGTTATATTGATAATAATATAAGTAATAAGTATAATTATTACAGTTCTAGCAATAATAACTGCATTATATGGGTAATAATGCACGTTATATTGCTAATAATATAAGTAATAAGTATAATTATTACAGTTCTAGCGATAATAACTGCATTATATGGGTAATAATGCATGTTATATTGATAATAATATAAGTAATAAGTATAATTATTACAGTTCTAGCGATAATAACTGCATTATATGGGTAATAGTGCATGTTACATTGATAATATTGGGAGTAATAAGTGTATTTATGATAGTTCTAGCGATAATAACTGCATAATATGGGTAATAATGCATGTTATATTGATAATAATATAAGTAATAAGTATAATTATTACAGTTCTAGCAATAATACCTCCATTATATGGGTAATAATGCATGTTATATTGATGATAATGATAGTGATACGTATATTTATTATAGTTCTTGCGATAATAACTGCATCATATGGGTAATAATGCATGTTATATTGATAATAATATAAGTAATAAGTATAATTATTACAGTTCTAGCGATAATAACTGCATTATATGGGTAATAATGCACGTTATATTGCTAATAATATAAGTAAGAAGTATAATTATTACAGTTCTAGCGATAATAACTGCATTATATGGGTAATAATGCATGTTATATTGATAATATCGGGTGTAATAAGTATAATTATTACAGTTCTAGCGATAATAACTGCATTATATGGGTAATAATGCATGTTATATTGATAATATCGGGTGTAATAAGTATAATTATTACAGTTCTAGCGATAATAACTGCATAATATGGGTAATAATGCATGTTATATTGAAGATAATAAAAGTAATACGTATATTTATTATAGTTCTAGCGATAATAACTGCATAATATGGGTAATAATGCATGTTATATTGATAATAATATAAGTAATAACTATAATTATTACAGTTCTAGCGATAATAACTGCATTATATGGGTAATAATGCACGTTATATTGCTAATAATATAAGTAATGAGTACAATTATTACATTTCTAGCGATAATAACTGCATTATATGGGTAATAATGCACGTTATATTGCTAATAATATAAGTAATAAGTATAATTATTACAGTTCTAGCGATAATAACTGCATTATATGGGTAATAATGCATGTTACATTGATAATATTGGGAGTAATAAGTGTATTTATTATAGTTCTAGCGATAATAACTGCATAATATGGGTAATAATGCATGTTATATTTATAATAATATAAGTAATAAGTATAATTATTACAGTTCTAGCAATAATACCTCCATTATATGGGTAATAATGCATGTTATATTGATGATAATGAAAGTAATACGTATATTTATTATAGTTCTTGCGATAATAACTGCATAATATGGGTAAGAATGCATGTTATATTGAGAATAGTATAAGTAATAAGTATAATTATTACAGTTCTGGCGATAATAACTGCATTATATGGGTAATAATGCATGTTACATTGATAATAATATAAGTAATAAGTATAATTATTACAGTTCTAGCGATAATAACTGCATTATATGGGTAATAGTGCATGTTACATTGATAATATTGGGAGTAATAAGTGTATTTATGATAGTTCTAGCGATAATAACTGCATAATATGGGTAATAATGCATGTTATATTGATAATAATATAAGTAATAAGTATAATTATTACAGTTCTAGCAATAATACCTCCATTATATGGGTAATAATGCATGTTATATTGATGATAATGATAGTGATACGTATATTTATTATAGTTCTTGCGATAATAACTGCATCATATGGGTAATAATGCATGTTATATTGAGAATAATATAAGTAATAAGTATAATTATTACAGTTCTGGCGATAATAACTGCATTATATGGGTAACAATGCACGTTACATTGCTAATAGTATAAGTAATAAGTATAATTATTACAGTTCTAGCGATAATAACTGTATTATATGGGTAATAATGCACGTTATATTGCTAACAATATAAGTAATAAGTATAATTATTACAGTTCTAGCGATAATAACTGCATTATATGGGTAATAATGCATGTTATATTGATAATAATATAAGTAATAAGTATAATTATTACAGTTCTAGCGATAATAACTGCATTATATGGGTAATAATGCATGTTACATTGATAATATTGGGAGTAATAAGTATATTTATTATGGTTCTAGAGATAATACCTCCATTATATGGGTAATAATGCATGTTATATTGATAATAATATAAGTAATAAGTATAATTATTACAGTTCTAGCGATAATAACTGCATTATATGGGTAATAATGCACGTTATATTGCTAATAATATAAGTAATAAGTATAATTATTACAGTTCTAGCGATAATAACTGCATTATATGGGTAATAATGCATGTTATATTGATAATATCGGGTGTAATAAGTATAATTATTACAGTTCTAGCGATAATAACTGCATTATATGGGTAATAATGCATGTTATATTGATAATATCGGGAGTAATAAGTATAATTATTATAGTTCTAGCGATAATAATAGTAAAATATGGCAAATAGTGCATGTTATATTGATAATAATAAAAGTAATAAGTATATTTATTACAGTTCTATCGATAATAACTGCATAATATGGGTAATAATGCATGTTATATTGAAGATAATAAAAGTAATACGTATATTTATTATAGTTCTAGCGATAATAACTGCATAATATGGGTAATAATGCATGTTATATTGATAATAATATAAGTAATAACTATAATTATTACAGTTCTAGCGATAATAACTGCATTATATGGGTAATAATGCACGTTATATTGCTAATAATATAAGTAATGAGTACAATTATTACATTTCTAGCGATAATAACTGCATTATATGGGTAATAATGCACGTTATATTGCTAATAATATAAGTAATAAGTATAATTATTACAGTTCTAGCGATAATAACTGCATTATATGGGTAATAATGCATGTTACATTGATAATATTGGGAGTAATAAGTGTATTTATTATAGTTCTAGCGATAATAACTGCATAATATGGGTAATAATGCATGTTATATTTATAATAATATAAGTAATAAGTATAATTATTACAGTTCTAGCAATAATACCTCCATTATATGGGTAATAATGCATGTTATATTGATGATAATGAAAGTAATACGTATATTTATTATAGTTCTTGCGATAATAACTGCATAATATGGGTAAGAATGCATGTTATATTGAGAATAGTATAAGTAATAAGTATAATTATTACAGTTCTGGCGATAATAACTGCATTATATGGGTAATAATGCATGTTACATTGATAATAATATAAGTAATAAGTATAATTATTACAGTTCTAGCGATAATAACTGCATTATATGGGTAATAGTGCATGTTACATTGATAATATTGGGAGTAATAAGTGTATTTATGATAGTTCTAGCGATAATAACTGCATAATATGGGTAATAATGCATGTTATATTGTTAATAATATAAGTAATAAGTATAATTATTACAGTTCTAGCAATAATACCTCCATTATATGGGTAATAATGCATGTTATATTGATGATAATGATAGTGATACGTATATTTATTATAGTTCTTGCGATAATAACTGCATCATATGGGTAATAATGCATGTTATATTGAGAATAATATAAGTAATAAGTATAATTATTACAGTTCTGGCGATAATAACTGCATTATATGGGTAACAATGCACGTTACATTGCTAATAGTATAAGTAATAAGTATAATTATTACAGTTCTAGCGATAATAACTGTATTATATGGGTAATAATGCACGTTATATTGCTAACAATATAAGTAATAAGTATAATTATTACAGTTCTAGCGATAATAACTGCATTATATGGGTAATAATGCATGTTATATTGATAATAATATAAGTAATAAGTATAATTATTACAGTTCTAGCGATAATAACTGCATTATATGGGTAATAATGCATGTTACATTGATAATATTGGGAGTAATAAGTATATTTATTATGGTTCTAGAGATAATACCTCCATTATATGGGTAATAATGCATGTTATATTGATAATAATATAAGTAATAAGTATAATTATTACAGTTCTAGCGATAATAACTGCATTATATGGGTAATAATGCACGTTATATTGCTAATAATATAAGTAATAAGTATAATTATTACAGTTCTAGCGATAATAACTGCATTATATGGGTAATAATGCATGTTATATTGATAATATCGGGTGTAATAAGTATAATTATTACAGTTCTAGCGATAATAACTGCATTATATGGGTAATAATGCATGTTATATTGATAATATCGGGAGTAATAAGTATAATTATTATAGTTCTAGCGATAATAATAGTAAAATATGGCAAATAGTGCATGTTATATTGATAATAATAAAAGTAATAAGTATATTTATTACAGTTCTATCGATAATAACTGCATAATATGGGTAATAATGCATGTTATATTGAAGATAATAAAAGTAATACGTATATTTATTATAGTTCTAGCGATAATAACTGCATAATATGGGTAATAATGCATGTTATATTGATAATAATATAAGTAATAACTATAATTATTACAGTTCTAGCGATAATAACTGCATTATATGGGTAATAATGCACGTTATATTGCTAATAATATAAGTAATGAGTACAATTATTACATTTCTAGCGATAATAACTGCATTATATGGGTAATAATGCACGTTATATTGCTAATAATATAAGTAATAAGTATAATTATTACAGTTCTAGCGATAATAACTGCATTATATGGGTAATAATGCATGTTACATTGATAATATTGGGAGTAATAAGTGTATTTATTATAGTTCTAGCGATAATAACTGCATAATATGGGTAATAATGCATGTTATATTTATAATAATATAAGTAATAAGTATAATTATTACAGTTCTAGCAATAATACCTCCATTATATGGGTAATAATGCATGTTATATTGATGATAATGAAAGTAATACGTATATTTATTATAGTTCTTGCGATAATAACTGCATAATATGGGTAAGAATGCATGTTATATTGAGAATAGTATAAGTAATAAGTATAATTATTACAGTTCTGGCGATAATAACTGCATTATATGGGTAACAATGCACGTGATATTGCTAATAGTATAAGTAATAAGTATAATTATTACAGTTCTAGCAATAATACCTCCATTATATGGGTGATAATGCATGTTATATTGATAATAATATAAGTAATAAGTATAATTATTACAGTTCTAGCGATAATAACTGTATTATATGGGTAATAATGCACGTTATATTGCTAACAATATAAGTAATAAGTATAATTATTACAGTTCTAGCGATAATAACTGCATTATATGGGTAAAAATGCATGTTATATTGATAATATTGGGAGTAATAAGTATATTTATTATGGTTCTAGAGATAATAACTGCATAATATGGGTAATAATGCATGTTATATTGATAATAATATAAGTAATAAGTATAATTATTACAGTTCTAGCGATAATACCTCCATTATATGGGTAATAATGCATGTTGTATTGATGATAATGAAAGTAATACGTATATTTATTATAGTTCTTGCGATAATAACTGCATAATATGGGTAATAATGCATGTTATATTGAGAATAATATAAGTAATAAGTATAATGATTACAGTTCTGGCGGTAATAACTGCATTATATGGGTAATAATGCACGTTATATTGCTAATAGTATAAGTAATAAGTATAATTATTACAGTTCTTGCGATAATACCTCCATTATATGGGTAATAATGCATGTTATATTGATAATAATATAAGTAATAAGTATAATTATTACAGTTCTAGCAATAATAACTGCATTATATGGGTAATAATGCACGTTATATTGCTAATAATATAAGTAATAAGTATAATTATTACAGTTCTAGCGATAATAACTGCATTATATGGGTAATAATGCATGTTATATTGATAATAATATAAGTAATAAGTATAATTATTACAGTTCTAGCGATAATAACTGCATTATATGGGTAATAGTGCATGTTACATTGATAATATTGGGAGTAATAAGTGTATTTATGATAGTTCTAGCGATAATAACTGCATAATATGGGTAATAATGCATGTTATATTGATAATAATATAAGTAATAAGTATAATTATTACAGTTCTAGCAATAATACCTCCATTATATGGGTAATAATGCATGTTATATTGATGATAATGATAGTGATACGTATATTTATTATAGTTCTTGCGATAATAACTGCATCATATGGGTAATAATGCATGTTATATTGAGAATAATATAAGTAATAAGTATAATTATTACAGTTCTGGCGATAATAACTGCATTATATGGGTAACAATGCACGTTACATTGCTAATAGTATAAGTAATAAGTATAATTATTACAGTTCTAGCAATAATACCTCCATTATATGGGTAATAATGCATGTTATATTGATGATAATGAAAGTGATACGTATATTTATTATAGTTCTTGCGATAATAACTGCATCATATGGGTAATAATGCATGTTATATTGAGAATAATATAAGTAATAAGTATAATTATTACAGTTCTGGCGATAATAACTGCATTATATGGGTAACAATGCACGTTATATTGCTAATAGTATAAGTAATAAGTATAATTATTACAGTTCTAGCAATAATACCTCCATTATATGGGTAATAATGCATGTTATATTGATAATAATATAAGTAATAAGTATAATTATTACAGTTCTAGCGATAATAACTGCATTACATGGGTAATAATGCATGTTATATTGATAATATTGGGAGTAATAAGTATATTTATTATGGTTCTAGAGATAATACCTCCATTATATGGGTAATAATGCATGTTATATTGATAATAATATAAGTAATAAGTATAATTATTACAGTTCTAGCAATAATAACTGCATTATATGGGTAATAATGCACGTTATATTGCTAATAATATAAGTAGTAAGTAAAATTATTACAGTTCTAGCGATAATAACTGCATTATATGGGTAATAATGCATGTTATATTGATAATAATATAAGTAATAAGTATAATTATTACAGTTCTAGCGATAATAACTGCATTATATGGGTAATAGTGCATGTTACATTGATAATATTGGGAGTAATAAGTGTATTTATGATAGTTCTAGCGATAATAACTGCATAATATGGGTAATAATGCATGTTATATTGATAATAATATAAGTAATAAGTATAATTATTACAGTTCTAGCAATAATACCTCCATTATATGGGTAATAATGCATGTTATATTGATGATAATGATAGTGATACGTATATTTATTATAGTTCTTGCGATAATAACTGCATCATATGGGTAATAATGCATGTTATATTGAGAATAATATAAGTAATAAGTATAATTATTACAGTTCTGGCGATAATAACTGCATTATATGGGTAACAATGCACGTTACATTGCTAATAGTATAAGTAATAAGTATAATTATTACAGTTCTAGCAATAATACCTCCATTATATGGGTAATAATGCATGTTATATTGATAATAATATAAGTAATAAGTATAATTATTACAGTTCTAGCGATAATAACTGCATTACATGGGTAATAATGCATGTTATATTGATAATATTGGGAGTAATAAGTATATTTATTATGGTTCTAGAGATAATACCTCCATTATATGGGTAATAATGCATGTTATATTGGTAATAATATAAGTAATAAGTATAATTATTACAGTTCTAGCGATAATAACTGCATTATATGGGTAACAATGCACGTTATATTGCTAATAATATAAGTAATAAGTATAATTATTACAGTTCTAGCAATAATAACTGCATTATATGGGTAATAATGCATGTTATATTGATAATATCGGGAGTAATAAGTATAATTATTACAGTTCTAGCGATAATAACGGCATTATATGGGTAATAATGCATGTTATATTGATAATATCGGGAGTAATAAGAACAATTATTATAGTTCTAGCGATAATAATAGTAAAATATGGCAAATAGTGCCTGTTATATTGATAATAATAAAAGTAATAAGTATATTTATTACAGTTCTATCGATAATAACTGCATAATATGGGTAATAATGCATGTTATATTGAAGATAATAAAAGTAATACGTATATTTATTATAGTTCTAGCGATAATAACTGCATAATATGGGTAATAATGCATGTTATATTGATAATAATATAAGTAATAAGTATAATTATTACAGTTCTAGCGATAATAACTGCATTATATGGGTAATAATGCACGTTATATTGCTGACAATATAAGTAATAAGTATAATTATTACAGTTCTAGCGATAATAACTGCATTATATGGGTAAAAATGCATGTTATATTGATAATGTTGGGAGTAATAAATATATTTATTATGGTTCTAGAGATAATAACTGCATAATATGGGTAATAATGCATGTTATATTGATAATAATAGAAGTAACAAATATATTTATTACAGTTCTATCGATAATAACTGCATAATATGGGTAATAATGCATGTTATATTGATGATAATAAAAGTAATACGTATATTTATTATAGTTCTAGCGATAATAACTGCATAATATGGGTAATAATGCATGTTATATTGATAATAATATAAGTAATAAGTATAATTATTACAGTTCTAGCGATAATAACTGCATTATATGGGTAATAATGCACGTTATATTGCTAATAATATAAGTAATAAGTATAATTATTACAGTTCTAGCGATAATAACTGCATTATATGGGTAATAATGCATGTTATATTGATAATAATATAAGTAATAAGTATAATTATTACAGTTCTAGCGATAATAACTGCATTATATGGGTAATAATGCACGTTATATTGCTAGTAGTATAAGTAATAAGTATAATTATTACAGTTCTAGCGATAATAACTGCATAATATGGGTAATAATGCACGTTATATTGCTAATAATATAAGTAATGAGTACAATTATTACAGTTCTGGCGATAATAACTGCATTATATGGGTAAAAATGCACGTTATATTGCTAATAGTATAAGTAATAAGTATAATTATTACAGTTCTTGCGATAATACCTCCATTATATGGGTAATAATGCATGTTATATTGATAATAATATAAGTAATAAGTATAATTATTACAGTTCTAGCGATAATAACTGCATTATATGGGTAATAATGCACGTTATATTGCTAATAATATAAGTAATAAGTATAATTATTACAGTTCTAGCGATAATAACTGCATTATATGGGTAATAATGCATGTTATATTGAAGATAATAAAAGTAATACGTATATTTATTATAGTTCTAGCGATAATAACTGCATAATATGGGTAATAATGCATGTTATATTGATAATAATATAAGTAATAAGTATAATTATTACAGTTCTAGCGATAATAACTGCATTATATGGGTAATAATGCACGTTATATTGCTAATAATATAAGTAATAAGTATAATTATTACAGTTCTAGCGATAATAACTGCATTATATGGGTAATAATGCATGTTATATTGATAATAATATAAGTAATAAGTATAATTATTACAGTTCTAACGATAATACCTCCATTATATGGGTAATAATGCATGTTATATTGATAATAATAGAAGTAACAAATATATTTATTACAGTTCTATCGATAATAACTGCATAATATGGGTAATAATGCATGTTATATTGATGATAATAGAAGTAATACGTATATTTATTATAGTTCTAGCGATAATAACTGCATAATATGGGTAATAATGCATGTTATATTGATAATAATATAAGTAATAAGTATAATTATTACAGTTCTAGCGATAATACCTCGATTATATGGGTAATAATGCATGTTATATTGATGATAATGAAAGTAATACGTATATTTATTATAGTTCTAGCGATAATAACTGCATAATATGGGTAATAATGCATGTTATATTGAGAATAATATAAGTAATAAGTATAATTATTACAGTTCTGGCGATAATAACTGCATTATATGGGTAATAATGCACGTTATATTGCTAATAGTATAAGTAATAAGTATAATTATTACAGTTCTTGCGATAATACCTCCATTATATGGGTAATAATGCATGTTATATTGATAATAATATAAGTAATAAGTATAATTATTACAGTTCTAGCGATAATAACTGCATTATATGGGTAATAATGCACGTTATATTGCTAATAATATAAGTAATAAGTATAATTATTACAGTTCTAGCGATAATAACTGCATTATATGGGTAATAATGCATGTTATATTGAAGATAATAAAAGTAATACGTATATTTATTATAGTTCTAGCGATAATAACTGCATAATATGGGTAATAATGCATGTTATATTGATAATAATATAAGTAATAAGTATAATTATTACAGTTCTAGCGATAATAACTGCATTATATGGGTAATAATGCACGTTATATTGCTAATAATATAAGTAATAAGTATAATTATTACAGTTCTAGCGATAATAACTGCATTATATGGGTAATAATGCATGTTATATTGATAATAATATAAGTAATAAGTATAATTATTACAGTTCTAGCGATAATAACTGCATTATATGGGTAATAATGCACGTTATATTGCTAGTAGTATAAGTAATAAGTATAACTATTACAGTTCTAGCGATAATAACTGCATAATATGGGTAATAATGCACGTTATATTGCTAATAATATAAGTAATGAGTACAATTATTACAGTTCTAGCGATAATAACTGCATTATATGGGTAATAATGCACGTTATATTGCTAATAATATAAGTAATAAGTATAATTATTACAGTTCTAGCGATAATAACTGCATTATATGGGTAATAATGCATGTTATATTGATAATAATATAAGTAATAAGTATAATTATTACAGTTCTAACGATAATACCTCCATTATATGGGTAATAATGCATGTTATATTGATAATAATAGAAGTAACAAATATATTTATTACAGTTCTATCGATAATAACTGCATAATATGGGTAATAATGCATGTTATATTGATGATAATAAAAGTAATACGTATATTTATTATAGTTCTAGCGATAATAACTGCATAATATGGGTAATAATGCATGTTATATTGATAATAATATAAGTAATAAGTATAATTATTACAGTTCTAGCGATAATAACTGCATTATATGGGTAATAATGCACGTTATATTGCTAACAATATAAGTAATAAGTATAATTATTACAGTTCTAGCGATAATAACTGCATTATATGGGTAAAAATGCATGTTATATTGATAATATTGGGAGTAATAAGTACATTTATTATGGTTCTAGAGATAATAACTGCATAATATGGGTAATAATGCATGTTATATTGATAATAATATAAGTAATAAGTATAATTATTACAGTTCTAGCGATAATACCTCGATTATATGGGTAATAATGCATGTTATATTGATGATAATGAAAGTAATACGTATATTTATTATAGTTCTAGCGATAATAACTGCATAATATGGGTAATAATGCATGTTATATTGAGAATAATATAAGTAATAAGTATAATTATTACAGTTCTGGCGATAATAACTGCATTATATGGGTAATAATGCACGTTATATTGCTAATAGTATAAGTAATAAGTATAATTATTACAGTTCTTGCGATAATACCTCCATTATATGGGTAATAATGCATGTTATATTGATAATAATATAAGTAATAAGTATAATTATTACAGTTCTAGCGATAATAACTGCATTATATGGGTAAGAATGCACGTTATATTGCTAATAATATAAGTAATAAGTATAATTATTACTGTTCTAGCGATAATAACTGCATTATATGGGTAATAATGCATGTTATATTGATAATAATATAAGTAATAAGTATAATTATTACAGTTCTAGCGATAATAACTGCATTATATGGGTAATAATGCACGTTATATTGCTAGTAGTATAAGTAATAAGTATAATTATTACAGTTCTAGCGATAATAACTGCATAATATGGGTAATAATGCACGTTATATTGCTAATAATATAAGTAATGAGTACAATTATTACAGTTCTAGCGATAATAACTGCATTATATGGGTAATAATGCACGTTATATTGCTAATAATATAAGTAATGAGTACAATTATTACAGTTCTAGCGATAATAACTGCATTATATGGGTAATAATGCATGTTATATTGATAATATCGGGAGTAATAAGTATAATTATTACAGTTCTAGCGATAATAACTGCATTATATGGGTAATAATGCATGTTATATTGATAATATCGGGAGTAATAAGTACAATTATTATAGTTCTAGCGATAATAATAGTAAAATATGGCAAATTGTGCATGTTATATTGATAATAATATAAGTAGTAAGTATAATTATTACAGTTCTAGCGATAATAACTGCATTATATGGGTAATAATGCACGTTATATTGCTAACAATATAAGTAATAAGTATAATTATTACAGTTCTAGCGATAATAACTGCATTATATGGGTAAAAATGCATGTTATATTGATAATATTGGGAGTAATAAGTATATTTATTATGGTTCTAGAGATAATAACTGCATAATATGGGTAATAATGGATGTTATATTGATAATAATATAAGTAATAAGTATAATTATTACAGTTCTAGCGATAATACCTCGATTATATGGGTAATAATGCATGTTATATTGATGATAATGAAAGTAATACGTATATTTATTATAGTTCTAGCGATAATAACTGCATAATATGGGTAATAATGCATGTTATATTGAGAATAATACAAGTAATAAGTATAATTATTACAGTTCTGGCGATAATAACTGCATTATATGGGTAATAATGCACGTTATATTGCTAATAGTATAAGTAATAAGTATAATTATTACAGTTCTTGCGATAATACCTCCATTATATGGGTAATAATGCATGTTATATTGATGATAATGAAAGTGATACGTATATTTATTATAGTTCTTGCGATAATAACTGCATCATATGGGTAATAATGCATGTTATATTGAGAATAATATAAGTAATAAGTATAATTATTACAGTTCTCGCGATAATAACTGCATTATATGGGTAACAATGCACGTTATATTGCTAATAGTATAAGTAATAAGTATAATTATTACAGTTCTAGCAATAATACCTCCATTATATGGGTAATAATGCATGTTATATTGATAATAATAGAAGTAACAAATATATTTATTACAGTTCTATCGATAATAACTGCATAATATGGGTAATAATGCATGTTATATTGATGATAATAAAAGTAATACGTATATTTATTATAGTTCTAGCGATAATAACTGCATAATATGGGTAATAATGCATGTTATATTGATAATAATATAAGTAATAAGTATAATTATTACAGTTCTAGCGATAATAACTGCATTATATGGGTAATAATGCACGTTATATTGCTAATAATATAAGTAATAAGTATAATTATTACAGTTCTAGCGATAATAACTGCATTATATGGGTAATAATGCATGTTATATTGATAATAATATAAGTAATAAGTATAATTATTACAGTTCTAGCGATAATAACTGCATTATATGGGTAATAATGCACGTTATATTGCTAGTAGTATAAGTAATAAGTATAACTATTACAGTTCTAGCGATAATAACTGCATAATATGGGTAATAATGCATGTTATATTGATAATAATATAAGTAATAAGTATAATTATTACAGTTCTAGCGATAATACCTCGATTATATGGGTAATAATGCATGTTATATTGATGATAATGAAAGTAATACGTATATTTATTATAGTTCTAGCGATAATAACTGCATAATATGGGTAATAATGCATGTTATATTGAGAATAATATAAGTAATAAGTATAATTATTACAGTTCTGGCGATAATAACTGCATTATATGGGTAATAATGCACGTTATATTGCTAATAGTATAAGTAATAAGTATAATTATTACAGTTCTTGCGATAATACCTCCATTATATGGGTAATAATGCATGTTATATTGATAATAATATAAGTAATAAGTATAATTATTACAGTTCTAGCGATAATAACTGCATTATATGGGTAATAATGCACGTTATATTGCTAATAATATAAGTAATAAGTATAATTATTACAGTTCTAGCGATAATAACTGCATTATATGGGTAATAATGCATGTTATATTGAAGATAATAAAAGTAATACGTATATTTATTATAGTTCTAGCGATAATAACTGCATAATATGGGTAATAATGCATGTTATATTGATAATAATATAAGTAATAAGTATAATTATTACAGTTCTAGCGATAATAACTGCATTATATGGGTAATAATGCACGTTATATTGCTAATAATATAAGTAATAAGTATAATTATTACAGTTCTAGCGATAATAACTGCATTATATGGGTAATAATGCATGTTATATTGATAATAATATAAGTAATAAGTATAATTATTACAGTTCTAGCGATAATAACTGCATTATATGGGTAATAATGCACGTTATATTGCTAGTAGTATAAGTAATAAGTATAACTATTACAGTTCTAGCGATAATAACTGCATAATATGGGTAATAATGCACGTTATATTGCTAATAATATAAGTAATGAGTACAATTATTACAGTTCTAGCGATAATAACTGCATTATATGGGTAATAATGCACGTTATATTGCTAATAATATAAGTAATAAGTATAATTATTACAGTTCTAGCGATAATAACTGCATTATATGGGTAATAATGCATGTTATATTGATAATAATATAAGTAATAAGTATAATTATTACAGTTCTAACGATAATACCTCCATTATATGGGTAATAATGCATGTTATATTGATAATAATAGAAGTAACAAATATATTTATTACAGTTCTATCGATAATAACTGCATAATATGGGTAATAATGCATGTTATATTGATGATAATAAAAGTAATACGTATATTTATTATAGTTCTAGCGATAATAACTGCATAATATGGGTAATAATGCATGTTATATTGATAATAATATAAGTAATAAGTATAATTATTACAGTTCTAGCGATAATAACTGCATTATATGGGTAATAATGCACGTTATATTGCTAACAATATAAGTAATAAGTATAATTATTACAGTTCTAGCGATAATAACTGCATTATATGGGTAAAAATGCATGTTATATTGATAATATTGGGAGTAATAAGTACATTTATTATGGTTCTAGAGATAATAACTGCATAATATGGGTAATAATGCATGTTATATTGATAATAATATAAGTAATAAGTATAATTATTACAGTTCTAGCGATAATACCTCGATTATATGGGTAATAATGCATGTTATATTGATGATAATGAAAGTAATACGTATATTTATTATAGTTCTAGCGATAATAACTGCATAATATGGGTAATAATGCATGTTATATTGAGAATAATATAAGTAATAAGTATAATTATTACAGTTCTGGCGATAATAACTGCATTATATGGGTAATAATGCACGTTATATTGCTAATAGTATAAGTAATAAGTATAATTATTACAGTTCTTGCGATAATACCTCCATTATATGGGTAATAATGCATGTTATATTGATAATAATATAAGTAATAAGTATAATTATTACAGTTCTAGCGATAATAACTGCATTATATGGGTAAGAATGCACGTTATATTGCTAATAATATAAGTAATAAGTATAATTATTACTGTTCTAGCGATAATAACTGCATTATATGGGTAATAATGCATGTTATATTGATAATAATATAAGTAATAAGTATAATTATTACAGTTCTAGCGATAATAACTGCATTATATGGGTAATAATGCACGTTATATTGCTAGTAGTATAAGTAATAAGTATAATTATTACAGTTCTAGCGATAATAACTGCATAATATGGGTAATAATGCACGTTATATTGCTAATAATATAAGTAATGAGTACAATTATTACAGTTCTAGCGATAATAACTGCATTATATGGGTAATAATGCACGTTATATTGCTAATAATATAAGTAATGAGTACAATTATTACAGTTCTAGCGATAATAACTGCATTATATGGGTAATAATGCATGTTATATTGATAATATCGGGAGTAATAAGTATAATTATTACAGTTCTAGCGATAATAACTGCATTATATGGGTAATAATGCATGTTATATTGATAATATCGGGAGTAATAAGTACAATTATTATAGTTCTAGCGATAATAATAGTAAAATATGGCAAATTGTGCATGTTATATTGATAATAATATAAGTAGTAAGTATAATTATTACAGTTCTAGCGATAATAACTGCATTATATGGGTAATAATGCACGTTATATTGCTAACAATATAAGTAATAAGTATAATTATTACAGTTCTAGCGATAATAACTGCATTATATGGGTAAAAATGCATGTTATATTGATAATATTGGGAGTAATAAGTATATTTATTATGGTTCTAGAGATAATAACTGCATAATATGGGTAATAATGGATGTTATATTGATAATAATATAAGTAATAAGTATAATTATTACAGTTCTAGCGATAATACCTCGATTATATGGGTAATAATGCATGTTATATTGATGATAATGAAAGTAATACGTATATTTATTATAGTTCTAGCGATAATAACTGCATAATATGGGTAATAATGCATGTTATATTGAGAATAATACAAGTAATAAGTATAATTATTACAGTTCTGGCGATAATAACTGCATTATATGGGTAATAATGCACGTTATATTGCTAATAGTATAAGTAATAAGTATAATTATTACAGTTCTTGCGATAATACCTCCATTATATGGGTAATAATGCATGTTATATTGATGATAATGAAAGTGATACGTATATTTATTATAGTTCTTGCGATAATAACTGCATCATATGGGTAATAATGCATGTTATATTGAGAATAATATAAGTAATAAGTATAATTATTACAGTTCTCGCGATAATAACTGCATTATATGGGTAACAATGCACGTTATATTGCTAATAGTATAAGTAATAAGTATAATTATTACAGTTCTAGCAATAATACCTCCATTATATGGGTAATAATGCATGTTATATTGATAATAATATAAGTAATAAGTATAATTATTACAGTTCTAGCGATAATAACTGCATTACATGGGTAATAATGCATGTTATATTGATAATATTGGGAGTAATAAGTATATTTATTATGGTTCTAGAGATAATACCTCCATTATATGGGTAATAATGCATGTTATATTGGTAATAATATAAGTAATAAGTATAATTACTACAGTTCTAGCGATAATAACTGCATTATATGGGTAACAATGCACGTTATATTGCTAATAATATAAGTAATAAGTATAATTATTACAGTTCTAGCGATAATAACTGCATTATATGGGTAATAATGCATGTTATATTGATAATATCGGGAGTAATAAGTATAATTATTACAGTTCTAGCGATAATAACTGCATAATATGGGTAATAATGCACGTTATATTGCTAATAATATAAGTAATGAGTACAATTATTACAGTTCTAGCGATAATAACTGCATTATATGGGTAATAATGCACGTTATATTGCTAATAATATAAGTAATAAGTATAATTATTACAGTTCTAGCGATAATAACTGCATTATATGGGTAATAATGCATGTTATATTGATAATAATATAAGTAATAAGTATAATTATTACAGTTCTAACGATAATACCTCCATTATATGGGTAATAATGCATGTTATATTGATAATAATAGAAGTAACAAATATATTTATTACAGTTCTATCGATAATAACTGCATAATATGGGTAATAATGCATGTTATATTGATGATAATAAAAGTAATACGTATATTTATTATAGTTCTAGCGATAATAACTGCATAATATGGGTAATAATGCATGTTATATTGATAATAATATAAGTAATAAGTATAATTATTACAGTTCTAGCGATAATAACTGCATTATATGGGTAATAATGCACGTTATATTGCTAACAATATAAGTAATAAGTATAATTATTACAGTTCTAGCGATAATAACTGCATTATATGGGTAAAAATGCATGTTATATTGATAATATTGGGAGTAATAAGTACATTTATTATGGTTCTAGAGATAATAACTGCATAATATGGGTAATAATGCATGTTATATTGATAATAATATAAGTAATAAGTATAATTATTACAGTTCTAGCGATAATACCTCGATTATATGGGTAATAATGCATGTTATATTGATGATAATGAAAGTAATACGTATATTTATTATAGTTCTAGCGATAATAACTGCATAATATGGGTAATAATGCATGTTATATTGAGAATAATATAAGTAATAAGTATAATTATTACAGTTCTGGCGATAATAACTGCATTATATGGGTAATAATGCACGTTATATTGCTAATAGTATAAGTAATAAGTATAATTATTACAGTTCTTGCGATAATACCTCCATTATATGGGTAATAATGCATGTTATATTGATAATAATATAAGTAATAAGTATAATTATTACAGTTCTAGCGATAATAACTGCATTACATGGGTAATAATGCATGTTATATTGATAATATTGGGAGTAATAAGTATATTTATTATGGTTCTAGAGATAATACCTCCATTATATGGGTAATAATGCATGTTATATTGGTAATAATATAAGTAATAAGTATAATTATTACAGTTCTAGCGATAATAACTGCATTATATGGGTAACAATGCACGTTATATTGCTAATAATATAAGTAATAAGTATAATTATTACAGTTCTAGCGATAATAACTGCATTATATGGGTAATAATGCATGTTATATTGATAATATCGGGAGTAATAAGTATAATTATTACAGTTCTAGCGATAATAACTGCATTATATGGGTAAAAATGCATGTTATATTGATAATATTGGGAGTAATAAGTACATTTATTATGGTTCTAGAGATAATAACTGCATAATATGGGTAATAATGCATGTTATATTGATAATAATATAAGTAATAAGTATAATTATTACAGTTCTAGCGATAATACCTCGATTATATGGGTAATAATGCATGTTATATTGATGATAATGAAAGTAATACGTATATTTATTATAGTTCTAGCGATAATAACTGCATAATATGGGTAATAATGCATGTTATATTGAGAATAATATAAGTAATAAGTATAATTATTACAGTTCTGGCGATAATAACTGCATTATATGGGTAATAATGCACGTTATATTGCTAATAGTATAAGTAATAAGTATAATTATTACAGTTCTTGCGATAATACCTCCATTATATGGGTAATAATGCATGTTATATTGATAATAATATAAGTAATAAGTATAATTATTACAGTTCTAGCGATAATAACTGCATTACATGGGTAATAATGCATGTTATATTGATAATATTGGGAGTAATAAGTATATTTATTATGGTTCTAGAGATAATACCTCCATTATATGGGTAATAATGCATGTTATATTGGTAATAATATAAGTAATAAGTATAATTATTACAGTTCTAGCGATAATAACTGCATTATATGGGTAACAATGCACGTTATATTGCTAATAATATAAGTAATAAGTATAATTATTACAGTTCTAGCGATAATAACTGCATTATATGGGTAATAATGCATGTTATATTGATAATATCGGGAGTAATAAGTATAATTATTACAGTTCTAGCGATAATAACTGCATTATATGGGTAATAATGCATGTTATATTGATAATATCGGGAGTAATAAGTACAATTATTATAGTTCTAGCGATAATAATAGTAAAATATGGCAAATAGTGCCTGTTATATTGATAATAATAAAAGTAATAAGTATATTTATTACAGTTCTATCGATAATAACTGCATAATATGGGTAATAATGCATGTTATATTGAAGATAATAAAAGTAATACGTATATTTATTATAGTTCTAGCGATAATAACTGCATAATATGGGTAATAATGCATGTTATATTGATAATAATATAAGTAATAAGTATAATTATTACAGTTCTAGCGATAATAACTGCATTATATGGGTAATAATGCACGTTATATTGCTAATAATATAAGTAATAAGTATAATTATTACAGTTCTAGCGATAATAACTGCATTATATGGGTAATAATGCACGTTATATTGCTAATAGTATAAGTAATAAGTATAATTATTACAGTTCTTGCGATAATACCTCCATTATATGGGTAATAATGCATGTTATATTGATAATAATATAAGTAATAAGTATAATTATTACAGTTCTAGCGATAATAACTGCATTATATGGGTAATAATGCACGTTATATTGCTAATAATATAAGTAATAAGTATAATTATTACAGTTCTAGCGATAATAACTGCATTATATGGGTAATAATGCATGTTATATTGAAGATAATAAAAGTAATACGTATATTTATTATAGTTCTAGCGATAATAACTGCATAATATGGGTAATAATGCATGTTATATTGATAATAATATAAGTAATAAGTATAATTATTACAGTTCTAGCGATAATAACTGCATTATATGGGTAATAATGCACGTTATATTGCTAATAATATAAGTAATAAGTATAATTATTACAGTTCTAGCGATAATAACTGCATTATATGGGTAATAATGCATGTTATATTGATAATAATATAAGTAATAAGTATAATTATTACAGTTCTAGCGATAATAACTGCATTATATGGGTAATAATGCACGTTATATTGCTAGTAGTATAAGTAATAAGTATAACTATTACAGTTCTAGCGATAATAACTGCATAATATGGGTAATAATGCACGTTATATTGCTAATAATATAAGTAATGAGTACAATTATTACAGTTCTAGCGATAATAACTGCATTATATGGGTAATAATGCACGTTATATTGCTAATAATATAAGTAATAAGTATAATTATTACAGTTCTAGCGATAATAACTGCATTATATGGGTAATAATGCATGTTATATTGATAATAATATAAGTAATAAGTATAATTATTACAGTTCTAACGATAATACCTCCATTATATGGGTAATAATGCATGTTATATTGATAATAATAGAAGTAACAAATATATTTATTACAGTTCTATCGATAATAACTGCATAATATGGGTAATAATGCATGTTATATTGATGATAATAAAAGTAATATGTATATTTATTATAGTTCTAGCGATAATAACTGCATAATATGGGTAATAATGCATGTTATATTGATAATAATATAAGTAATAAGTATAATTATTACAGTTCTAGCGATAATAACTGCATTATATGGGTAATAATGCACGTTATATTGCTAACAATATAAGTAATAAGTATAATTATTACAGTTCTAGCGATAATAACTGCATTATATGGGTAAAAATGCATGTTATATTGATAATATTGGGAGTAATAAGTACATTTATTATGGTTCTAGAGATAATAACTGCATAATATGGGTAATAATGCATGTTATATTGATAATAATATAAGTAATAAGTATAATTATTACAGTTCTAGCGATAATACCTCGATTATATGGGTAATAATGCATGTTATATTGATGATAATGAAAGTAATACGTATATTTATTATAGTTCTAGCGATAATAACTGCATAATATGGGTAATAATGCATGTTATATTGAGAATAATATAAGTAATAAGTATAATTATTACAGTTCTAGCGATAATAACTGCATAATATGGGTAATAATGCACGTTATATTGCTAATAATATAAGTAATGAGTACAATTATTACAGTTCTAGCGATAATAACTGCATTATATGGGTAATAATGCACGTTATATTGCTAATAATATAAGTAATGAGTACAATTATTACAGTTCTAGCGATAATAACTGCATTATATGGGTAATAATGCACGTTATATTGCTAATAATATAAGTAATAAGTATAATTATTACAGTTCTAGCGATAATAACTGCATTATATGGGTAATAATGCATGTTATATTGATAATAATATAAGTAATAAGTATAATTATTACAGTTCTAACGATAATACCTCCATTATATGGGTAATAATGCATGTTATATTGATAATAATAGAAGTAACAAATATATTTATTACAGTTCTATCGATAATAACTGCATAATATGGGTAATAATGCATGTTATATTGATGATAATAGAAGTAATACGTATATTTATTATAGTTCTAGCGATAATAACTGCATAATATGGGTAATAATGCATGTTATATTGATAATAATATAAGTAATAAGTATAATTATTACAGTTCTAGCGATAATAACTGCATTATATGGGTAATAATGCACGTTATATTGCTAACAATATAAGTAATAAGTATAATTATTACAGTTCTAGCGATAATAACTGCATTATATGGGTAAAAATGCATGTTATATTGATAATATTGGGAGTAATAAGTACATTTATTATGGTTCTAGAGATAATAACTGCATAATATGGGTAATAATGCATGTTATATTGATAATAATATAAGTAATAAGTATAATTATTACAGTTCTAGCGATAATACCTCGATTATATGGGTAATAATGCATGTTATATTGATGATAATGAAAGTAATACGTATATTTATTATAGTTCTAGCGATAATAACTGCATAATATGGGTAATAATGCATGTTATATTGAGAATAATATAAGTAATAAGTATAATTATTACAGTTCTGGCGATAATAACTGCATTATATGGGTAATAATGCACGTTATATTGCTAATAGTATAAGTAATAAGTATAATTATTACAGTTCTTGCGATAATACCTCCATTATATGGGTAATAATGCATGTTATATTGATAATAATATAAGTAATAAGTATAATTATTACAGTTCTAGCGATAATAACTGCATTATATGGGTAATAATGCACGTTATATTGCTAATAATATAAGTAATAAGTATAATTATTACAGTTCTAGCGATAATAACTGCATTATATGGGTAATAATGCACGTTATATTGCTAATAATATAAGTAATAAGTATAATTATTACAGTTCTAGCGATAATAACTGCATTATATGGGTAATAATGCATGTTATATTGATAATAATATAAGTAATAAGTATAATTATTACAGTTCTAGCGATAATAACTGCATTATATGGGTAATAATGCACGTTATATTGCTAGTAGTATAAGTAATAAGTATAACTATTACAGTTCTAGCGATAATAACTGCATAATATGGGTAATAATGCACGTTATATTGCTAATAATATAAGTAATGAGTACAATTATTACAGTTCTAGCGATAATAACTGCATTATATGGGTAATAATGCACGTTATATTGCTAATAATATAAGTAATAAGTATAATTATTACAGTTCTAGCGATAATAACTGCATTATATGGGTAATAATGCATGTTATATTGATAATAATATAAGTAATAAGTATAATTATTACAGTTCTAACGATAATACCTCCATTATATGGGTAATAATGCATGTTATATTGATAATAATAGAAGTAACAAATATATTTATTACAGTTCTATCGATAATAACTGCATAATATGGGTAATAATGCATGTTATATTGATGATAATAAAAGTAATACGTATATTTATTATAGTTCTAGCGATAATAACTGCATAATATGGGTAATAATGCATGTTATATTGATAATAATATAAGTAATAAGTATAATTATTACAGTTCTAGCGATAATAACTGCATTATATGGGTAATAATGCACGTTATATTGCTAACAATATAAGTAATAAGTATAATTATTACAGTTCTAGCGATAATAACTGCATTATATGGGTAAAAATGCATGTTATATTGATAATATTGGGAGTAATAAGTACATTTATTATGGTTCTAGAGATAATAACTGCATAATATGGGTAATAATGCATGTTATATTGATAAAAATATAAGTAATAAGTATAATTATTACAGTTCTAGCGATAATACCTCGATTATATGGGTAATGATGCATGTTATATTGATGATAATGAAAGTAATACGTATATTTATTATAGTTCTAGCGATAATAACTGCATAATATGGGTAATAATGCATGTTATATTGAGAATAATATAAGTAATAAGTATAATTATTACAGTTCTGGCGATAATAACTGCATTATATGGGTAATAATGCACGTTATATTGCTAATAGTATAAGTAATAAGTATAATTATTACAGTTCTTGCGATAATACCTCCATTATATGGGTAATAATGCATGTTATATTGATAATAATATTAGTAATAAGTATAATTATTACAGTTCTAGCGATAATAACTGCATTATATGGGTAATAATGCACGTTATATTGCTAATAATATAAGTAATAAGTATAATTATTACAGTTCTAGCGATAATAACTGCATTATATGGGTAGTAATGCATGTTATATTGATAATAATATAAGTAATAAGTATAATTATTACAGTTCTAGCGATAATAACTGCATTATATGGGTAATAATGCACGTTATATTGCTAATAATATAAGTAATAAGTATAATTATTACAGTTCTAGCGATAATAACTGCATTATATGGGTAATAATGCATGTTATATTGAAGATAATAAAAGTAATACGTATATTTATTATAGTTCTAGCGATAATAACTGCATAATATGGGTAATAATGCATGTTATATTGATAATAATATAAGTAATAAGTATAATTATTACAGTTCTAGCGATAATAACTGCATTATATGGGTAATAATGCACGTTATATTGCTAATAATATAAGTAATAAGTATAATTATTACAGTTCTAGCGATAATAACTGCATTATATGGGTAATAATGCATGTTATATTGATAATAATATAAGTAATAAGTATAATTATTACAGTTCTAGCGATAATAACTGCATTATATGGGTAATAATGCACGTTATATTGCTAGTAGTATAAGTAATAAGTATAACTATTACAGTTCTAGCGATAATAACTGCATAATATGGGTAATAATGCACGTTATATTGCTAATAATATAAGTAATGAGTACAATTATTACAGTTCTAGCGATAATAACTGCATTATATGGGTAATAATGCACGTTATATTGCTAATAATATAAGTAATAAGTATAATTATTACAGTTCTAGCGATAATAACTGCATTATATGGGTAATAATGCATGTTATATTGATAATAATATAAGTAATAAGTATAATTATTACAGTTCTAACGATAATACCTCCATTATATGGGTAATAATGCATGTTATATTGATAATAATAGAAGTAACAAATATATTTATTACAGTTCTATCGATAATAACTGCATAATATGGGTAATAATGCATGTTATATTGATGATAATAAAAGTAATACGTATATTTATTATAGTTCTAGCGATAATAACTGCATAATATGGGTAATAATGCATGTTATATTGATAATAATATAAGTAATAAGTATAATTATTACAGTTCTAGCGATAATAACTGCATTATATGGGTAATAATGCACGTTATATTGCTAACAATATAAGTAATAAGTATAATTATTACAGTTCTAGCGATAATAACTGCATTATATGGGTAAAAATGCATGTTATATTGATAATATTGGGAGTAATAAGTACATTTATTATGGTTCTAGAGATAATAACTGCATAATATGGGTAATAATGCATGTTATATTGATAAAAATATAAGTAATAAGTATAATTATTACAGTTCTAGCGATAATACCTCGATTATATGGGTAATAATGCATGTTATATTGATGATAATGAAAGTAATACGTATATTTATTATAGTTCTAGCGATAATAACTGCATAATATGGGTAATAATGCATGTTATATTGAGAATAATATAAGTAATAAGTATAATTATTACAGTTCTGGCGATAATAACTGCATTATATGGGTAATAATGCACGTTATATTGCTAATAGTATAAGTAATAAGTATAATTATTACAGTTCTTGCGATAATACCTCCATTATATGGGTAATAATGCATGTTATATTGATAATAATATTAGTAATAAGTATAATTATTACAGTTCTAGCGATAATAACTACATTATATGGGTAATAATGCACGTTATATTGCTAATAATATAAGTAATAAGTATAATTATTACAGTTCTAGCGATAATAACTGCATTATATGGGTAGTAATGCATGTTATATTGATAATAATATAAGTAATAAGTATAATTATTACAGTTCTAGCGATAATAACTGCATTATATGGGTAATAATGCACGTTATATTGCTAGTAGTATAAGTAATAAGTATAATTATTACAGTTCTAGCGATAATAACTGCATAATATGGGTAATAATGCACGTTATATTGCTAATAATATAAGTAATGAGTACAATTATTACAGTTCTAGCGATAATAACTGCACTATATGGGTAATAATGCACGTTATATTGCTAATAATATAAGTAATGAGTACAATTATTACAGTTCTAGCGATAATAACTGCATTATATGGGTAATAATGCACGTTATATTGCTAATAATATAAGTAATAAGTATAATTATTACAGTTCTAGCGATAATAACTGCATTATATGGGTAATAATGCATGTTATATTGATAATAATATAAGTAATAAGTATAATTATTACAGTTCTAACGATAATACCTCCATTATATGGGTAATAATGCATGTTATATTGATAATAATAGAAGTAACAAATATATTTATTACAGTTCTATCGATAATAACTGCATAATATGGGTAATAATGCATGTTATATTGATGATAATAAAAGTAATACGTATATTTATTATAGTTCTAGCGATAATAACTGCATAATATGGGTAATAATGCATGTTATATTGATAATAATATAAGTAATAAGTATAATTATTACAGTTCTAGCGATAATAACTGCATTATATGGGTAATAATGCACGTTATATTGCTAACAATATAAGTAATAAGTATAATTATTACGGTTCTAGCGATAATAACTGCATTATATGGGTAAAAATGCATGTTATATTGATAATATTGGGAGTAATAAGTACATTTATTATGGTTCTAGAGATAATAACTGCATAATATGGGTAATAATGCATGTTATATTGATAATAATATAAGTAATAAGTATAATTATTACAGTTCTAGCGATAATACCTCGATTATATGGGTAATAATGCATGTTATATTGATGATAATGAAAGTAATACGTATATTTATTATAGTTCTAGCGATAATAACTGCATAATATGGGTAATAATGCATGTTATATTGAGAATAATATAAGTAATAAGTATAATTATTACAGTTCTGGCGATAATAACTGCATTATATGGGTAATAATGCACGTTATATTGCTAATAGTATAAGTAATAAGTATAATTATTACAGTTCTTGCGATAATACCTCCATTATATGGGTAATAATGCATGTTATATTGATAATAATATAAGTAATAAGTATAATTATTACAGTTCTAGCGATAATAACTGCATTATATGGGTAATAATGCACGTTATATTGCTAATAATATAAGTAATAAGTATAATTATTACTGTTCTAGCGATAATAACTGCATTATATGGGTAATAATGCATGTTATATTGATAATAATATAAGTAATAAGTATAATTATTACAGTTCTAGCGATAATAGCTGCATTATATGGGTAATAATGCACGTTATATTGCTAGTAGTATAAGTAATAAGTATAATTATTACAGTTCTAGCGATAATAACTGCATAATATGGGTAATAATGCACGTTATATTGCTAATAATATAAGTAATGAGTACAATTATTACAGTTCTAGCGATAATAACTGCATTATATGGGTAATAATGCACGTTATATTGCTAATAATATAAGTAATGAGTACAATTATTACAGTTCTAGCGATAATAACTGCATTATATGGGTAATAATGCATGTTATATTGATAATATCGGGAGTAATAAGTATAATTATTACAGTTCTAGCGATAATAACTGCATTATATGGGTAATAATGCATGTTATATTGATAATATCGGGAGTAATAAGTACAATTATTATAGTTCTAGCGATAATAATAGTAAAATATGGCAAATAGTGCATGTTATATTGATAATAATAAAAGTAATAAGTATATTTATTACAGTTCTATCGATAATAACTGCATAATATGGGTAATAATGCATGTTATATTGAAGATAATAAAAGTAATACGTATATTTATTATAGTTCTAGCGATAATAACTGCATAATATGGGTAATAATGCATGTTATATTGATAATAATATAAGTAATAAGTATAATTATTACAGTTCTAGCGATAATAACTGCATTATATGGGTAATAATGCACGTTATATTGCTGAAAATATAAGTAATAAGTATAATTATTACAGTTCTAGCGATAATAACTGCATTATATGGGTAAAAATGCATGTTATATTGATAATGTTGGGAGTAATAAATATATTTATTATGGTTCTAGAGATAATAACTGCATAATATGGGTAATAATGCATGTTATATTGATAATAATATACGTAATAAGTATAATTATTACAGTTCTAACGATAATACCTCCATTATATGGGTAATAATGCATGTTATATTGATAATAATAGAAGTAACAAATATATTTATTACAGTTCTATCGCTAATAACTGCATAATATGGGTAATAATGCATGTTATATTGATGATAATAAAAGTAATACGTATATTTATTATAGTTCTAGCGATAATAACTGCATAATATGGGTAATAATGCATGTTATATTGATAATAATATAAGTAGTAAGTATAATTATTACAGTTCTAGCGATAATAACTGCATTATATGGGTAATAATGCACGTTATATTGCTAACAATATAAGTAATAAGTATAATTATTACAGTTCTAGCGATAATAACTGCATTATATGGGTAAAAATGCATGTTATATTGATAATATTGGGAGTAATAAGTATATTTATTATGGTTCTAGAGATAATAACTGCATAATATGGGTAATAATGCATGTTATATTGATAATAATATAAGTAATAAGTATAATTATTACAGTTCTAGTGATAATACCTCGATTATATGGGTAATAATGCATGTTATATTGATGATAATGAAAGTAATACGTATATTTATTATAGTTCTAGCGATAATAACTGCATAATATGGGTAATAATGCATGTTATATTGAGAATAATATAAGTAATAAGTATAATTATTACAGTTCTGGCGATAATAACTGCATTATATGGGTAATAATGCACGTTATATTGCTAATAGTATAAGTAATAAGTATAATTATTACAGTTCTTGCGATAATACCTCCATTATATGGGTAATAATGCATGTTATATTGATAATAATATAAGTAATAAGTATAATTATTACAGTTCTAGCGATAATAACTGCATTATATGGGTAATAATGCACGTTATATTGCTAGTAGTATAAGTAATAAGTATAATTATTACAGTTCTAGCGATAATAATTGCATAATATGGGTAATAATGCACGTTATATTGCTAATAATATAAGTAATGAGTACAATTATTACAGTTCTAGCGATAATAACTGCATTATATGGGTAATAATGCACGTTATATTGCTAATAATATAAGTAATAAGTATAATTATTACAGTTCTAGCGATAATAACTGCATTATATGGGTAATAATGCATGTTACATTGATAATATTGGGAGTAATAAGTGTATTTATGATAGTTCTAGCGATAATAACTGCATAATATGGGTAATAATGCATGTTATATTGATAATAATATAAGTAATAAGTATAATTATTACAGTTCTAGCAATAATACCTACATTATATGGGTAATAATGCATGTTATATTGATGATAATGAAAGTGATACGTATATTTATTATAGTTCTTGCGATAATAACTGCATCATATGGGTAATAATGCATGTTATATTGAGAATAATATAAGTAATAAGTATAATTATTACAGTTCTGGCGATAATAACTGCATTATATGGGTAACAATGCACGTTATATTGCTAATAGTATAAGTAATAAGTATAATTATTACAGTTCTAGCAATAATACCTCCATTATATGGGTAATAATGCATGTTATATTGATAATAATATAAGTAATAAGTATAATTATTACAGTTCTAGCGATAATAACTGCATTATATGGGTAATAATGCATGTTATATTGATAATATTGGGAGTAATAAGTATATTTATTATGGTTCTAGAGATAATACCTCCATTATATGGGTAATAATGCATGTTATATTAATAATAATATAAGTAATAAGTATAATTATTATAGTTCTAGCGATAATAATAGTAAAATATGGCAAATAGTGCATGTTATATTGAAAATAATAAAAGTAATAAGTATATTTATTACAGTTCTATCGATAATAACTGCATAATATGGGTAATAATGCATGTTATATTGAAGATAATAAAAGTAATACGTATATTTATTATAGTTCTAGCGATAATAACTGCATAATATGGGTAATAATGCATGTTATATTGATAATAATATAAGTAATAAGTATAATTATTACAGTTCTAGCGATAATAACTGCATTATATGGGTAATAATGCATGTTATATTGATGATAATAAAAGTAATACGTATATTTATTATAGTTCTAGCGATAATAACTGCATAATATGGGTAATAATGCATGTTATATTGATAATAATATAAGTAATAAGTATAATTATTACAGTTCTAGAGATAATAACTGCATAATATGGGTAATAATGCATGTTATATTGATAATAATATAAGTAATAAGTATAATTATTACAGTTCTGGCGATAATACCTCGATTATATGGGTAATAATGCATGTTATATTGATGATAATGAAAGTAATACGTATATTTATTATAGTTCTAGCGATAATAACTGCATAATATGGGTAATAATGCATGTTATATTGAGAATAATATAAGTAATAAGTATAATTATTACAGTTCTGGCGATAATAACTGCATTATATGGGTAATAATGCACGTTATATTGCTAATAGTATAAGTAATAAGTATAATTATTACAGTTCTAGCGATAATAACTGCATTATATGGGTAATAATGCATGTTATATTGATAATAATATAAGTAATAAGTATAATTATTACAGTTCTAGCGATAATAACTGCATTATATGGGTAATAATGCATGTTATATTGATAATATTGGGAGTAATAAGTATATTTATTATAGTTCTAGCGATAATAACTGCATAATATGGGTAATAATGCATGTTATATTGATAATAGTATAAGTAATAAGTATAATTATTACAGTTCTAGCGATAATAACTGCATTATATGGGTAATAATGCACGTTATATTGCTAATAATATAAGTAATAAGTATAATTATTACAGTTCTAGCGATAATAACTGCATTATATGGGTAATAATGCATGTTATATTGATAATATCGGGAGTAATAAGTATAATTATTATAGTTCTAGCGATAATAATACTAAAATATGGCAAATAGTGCATGTTATATTGATAATAATAAAAGTAATAAATATATTTATTACAGTTCTATCGATAATAACTGCATAATATGGGTAATAATGCATGTTATATTGATGATAATAAAAGTAATACGTATATTTATTATAGTTCTAGCGATAATAACTGCATAATATGGGTAATAATGCATGTTATATTGACAATAATCTAAGTAATAAGTATAATTATTACAGTTCTAGCGATAATAACTGCATTATATGGGTAATAATGCACGTTATATTGCTAACAATATAAGTAATAATTATAATTATTACAGTTCTAGCGATAATAACTGCATTATATGGGTAATAATGCATGTTATATTGATGATAATGAAAGTAATACGAATATTTATTATAGTTCTAGCGATAATAACTGCATAATATGGGTAATAATGCATGTTATATTGAGAATAATATAAGTAATAAGTATAATTATTACAGTTCTGGCGATAATAACTGCATTATATGGGTAATAATGCACGTTATATTGCTAATAGTATAAGTAATAAGTATAATTATTACAGTTCTTGCGATAATACCTCCATTATATGGGTAATAATGCATGTTATATTGATAATAATATAAGTAATAAGTATAATTATTACAGTTCTAGCGATAATAACTGCATTATATTGGTAATAATGCACGTTATATTGCTAATAATATAAGTAATAAGTATAATTATTACAGTTCTAGCGATAATAACTGCATTATATGGGTAACAATGCATGTTATATTGATAATAATATAAGTAATAAGTATAATTATTACAGTTCTAGCGATAATAACTGCATTATATGGGTAATAATGCACGTTATATTGCTATTAGTATAAGTAATAAGTATAATTATTACAGTTCTAGCGATAATAACTGCATAATATGGGTAATAATGCACGTTATATTGCTAATAATATAAGTAATAAGTATAATTATTACAGTTCTATCGATAATAACTGCATTATATGGGTAAAAATGCATGTTATATTGATAATATTGGGAGTAATAAGTATATTTATTATGGTTCTAGAGATAATAACTGCATAATATGGGTAATAATGCATGTTATATTGATGATAATAAAAGTAATACGTATATTTATTATAGTTCTAGCGATAATAACTGCATAATATGGGTAATAATGCATGTTATATTGATAATAATATAAGTAATAAGTATAATTATTACAGTTCTAGCGATAATAACTGCATTATATGGGTAATAATGCACGTTATATTGCTAACAATATAAGTAATAAGTATAATTATTACAGTTCTAGCGATAATACCTACATTATATGGGTAATAATGCATGTTATATTGATAATGATATAAGTAATAAGTATAATTATTACAGTTCTAGCGATAATAACTGCATAATATGGGTAATAATGCACGTTATATTGCTAATAATATAAGTAATGAGTACAATTATTACAGTTCTAGCGATAATAACTGCATTATATGGGTAATAATGCATGTTATATTGATAATAACATAAGTAATAAGTATAATTATTACAGTTCTGGCGATAATAACTGCATTATATGGGTAATAATGCATGTTATATTGATAATATCGGGAGTAATAAGTATAATTATTATAGTTCTAGCGATAATAATAGTAAAATATGGCAAATAGTGCATGTTATATTGATAATAATAAAAGTAATAAGTATATTTATTACAGTTCTATCGATAATAACTGCATAATATGGGTAATCATGCATGTTATATTGAAGATAATAAAAGTAATACGTATATTTATTATAGTTCTAGCGATAATAACTGCATAATATGGGTAATAATGCATGTTATATTGAGAATAATATAAGTAATAAGTATAATTATTACAGTTCTAGCGATAATAACTGCATTATATGGGTAATATTGCACGTTATATTGCTAACAATATAAGTAATAAGTATAATTATTACAGTTCTAGCGATAATACCTCCATTATATGGGTAATAATGCATGTTATATTGATAATGATATAAGTAATAAGTATAGTTATTACAGTTCTAGCGATAATAACTGCATTATATGGGTAATAATGCACGTTATATTGCTAATAGTATAAGTAATAAGTATAATTATTACAGTTCTTGCGATAATACCTCCATTATATGGGTAATAATGCATGTTATATTGATAATAATATAAGTAATAAGTATAATTATTACAGTTCTAGCGATAATAACTGCATTATATGGGTAATAATGCACGTTATATTGCTAATAATATAAGTAATAAGTATAATTATTACAGTTCTAGCGATAATAACTGCATTATATGGGTAATAATGCATGTTATATTGATAATAATATAAGTAATAAGTATAATTATTACAGTTCTAGCGATAATAACTGCATTATATGGGTAATAATGCACGTTATATTGCTAGTAGTATAAGTAATAAGTATAATTATTACAGTTCTAGCGATAATAACTGCATAATATGGGTAATAATGCACGTTATATTGCTAATAATATAAGTAATGAGTACAATTATTAAAGTTCTAGCGATAATAACTGCATTATATGGGTAATAATGCACGTTATATTGCTAATAATATAAGTAATAAGTATAATTATTACAGTTCTAGCGATAATAACTGCATTATATGGGTAATAATGCATGTTATATTGATAATAATATAAGTAATAAGTATAATTATTACAGTTCTAGCGATAATAACTGCATTATATGGGTAATAATGCATGTTATATTGATAATAATATAAGTAATAAGTATAATTATTACAGTTCTAGCGATAATAACTGCATTATATGGGTAATAATGCACGTTATATTGCTAGTAGTATAAGTAATAAGTATAATTATTACAGTTCTAGCGATAATAACTGCATAATATGGGTAATAATGCACGTTATATTGCTAATAATATAAGTAATGAGTACAATTATTAAAGTTCTAGCGATAATAACTGCATTATATGGGTAATAATGCACGTTATATTGCTAATAATATAAGTAATAAGTATAATTATTACAGTTCTAGCGATAATAACTGCATTATATGGGTAATAATGCATGTTATATTGATAATAATATAAGTAATAAGTATAATTATTACAGTTCTAGCGATAATAACTGCATTATATGGGTAATAATGCACGTTATATTGCTAGTAGTATTAGTAATAAGTATAATTATTACAGTTCTAGCGATAATAACTGCATAATATGGGTAATAATGCACGTTATATTGCTAATAATATAAGTAATGAGTACAATTATTAAAGTTCTAGCGATAATAACTGCATTATATGGGTAATAATGCACGTTATATTGCTAAAAATATAAGTAATAAGTATAATTATTACAGTTCTAGCGATAATAACTGCATTATATGGGTAATAATGCATGTTACATTGATAATATTGGGAGTAATAAGTGTATTTATTATAGTTCTAGCGATAATAACTGAATAATATGGGTAATAATGCATGTTATATTGATAATAATATAAGTAATAAGTATAATTATTATAGTTCTAGCAATAATACCTCCATTATATGGGTAATAATGCATGTTATATTGATGATAATGAAAGTGATACGTATATTTATTATAGCTCTTGCGATAATAACTGCATCATATGGGTAATAATGCATGTTATATTGAGAATAATATAAGTAATATGTATAATTATTACAGTTCTGGCGATAATAACTGCATTATATGGGTAACAATGCACGTTATATTGCTAATAGTATAAGTAATAAGTATAATTATTACAGTTCTAGCAATAATACCTCCATTATATGGGTAATAATGCATGTTATATTGATAATAATATAAGTAATAAGTATAATTATTACAGTTCTAGCGATAATAACTGCATTATATGGGTAATAATGCATGTTATAATGATAATAATAAAAGTAATAAATATATTTATTACAGTTCTATCGATAATAACTGCATAATATGGGTAATAATGCATGTTATATTGATGATAATAAAAGTAATACGTATATTTATTATAGTTCTAGCGATAATAACTGCATAATATGGGTAATAATGCATGTTATATTGATAATAATCTAAGTAATAAGTATAATTATTACAGTTCTAGCGATAATAACTGCATTATATGGGTAATAATGCACGTTATATTGCTAACAATATAAGTAATAATTATAATTATTACAGTTCTAGCGATAATAACTGCATTATATGGGTAATAATGCATGTTATATTGATGATAATGAAAGTAATACGAATATTTATTATAGTTCTAGCGATAATAACTGCATAATATGGGTAATAATGCATGTTATATTGAGAATAATATAAGTAATAAGTATAATTATTACAGTTCTGGCGATAATAACTGCATTATATGGGTAATAATGCACGTTATATTGCTAATAGTATAAGTAATAAGTATAATTATTACAGTTCTTGCGATAATACCTCCATTATATGGGTAATAATGCATGTTATATTGATAATAATATAAGTAATAAGTATAATTATTACAGTTCTAGCGATAATAACTGCATTATATGGGTAATAATGCACGTTATATTGCTAATAATATAAGTAATAAGTATAATTATTACAGTTCTAGCGATAATAACTGCATTATATGGGTAATAATGCATGTTATATTGATAATAATATAAGTAATAAGTATAATTATTACAGTTCTAGCGATAATAATACTAAAATATGGCAAATAGTGCATGTTATATTGATAATAATAAAAGTAATAAATATATTTATTACAGTTCTATCGATAATAACTGCATAATATGGGTAATAATGCATGTTATATTGATGATAATAAAAGTAATACGTATATTTATTATAGTTCTAGCGATAATAACTGCATAATATGGGTAATAATGCATGTTATATTGATAATAATCTAAGTAATAAGTATAATTATTACAGTTCTAGCGATAATAACTGCATTATATGGGTAATAATGCACGTTATATTGCTAACAATATAAGTAATAATTATAATTATTACAGTTCTAGCGATAATAACTGCATTATATGGGTAATAATGCATGTTATATTGATAATAATATAAGTAATAAGTATAATTATTACAGTTCTAGCGATAATAACTGCATTATATGGGTAATAATGCACGTTATATTGCTAGTAGTATAAGTAATAAGTATAATTATTACAGTTCTAGCGATAATAACTGCATAATATGGGTAATAATGCACGTTATATTGCTAATAATATAAGTAATGAGTACAATTATTAAAGTTCTAGCGATAATAACTGCATTATATGGGTAATAATGCACGTTATATTGCTAATAATATAAGTAATAAGTATAATTATTACAGTTCTAGCGATAATAACTGCATTATATGGGTAATAATGCATGTTATATTGATAATAATATAAGTAATAAGTATAATTATTACAGTTCTAGCGATAATAACTGCATTATATGGGTAATAATGCACGTTATATTGCTAGTAGTATTAGTAATAAGTATAATTATTACAGTTCTAGCGATAATAACTGCATAATATGGGTAATAATGCACGTTATATTGCTAATAATATAAGTAATGAGTACAATTATTAAAGTTCTAGCGATAATAACTGCATTATATGGGTAATAATGCACGTTATATTGCTAATAATATAAGTAATAAGTATAATTATTACAGTTCTAGCGATAATAACTGCATTATATGGGTAATAATGCATGTTACATTGATAATATTGGGAGTAATAAGTGTATTTATTATAGTTCTAGCGATAATAACTGAATAATATGGGTAATAATGCATGTTATATTGATAATAATATAAGTAATAAGTATAATTATTATAGTTCTAGCAATAATACCTCCATTATATGGGTAATAATGCATGTTATATTGATGATAATGAAAGTGATACGTATATTTATTATAGCTCTTGCGATAATAACTGCATCATATGGGTAATAATGCATGTTATATTGAGAATAATATAAGTAATATGTATAATTATTACAGTTCTGGCGATAATAACTGCATTATATGGGTAACAATGCACGTTATATTGCTAATAGTATAAGTAATAAGTATAATTATTACAGTTCTAGCAATAATACCTCCATTATATGGGTAATAATGCATGTTATATTGATAATAATATAAGTAATAAGTATAATTATTACAGTTCTAGCGATAATAACTGCATTATATGGGTAATAATGCATGTTATAATGATAATAATAAAAGTAATAAATATATTTATTACAGTTCTATCGATAATAACTGCATAATATGGGTAATAATGCATGTTATATTGATGATAATAAAAGTAATACGTATATTTATTATAGTTCTAGCGATAATAACTGCATAATATGGGTAATAATGCATGTTATATTGATAATAATCTAAGTAATAAGTATAATTATTACAGTTCTAGCGATAATAACTGCATTATATGGGTAATAATGCACGTTATATTGCTAACAATATAAGTAATAATTATAATTATTACAGTTCTAGCGATAATAACTGCATTATATGGGTAATAATGCATGTTATATTGATGATAATGAAAGTAATACGAATATTTATTATAGTTCTAGCGATAATAACTGCATAATATGGGTAATAATGCATGTTATATTGAGAATAATATAAGTAATAAGTATAATTATTACAGTTCTGGCGATAATAACTGCATTATATGGGTAATAATGCACGTTATATTGCTAATAGTATAAGTAATAAGTATAATTATTACAGTTCTTGCGATAATACCTCCATTATATGGGTAATAATGCATGTTATATTGATAATAATATAAGTAATAAGTATAATTATTACAGTTCTAGCGATAATAACTGCATTATATGGGTAATAATGCACGTTATATTGCTAATAATATAAGTAATAAGTATAATTATTACAGTTCTAGCGATAATAACTGCATTATATGGGTAATAATGCATGTTATATTGATAATAATATAAGTAATAAGTATAATTATTACAGTTCTAGCGATAATAATACTAAAATATGGCAAATAGTGCATGTTATATTGATAATAATAAAAGTAATAAATATATTTATTACAGTTCTATCGATAATAACTGCATAATATGGGTAATAATGCATGTTATATTGATGATAATAAAAGTAATACGTATATTTATTATAGTTCTAGCGATAATAACTGCATAATATGGGTAATAATGCATGTTATATTGATAATAATCTAAGTAATAAGTATAATTATTACAGTTCTAGCGATAATAACTGCATTATATGGGTAATAATGCACGTTATATTGCTAACAATATAAGTAATAATTATAATTATTACAGTTCTAGCGATAATAACTGCATTATATGGGTAATAATGCATGTTATATTGATGATAATGAAAGTAATACGAATATTTATTATAGTTCTAGCGATAATAACTGCATAATATGGGTAATAATGCATGTTATATTGAGAATAATATAAGTAATAAGTATAATTATTACAGTTCTGGCGATAATAACTGCATTATATGGGTAATAATGCACGTTATATTGCTAATAGTATAAGTAATAAGTATAATTATTACAGTTCTTGCGATAATACCTCCATTATATGGGTAATAATGCATGTTATATTGATAATAATATAAGTAATAAGTATAATTATTACAGTTCTAGCGATAATAACTGCATTATATGGGTAATAATGCACGTTATATTGCTAATAATATAAGTAATAAGTATAATTATTACAGTTCTAGCGATAATAACTGCATTATATGGGTAATAATGCATGTTATATTGATAATAATATAAGTAATAAGTATAATTATTACAGTTCTAGCGATAATAACTGCATTATATGGGTAATAATGCACGTTATATTGCTATTAGTATAAGTAATAAGTATAATTATTACAGTTCTAGCGATAATAACTGCATAATATGGGTAATAATGCACGTTATATTGCTAATAATATAAGTAATAAGTATAATTATTACAGTCCTAGCGATAATAACTGCATTATATGGGTAAAAATGCATGTTATATTGATAATATTGGGAGTAATAAGTATATTTATTATGGTTCTAGAGGTAATAACTGCATAATATGGGTAATAATGCATGTTATATTGATGATAATAAAAGTAATACGTATATTTATTATAGTTCTAGCGATAATAACTGCATAATATGGGTAATAATGCATGTTATATTGATAATAATATAAGTAATAAGTATAATTATTACAGTTCTAGCGATAATAACTGCATTATATGGGTAATAATGCACGTTATATTGCTAACAATATAAGTAATAAGTATAATTATTACAGTTCTAGCGATAATACCTACATTATATGGGTAATAATGCATGTTATATTGATAATGATATAAGTAATAAGTATAATTATTACAGTTCTAGCGATAATAACTGCATTATATGGGTAATAATGCACGTTATATTGCTAACAATATAAGTAATAAGTACAATTACTACAGTTCTAGCGATAATAACTGCATTATATGGGTAAAAATGCATGTTATATTGATAATATTGGGAGTAATAAGTATATTTATTATGGTTCTAGAGATAATAACTGCATAATATGGGTAATAATGCATGTTATATTGATAATAATATAAGTAATAAGTATAATTATTACAGTTCTAACGATAATACCTCCATTATATGGGTAATAATGCATGTTATATTGATGATAATGAAAGTAGTACGTATATTTATTATAGTTCTAGCGATAATAACTGCATAATATGGGTAATAATGCATGTTATATTGAGAATAATACAAGTAATAAGTATAATTATTACAGTTCTAGCGATAATAACTGCATTATATGGGTAATATTGCACGTTATATTGCTAACAATATAAGTAATAAGTATAATTATTACAGTTCTAGCGATAATACCTCCATTATATGGGTAATAATGCATGTTATATTGATAATGATATAAGCAATAAGTATAATTATTACAGTTCTAGCGATAATGACTGCATAATATGGGTAATAATGCACGTTATAATGCTAATAATATAAGTAATGAGTACAATTATTACAGTTCTAGCGATAATAACTGCATTATATGGGTAATAATGCATGTTATATTGATAATAACATAAGTAATAAGTATAATTATTACAGTTCTAGCGATAATAACTGCATTATATGGGTAATAATGCATGTTATATTGATGATAATAAAAGTAATACGTATATTTATTATAGTTCTAGCGATAATAACTGCATAATATGGGTAATAATGCATGTTATATTGATAATAATCTAAGTAATAAGTATAATTATTACAGTTCTAGCGATAATAACTGCATTATATGGGTAATAATGCACGTTATATTGCTAACAATATAAGTAATAATTATAATTATTACAGTTCTAGCGATAATAACTGCATTATATGGGTAATAATGCATGTTATATTGATGATAATGAAAGTAATACGAATATTTATTATAGTTCTAGCGATAATAACTGCATAATATGGGTAATAATGCATGTTATATTGAGAATAATATAAGTAATAAGTATAATTATTACAGTTCTGGCGATAATAACTGCATTATATGGGTAATAATGCACGTTATATTGCTAATAGTATAAGTAATAAGTATAATTATTACAGTTCTTGCGATAATACCTCCATTATATGGGTAATAATGCATGTTATATTGATAATAATATAAGTAATAAGTATAATTATTACAGTTCTAGCGATAATAACTGCATTATATGGGTAATAATGCACGTTATATTGCTAACAATATAAGTAATAATTATAATTATTACAGTTCTAGCGATAATAACTGCATTATATGGGTAATAATGCATGTTATATTGATGATAATGAAAGTAATACGAATATTTATTATAGTTCTAGCGATAATAACTGCATAATATGGGTAATAATGCATGTTATATTGAGAATAATATAAGTAATAAGTATAATTATTACAGTTCTGGCGATAATAACTGCATTATATGGGTAATAATGCACGTTATATTGCTAATAGTATAAGTAATAAGTATAATTATTACAGTTCTTGCGATAATACCTCCATTATATGGGTAATAATGCATGTTATATTGATAATAATATAAGTAATAAGTATAATTATTACAGTTCTAGCGATAATAACTGCATTATATGGGTAATAATGCACGTTATATTGCTAATAATATAAGTAATAAGTATAATTATTACAGTTCTAGCGATAATAACTGCATTATATGGGTAATAATGCATGTTATATTGATAATAATATAAGTAATAAGTATAATTATTACAGTTCTAGCGATAATAATACTAAAATATGGCAAATAGTGCATGTTATATTGATAATAATAAAAGTAATAAATATATTTATTACAGTTCTATCGATAATAACTGCATAATATGGGTAATAATGCATGTTATATTGATGATAATAAAAGTAATACGTATATTTATTATAGTTCTAGCGATAATAACTGCATAATATGGGTAATAATGCATGTTATATTGATAATAATCTAAGTAATAAGTATAATTATTACAGTTCTAGCGATAATAACTGCATTATATGGGTAATAATGCACGTTATATTGCTAACAATATAAGTAATAATTATAATTATTACAGTTCTAGCGATAATAACTGCATTATATGGGTAATAATGCATGTTATATTGATGATAATGAAAGTAATACGAATATTTATTATAGTTCTAGCGATAATAACTGCATAATATGGGTAATAATGCATGTTATATTGAGAATAATATAAGTAATAAGTATAATTATTACAGTTCTGGCGATAATAACTGCATTATATGGGTAATAATGCACGTTATATTGCTAATAGTATAAGTAATAAGTATAATTATTACAGTTCTTGCGATAATACCTCCATTATATGGGTAATAATGCATGTTATATTGATAATAATATAAGTAATAAGTATAATTATTACAGTTCTAGCGATAATAACTGCATTATATGGGTAATAATGCACGTTATATTGCTAATAATATAAGTAATAAGTATAATTATTACAGTTCTAGCGATAATAACTGCATTATATGGGTAATAATGCATGTTATATTGATAATAATATAAGTAATAAGTATAATTATTACAGTTCTAGCGATAATAACTGCATTATATGGGTAATAATGCACGTTATATTGCTATTAGTATAAGTAATAAGTATAATTATTACAGTTCTAGCGATAATAACTGCATAATATGGGTAATAATGCACGTTATATTGCTAATAATATAAGTAATAAGTATAATTATTACAGTCCTAGCGATAATAACTGCATTATATGGGTAAAAATGCATGTTATATTGATAATATTGGGAGTAATAAGTATATTTATTATGGTTCTAGAGGTAATAACTGCATAATATGGGTAATAATGCATGTTATATTGATGATAATAAAAGTAATACGTATATTTATTATAGTTCTAGCGATAATAACTGCATAATATGGGTAATAATGCATGTTATATTGATAATAATATAAGTAATAAGTATAATTATTACAGTTCTAGCGATAATAACTGCATTATATGGGTAATAATGCACGTTATATTGCTAACAATATAAGTAATAAGTATAATTATTACAGTTCTAGCGATAATACCTACATTATATGGGTAATAATGCATGTTATATTGATAATGATATAAGTAATAAGTATAATTATTACAGTTCTAGCGATAATAACTGCATTATATGGGTAATAATGCACGTTATATTGCTAACAATATAAGTAATAAGTACAATTACTACAGTTCTAGCGATAATAACTGCATTATATGGGTAAAAATGCATGTTATATTGATAATATTGGGAGTAATAAGTATATTTATTATGGTTCTAGAGATAATAACTGCATAATATGGGTAATAATGCATGTTATATTGATAATAATATAAGTAATAAGTATAATTATTACAGTTCTAACGATAATACCTCCATTATATGGGTAATAATGCATGTTATATTGATGATAATGAAAGTAGTACGTATATTTATTATAGTTCTAGCGATAATAACTGCATAATATGGGTAATAATGCATGTTATATTGAGAATAATACAAGTAATAAGTATAATTATTACAGTTCTAGCGATAATAACTGCATTATATGGGTAATATTGCACGTTATATTGCTAACAATATAAGTAATAAGTATAATTATTACAGTTCTAGCGATAATACCTCCATTATATGGGTAATAATGCATGTTATATTGATAATGATATAAGCAATAAGTATAATTATTACAGTTCTAGCGATAATGACTGCATAATATGGGTAATAATGCACGTTATAATGCTAATAATATAAGTAATGAGTACAATTATTACAGTTCTAGCGATAATAACTGCATTATATGGGTAATAATGCATGTTATATTGATAATAACATAAGTAATAAGTATAATTATTACAGTTCTAGCGATAATAACTGCATTATATGGGTAATAATGCATGTTATATTGATGATAATAAAAGTAATACGTATATTTATTATAGTTCTAGCGATAATAACTGCATAATATGGGTAATAATGCATGTTATATTGATAATAATCTAAGTAATAAGTATAATTATTACAGTTCTAGCGATAATAACTGCATTATATGGGTAATAATGCACGTTATATTGCTAACAATATAAGTAATAATTATAATTATTACAGTTCTAGCGATAATAACTGCATTATATGGGTAATAATGCATGTTATATTGATGATAATGAAAGTAATACGAATATTTATTATAGTTCTAGCGATAATAACTGCATAATATGGGTAATAATGCATGTTATATTGAGAATAATATAAGTAATAAGTATAATTATTACAGTTCTGGCGATAATAACTGCATTATATGGGTAATAATGCACGTTATATTGCTAATAGTATAAGTAATAAGTATAATTATTACAGTTCTTGCGATAATACCTCCATTATATGGGTAATAATGCATGTTATATTGATAATAATATAAGTAATAAGTATAATTATTACAGTTCTAGCGATAATAACTGCATTATATGGGTAATAATGCACGTTATATTGCTAATAATATAAGTAATAAGTATAATTATTACAGTTCTAGCGATAATAACTGCATTATATGGGTAATAATGCATGTTATATTGATAATAATATAAGTAATAAGTATAATTATTACAGTTCTAGCGATAATAACTGCATTATATGGGTAATAATGCACGTTATATTGCTATTAGTATAAGTAATAAGTATAATTATTACAGTTCTAGCGATAATAACTGCATAATATGGGTAATAATGCACGTTATATTGCTAATAATATAAGTAATAAGTATAATTATTACAGTCCTAGCGATAATAACTGCATTATATGGGTAAAAATGCATGTTATATTGATAATATTGGGAGTAATAAGTATATTTATTATGGTTCTAGAGGTAATAACTGCATAATATGGGTAATAATGCATGTTATATTGATGATAATAAAAGTAATACGTATATTTATTATAGTTCTAGCGATAATAACTGCATAATATGGGTAATAATGCATGTTATATTGATAATAATATAAGTAATAAGTATAATTATTACAGTTCTAGCGATAATAACTGCATTATATGGGCAATAATGCACGTTATATTGCTAACAATATAAGTAATAAGTATAATTATTACAGTTCTAGCGATAATACCTACATTATATGGGTAATAATGCATGTTATATTGATAATGATATAAGTAATAAGTATAATTATTACAGTTCTAGCGATAATAACTGCATTATATGGGTAATAATGCACGTTATATTGCTAACAATATAAGTAATAAGTACAATTACTACAGTTCTAGCGATAATAACTGCATTATATGGGTAAAAATGCATGTTATATTGATAATATTGGGAGTAATAAGTATATTTATTATGGTTCTAGAGATAATAACTGCATAATATGGGTAATAATGCATGTTATATTGATAATAATATAAGTAATAAGTATAATTATTACAGTTCTAACGATAATACCTCCATTATATGGGTAATAATGCATGTTATATTGATGATAATGAAAGTAGTACGTATATTTATTATAGTTCTAGCGATAATAACTGCATAATATGGGTAATAATGCATGTTATATTGAGAATAATACAAGTAATAAGTATAATTATTACAGTTCTAGCGATAATAACTGCATTATATGGGTAATATTGCACGTTATATTGCTAACAATATAAGTAATAAGTATAATTATTACAGTTCTAGCGATAATACCTCCATTATATGGGTAATAATGCATGTTATATTGATAATGATATAAGCAATAAGTATAATTATTACAGTTCTAGCGATAATGACTGCATAATATGGGTAATAATGCACGTTATAATGCTAATAATATAAGTAATGAGTACAATTATTACAGTTCTAGCGATAATAACTGCATTATATGGGTAATAATGCATGTTATATTGATAATAACATAAGTAATAAGTATAATTATTACAGTTCTAGCGATAATAACTGCATTATATGGGTAATAATGCATGTTATATTGATAATATCGGGAGTAATAAGTATAATTATTATAGTTCTAGCGATAATAATACTAAAATATGGCAAATAGTGCATGTTATATTGATAATAATAAAAGTAATAAATATATTTATTACAGTTCTATCGATAATAACTGCATAATATGGGTAATAATGCATGTTATATTGATGATAATAAAAGTAATACGTATATTTATTATAGTTCTAGCGATAATAACTGCATAATATGGGTAATAATGCATGTTATATTGATAATAATATAAGTAATGAGTACAATTATTACAGTTCTAGCGATAATAACTACATTATATGGGTAATAATGCATGTTATATTGATAATAACATAAGTAATAAGTATAATTATTACAGTTCTAGCGATAATAACTGCATTATATGGGTAATAATGCATGTTATATTGATAATATCGGGAGTAATAAGTATAATTATTATAGTTCTAGCGATAATAATAGTAAAATATGGCAAATAGTGCATGTTATATTGATAATAATAAAAGTAATAAGTATATTTATTACAGTTCTATCGATAATAACTGCATAATATGGGTAATAATGCATGTTATATTGAAGATAATAAAAGTAATACGTATATTTATTATAGTTCTAACGATAATAACTGCATAATATGGGTAATAATGCATGTTATATTGGTAATAATATAAGTAATAAGTATAATTATTACAGTTCTAGCGATAATAACTGCATTATATGGGTAATAATGCACGTTATATTGCTAACAATATAAGTAATAAGTATAATTACTACAGTTCTAGCGATAATAACTGCATTATATGGGTAAAAATGCATGTTATATTGATAATATTGGGAGTAAGAAGTATATTTATTATGGTTCTAGAGATAATAACTGCATAATATGGGTAATAATGCATGTTATATTGATAATAATATAAGTAATAAGTATAATTATTACAGTTCTAACGATAATACCTCCATTATATGGGTAATAATGCATGTTATATTGATGATAATGAAAGTAATACGTATATTTATTATAGTTCTAGCGATAATAACTGCATAATATGGGTAATAATGCATGTTATATTGAGAATAGTATAAGTAATAAGTATAATTATTACAGTTCTAGCGATAATAACTGCATTATATGGGTAATATTGCACGTTATATTGCTAACAATATAAGTAATAAGTATAATTATTACAGTTCTAGCGATAATACCTCCAGTATATGGGTAATAATGCATGTTATATTGATAATATCGGGAGTAATAAGTATAATTATTATAGTTCTAGCGATAATAATAGTAAAATATGGCAAATAGTGCATGTTATATTGATAATAATAAAAGTAATAAATATATTTATTACAGTTCTATCGATAATAACTGCATAATATGGGTAATAATGCATGTTATATTGATGATAATAAAAGTAATACGTATATTTATTATAGTTCTAGCGATAATAACTGCATAATATGGGTAATAATGCATGTTATATTGATAATAATATAAGTAATGAGTACAATTATTACAGTTCTAGCGATAATAACTACATTATATGGGTAATAATGCATGTTATATTGATAATAACATAAGTAATATGTATAATTATTACAGTTCTAGCGATAATAACTGCATTATATGGGTAATAATGCATGTTATATTGATAATATCGGGAGTAATAAGTATAATTATTATAGTTCTAGCGATAATAATAGTAAAATATGGCAAATAGTGCATGTTATATTGATAATAATAAAAGTAATAAGTATATTTATTACAGTTCTATCGATAATAACTGCATAATATGGGTAATAATGCATGTTATATTGAAGATAATAAAAGTAATACGTATATTTATTATAGTTCTAACGATAATAACTGCATAATATGGGTAATAATGCATGTTATATTGGTAATAATATAAGTAATAAGTATAATTATTACAGTTCTAGCGATAATAACTGCATTATATGGGTAATAATGCACGTTATATTGCTAACAATATAAGTAATAAGTATAATTACTACAGTTCTAGCGATAATAACTGCATTATATGGGTAAAAATGCATGTTATATTGATAATATTGGGAGTAAGAAGTATATTTATTATGGTTCTAGAGATAATAACTGCATAATATGGGTAATAATGCATGTTATATTGATAATAATATAAGTAATAAGTATAATTATTACAGTTCTAACGATAATACCTCCATTATATGGGTAATAATGCATGTTATATTGATGATAATGAAAGTAATACGTATATTTATTATAGTTCTAGCGATAATAACTGCATAATATGGGTAATAATGCATGTTATATTGAGAATAGTATAAGTAATAAGTATAATTATTACAGTTCTAGCGATAATAACTGCATTATATGGGTAATATTGCACGTTATATTGCTAACAATATAAGTAATAAGTATAATTATTACAGTTCTAGCGATAATACCTCCAGTATATGGGTAATAATGCATGTTATATTGATAATATCGGGAGTAATAAGTATAATTATTATAGTTCTAGCGATAATAATAGTAAAATATGGCAAATAGTGCATGTTATATTGATAATAATAAAAGTAATAAGTATATTTATTACAGTTCTATCGATAATAACTGCATAATATGGGTAATAATGCATGTTATATTGAAGATAATAAAAGTAATACGTATATTTATTATAGTTCTAGCGATAATAACTGCATAATATGGGTAATAATGCATGTTATATTGATAATAATATAAGTAATAAGTATAATTATTACAGTTCTAGCGATAATAACTGCATTATATGGGTAATAATGCACGTTATATTGCTAACAATATAAGTAATAAGTACAATTACTACAGTTCTAGCGATAATAACTGCATTATATGGGTAAAAATGCATGTTATATTGATAATATTGGGAGTAATAAGTATATTTATTATGGTTCTAGAGATAATAACTGCATAATATGGGTAATAATGCATGTTATATTGATAATAATATAAGTAATAAGTATAATTATTTCAGTTCTAACGATAATACCTCCATTATATGGGTAATAATGCATGTTATATTGATGATAATGAAAGTAGTACGTATATTTATTATAGTTCTAGCGATAATAACTGCATAATATGGGTAATAATGCATGTTATATTGAGAATAATATAAGTAATAAGTATAATTATTACAGTTCTAGCGATAATAACTGCATTATATGGGTAATATTGCACGTTATATTGCTAACAATATAAGTAATAAGTATAATTATTACAGTTCTAGCGATAATACCTCCATTATATGGGTAATAATGCATGTTATATTGATAATGATATAAGTAATAAGTATAATTATTACAGTTCTAGCGATAATAACTGCATAATATGGGTAATAATGCACGTTATATTGCTAATAATATAAGTAATGAGTACAATTATTACAGTTCTAGCGATAATAACTGCATTATATGGGTAATAATGCATGTTATATTGATAATAACATAAGTAATAAGTATAATTATTACAGTTCTAGCGATAATAACTGCATTATATGGGTAATAATGCATGTTATATTGATAATATCGGGAGTAATAAGTATAATTATTATAGTTCTAGCGATAATAATACTAAAATATGGCAAATAGTGCATGTTATATTGATAATAATAAAAGTAATAAATATATTTATTACAGTTCTATCGATAATAACTGCATAATATGGGTAATAATGCATGTTATATTGATGATAATAAAAGTAATACGTATATTTATTATAGTTCTAGCGATAATAACTGCATAATATGGGTAATAATGCATGTTATATTGATAATAATCTAAGTAATAAGTATAATTATTACAGTTCTGGCGATAATAACTGCATTATATGGGTAATAATGCACGTTATATTGCTAATAGTATAAGTAATAAGTATAATTATTACAGTCCTTGCGATAATACCTCCATTATATGGGTAATAATGCATGTTATATTGATAATAATATAAGTAATAAGTATAATTATTACAGTTCTAGCGATAATAACTGCATTATATGGGTAATAATGCACGTTATATTGCTAATAATATAAGTAATAAGTATAATTATTACAGTTCTAGCGATAATAACTGCATTATATGGGTAATAATGCATGTTATATTGATAATATTGGGAGTAATAAGTATATTTATTATGGTTCTAGAGATAATACCTCCATTATATGGGTAATAATGCATGTTATATTAATAATAATATAAGTAATAAGTATAATTATTATAGTTCTAGCGATAATAATAGTAAAATATGGCAAATAGTGCATGTTATATTGAAAATAATAAAAGTAATAAGTATATTTATTACAGTTCTATCGATAATAACTGCATAATATGGGTAATAATGCATGTTATATTGATGATAATAAAAGTAATACGTATATTTATTATAGTTCTAGCGATAATAACTGCATAATATGGGTAATAATGCATGTTATATTGATAATAATATAAGTAATAAGTATAATTATTACAGTTCTAGCGATAATAACTGCATTATATGGGTAATAATGCATGTTATATTGATGATAATAAAAGTAATACGTATATTTATTATAGTTCTAGCGATAATAACTGCATAATATGGGTAATAATGCATGTTATATTGATAATAATATAAGTAATAAGTATAATTATTACAGTTCTAGAGATAATAACTGCATAATATGGGTAATAATGCATGTTATATTGATAATAATATAAGTAATAAGTATAATTATTACAGTTCTGGCGATAATACCTCGATTATATGGGTAATAATGCATGTTATATTGATGATAATGAAAGTAATACGTATATTTATTATAGTTCTAGCGATAATAACTGCATAATATGGGTAATAATGCATGTTATATTGAGAATAATATAAGTAATAAGTATAATTATTACAGTTCTGGCGATAATAACTGCATTATATGGGTAATAATGCACGTTATATTGCTAATAGTATAAGTAATAAGTATAATTATTACAGTTCTTGCGATAATACCTCCATTATATGGGTAATAATGCATGTTATATTGATAATAATATAAGTAATAAGTATAATTATTACAGTTCTAGCGATAATAACTGCATTATATGGGTAATAATGCACGTTATATTGCTAATAATATAAGTAATAAGTATAATTATTACAGTTCTAGCGATAATAACTGCATTATATGGGTAATAATGCATGTTATATTGATAATAATATAAGTAATAAGTATAATTATTACAGTTCTAGCGATAATAACTGCATTATATGGGTAATAATGCACGTTATATTGCTAGTAGTATAAGTAATAAGTATAATTATTACAGTTCTAGCGATAATAACTGCATAATATGGGTAATAATGCACGTTATATTGCTAATAATATAAGTAATGAGTACAATTATTAAAGTTCTAGCGATAATAACTGCATTATATGGCTAATAATGCACGTTATGTTGCTAATAATATAAGTAATAAGTATAATTATTACAGTTCTAGCGATAATAACTGCATTATATGGGTAATAATGCATGTTATATTGATAATAATATAAGTAATAAGTATAATTATTACAGTTCTAGCGATAATAACTGCATTATATGGGTAATAATGCACGTTATATTGCTAGTAGTATAAGTAATAAGTATAATTATTACAGTTCTAGCGATAATAACTGCATAATATGGGTAATAATGCACGTTATATTGCTAATAATATAAGTAATGAGTACAATTATTAAAGTTCTAGCGATAATAACTGCATTATATGGGTAATAATGCACGTTATATTGCTAATAATATAAGTAATAAGTATAATTATTACAGTTCTAGCGATAATAACTGCATTATATGGGTAATAATGCACGTTATATTGCTAACAATATAAGTAATAAGTATAATTATTACAGTTCTAGCGATAATACCTACATTATATGGGTAATAATGCATGTTATATTGATAATGATATAAGTAATAAGTATAATTATTACAGTTCTAGCGATAATAACTGCATAATATGGGTAATAATGCACGTTATATTGCTAATAATATAAGTAATGAGTACAATTATTACAGTTCTAGCGATAATAACTGCATTATATGGGTAATAATGCATGTTATATTGATAATAACATAAGTAATAAGTATAATTATTACAGTTCTAGCGATAATAACTGCATTATATGGGTAATCATGCATGTTATATTGATAATATCGGGAGTAATAAGTATAATTATTATAGTTCTAGCGATAATAATAGTAAAATATGGCATATAGTGCATGTTATATTGATAATAATAAAAGTAATAAGTATATTTATTACAGTTCTATCGATAATAACTGCATAATATGGGTAATAATGCATGTTATATTGAAGATAATAAAAGTAATACGTATATTTATTATAGTTCTAGCGATAATAACTGCATAATATGGGTAATAATGCATGTTATATTGATAATAATATAAGTAATAAGTATAATTATTACAGTTCTAGCGATAATAACTGCATTATATGGGTAATAATGCACGTTATATTGCTAACAATATAAGTAATAAGTACAATTACTACAGTTCTAGCGATAATAACTGCATTATATGGGTAAAAATGCATGTTATATTGACAATATTGGGAGTAATAAGTATATTTATTATGGTTCTAGAGATAATAACTGCATAATATGGGTAATAATGCATGTTATATTGATAATAATATAAGTAATAAGTATAATTATTACAGTTCTAACGATAATACCTCCATTATATGGGTAATAATGCATGTTATATTGATGATAATGAAAGTAGTACGTATATTTATTATAGTTCTAGCGATAATAACTGCATAATATGGGTAATAATGCATGTTATATTGAGAATAATATAAGTAATAAGTATAATTATTACAGTTCTAGCGATAATAACTGCATTATATGGGTAATATTGCACGTTATATTGCTAACAATATAAGTAATAAGTATAATTATTACAGTTCTAGCGATAATACCTCCATTATATGGGTAATAATGCATGTTATATTGATAATATCGGGAGTAATAAGTATAATTATTATAGTTCTAGCGATAATAATACTAAAATATGGCAAATAGTGCATGTTATATTGATAATAATAAAAGTAATAAATATATTTATTACAGTTCTATCGATAATAACTGCATAATATGGGTAATAATGCATGTTATATTGATGATAATAAAAGTAATACGTATATTTATTATAGTTCTAGCGATAATAACTGCATAATATGGGTAATAATGCATGTTATATTGATAATAATATAAGTAATGAGTACAATTATTACAGTTCTAGCGATAATAACTACATTATATGGGTAATAATGCATGTTATATTGATAATAACATAAGTAAAAGTATAATTATTACAGTTCTAGCGATAATAACTGCATTATATGGGTAATAATGCATGTTATATTGATAATATCGGGAGTAATAAGTATAATTATTATAGTTCTAGCGATAATAATAGTAAAATATGGCAAATAGTGCATGTTATATTGATAATAATAAAAGTAATAAGTATATTTATTACAGTTCTATCGATAATAACTGCATAATATGGGTAATAATGCATGTTATATTCAAGATAATAAAAGTAATACGTATATTTATTATAGTTCTAACGATAATAACTGCATAATATGGGTAATAATGCATGTTATATTGGTAATAATATAAGTAATAAGTATAATTATTACAGTTCTAGCGATAATAACTGCATTATATGGGTAATATTGCACGTTATATTGCTAACAATATAAGTAATAAGTATAATTATTACAGTTCTAGCGATAATACCTCCAGTATATGGGTAATAATGCATGTTATATTGATAATATCGGGAGTAATAAGTATAATTATTATAGTTCTAGCGATAATAATAGTAAAATATGGCAAATAGTGCATGTTATATTGATAATAATAAAAGTAATAAGTATATTTATTACAGTTCTATCGATAATAACTGCATAATATGGGTAATAATGCATGTTATATTGAAGATAATAAAAGTAATACGTATATTTATTATAGTTCTAGCGATAATAACTGCATAATATGGGTAATAATGCATGTTATATTGATAATAATATAAGTAATAAGTATAATTATTACAGTTCTAGCGATAATAACTGCATTATATGGGTAATAATGCACGTTATATTGCTAACAATATAAGTAATAAGTACAATTACTACAGTTCTAGCGATAATAACTGCATTATATGGGTAAAAATGCATGTTATATTGATAATATTGGGAGTAATAAGTATATTTATTATGGTTCTAGAGATAATAACTGCATAATATGGGTAATAATGCATGTTATATTGATAATAATATAAGTAATAAGTATAATTATTACAGTTCTAACGATAATACCTCCATTATATGGGTAATAATGCATGTTATATTGATGATAATGAAAGTAGTACGTATATTTATTATAGTTCTAGCGATAATAACTGCATAATATGGGTAATAATGCATGTTATATTGAGAATAATATAAGTAATAAGTATAATTATTACAGTTCTAGCGATAATAACTGCATTATATGGGTAATATTGCACGTTATATTGCTAACAATATAAGTAATAAGTATAATTATTACAGTTCTAGCGATAATACCTCCATTATATGGGTAATAATGCATGTTATATTGATAATGATATAAGTAATAAGTATAATTATTACAGTTCTAGCGATAATAACTGCATAATATGGGTAATAATGCACGTTATATTGCTAATAGTATAAGTAATAAGTATAATTATTACAGTTCTAGCAATAATACCTCCATTATATGGGTAATAATGCATGTTATATTGATAATAATATAAGTAATAAGTATAATTATTACAGTTCTAGCGATAATAACTGCATTATATGGGTAATAATGCATGTTATATTGATAATATTGGGAGTAATAAGTATATTTATTATGGTTCTAGAGATAATACCTCCATTATATGGGTAATAATGCATGTTATATTAATAATAATATAAGTAATAAGTATAATTATTATAGTTCTAGCGATAATAATAGTAAAATATGGCAAATAGTGCATGTTATATTGAAAATAATAAAAGTAATAAGTATAATTATTACAGTTCTAGCGATAATAACTGCATTATATGGGTAATAATGCATGTTATATTGATGATAATAAAAGTAATACGTATATTTATTATAGTTCTAGCGATAATAACTGCATAATATGGGTAATAATGCATGTTATATTGATAATAATATAAGTAATAAGTATAATTATTACAGTTCTAGAGATAATAACTGCATAATATGGGTAATAATGCATGTTATATTGATAATAATATAAGTAATAAGTATAATTATTACAGTTCTGGCGATAATACCTCGATTATATGGGTAATAATGCATGTTATATTGATGATAATGAAAGTAATACGTATATTTATTATAGTTCTAGCGATAGTAACTGCATAATATGGGTAATAATGCATGTTATATTGAGGATAATATAAGTAATAAGTATAATTATTACAGTTCTGGCGATAATAACTGCATTATATGGGTAACAATGCACGTTATATTGCTAATAGTATAAGTAATAAGTATAATTATTACAGTTCTAGCAATAATACCTCCATTATATGGGTAATAATGCATGTTATATTGATAATAATATAAGTAATAAGTATAATTATTACAGTTCTAGCGATAATAACTGCATTATATGGGTAATAATGCATGTTATATTGATAATATTGGGAGTAATAAGTATATTTATTATAGTTCTAGCGATAATAACTGCATAATATGGGTAATAATGCATGTTATATTGATAATAGTATAAGTAATAAGTATAATTATTACAGTTCTAGCGATAATAACTGCATTATATGGGTAATAATGCACGTTATATTGCTAATAATATAAGTAATAAGTATAATTATTACAGTTCTAGCGATAATAACTGCATTATATGGGTAATAATGCATGTTATATTGATAATATCGGGAGTAATAAGTATAATTATTATAGTTCTAGCGATAATAATACTAAAATATGGCAAATAGTGCATGTTATATTGATAATAATAAAAGTAATAAATATATTTATTACAGTTCTATCGATAATAACTGCATAATATGGGTAATAATGCATGTTATATTGATGATAATAAAAGTAATACGTATATTTATTATAGTTCTAGCGATAATAACTGCATAATATGGGTAATAATGCATGTTATATTGATAATAATCTAAGTAATAAGTATAATTATTACAGTTCTAGCGATAATAACTGCATTATATGGGTAATAATGCACGTTATATTGCTAACAATATAAGTAATAATTATAATTATTACAGTTCTAGCGATAATAACTGCATTATATGGGTAATAATGCATGTTATATTGATGATAATGAAAGTAATACGAATATTTATTATAGTTCTAGCGATAATAACTGCATAATATGGGTAATAATGCATGTTATATTGAGAATAATATAAGTAATAAGTATAATTATTACAGTTCTGGCGATAATAACTGCATTATATGGGTAATAATGCACGTTATATTGCTAATAGTATAAGTAATAAGTATAATTATTACAGTTCTTGCGATAATACCTCCATTATATGGGTAATAATGCATGTTATATTGATAATAATATAAGTAATAAGTATAATTATTACAGTTCTAGCGATAATAACTGCATTATATGGGTAATAATGCACGTTATATTGCTAATAATATAAGTAATAAGTATAATTATTACAGTTCTAGCGATAATAACTGCATTATATGGGTAATAATGCATGTTATATTGATAATAATATAAGTAATAAGTATAATTATTACAGTTCTAGCGATAATAACTGCATTATATGGGTAATAATGCACGTTATATTGCTATTAGTATAAGTAATAAGTATAATTATTACAGTTCTAGCGATAATAACTGCATAATATGGGTAATAATGCACGTTATATTGCTAATAATATAAGTAATAAGTATAATTATTACAGTTCTAGCGATAATAACTGCATTATATGGGTAAAAATGCATGTTATATTGATAATATTGGGAGTAATAAGTATATTTATTATGGTTCTAGAGATAATAACTGCATAATATGGGTAATAATGCATGTTATATTGATGATAATAAAAGTAATACGTATATTTATTATAGTTCTAGCGATAATAACTGCATAATATGGGTAATAATGCATGTTATATTGATAATAATATAAGTAATAAGTATAATTATTACAGTTCTAGCGATAATAACTGCATTATATGGGTAATAATGCACGTTATATTGCTAACAATATAAGTAATAAGTATAATTATTACAGTTCTAGCGATAATACCTCCATTATATGGGTAATAATGCATGTTATATTGATAATGATATAAGTAATAAGTATAATTATTACAGTTCTAGCGATAATAACTGCATAATATGGGTAATAATGCACGTTATATTGCTAATAATATAAGTAATGAGTACAATTATTACAGTTCTAGCGATAATAACTGCATTATATGGGTAAAAATGCATGTTATATTGATAATATTGGGAGTAATAAGTATATTTATTATGGTTCTAGAGATAATAACTGCATAATATGGGTAATAATGCATGTTATATTGATAATAATATAAGTAATAAGTATAATTATTACAGTTCTAACGATAATACCTCCATTATATGGGTAATAATGCATGTTATATTGATGATAATGAAAGTAGTACGTATATTTATTATAGTTCTAGCGATAATAACTGCATAATATGGGTAATAATGCATGTTATATTGAGAATAATATAAGTAATAAGTATAATTATTACAGTTCTAGCGATAATAACTGCATTATATGGGTAATATTGCACGTTATATTGCTAACAATATAAGTAATAAGTATAATTATTACAGTTCTAGCGATAATACCTCCATTATATGGGTAATAATGCATGTTATATTGATAATGATATAAGTAATAAGTATAATTATTACAGTTCTAGCGATAATAACTGCATAATATGGGTAATAATGCACGTTATATTGCTAATAATATAAGTAATGTGTACAATTATTACAGTTCTAGCGATAATAACTGCATTATATGGGTAATAATGCATGTTATATTGATAATAACATAAGTAATAAGTATAATTATTACAGTTCTAGCGATAATAACTGCATTATATGGGTAATAATGCATGTTATATTGATAATATCGGGAGTAATAAGTATAATTATTATAGTTCTAGCGATAATAATACTAAAATATGGCAAATAGTGCATGTTATATTGATAATAATAAAAGTAATAAATATATTTATTACAGTTCTATCGATAATAACTGCATAATATGGGTAATAATGCATGTTATATTGATGATAATAAAAGTAATACGTATATTTATTATAGTTCTAGCGATAATAACTGCATAATATGGGTAATAATGCATGTTATATTGATAATAATCTAAGTAATAAGTATAATTATTACAGTTCTAGCGATAATAACTGCATTATATGGGTAATAATGCACGTTATATTGCTAGTAGTATAAGTAATAAGTACAATTATTACAGTTCTAGCGATAATAACTGCATTATATGGGTAAAAATGCATGTTATATTGATAATATTGGGAGTAATAAGTATATTTATTATGGTTCTAGAGATAATAACTGCATAATATGGGTAATAATGCATGTTATATTGATGATAATAAAAGTAATACGTATATTTATTATAGTTCTAGCGATAATAACTGCATAATATGGGTAATAATGCATGTTATATTGATAATAATCTAAGTAATAAGTATAATTATTACAGTTCTAGCGATAATAACTGCATTATATGGGTAATAATGCACGTTATATTGCTAGTAGTATAAGTAATAAGTACAATTATTACAGTTCTAGCGATAATAACTGCATTATATGGGTAAAAATGCATGTTATATTGATAATATTGGGAGTAATAAGTATATTTATTATGGTTCTAGAGATAATAACTGCATAATATGGGTAATAATGCATGTTATATTGATGATAATAAAAGTAATACGTATATTTATTATAGTTCTAGCGATAATAACTGCATAATATGGGTAATAATGCATGTTATATTGATAATAATATAAGTAATAAGTATAATTATTACAGTTCTAGCGATAATAACTGCATAATATGGGTAATAATGCACGTTATATTGCTAATAATATAAGTAATGAGTACAATTATTACAGTTCTAGCGATAATAACTACATTATATGGGTAATAATGCATGTTATATTGATAATAACATAAGTTGTAAGTATAATTATTACAGTTCTAGCGATAATAACTGCATTATATGGGTAATAATGCATGTTATATTGATAATATCGGGAGTAATAAGTATAATTATTATAGTTCTAGCGATAATAATAGTAAAATATGGCAAATAGTGCATGTTATATTGATAATAATAAAAGTAATAAGTATATTTATTACAGTTCTATCGATAATAACTGCATAATATGGGTAATAATGCATGTTATATTGAAGATAATAAAAGTAATACGTATATTTATTATAGTTCTAGCGATAATAACTGCATAATATGGGTAATAATGCATGTTATATTGGTAATAATATAAGTAATAAGTATAATTATTACAGTTCTAGCGATAATAACTGCATTATATGGGTAATAATGCACGTTATATTGCTAACAATATAAGTAATAAGTACAATTACTACAGTTCTAGCGATAATAACTGCATTATATGGGTAAAAATGCATGTTATATTGATAATATTGGGAGTAAGAAGTATATTTATTATGGTTCTAGAGATAATAACTGCATAATATGGGTAATAATGCATGTTATATTGATAATAATATAAGTAATAAGTATAATTATTACAGTTCTAACGATAATACCTCCATTATATGGGTAATAATGCATGTTATATTGATGATAATGAAAGTAGTACGTATATTTATTATAGTTCTAGCGATAATAACTGCATAATATGGGTAATAATGCATGTTATATTGAGAATAATATAAGTAATAAGTATAATTATTACAGTTCTGGCGATAATAACTGCATTATATGGGTAATATTGCACGTTATATTGCTAACAATATAAGTAATAAGTATAATTATTACAGTTCTAGCGATAATACCTCCATTATATGGGTAATAATGCATGTTATATTGATAATGATATAAGTAATAAGTATAATTATTACAGTTCTAGCGATAATAACTGCATAATATGGGTAATAATGCACGTTATATTGCTAATAATATAAGTAATGAGTACAATTATTACAGTTCTAGCGATAATAACTGCATTATATGGGTAAAAATGCATGTTATATTGATAATATTGGGAGTAATAAGTATATTTATTATGGTTCTAGAGATAATAACTGCATAATATGGGTAATAATGCATGTTATATTGATGATAATAAAAGAAGTACGTATATTTATTATAGCTCTAGCGATAATAACTGCATAATATGGGTAATAATGCATGTTATATTGAGAATAATATAAGTAATAAGTATAATTATTACAGTTCTAGCGATAATACCTCCATTATATGGGTAATAATGCATGTTATATTGATAATGATATAAGTAATAAGTATAATTATTACAGTTCTAGCGATAATAACTGCATAATATGGGTAATAATGCACGTTATATTGCTAATAATATAAGTAATGAGTACAATTATTACAGTTCTAGCGATAATAACTACATTATATGGGTAATAATGCATGTTATATTGATAATAACATAAGTAGTAAGTATAATTATTACAGTTCTAGCGATAATAACTGCATTATATGGGTAATAATGCATGTTATATTGATAATATCGGGAGTAATAAGTATAATTATTATAGTTCTAGCGATAATAATAGTAAAATATGGCAAATAGTGCATGTTATATTGATAATAATAAAAGTAATAAGTATATTTATTACAGTTCTATCGATAATAACTGCATAATATGGGTAATAATGCATGTTATATTGAAGATAATAAAAGTAATACGTATATTTATTATAGTTCTAGCGATAATAACTGCATAATATGGGTAATAATGCATGTTATATTGGTAATAATATAAGTAATAAGTATAATTATTACAGTTCTAGCGATAATAACTGCATTATATGGGTAATAATGCACGTTATATTGCTAACAATATAAGTAATAAGTACAATTACTACAGTTCTAGCGATAATAACTGCATTATATGGGTAAAAATGCATGTTATATTGATAATATTGGGAGTAAGAAGTATATTTATTATGGTTCTAGAGATAATAACTGCATAATATGGGTAATAATGCATGTTATATTGATAATAATATAAGTAATAAGTATAATTATTACAGTTCTAACGATAATACCTCCATTATATGGGTAATAATGCATGTTATATTGATGATAATGAAAGTAGTACGTATATTTATTATAGTTCTAGCGATAATAACTGCATAATATGGGTAATAATGCATGTTATATTGAGAATAATATAAGTAATAAGTATAATTATTACAGTTCTGGCGATAATAACTGCATTATATGGGTAATATTGCACGTTATATTGCTAACAATATAAGTAATAAGTATAATTATTACAGTTCTAGCGATAATACCTCCATTATATGGGTAATAATGCATGTTATATTGATAATGATATAAGTAATAAGTATAATTATTACAGTTCTAGCGATAATAACTGCATAATATGGGTAATAATGCACGTTATATTGCTAATAATATAAGTAATGAGTACAATTATTACAGTTCTAGCGATAATAACTGCATTATATGGGTAAAAATGCATGTTATATTGATAATATTGGGAGTAATAAGTATATTTATTATGGTTCTAGAGATAATAACTGCATAATATGGGTAATAATGCATGTTATATTGATGATAATAAAAGAAGTACGTATATTTATTATAGCTCTAGCGATAATAACTGCATAATATGGGTAATAATGCATGTTATATTGAGAATAATATAAGTAATAAGTATAATTATTACAGTTCTAGCGATAATACCTCCATTATATGGGTAATAATGCATGTTATATTGATAATGATATAAGTAATAAGTATAATTATTACAGTTCTAGCGATAATAACTGCATAATATGGGTAATAATGCACGTTATATTGCTAATAATATAAGTAATGAGTACAATTATTACAGTTCTAGCGATAATAACTACATTATATGGGTAATAATGCATGTTATATTGATAATAACATAAGTAGTAAGTATAATTATTACAGTTCTAGCGATAATAACTGCATTATATGGGTAATAATGCATGTTATATTGATAATATCGGGAGTAATAAGTATAATTATTATAGTTCTAGCGATAATAATAGTAAAATATGGCAAATAGTGCATGTTATATTGATAATAATAAAAGTAATAAGTATATTTATTACAGTTCTATCGATAATAACTGCATAATATGGGTAATAATGCATGTTATATTGATGATAATAAAAGTAATACGTATATTTATTATAGTTCTAGCGATAATAACTGCATAATATGGGTAATAATGCATGTTATATTGATAATAATATAAGTAATAAGTATAATTATTACAGTTCTAGCGATAATAACTGCATTATATGGGTAATAATGCACGTTATATTGCTAACAATATAAGTAATAAGTATAATTATTACAGTTCTAGCGATAATACCTCCATTATATGGGTAATAATGCATGTTATATTGATAATGATATAAGTAATAAGTATAATTATTACAGTTCTAGCGATAATAACTGCATAATATGGGTAATAATGCACGTTATATTGCTAATAATATAAGTAATGAGTACAATTATTACAGTTCTAGCGATAATAACTGCATTATATGGGTAAAAATGCATGTTATATTGATAATATTGGGAGTAATAAGTATATTTATTATGGTTCTAGAGATAATAACTGCATAATATGGGTAATAATGCATGTTATATTGATAATAATATAAGTAATAAGTATAATTATTACAGTTCTAACGATAATACCTCCATTATATGGGTAATAATGCATGTTATATTGATAATATCGGGAGTAATAAGTATAATTATTATAGTTCTAGCGATAATAATACTAAAATATGGCAAATAGTGCATGTTATATTGATAATAATAAAAGTAATAAATATATTTATTACAGTTCTATCGATAATAACTGCATAATATGGGTAATAATGCATGTTATATTGATGATAATAAAAGTAATACGTATATTTATTATAGTTCTAGCGATAATAACTGCATAATATGGGTAATAATGCATGTTATATTGATAATAATCTAAGTAATAAGTATAATTATTACAGTTCTAGCGATAATAACTGCATTATATGGGTAATAATGCACGTTATATTGCTAGTAGTATAAGTAATAAGTACAATTATTACAGTTCTAGCGATAATAACTGCATTATATGGGTAAAAATGCATGTTATATTGATAATATTGGGAGTAATAAGTATATTTATTATGGTTCTAGAGATAATAACTGCATAATATGGGTAATAATGCATGTTATATTGATGATAATAAAAGTAATACGTATATTTATTATAGTTCTAGCGATAATAACTGCATAATATGGGTAATAATGCATGTTATATTGATAATAATCTAAGTAATAAGTATAATTATTACAGTTCTAGCGATAATAACTGCATTATATGGGTAATAATGCACGTTATATTGCTAGTAGTATAAGTAATAAGTACAATTATTACAGTTCTAGCGATAATAACTGCATTATATGGGTAAAAATGCATGTTATATTGATAATATTGGGAGTAATAAGTATATTTATTATGGTTCTAGAGATAATAACTGCATAATATGGGTAATAATGCATGTTATATTGATGATAATAAAAGTAATACGTATATTTATTATAGTTCTAGCGATAATAACTGCATAATATGGGTAATAATGCATGTTATATTGATAATAATATAAGTAATAAGTATAATTATTACAGTTCTAGCGATAATAACTGCATAATATGGGTAATAATGCACGTTATATTGCTAATAATATAAGTAATGAGTACAATTATTACAGTTCTAGCGATAATAACTACATTATATGGGTAATAATGCATGTTATATTGATAATAACATAAGTAGTAAGTATAATTATTACAGTTCTAGCGATAATAACTGCATTATATGGGTAATAATGCATGTTATATTGATAATATCGGGAGTAATAAGTATAATTATTATAGTTCTAGCGATAATAACTGCATAATATGGGTAATAATGCACGTTATATTGCTAATAATATAAGTAATGAGTACAATTATTACAGTTCTAGCGATAATAACTACATTATATGGGTAATAATGCATGTTATATTGATAATAACATAAGTAGTAAGTATAATTATTACAGTTCTAGCGATAATAACTGCATTATATGGGTAATAATGCATGTTATATTGATAATATCGGGAGTAATAAGTATAATTATTATAGTTCTAGCGATAATAATAGTAAAATATGGCAAATAGTGCATGTTATATTGATAATAATAAAAGTAATAAGTATATTTATTACAGTTCTATCGATAATAACTGCATAATATGGGTAATAATGCATGTTATATTGATGATAATAAAAGTAATACGTATATTTATTATAGTTCTAGCGATAATAACTGCATAATATGGGTAATAATGCATGTTATATTGATAATAATATAAGTAATAAGTATAATTATTACAGTTCTAGCGATAATAACTGCATTATATGGGTAATAATGCACGTTATATTGCTAACAATATAAGTAATAAGTATAATTATTACAGTTCTAGCGATAATACCTCCATTATATGGGTAATAATGCATGTTATATTGATAATGATATAAGTAATAAGTATAATTATTACAGTTCTAGCGATAATAACTGCATAATATGGGTAATAATGCACGTTATATTGCTAATAATATAAGTAATGAGTACAATTATTACAGTTCTAGCGATAATAACTGCATTATATGGGTAAAAATGCATGTTATATTGATAATATTGGGAGTAATAAGTATATTTATTATGGTTCTAGAGATAATAACTGCATAATATGGGTAATAATGCATGTTATATTGATAATAATATAAGTAATAAGTATAATTATTACAGTTCTAACGATAATACCTCCATTATATGGGTAATAATGCATGTTATATTGATAATATCGGGAGTAATAAGTATAATTATTATAGTTCTAGCGATAATAATACTAAAATATGGCAAATAGTGCATGTTATATTGATAATAATAAAAGTAATAAATATATTTATTACAGTTCTATCGATAATAACTGCATAATATGGGTAATAATGCATGTTATATTGATGATAATAAAAGTAATACGTATATTTATTATAGTTCTAGCGATAATAACTGCATAATATGGGTAATAATGCATGTTATATTGATAATAATCTAAGTAATAAGTATAATTATTACAGTTCTAGCGATAATAACTGCATTATATGGGTAATAATGCACGTTATATTGCTAGTAGTATAAGTAATAAGTACAATTATTACAGTTCTAGCGATAATAACTGCATTATATGGGTAAAAATGCATGTTATATTGATAATATTGGGAGTAATAAGTATATTTATTATGGTTCTAGAGATAATAACTGCATAATATGGGTAATAATGCATGTTATATTGATGATAATAAAAGTAATACGTATATTTATTATAGTTCTAGCGATAATAACTGCATAATATGGGTAATAATGCATGTTATATTGATAATAATCTAAGTAATAAGTATAATTATTACAGTTCTAGCGATAATAACTGCATTATATGGGTAATAATGCACGTTATATTGCTAGTAGTATAAGTAATAAGTACAATTATTACAGTTCTAGCGATAATAACTGCATTATATGGGTAAAAATGCATGTTATATTGATAATATTGGGAGTAATAAGTATATTTATTATGGTTCTAGAGATAATAACTGCATAATATGGGTAATAATGCATGTTATATTGATGATAATAAAAGTAATACGTATATTTATTATAGTTCTAGCGATAATAACTGCATAATATGGGTAATAATGCATGTTATATTGATAATAATATAAGTAATAAGTATAATTATTACAGTTCTAGCGATAATAACTGCATAATATGGGTAATAATGCACGTTATATTGCTAATAATATAAGTAATGAGTACAATTATTACAGTTCTAGCGATAATAACTACATTATATGGGTAATAATGCATGTTATATTGATAATAACATAAGTAGTAAGTATAATTATTACAGTTCTAGCGATAATAACTGCATTATATGGGTAATAATGCATGTTATATTGATAATATCGGGAGTAATAAGTATAATTATTATAGTTCTAGCGATAATAATAGTAAAATATGGCAAATAGTGCATGTTATATTGATAATAATAAAAGTAATAAGTATATTTATTACAGTTCTATCGATAATAACTGCATAATATGGGTAATAATGCATGTTATATTGAAGATAATAAAAGTAATACGTATATTTATTATAGTTCTAGCGATAATAACTGCATAATATGGGTAATAATGCATGTTATATTGGTAATAATATAAGTAATAAGTATAATTATTACAGTTCTAGCGATAATAACTGCATTATATGGGTAAAAATGCATGTTATATTGATAATATTGGGAGTAAGAAGTATATTTATTATGGTTCTAGAGATAATAACTGCATAATATGGGTAATAATGCATGTTATATTGATAATAATATAAGTAATAAGTATAATTATTACAGTTCTAACGATAATACCTCCATTATATGGGTAATAATGCATGTTATATTGATGATAATGAAAGTAGTACGTATATTTATTATAGTTCTAGCGATAATAACTGCATAATATGGGTAATAATGCATGTTATATTGAGAATAATATAAGTAATAAGTATAATTATTACAGTTCTGGCGATAATAACTGCATTATATGGGTAATATTGCACGTTATATTGCTAACAATATAAGTAATAAGTATAATTATTACAGTTCTAGCGATAATACCTCCATTATATGGGTAATAATGCATGTTATATTGATAATGATATAAGTAATAAGTATAATTATTACAGTTCTAGCGATAATAACTGCATAATATGGGTAATAATGCACGTTATATTGCTAATAATATAAGTAATGAGTACAATTATTACAGTTCTAGCGATAATAACTGCATTATATGGGTAAAAATGCATGTTATATTGATAATATTGGGAGTAATAAGTATATTTATTATGGTTCTAGAGATAATAACTGCATAATATGGGTAATAATGCATGTTATATTGATGATAATAAAAGAAGTACGTATATTTATTATAGTTCTAGCGATAATAACTGCATAATATGGGTAATAATGCATGTTATATTGAGAATAATATAAGTAATAAGTATAATTATTACAGTTCTAGCGATAATACCTCCATTATATGGGTAATAATGCATGTTATATTGATAATGATATAAGTAATAAGTATAATTATTACAGTTCTAGCGATAATAACTGCATAATATGGGTAATAATGCACGTTATATTGCTAATAATATAAGTAATGAGTACAATTATTACAGTTCTAGCGATAATAACTGCATAATATGGGTAATAATGCACGTTATATTGCTAATAATATAAGTAATGAGTACAATTATTACAGTTCTAGCGATAATAACTACATTATATGGGTAATAATGCATGTTATATTGATAATAACATAAGTAATAAGTATAATTATTACAGTTCTAGCGATAATAACTGCATTATATGGGTAATAATGCATGTTATATTGATAATATTGGGAGTAATAAGTATATTTATTATGGTTCTAGAGATAATAACTGCATAATATGGGTAATAATGCACGTTATATTGATGATAATAAAAGTAATACGTATATTTATTATAGTTCTAGCGATAATAACTGCATAATATGGGTAATAATGCATGTTATATTGATAATAATATAAGTAATAAGTATAATTATTACAGTTCTAGCGATAATAACTGCATAATATGGGTAATAATGCACGTTATATTGCTAATAATATAAGTAATGAGTACAATTATTACAGTTCTAGCGATAATAACTACATTATATGGGTAATAATGCATGTTATATTGATAATAACATAAGTAGTAAGTATAATTATTACAGTTCTAGCGATAATAACTGCATTATATGGGTAATAATGCATGTTATATTGATAATATCGGGAGTAATAAGTATAATTATTATAGTTCTAGCGATAATAATAGTAAAATATGGCAAATAGTGCATGTTATATTGATAATAATAAAAGTAATAAGTATATTTATTACAGTTCTATCGATAATAACTGCATAATATGGGTAATAATGCATGTTATATTGAAGATAATAAAAGTAATACGTATATTTATTATAGTTCTAGCGATAATAACTGCATAATATGGGTAATAATGCATGTTATATTGGTAATAATATAAGTAATAAGTATAATTATTACAGTTCTAGCGATAATAACTGCATTATATGGGTAATAATGCACGTTATATTGCTAACAATATAAGTAATAAGTACAATTACTACAGTTCTAGCGATAATAACTGCATTATATGGGTAAAAATGCATGTTATATTGATAATATTGGGAGTAAGAAGTATATTTATTATGGTTCTAGAGATAATAACTGCATAATATGGGTAATAATGCATGTTATATTGATAATAATATAAGTAATAAGTATAATTATTACAGTTCTAACGATAATACCTCCATTATATGGGTAATAATGCATGTTATATTGATGATAATGAAAGTAGTACGTATATTTATTATAGTTCTAGCGATAATAACTGCATAATATGGGTAATAATGCATGTTATATTGAGAATAATATAAGTAATAAGTATAATTATTACAGTTCTAGCGATAATAACTGCATTATATGGGTAATATTGCACGTTATATTGCTAACAATATAAGTAATAAGTATAATTATTACAGTTCTAGCGATAATACCTCCATTATATGGGTAATAATGCATGTTATATTGATAATGATATAAGTAATAAGTATAATTATTACAGTTCTAGCGATAATAACTGCATAATATGGGTAATAATGCACGTTATATTGCTAATAATATAAGTAATGAGTACAATTATTACAGTTCTAGCGATAATAACTGCATTATATGGGTAAAAATGCATGTTATATTGATAATATTGGGAGTAATAAGTATATTTATTATGGTTCTAGAGATAATAACTGCATAATATGGGTAATAATGCATGTTATATTGATGATAATAAAAGTAGTACGTATATTTATTATAGTTCTAGCGATAATAACTGCATAATATGGGTAATAATGCATGTTATATTGAGAATAATATAAGTAATAAGTATAATTATTACAGTTCTAGCGATAATACCTCCATTATATGGGTAATAATGCATGTTATATTGATAATGATATAAGTAATAAGTATAATTATTACAGTTCTAGCGATAATAACTGCATAATATGGGTAATAATGCACGTTATATTGCTAATAATATAAGTAATGAGTACAATTATTACAGTTCTAGCGATAATAACTGCATAATATGGGTAATAATGCTCGTTATATTGCTAATAATATAAGTAATGAGTACAATTATTACAGTTCTAGCGATAATAACTACATTATATGGGTAATAATGCATGTTATATTGATAATAACATAAGTAATAAGTATAATTATTACAGTTCTAGCGATAATAACTGCATTATATGGGTAATAATGCATGTTATATTGATAATATCGGGAGTAATAAGTATAATTATTATAGTTCTAGCGATAATAATACTAAAATATGGCAAATAGTGCATGTTATATTGATAATAATAAAAGTAATAAGTATATTTATTACAGTTCTATCGATAATAACTGCATAATATGGGTAATAATGCATGTTATATTGAAGATAATAAAAGTAATACGTATATTTATTATAGTTCTAGCGATAATACCTCCATTATATGGGTAATAATGCATGTTATATTGATAATGATATAAGTAATAAGTATAATTATTACAGTTCTAGCGATAATAACTGCATTATATGGGTAATAATGCACGTTATATTGCTAACAATATAAGTAATAAGTATAATTACTACAGTTCTAGCGATAATAACTGCATTATATGGGTAAAAATGCATGTTATATTGATAATAACATAAGTAATAAGTATAATTATTACAGTTCTAGCGATAATAACTGCATTATATGGGTAATAATGCATGTTATATTGATAATATCGGGAGTAATAAGTATAATTATTATAGTTCTAGCGATAATAATACTAAAATATGGCAAATAGTGCATGTTATATTGATAATAATAAAAGTAATAAATATATTTATTACAGTTCTATCGATAATAACTGCATAATATGGGTAATAATGCATGTTATATTGATGATAATAAAAGTAATACGTATATTTATTATAGTTCTAGCGATAATAACTGCATAATATGGGTAATAATGCATGTTATATTGATAATAATCTAAGTAATAAGTATAATTATTACAGTTCTAGCGATAATAACTGCATTATATGGGTAATAATGCATGTTATATTGATAATGATACAAGTAATAAGTATAATTATTACAGTTCTAGCGATAATAACTGCATAATATGGGTAATAATGCACGTTATATTGCTAATAATATAAGTAATGAGTACAATTATTACAGTTCTAGCGATAATAACTGCATTATATGGGTAAAAATGCATGTTATATTGATAATATTGGGAGTAATAAGTATATTTATTATGGTTCTAGAGATAATAACTGCATAATATGGGTAATAATGCATGTTATATTGATGATAATAAAAGTAGTACGTATATTTATTATAGTTCTAGCGATAATAACTGCATAATATGGGTAATAATGCATGTTATATTGAGAATAATATAAGTAATAAGTATAATTATTACAGTTCTAGCGATAATACCTCCATTATATGGGTAATAATGCATGTTATATTGATAATGATATAAGTAATAAGTATAATTATTACAGTTCTAGCGATAATAACTGCATAATATGGGTAATAATGCACGTTATATTGCTAATAATATAAGTAATGAGTACAATTATTACAGTTCTAGCGATAATAACTGCATAATATGGGTAATAATGCACGTTATATTGCTAATAATATAAGTAATGAGTACAATTATTACAGTTCTAGCGATAATAACTACATTATATGGGTAATAATGCATGTTATATTGATAATAACATAAGTAATAAGTATAATTATTACAGTTCTAGCGATAATAACTGCATTATATGGGTAATAATGCATGTTATATTGATAATATCGGGAGTAATAAGTATAATTATTATAGTTCTAGCGATAATAATACTAAAATATGGCAAATAGTGCATGTTATATTGATAATAATAAAAGTAATAAGTATATTTATTACAGTTCTATCGATAATAACTGCATAATATGGGTAATAATGCATGTTATATTGAAGATAATAAAAGTAATACGTATATTTATTATAGTTCTAGCGATAATACCTGCATTATATGGGTAATAATGCATGTTATATTGATAATGATATAAGTAATAAGTATAATTATTACAGTTCTAGCGATAATAACTGCATTATATGGGTAATAATGCACGTTATATTGCTAACAATATAAGTAATAAGTATAATTACTACAGTTCTAGCGATAATAACTGCATTATATGGGTAAAAATGCATGTTATATTGATAATAACATAAGTAATAAGTATAATTATTACAGTTCTAGCGATAATAACTGCATTATATGGGTAATAATGCATGTTATATTGATAATATCGGGAGTAATAAGTATAATTATTATAGTTCTAGCGATAATAATACTAAAATATGGCAAATAGTGCATGTTATATTGATAATAATAAAAGTAATAAATATATTTATTACAGTTCTATCGATAATAACTGCATAATATGGGTAATAATGCATGTTATATTGATGATAATAAAAGTAATACGTATATTTATTATAGTTCTAGCGATAATAACTGCATAATATGGGTAATAATGCATGTTATATTGATAATAATCTAAGTAATAAGTATAATTATTACAGTTCTAGCGATAATAACTGCATTATATGGGTAATAATGCACGTTATATTGCTAGTACTATAAGTAATAAGTACAATTATTACAGTTCTAGCGATAATAACTGCATTATATGGGTAAAAATGCATGTTATATTGATAATATTGGGAGTAATAAGTACATTTATTATGGTTCTAGAGATAATAACTGCATAATATGGGTAATAATGCATGTTATATTGATGATAATAAATGTAATACGTATATTTATTATAGTTCTAGCGATAATAACTGCATAATATGGGTAATAATGCATGTTATATTGATAATAATATAAGTAATAAGTATAATTATTACAGTTCTAGCGATAATAACTGCATAATATGGGTAATAATGCACGTTATATTGCTAATAATATAAGTAATGAGTACAATTATTACAGTTCTAGCGATAATAACTACATTATATGGGTAATAATGCATGTTATATTGATAATAACATAAGTAGTAAGTATAATTATTACAGTTCTAGCGATAATAACTGCATTATATGGGTAATAATGCATGTTATATTGATAATATCGGGAGTAATAAGTATAATTATTATAGTTCTAGCGATAATAATAGTAAAATATGGCAAATAGTGCATGTTATATTGATAATAATAAAAGTAATAAGTATATTTATTACAGTTCTATCGATAATAACTGCATAATATGGGTAATAATGCATGTTATATTGAAGATAATAAAAGTAATACGTATATTTATTATAGTTCTAGCGATAATAACTGCATAATATGGGTAATAATGCATGTTATATTGGTAATAATATAAGTAATAAGTATAATTATTACAGTTCTAGCGATAATAACTGCATTATATGGGTAATAATGCACGTTATATTGCTAACAATATAAGTAATAAGTACAATTACTACAGTTCTAGCGATAATAACTGCATTATATGGGTAAAAATGCATGTTATATTGATAATATTGGGAGTAAGAAGTATATTTATTATGGTTCTAGAGATAATAACTGCATAATATGGGTAATAATGCATGTTATATTGATAATAATATAAGTAATAAGTATAATTATTACAGTTCTAACGATAATACCTCCATTATATGGGTAATAATGCATGTTATATTGATGATAATGAAAGTAGTACGTATATTTATTATAGTTCTAGCGATAATAACTGCATAATATGGGTAATAATGCATGTTATATTGAGAATAATATAAGTAATAAGTATAATTATTACAGTTCTAGCGATAATAACTGCATTATATGGGTAATATTGCACGTTATATTGCTAACAATATAAGTAATAAGTATAATTATTACAGTTCTAGCGATAATACCTCCATTATATGGGTAATAATGCATGTTATATTGATAATGATATAAGTAATAAGTATAATTATTACAGTTCTAGCGATAATAACTGCATAATATGGGTAATAATGCACGTTATATTGCTAATAATATAAGTAATGAGTACAATTATTACAGTTCTAGCGATAATAACTGCATTATATGGGTAAAAATGCATGTTATATTGATAATATTGGGAGTAATAAGTATATTTATTATGGTTCTAGAGATAATAACTGCATAATATGGGTAATAATGCATGTTATATTGATGATAATAAAAGTAATACGTATATTTATTATAGTTCTAGCGATAATAACTGCATAATATGGGTAATAATGCATGTTATATTGATAATAATATAAGTAATAAGTATAATTATTACAGTTCTAGCGATAATAACTGCATAATATGGGTAATAATGCACGTTATATTGCTAATAATATAAGTAATGAGTACAATTATTACAGTTCTAGCGATAATAACTACATTATATGGGTAATAATGCATGTTATATTGATAATAACATAAGTAATAAGTATAATTATTACAGTTCTAGCGATAATAACTGCATTATATGGGTAATAATGCATGTTATATTGATAATATCGGGAGTAATAAGTATAATTATTATAGTTCTAGCGATAATAATAGTAAAATATGGCAAATAGTGCATGTTATATTGATAATAATAAAAGTAATAAGTATATTTATTACAGTTCTATCGATAATAACTGCATAATATGGGTAATAATGCATGTTATATTGAAGATAATAAAAGTAATACGTATATTTATTATAGTTCTAGCGATAATAACTGCATAATATGGGTAATAATGCATGTTATATTGGTAATAATATAAGTAATAAGTATAATTATTACAGTTCTAGCGATAATAACTGCATTATATGGGTAATAATGCACGTTATATTGCTAACAATATAAGTAATAAGTATAATTACTACAGTTCTAGCGATAATAACTGCATTATATGGGTAAAAATGCATGTTATATTGATAATATTGGGAGTAAGAAGTATATTTATTATGGTTCTAGAGATAATAACTGCATAATATGGGTAATAATGCATGTTATATTGATAATAATATAAGTAATAAGTATAATTATTACAGTTCTAACGATAATACCTCCATTATATGGGTAATAATGCATGTTATATTGATGATAATGAAAGTAATACGTATATTTATTATAGTTCTAGCGATAATAACTGCATAATATGGGTAATAATGCATGTTATATTGAGAATAGTATAAGTAATAAGTATAATTATTACAGTTCTAGCGATAATAACTGCATTATATGGGTAATATTGCACGTTATATTGCTAACAATATAAGTAATAAGTATAATTATTACAGTTCTAGCGATAATACCTCCATTATATGGGTAATAATGCATGTTATATTGATAATGATATAAGTAATAAGTATAATTATTACAGTTCTAGCGATAATAACTGCATTATATGGGTAATAATGCATGTTATATTGATAATATCGGGAGTAATAAGTATAATTAATATAGTTCTAGCGATAATAATAGTAAAATATGGCAAATAGTGCATGTTATATTGATAATAATAAAAGTAACAAATATATTTATTACAGTTCTATCGATAATAACTGCATAATATGGGTAATAATGCATGTTATATTGATGATAATAAAAGTAATACGTACATTTATTATAGTTCTAGCGATAACAACTGCATTATATGGGTAATAATGCATGTTATATTGATAATATCGGGAGTAATAAGTATAATTATTACAGTTCTAACGATAATACCTCCATTATATGGGTAATAATGCATGTTATATTGATGATAATGAAAGTAATACGTATATTTATTATAGTTCTAGCGATAATAACTGCATAATATGGGTAATAATGCATGTTATATTGAGAATAATATAAGTAATAAGTATAATTATTACAGTTCTAGCGATAATAACTGCATTATATGGGTAATATTGCACGTTAGATTGCTAACAATATAAGTAATAAGTATAATTATTACAGTTCTAGCGATAATACCTCCATTATATGGGTAATAATGCATGTTATATTGATAATGATATAAGTAATAAGTATAATTATTACAGTTCTAGCGATAATAACTGCATAATATGGGTAATAATGCACGTTATACTGCTAATAATATAAGTAATGAGTACAATTATTACAGTTCTAGCGATAATAACTGCATTATATGGGTAATAATGCATGTTATATTGATAATAACATAAGTAATAAGTATAATTATTACAGTTCTAGCGATAATAACTGCATTATATGGGTAATAATGCATGTTATATTGATAGTATCGGGAGTAATAAGTATAATTATTATAGTTCTAGCGATAATAATAGTAAAATATGGCAAATAGTGCATGTTATATTGATAATAATAAAAGTAATAAGTATATTTATTACAGTTCTATCGATAATAACTACATAATATGGGTAATAATGCATGTTATATTGATAATAATATAAGTAATAAGTATAATTATTACAGTTCTAGCGATAATAACTGCATTATATGGGTAATAATGCACGTTATATTGCTAATAATATAAGTAATAAGTATAATTATTACAGTTCTAGCGATAATAACTGCATAATATGGGTAATAATGCACGTTATATTGCTAATAATATAAGTAATGAGTACAATTATTACAGTTCTGGCGATAATAACTACATTATATGGGTAATAATGCATGTTATATTGATAATAACATAAGTAATAAGTATAATTATTACAGTTCTAGCGATAATAACTGCATTATATGGGTAATAATGCATGTTATATTGATAATATCGGGAGTAATAAGTATAATTATTATAGTTCTAGCGATAATAATAGTAAAATATGGCAAATAGTGCATGTTATATTGATAATAATAAAAGTAATAAGTATATTTATTACAGTTCTATCGATAATAACTGCATAATATGGGTAATAATGCATGTTATATTGAAGATAATAAAAGTAATACGTATATTTATTATAGTTCTAGCGATAATAACTGCATAATATGGGTAATAATGCATGTTATATTGGTAATAATATAAGTAATAAGTATAATTATTACAGTTCTAGCGATAATAACTGCATTATATGGGTAATAATGCACGTTATATTGCTAACAATATAAGTAATAAGTATAATTACTACAGTTCTAGCGATAATAACTGCATTATATGGGTAAAAATGCATGTTATATTGATAATATTGGGAGTAAGAAGTATATTTATTATGGTTCTAGAGATAATAACTGCATAATATGGGTAATAATGCATGTTATATTGATAATAATATAAGTAATAAGTATAATTATTACAGTTCTAACGATAATACCTCCATTATATGGGTAATAATGCATGTTATATTGATGATAATGAAAGTAATACGTATATTTATTATAGTTCTAGCGATAATAACTGCATAATATGGGTAATAATGCATGTTATATTGAGAATAGTATAAGTAATAAGTATAATTATTACAGTTCTAGCGATAATAACTGCATTATATGGGTAATATTGCACGTTATATTGCTAACAATATAAGTAATAAGTATAATTATTACAGTTCTAGCGATAATACCTCCATTATATGGGTAATAATGCATGTTATATTGATAATGATATAAGTAATAAGTATAATTATTACAGTTCTAGCGATAATAACTGCATTATATGGGTAATAATGCATGTTATATTGATAATATCGGGAGTAATAAGTATAATTAATATAGTTCTAGCGATAATAATAGTAAAATATGGCAAATAGTGCATGTTATATTGATAATAATAAAAGTAACAAATATATTTATTACAGTTCTATCGATAATAACTGCATAATATGGGTAATAATGCATGTTATATTGATAATAATATAAGTAATAAGTATAATTATTACAGTTCTAACGATAATACCTCCATTATATGGGTAATAATGCATGTTATATTGATGATAATGAAAGTAATACGTATATTTATTATAGTTCTAGCGATAATAACTGCATAATATGGGTAATAATGCATGTTATATTGAGAATAGTATAAGTAATAAGTATAATTATTACAGTTCTAGCGATAATAACTGCATTATATGGGTAATATTGCACGTTATATTGCTAACAATATAAGTAATAAGTATAATTATTACAGTTCTAGCGATAATACCTCCATTATATGGGTAATAATGCATGTTATATTGATAATGATATAAGTAATAAGTATAATTATTACAGTTCTAGCGATAATAACTGCATTATATGGGTAATAATGCATGTTATATTGATAATATCGGGAGTAATAAGTATAATTAATATAGTTCTAGCGATAATAATAGTAAAATATGGCAAATAGTGCATGTTATATTGATAATAATAAAAGTAACAAATATATTTATTACAGTTCTATCGATAATAACTGCATAATATGGGTAATAATGCATGTTATATTGATGATAATAAAAGTAATACGTACATTTATTATAGTTCTAGCGATAACAACTGCATTATATGGGTAATAATGCATGTTATATTGATAATATCGGGAGTAATAAGTATAATTATTACAGTTCTAACGATAATACCTCCATTATATGGGTAATAATGCATGTTATATTGATGATAATGAAAGTAATACGTATATTTATTATAGTTCTAGCGATAATAACTGCATAATATGGGTAATAATGCATGTTATATTGAGAATAATATAAGTAATAAGTATAATTATTACAGTTCTAGCGATAATAACTGCATTATATGGGTAATATTGCACGTTAGATTGCTAACAATATAAGTAATAAGTATAATTATTACAGTTCTAGCGATAATACCTCCATTATATGGGTAATAATGCATGTTATACTGATAATGATATAAGTAATAAGTATAATTATTACAGTTCTAGCGATAATAACTGCATAATATGGGTAACAATGCACGTTATACTGCTAATAATATAAGTAATGAGTACAATTATTACAGTTCTAGCGATAATAACTGCATTATATGGGTAATAATGCATGTTATATTGATAATAACATAAGTAATAAGTATAATTATTACAGTTCTAGCGATAATAACTGCATTATATGGGTAATAATGCATGTTATATTGATAGTATCGGGAGTAATAAGTATAATTATTATAGTTCTAGCGATAATAATAGTAAAATATGGCAAATAGTGCATGTTATATTGATAATAATAAAAGTAATAAGTATATTTATTACAGTTCTATCGATAATAACTACATAATATGGGTAATAATGCATGTTATATTGATAATAATATAAGTACTAAGTATAATTATTACAGTTCTGGCGATAATAACTGCATTATATGGGTAATAATGCACGTTATATTGCTAATAGTATAAGTAATAAGTATAATTATTACAGTTCTTGCGATAATACCTCCATTATATGGGTAATAATGCATGTTATATTGATAATAATATAAGTAATAAGTATAATTATTACAGTTCTAGCGATAATAACTGCATTATATGGGTAATAATGCACGTTATATTGCTAACAATATAAGTAATAAGTATAATTATTACAGTTCTAGCGATAATACCTCCATTATATGGGTAATAATGCATGTTATATTGATAATGATATAAGTAATAAGTATAATTATTACAGTTCTAGCGATAATAACTGCATTATATGGGTAATAATGCATGTTATATTGATAATATCGGGAGTAATAAGTATAATTAATATAGTTCTAGCGATAATAATAGTAAAATATGGCAAATAGTGCATGTTATATTGATAATAATAAAAGTAACAAATATATTTATTACAGTTCTATCGATAATAACTGCATAATATGGGTAATAATGCATGTTATATTGATGATAATAAAAGTAATACGTACATTTATTATAGTTCTAGCGATAACAACTGCATTATATGGGTAATAATGCATGTTATATTGATAATATCGGGAGTAATAAGTATAATTATTACAGTTCTAGCGATAATAACTGCATTATATGGGTAAAAATGCATGTTATATTGATAATATTGGGAGTAATAAGTATATTTATTATGGTTCTAGAGATAATAACTGCATAATATGGGTAATAATGCATGTTATATTGATGATAATAAAAGTAATACGTATATTTATTATAGTTCTAGCGATAATAACTGCATAATATGGGTAATAATGCATGTTATATTGATAATAATATTAGTAATAAGTATAATTATTACAGTTCTAGCGATAATAACTGCATTATATGGGTAATAATGCACGTTATATTGCTAACAATATAAGTAATAAGTATAATTATTACAGTTCTAGCGATAATACCTCCATTATATGGGTAATAATGCATGTTATATTGATAATGATATAAGTAATAAGTATAATTATTACAGTTCTAGCGATAATAACTGCATAATATGGGTAATAATGCACGTTATATTGCTAATAATATAAGTAATGAGTACAATTATTACAGTTCTAGCGATAATAACTGCATTATATGGGTAATAATGCATGTTATATTGATAATAACATAAGTAATAAGTATAATTATTACAGTTCTAGCGATAATAACTGCATTATATGGGTAATAATGCATGTTATATTGATAATATCGGGAGTAATAAGTATAATTATTATAGTTCTAGCGATAATAATAGTAAAATATGGCAAATAGTGCATGTTATATTGATAATAATAAAAGTAATAAGTATATTTATTACAGTTCTATCGATAATAACTGCATAATATGGGTAATAATGCATGTTATATTGAAGATAATAAAAGTAATACGTATATTTATTATAGTTCTAGCGATAATAACTGCATAATATGGGTAATAATGCATGTTATATTGATAATAATATAAGTAATAAGTATAATTATTACAGTTCTAGCGATAATAACTGCATTATATGGGTAATAATGCACGTTATATTGCTAACAATATAAGTAATAAGTACAATTACTACAGTTCTAGCGATAATAACTACATTATATGGGTAAAAATGCATGTTATATTGATAATATTGGGAGTAATAAGTATATTTATTATGGTTCTAGAGATAATAACTGCATAATATGGGTAATAATGCATGTTATATTGATAATAATATAAGTAATAAGTATAATTATTACAGTTCTAACGATAATACCTCCATTATATGGGTAATATTGCACGTTATATTGCTAACAATATAAGTAATAAGTATAATTATTACAGTTCTAGCGATAATACCTCCATTATATGGGTAATAATGCATGTTATATTCATAATGATATAAGTAATAAGTATAATTATTACAGTTCTAGCGATAATAACTGCATAATATGGGTAATAATGCATGTTATATTGATAATAATATAAGTAATAAGTATAATTATTACAGTTCTAGCGATAATAACTGCATTATATGGGTAATAATGCACGTTATATTGCTAATAATATAAGTAATAAGTATAATTATTACAGTTCTAGCGATAATAACTGCATTATATGGGTAATAATGCATGTTATATTGATAATATTGGGAGTAATAAGTATATTTATTATAGTTCTAGCGATAATAACTGCATAATGTGGGTAATAATGCATGTTATATTGATAATAATCTAAGTAATAAGTATAATTATTACAGTTCTAGCGATAATAACTGCATTATATGGGTAATAATGCACGTTATATTGCTAACAATATAAGTAATAAGTATAATTATTACAGCTCTAGCGATAATAACTGCATTATATAGGTAATAATGCATGTTATATTGATAATATTGGGAGTAATAAGTGTATTTATTATAGTTCTAGCGATAATAACTGCATAATATGGGTAATAATGCATGTTATATTGATAATAATATAAGTAATAAGTATAATTATTACAGTTCTAGCAATAATACCTCCATTATATGGGTAATAATGCATGTTATATTGATAATAATATAAGTAATCAGTATAATTATTACAGTTCTAGCGATAATAACTGCATTATATAGGTAATAATGCATGTTATATTGATAATATTGGGAGTAATAAGTATATTTATTGTAGTTCTAGCGATAATAACTGCATAATATGGGTAACAATGCATGTTATATTGATAATAGTATAAGTAATAAGTATAATTATTACAGTTCTAGCGATAATAACTGCATTATATGGGTAATAATGCACGTTATATTGCTAATAATATAAGTAATAAGTATAATTATTACAGTTCTAGAAATAATAACTGCATTATATGGGTAATAATGCATGTTATATTGATAATATCGGGAGTAATAAGTATAATTATTACAGTTCTAGCGATAATAATAGTAAAATATGGCAAATAGTGCATGTTATATTGATAATAATAAAAGTAATAAATATATTTATTACAGTTCTATCGATAATAACTACATAATATGGGTAATAATGCATGTTATATTGATAATAATATAAGTACTAAGTATAATTATTACAGTTCTGGCGATAATAACTGCATTATATGGGTAATAATGCACGTTATATTGCTAATAGTATAAGTAATAAGTATAATTATTACAGTTCTTGCGATAATACCTCCATTATATGGGTAATAATGCATGTTATATTGATAATAATATAAGTAATAAGTATAATTATTACAGTTCTAGCGATAATAACTGCATTATATGGGTAATAATGCACGTTATATTGCTAACAATATAAGTAATAAGTATAATTATTACAGTTCTAGCGATAATACCTCCATTATATGGGTAATAATGCATGTTATATTGATAATGATATAAGTAATAAGTATAATTATTACAGTTCTAGCGATAATAACTGCATTATATGGGTAATAATGCATGTTATATTGATAATATCGGGAGTAATAAGTATAATTAATATAGTTCTAGCGATAATAATAGTAAAATATGGCAAATAGTGCATGTTATATTGATAATAATAAAAGTAACAAATATATTTATTACAGTTCTATCGATAATAACTGCATAATATGGGTAATAATGCATGTTATATTGATGATAATAAAAGTAATACGTACATTTATTATAGTTCTAGCGATAACAACTGCATTATATGGGTAATAATGCATGTTATATTGATAATATCGGGAGTAATAAGTATAATTATTACAGTTCTAGCGATAATAACTGCATTATATGGGTAAAAATGCATGTTATATTGATAATATTGGGAGTAATAAGTATATTTATTATGGTTCTAGAGATAATAACTGCATAATATGGGTAATAATGCATGTTATATTGATGATAATAAAAGTAATACGTATATTTATTATAGTTCTAGCGATAATAACTGCATAATATGGGTAATAATGCATGTTATATTGATAATAATATTAGTAATAAGTATAATTATTACAGTTCTAGCGATAATAACTGCATTATATGGGTAATAATGCACGTTATATTGCTAACAATATAAGTAATAAGTATAATTATTACAGTTCTAGCGATAATACCTCCATTATATGGGTAATAATGCATGTTATATTGATAATGATATAAGTAATAAGTATAATTATTACAGTTCTAGCGATAATAACTGCATAATATGGGTAATAATGCACGTTATATTGCTAATAATATAAGTAATGAGTACAATTATTACAGTTCTAGCGATAATAACTGCATTATATGGGTAATAATGCATGTTATATTGATAATAACATAAGTAATAAGTATAATTATTACAGTTCTAGCGATAATAACTGCATTATATGGGTAATAACGCATGTTATATTGATAATATCGGGAGTAATAAGTATAATTATTATAGTTCTAGCGATAATAATAGTAAAATATGGCAAATAGTGCATGTTATATTGATAATAATAAAAGTAATAAGTATATTTATTACAGTTCTATCGATAATAACTGCATAATATGGGTAATAATGCATGTTATATTGAAGATAATAAAAGTAATACGTATATTTATTATAGTTCTAGCGATAATAACTGCATAATATGGGTAATAATGCATGTTATATTGATAATAATATAAGTAATAAGTATAATTATTACAGTTCTAGCGATAATAACTGCATTATATGGGTAATAATGCACGTTATATTGCTAACAATATAAGTAATAAGTACAATTACTACAGTTCTAGCGATAATAACTACATTATATGGGTAAAAATGCATGTTATATTGATAATATTGGGAGTAATAAGTATATTTATTATGGTTCTAGAGATAATAACTGCATAATATGGGTAATAATGCATGTTATATTGATAATAATATAAGTAATAAGTATAATTATTACAGTTCTAACGATAATACCTCCATTATATGGGTAATATTGCACGTTATATTGCTAACAATATAAGTAATAAGTATAATTATTACAGTTCTAGCGATAATACCTCCATTATATGGGTAATAATGCATGTTATATTCATAATGATATAAGTAATAAGTATAATTATTACAGTTCTAGCGATAATAACTGCATAATATGGGTAATAATGCATGTTATATTGATAATAATATAAGTAATAAGTATAATTATTACAGTTCTAGCGATAATAACTGCATTATATGGGTAATAATGCACGTTATATTGCTAATAATATAAGTAATAAGTATAATTATTACAGTTCTAGCGATAATAACTGCATTATATGGGTAATAATGCATGTTATATTGATAATATTGGGAGTAATAAGTATATTTATTATAGTTCTAGCGATAATAACTGCATAATGTGGGTAATAATGCATGTTATATTGATAATAATCTAAGTAATAAGTATAATTATTACAGTTCTAGCGATAATAACTGCATTATATGGGTAATAATGCACGTTATATTGCTAACAATATAAGTAATAAGTATAATTATTACAGCTCTAGCGATAATAACTGCATTATATAGGTAATAATGCATGTTATATTGATAATATTGGGAGTAATAAGTGTATTTATTATAGTTCTAGCGATAATAACTGCATAATATGGGTAATAATGCATGTTATATTGATAATAATATAAGTAATAAGTATAATTATTACAGTTCTAGCAATAATACCTCCATTATATGGGTAATAATGCATGTTATATTGATAATAATATAAGTAATCAGTATAATTATTACAGTTCTAGCGATAATAACTGCATTATATAGGTAATAATGCATGTTATATTGATAATATTGGGAGTAATAAGTATATTTATTGTAGTTCTAGCGATAATAACTGCATAATATGGGTAACAATGCATGTTATATTGATAATAGTATAAGTAATAAGTATAATTATTACAGTTCTAGCGATAATAACTGCATTATATGGGTAATAATGCACGTTATATTGCTAATAATATAAGTAATAAGTATAATTATTACAGTTCTAGAAATAATAACTGCATTATATGGGTAATAATGCATGTTATATTGATAATATCGGGAGTAATAAGTATAATTATTACAGTTCTAGCGATAATAATAGTAAAATATGGCAAATAGTGCATGTTATATTGATAATAATAAAAGTAATAAATATATTTATTACAGTTCTATCGATAATAACTGCATAATATGGGTAATAATGCATGCTATATTGATGATAATAAAAGTAATACGTATATTTATTATAGTTCTAGCAATAATAACTGCATAATATGGGTAATAATGCATCTTATATTGAGAATAATATAAGTAATAAGTATATCTATTACAGTTCTGGCGATAATAACTGCATTATATGGGTAATAATGCACGTTATATTGATAATAGTATAAGTAGTAAGTATAATTATTACAGTTCTAGCGATAATACCTCCATTATATGGGTAATAATGCATGTTATATTGATAATATTGGGAGTAATAAGTGTATTTATTATAGTTCTAGCGATAATAACTGCATAATATGGGTAATAATGCATGTTATATTGATAATAATATAAGTAATAAGTATAATTATTACAGTTCTAGCAATAATACCTCCATTATATGGATAATAATGCATGTTATATTGATAATAATATAAGTAATAAGTATAATTATTACAGTTCTAGCGATAATAACTGCATTATATGGGTAATAATGCATGTTATATTGATAATATTGGGAGTAATAAGTATATTTATTATAGTTCTAGCGATAATAACTGCATAATATGGGTAATAATGCATGTTATATTGATAATAGTATAAGTAATAAGTATAATTATTACAGTTCTAGCGATAATAATAGTAAAATGTGGCAAATAGTGCATGTTATATTGATAATAATAAAAGTAATAAGTATATTTTTTACAGTTCTATCGATAATAACTGCATAATATGGGTAATAATGCATGTTATATTGATGATAATAAAAGTAATACGTATATTTATTATAGTTCTAGCGATAATAACTGCATTATATGGGTAATAATGCACGTTATATTGCTAACAATATAAGTAATAAGTATAATTATTACAGTTCTAGCGATAATAACTGCATTATATGGGTAAAAATGCATGTTATATTGATAATATTGGGAGTAATAAGTATATTTATTATGGTTCTAGAGATAATAATAGTAGAATATGGCAAATAGTGCATGTTATATTGATAATAATTAAAGTAATGAGTATATTTATTACAGTTCTATCGATAATAACTGCATAATATGGGTAATAATGCATGTTATATTGATGATAATAAAAGTAATACGTATATTTATTATAGTTCTAGCGATAATAACTGCATAATATGGGTAATAATGCATGTTATATTGATAATAATATAAGTAATAAGTATAATTATTACAGTTCTAGCGATAATAACTGCATTATATGGGTAATAATGCATGTTATATTGATAATAACATAAGTAATAAGTATAATTATTACAGTTCTAGCGATAATAACTGCATTATATGGGTAATAATGCATGTTATATTGATAATATCGGGAGTAATAAGTATAATTATTATAGTTCTAGCGATAATAATAGTAAAATATGGCAAATAGTGCATGTTATATTGATAATAATAAAAGTAATAAGTATATTTATTACAGTTCTATCGATAATAACTGCATAATATGGGTAATAATGCATGTTATATTGATGATAATAAAAGTAATACGTATATTTATTATAGTTCTAGCGATAATAACTGCATTATATGGGTAATAATGCACGTTATATTGCTAACAATATAAGTAATAAGTATAATTATTACAGTTCTTGCGATAATAACTGCATTATACGGGTAAAAATGCATGTTATATTGATAATATTGGGAGTAATAAGTATATTTATTATGGTTCTAGAGATAATAATAGTAAAATATGGCAAATAGTGCATGTTATATTGATAATAATAAAAGTAATAAGTATACTTATTACAGTTCTATCGATAATAACTGCATAATATGGGTAATAATGCATGTTATATTGATGATAATAAAAGTAATACGTATATTTATTATAGTTCTAGCGATAATAACTGCATAATATGGGTAATAATGCATGTTATATTGATAATAATATAAGTAATAAGTATAATTATTACAGTTCTAGCGATAATAACTGCATTATATGGGTAATAATGCATGTTATATTGATAATATCGGGAGTAATAAGTATAATTATTATAGTTCTAGCGATAATAATAGTAAAATATGGCAAATAGTGCATGTTATATTGATAATAATAAAAGTAATAAGTATATTTATTACAGTTCTATCGATAATAACTGCATAATATGGGTAATAATGCATGTTATATTGATGATAATAAAAGTAATACGTATATTTATTATAGTTCTAGCGATAATAACTGCATAATATGGGTAATAATGCATGTTATATTGATAATAGTATAAGTAATAAGTATAATTATTACAGTTCTAGCGATAATACCTCCATTATATGGGTAATAATGCATGTTATATTGATAATGATATAAGTAATAAGTATAATTATTACAGTTCTAGCGATAATAACTGTATAATATGGGTAATAATGCACGTTATATTGCTAATAATATAAGTAATGAGTACAATTATTACAGTTCTAGCGATAATAACTGCATTATATGGGTAATAATGCATGTTATATTGATAATAACATAAGTAATAAGTATAATTATTACAGTTCTAGCGATAATAACTGCATTATATGGGTAATAATGCATGTTATATTGATAATATCGGGAGTAATAAGTATAATTATTATAGTTCTAGCGATAATAATAGTAAAATATGGCAAATAGTGCATGTTATATTGATAATAATAAAAGTAATAAGTATATTTATTACAGTTCTATCGATAATAACTGCATAATATGGGTAATAATGCATGTTATATTGATAATAATCTAAGTAATAAGTATAATTATTACAGTTCTAACGATAATACCTCCATTATATGGGTAATAATGCATGTTATATTGATAATGATATAAGTAATAAGTATAATTATTACAGTTCTAGCGATAATAACTGCATAATATGGGTAATAATGCATGTTATATTGATAATAATATAAGTAATAAGTATAATTATTACAGTTCTAGCGATAATAACTGCATTATATGGGTAATAATGCACGTTATATTGCTAATAATATAAGTAATAAGTATAATTATTACAGTTCTAGCGATAATAACTGCATTATATGGGTAATAATGCATGTTATATTGATAATATTGGGAGTAATAAGTATATTTATTATAGTTCTAGCGATAATAACTGCATAATGTGGGTAATAATGCATGTTATATTGATAATAATCTAAGTAATAAGTATAATTATTACAGTTCTAGCGATAATAACTGCATTATATGGGTAATAATGCACGTTATATTGCTAACAATATAAGTAATAAGTATAATTATTACAGCTCTAGCGATAATAACTGCATTATATAGGTAATAATGCATGTTATATTGATAATATTGGGAGTAATAAGTGTATTTATTATAGTTCTAGCGATAATAACTGCATAATATGGGTAATAATGCATGTTATATTGATAATAATATAAGTAATAAGTATAATTATTACAGTTCTAGCAATAATACCTCCATTATATGGGTAATAATGCATGTTATATTGATAATAATATAAGTAATCAGTATAATTATTACAGTTCTAGCGATAATAACTGCATTATATAGGTAATAATGCATGTTATATTGATAATATTGGGAGTAATAAGTATATTTATTGTAGTTCTAGCGATAATAACTGCATAATATGGGTAACAATGCATGTTATATTGATAATAGTATAAGTAATAAGTATAATTATTACAGTTCTAGCGATAATAACTGCATTATATGGGTAATAATGCACGTTATATTGCTAATAATATAAGTAATAAGTATAATTATTACAGTTCTAGAAATAATAACTGCATTATATGGGTAATAATGCATGTTATATTGATAATATCGGGAGTAATAAGTATAATTATTACAGTTCTAGCGATAATAATAGTAAAATATGGCAAATAGTGCATGTTATATTGATAATAATAAAAGTAATAAATATATTTATTACAGTTCTATCGATAATAACTGCATAATATGGGTAATAATGCATGCTATATTGATGATAATAAAAGTAATACGTATATTTATTATAGTTCTAGCAATAATAACTGCATAATATGGGTAATAATGCATCTTATATTGAGAATAATATAAGTAATAAGTATATCTATTACAGTTCTGGCGATAATAACTGCATTATATGGGTAATAATGCACGTTATATTGATAATAGTATAAGTAGTAAGTATAATTATTACAGTTCTAGCGATAATACCTCCATTATATGGGTAATAATGCATGTTATATTGATAATATTGGGAGTAATAAGTGTATTTATTATAGTTCTAGCGATAATAACTGCATAATATGGGTAATAATGCATGTTATATTGATAATAATATAAGTAATAAGTATAATTATTACAGTTCTAGCAATAATACCTCCATTATATGGATAATAATGCATGTTATATTGATAATAATATAAGTAATAAGTATAATTATTACAGTTCTAGCGATAATAACTGCATTATATGGGTAATAATGCATGTTATATTGATAATATTGGGAGTAATAAGTATATTTATTATAGTTCTAGCGATAATAACTGCATAATATGGGTAATAATGCATGTTATATTGATAATAGTATAAGTAATAAGTATAATTATTACAGTTCTAGCGATAATAATAGTAAAATGTGGCAAATAGTGCATGTTATATTGATAATAATAAAAGTAATAAGTATATTTTTTACAGTTCTATCGATAATAACTGCATAATATGGGTAATAATGCATGTTATATTGATGATAATAAAAGTAATACGTATATTTATTATAGTTCTAGCGATAATAACTGCATTATATGGGTAATAATGCACGTTATATTGCTAACAATATAAGTAATAAGTATAATTATTACAGTTCTAGCGATAATAACTGCATTATATGGGTAAAAATGCATGTTATATTGATAATATTGGGAGTAATAAGTATATTTATTATGGTTCTAGAGATAATAATAGTAGAATATGGCAAATAGTGCATGTTATATTGATAATAATTAAAGTAATGAGTATATTTATTACAGTTCTATCGATAATAACTGCATAATATGGGTAATAATGCATGTTATATTGATGATAATAAAAGTAATACGTATATTTATTATAGTTCTAGCGATAATAACTGCATAATATGGGTAATAATGCATGTTATATTGATAATAATATAAGTAATAAGTATAATTATTACAGTTCTAGCGATAATAACTGCATTATATGGGTAATAATGCATGTTATATTGATAATAACATAAGTAATAAGTATAATTATTACAGTTCTAGCGATAATAACTGCATTATATGGGTAATAATGCATGTTATATTGATAATATCGGGAGTAATAAGTATAATTATTATAGTTCTAGCGATAATAATAGTAAAATATGGCAAATAGTGCATGTTATATTGATAATAATAAAAGTAATAAGTATATTTATTACAGTTCTATCGATAATAACTGCATAATATGGGTAATAATGCATGTTATATTGATGATAATAAAAGTAATACGTATATTTATTATAGTTCTAGCGATAATAACTGCATTATATGGGTAATAATGCACGTTATATTGCTAACAATATAAGTAATAAGTATAATTATTACAGTTCTTGCGATAATAACTGCATTATACGGGTAAAAATGCATGTTATATTGATAATATTGGGAGTAATAAGTATATTTATTATGGTTCTAGAGATAATAATAGTAAAATATGGCAAATAGTGCATGTTATATTGATAATAATAAAAGTAATAAGTATACTTATTACAGTTCTATCGATAATAACTGCATAATATGGGTAATAATGCATGTTATATTGATGATAATAAAAGTAATACGTATATTTATTATAGTTCTAGCGATAATAACTGCATAATATGGGTAATAATGCATGTTATATTGATAATAATATAAGTAATAAGTATAATTATTACAGTTCTAGCGATAATAACTGCATTATATGGGTAATAATGCATGTTATATTGATAATATCGGGAGTAATAAGTATAATTATTATAGTTCTAGCGATAATAATAGTAAAATATGGCAAATAGTGCATGTTATATTGATAATAATAAAAGTAATAAGTATATTTATTACAGTTCTATCGATAATAACTGCATAATATGGGTAATAATGCATGTTATATTGATGATAATAAAAGTAATACGTATATTTATTATAGTTCTAGCGATAATAACTGCATAATATGGGTAATAATGCATGTTATATTGATAATAGTATAAGTAATAAGTATAATTATTACAGTTCTAGCGATAATACCTCCATTATATGGGTAATAATGCATGTTATATTGATAATGATATAAGTAATAAGTATAATTATTACAGTTCTAGCGATAATAACTGTATAATATGGGTAATAATGCACGTTATATTGCTAATAATATAAGTAATGAGTACAATTATTACAGTTCTAGCGATAATAACTGCATTATATGGGTAATAATGCATGTTATATTGATAATAACATAAGTAATAAGTATAATTATTACAGTTCTAGCGATAATAACTGCATTATATGGGTAATAATGCATGTTATATTGATAATATCGGGAGTAATAAGTATAATTATTATAGTTCTAGCGATAATAATAGTAAAATATGGCAAATAGTGCATGTTATATTGATAATAATAAAAGTAATAAGTATATTTATTACAGTTCTATCGATAATAACTGCATAATATGGGTAATAATGCATGTTATATTGATAATAATCTAAGTAATAAGTATAATTATTACAGTTCTAGCGATAATAACTGCATTATATGGGTAATAATGCACGTTATATTGCTAACAATATAAGTAATAAGTATAATTATTACAGTTCTAGCGATAATAACTGCATTATATGGGTAATAATGCATGTTATATTGATGATAATGAAAGTAATACGTATATTTATTATAGTTCTAGCAATAATAACTGCATAATATGGGTAATAATGCATGTTATATTGAGAATAATATAAGTAATAAGTATATCTATTACAGTTCTGGCGATAATAACTGCATTATATGGGTAATAATGCACGTTATATTGATAATAGTATAAGTAGTAAGTATAATTATTACAGTTCTAGCGATAATACCTCCATTATATGGGTAATAATGCATGTTATATTGATAATGATATAAGTAATAAGTATAATTCTTACAGTTCTAGCGATAATAACTGCATAATATGGGTAATAATGCACGTTATATTGCTAATAATATAAGTAATGAGTACAATTATTACAGTTCTAGCGATAATAACTGCATTATATGGGTAATAATGCATGTTATATTGATAATAATATAAGTAATAAGTATAATTATTACAGTTCTAGCGATAATAACGGCATTATATGGGTAATAATGCATGTTATATTGATAATATCGGGAGTAATAAGTATAATTATTATAGTTCTAGCGATAATAATAGTAAAATATGGCAAATAGTGCATGTTATATTGATAATAATAAAAGTAATAAGTATATTTATTACAGTTCTATCGATAATAACTGCATAATATGGGTACTAATGCACGTTATATTGCTAATAATATAAGTAATGAGTACAATTATTACAGTTCTAGCGATAATAACTGCATTATATGGGTAATAATGCATGTTATATTGATAATAACATAAGTAATAAGTATAATTATTACAGTTCTAGCGATAATAACTGCATTATATGGGTAATAATGCATGTTATATTGATAATATCGGGAGTAATAAGTATAATTATTATAGTTCTAGCGATAATAATAGTAAAATATGGCAAATAGTGCATGTTATATTGATAGTAATAAAAGTAATAAGTATATTTATTACAGTTCTATCGATAATAACTACATAATATGGGTAATAATGCATGTTATATTGATGATAATAAAAGTAATACGTATATTTATTATAGTTCTAGCAATAATAACTGCATAATGTGGGTAATAATGCATGTTATATTGATAATAATCTAAGTAATAAGTATAATTATTACAGTTCTAGCGATAATAACTGCATTATATGGGTAATAATGCACGTTATATTGCTAACAATATAAGTAATAAGTATAATTATTACAGTTCTAGCGATAATAACTGCATTATATGGGTAATACTGCATGTTATATTGATGATAATGAAAGTAATACGTATATTTATTATAGTTCTAGCAATAATAACTGCATAATATGGGTAATAATGCATGTTATATTGAGAATAATATAAGTAATAAGTATATCTATTACAGTTCTGGCGATAATAACTGCATTATATGGGTAATAATGCACGTTATATTGATAATAGTATAAGTAGTAAGTATAATTATTACAGTTCTAGCGATAATACCTCCATTATATGGGTAATAATGCATGTTATATTGATAATGATATAAGTAATAAGTATAATTATTACAGTTCTAGCGATAATAACTGCATAATATGGGTAATAATGCACGTTATATTGCTAATAATATAAGTAATGAGTACAATTATTACAGTTCTAGGGATAATAACTGCATTATATGGGTAATAATGCATGTTATATTGATAATAATATAAGTAATAAGTATAATTATTACAGTTCTAGCGATACTAACTGCATTATATGGGTAATAATGCATGTTATATTGATAATATCGGGAGTAATAAGTATAATTATTATAGTTCTAGCGATAATAATAGTAAAATATGGCAAATAGTGCATGTTATATTGATAATAATAAAAGTAATAAGTATATTTATTACAGTTCTATCGATAATAACTGCATAATATGGGTAATAATGCATGTTATATTGATGATAATAAAAGTAATACGTATATTTATTAAAGTTCTAGCGATAATAACTGCATTATATGGGTAATAATGCATGTTATATTGATAATATTGGGAGTAATAAGTATATTTATTATGGTTCTAGAGATAATAATAGTAGAATATGGCAAATAGTGCATGTTATATTGATAATAATAAAAGTAATGAGTATATTTATTACAGTTCTATCGATAATAACTGCATAATATGGGTAATAATGCATGTTATATTGATAATAATATAAGTAATAAGTATAATTATTACAGTTCTAGCAATAATACCTCCATTATATGGATAATAATGCATGTTATATTGATAATAATATAAGTAATAAGTATAATTATTACAGTTCTAGCGATAATAACTGCATTATATGGGTAATAATGCATGTTATATTGATAATATTGGGAGTAATAAGTATATTTATTATAGTTCTAGCGATAATAACTGCATAATATGGGTAATAATGCATGTTATATTGATAATAGTATAAGTAATAAGTATAATTATTACAGTTCTAGCGATAATAACTGCATTATATGGGTAATAATGCACGTTATATTGCTAATAATATAAGTAATAAGTATAATTATTACAGTTCTAGAAATAATAACTGCATTATATGGGTAATAATGCATGTTATATTGATAATATCGGGAGTAATAAGTATAATTATTACAGTTCTAGCGATAATAATAGTAAAATGTGGCAAATAGTGCATGTTATATTGATAATAATAAAAGTAATAAGTATATTTTTTACAGTTCTATCGATAATAACTGCATAATATGGGTAATAATGCATGTTATATTGATGATAATAAAAGTAATACGTATATTTATTATAGTTCTAGCGATAATAACTGCATTATATGGGTAATAATGCACGTTATATTGCTAACAATATAAATAATAAGTATAATTATTACAGTTCTAGCGATAATAACTGCATTATATGGGTAAAAATGCATGTTATATTGATAATATTGGGAGTAATAAGTATATTTATTATAGTTCAAGCAATAATAACTGCATAATATGGGTAATAATGCATGTTATATTGAGAATAATATAAGTAATAAGTATATCTATTACAGTTCTGGCGATAATAACTGCATTATATGGGTAATAATGCACGTTATATTGATAATAGTATAAGTAGTAAGTATAATTATTACAGTTCTAGCGATAATACCTCCATTATATGGGTAATAATGCATGTTATATTGATAATGATATAAGTAATAAGTATAATTCTTACAGTTCTAGCGATAATAACTGCATAATATGGGTAATAATGCACGTTATATTGCTAATAATATAAGTAATGAGTACAATTATTACAGTTCTAGCGATAATAACTGCATTATATGGGTAATAATGCATGTTATATTGATAATAATATAAGTAATAAGTATAATTATTACAGTTCTTGCGATAATACCTCCATTATATGGGTAATAATGCATGTTATATTGATAATAATATAAGTAATAAGTATAATTATTACAGTTCTAGCGATAATAACTGCATTATATGGGTAATAATGCACGTTATATTGCTAATAATATAAGCAATAAGTATAATTATTACAGTTCTAGCGATAATAACTGCATTATATGGGTAATAATGCACGTTATATTGCTAACAATATAAGTAATAAGTATAATTATTACAGTTCTAGCGATAATAACTGCATTATATGGGTAATAATGCATGTTATATTGATGATAATGAAAGTAATACGTATATTTATTATAGTTCTAGCGATAATAACTGCATAATATGGGTAATAATGCATGTTATATTGAGAATAATATAAGTAATAAGTATATCTATTACAGTTCTGGCGATAATAACTGCATTATATGGGTAATAATGCACGTTATATTGATAATAGTATAAGTAGTAAGTATAATTATTACAGTTCTAGCGATAATACCTCCATTATATGGGTAATAATGCATGTTATATTGATAATGATATAAGTAATAAGTATAATTATTACAGTTCTAGCGATAATAACTGCATAATATGGGTAATAATGCACGTTATATTGCTAATAATATAAGTAATGAGTACAATTATTACAGTTCTAGCGATAATAACTGCATAATATTGGTAATAATGCACGTTATATTGCTAATAATATAAGTAATGAGTACAATTATTACAGTTCTAGCGATAATAACTGCATTATATGGGTAATAATGCATGTTATATTGATAATAACATAAGTAATAAGTATAATTATTACAGTTCTAGCGATAATAACTGCATTATATGGGTAATAATGCATGTTATATTGATAATATCGGGAGTAATAAGTATAATTATTATAGTTCTAGCGATAATAATAGTAAAATATGGCAAATAGTGCATGTTATATTGATAATAATAAAAGTAATAAATATATTTATTACAGTTCTATCGATAATAACTGCATAAAATGGGTAATAATGCATGTTATATTGATGATAATAAAAGTAATACGTATATTTATTATAGTTCTAGCGATAATAACTGCATAATATGGGTAATAATGCATGTTATATTGATAATAATATAAGTAATAAGTATAATTATTACAGTTCTAGCGATAATAACTGCATTATATGGGTAATAATGCACGTTATATTGATAATAGTATAAGTAGTAAGTATAATTATTACAGTTCTAGCGATAATACCTCCATTATATGGGTAATAATGCATGTTATATTGATAATGATATAAGTAATAAGTATAATTATTACAGTTCTAGCGATAATAACTGCATAATATGGGTAATAATGCACGTTATATTGCTAATAATATAAGTAATGAGTACAATTATTACAGTTCTGGCGATAATAACTGCATAATATGGGTAATAATGCACGTTATATTGCTAATAATGTAAGTAATGAGTACAATTATTACAGTTCTAGCGATAATAACTGCATTATATGGGTAATAATGCATGTTATATTGATAATAACATAAGTAATAAGTATAATTATTACAGTTCTAGCGATAATAACTGCATTATATGGGTAATAATGCACGTTATATTGCTAATAGTATAAGTAATAAGTATAATTATTACAGTTCTTGCGATAATACCTCCATTACATGGGTAATAATGCATGTTATATTGATAATAATATAAGTAATAAGTATAATTATTACAGTTCTAGCGATAATAACTGCATTATATGGGTAATAATGCACGTTATATTGCTAATAATATAAGCAAAAAGTATAATTATTACAGTTCTAGCGATAATAACTGCATTATATGGGTAATAATGCATGTTATATTGATAATATCGGGAGTAATAAGTATAATTATTATAGTTCTAGCGATAATAATAGTAAAATATGGCAAATAGTGCATGTTATATTGATAATAATAAAAGTAATAAGTATATTTATTACAGTTCTATCGATAATAACTGCATAATATGGGTAATAATGCATGTTATATTGATGATAATAAAAGTAATACGTATATTTATTATAGTTCTAGCGATAATAACTGCATAATATGGGTAATAATGCATGTTATATTGATAATAATCTAAGTAATAAGTATAATTATTACAGTTCTAGCGATAATAACTGCATTATATGGGTAATAATGCACGTTATATTGCTAACAATATAAGTAATAAGTATAATTATTACAGTTCTAGCGATAATAACTGCATTATATGGGTAATAATGCATGTTATATTGATGATAATGAAAGTAATACGTATATTTATAATAGTTCTAGCGATAATAACTGCATAATATGGGTAAAATGCATGTTATATTGAGAACAATATAAGTAATAAGTATATCTATTACAGTTCTGGCGATAATAACTGCATTATATGGGTAATAATGCACGTTATATTGATAATAGTATAAGTAGTAAGTATAATTATTACAGTTCTAGCGATAATACCTCCATTATATGGGTAATAATGCATGTTATATTGATAATGATATAAGTAATAAGTAGTATTATTACAGTTCTAGCGATAATAACTGCATAATATGGGTAATAATGCACGTTATATTGCTAATAATATAAGTAATGAGTACAATTATTACAGTTCTAGCGATAATAACTGCATAATATGGGTAATAATGCACGTTATATTGCTAACAATATAAGTAATAAGTATAATTATTACAGTTCTAGCGATAATAACTGCATAATATGGGTAATAATGCACGTTATATTGCTAATAATATAAGTAATGAGTACAATTATTACAGTTCTGGCGATAATAACTGCATAATATGGGTAATAATGCACGTTATATTGCTAATAATGTAAGTAATGAGTACAATTATTACAGTTCTAGCGATAATAACTGCATTATATGGGTAATAATGCATGTTATATTGATAATAACATAAGTAATAAGTATAATTATTACAGTTCTAGCGATAATAACTGCATTATATGGGTAATAATGCACGTTATATTGCTAATAGTATAAGTAATAAGTATAATTATTACAGTTCTTGCGATAATACCTCCATTACATGGGTAATAATGCATGTTATATTGATAATAATATAAGTAATAAGTATAATTATTACAGTTCTAGCGATAATAACTGCATTATATGGGTAATAATGCACGTTATATTGCTAATAATATAAGCAAAAAGTATAATTATTACAGTTCTAGCGATAATAACTGCATTATATGGGTAATAATGCATGTTATATTGATAATATCGGGAGTAATAAGTATAATTATTATAGTTCTAGCGATAATAATAGTAAAATATGGCAAATAGTGCATGTTATATTGATAATAATAAAAGTAATAAGTATATTTATTACAGTTCTATCGATAATAACTGCATAATATGGGTAATAATGCATGTTATATTGATGATAATAAAAGTAATACGTATATTTATTATAGTTCTAGCGATAATAACTGCATAATATGGGTAATAATGCATGTTATATTGATAATAATCTAAGTAATAAGTATAATTATTACAGTTCTAGCGATAATAACTGCATTATATGGGTAATAATGCACGTTATATTGCTAACAATATAAGTAATAAGTATAATTATTACAGTTCTAGCGATAATAACTGCATTATATGGGTAATACTGCATGTTATATTGATGATAATGAAAGTAATACGTATATTTATTATAGTTCTAGCAATAATAACTGCATAATATGGGTAATAATGCATGTTATATTGAGAATAATATAAGTAATAAGTATATCTATTACAGTTCTGGCGATAATAACTGCATTATATGGGTAATAATGCACGTTATATTGATAATAGTATAAGTAGTAAGTATAATTATTACAGTTCTAGCGATAATACCTCCATTATATGGGTAATAATGCATGTTATATTGATAATGATATAAGTAATAAGTATAATTATTACAGTTCTAGCGATAATAACTGCATAATATGGGTAATAATGCACGTTATATTGCTAATAATATAAGTAATGAGTACAATTATTACAGTTCTAGGGATAATAACTGCATTATATGGGTAATAATGCATGTTATATTGATAATAATATAAGTAATAAGTATAATTATTACAGTTCTAGCGATACTAACTGCATTATATGGGTAATAATGCATGTTATATTGATAATATCGGGAGTAATAAGTATAATTATTATAGTTCTAGCGATAATAATAGTAAAATATGGCAAATAGTGCATGTTATATTGATAATAATAAAAGTAATAAGTATATTTATTACAGTTCTATCGATAATAACTGCATAATATGGGTAATAATGCATGTTATATTGATGATAATAAAAGTAATACGTATATTTATTAAAGTTCTAGCGATAATAACTGCATTATATGGGTAATAATGCATGTTATATTGATAATATTGGGAGTAATAAGTATATTTATTATGGTTCTAGAGATAATAATAGTAGAATATGGCAAATAGTGCATGTTATATTGATAATAATAAAAGTAATGAGTATATTTATTACAGTTCTATCGATAATAACTGCATAATATGGGTAATAATGCATGTTATATTGATAATAATATAAGTAATAAGTATAATTATTACAGTTCTAGCAATAATACCTCCATTATATGGATAATAATGCATGTTATATTGATAATAATATAAGTAATAAGTATAATTATTACAGTTCTAGCGATAATAACTGCATTATATGGGTAATAATGCATGTTATATTGATAATATTGGGAGTAATAAGTATATTTATTATAGTTCTAGCGATAATAACTGCATAATATGGGTAATAATGCATGTTATATTGATAATAGTATAAGTAATAAGTATAATTATTACAGTTCTAGCGATAATAACTGCATTATATGGGTAATAATGCACGTTATATTGCTAATAATATAAGTAATAAGTATAATTATTACAGTTCTAGAAATAATAACTGCATTATATGGGTAATAATGCATGTTATATTGATAATATCGGGAGTAATAAGTATAATTATTACAGTTCTAGCGATAATAATAGTAAAATGTGGCAAATAGTGCATGTTATATTGATAATAATAAAAGTAATAAGTATATTTTTTACAGTTCTATCGATAATAACTGCATAATATGGGTAATAATGCATGTTATATTGATGATAATAAAAGTAATACGTATATTTATTATAGTTCTAGCGATAATAACTGCATTATATGGGTAATAATGCACGTTATATTGCTAACAATATAAATAATAAGTATAATTATTACAGTTCTAGCGATAATAACTGCATTATATGGGTAAAAATGCATGTTATATTGATAATATTGGGAGTAATAAGTATATTTATTATAGTTCTAGCAATAATAACTGCATAATATGGGTAATAATGCATGTTATATTGAGAATAATATAAGTAATAAGTATATCTATTACAGTTCTGGCGATAATAACTGCATTATATGGGTAATAATGCACGTTATATTGATAATAGTATAAGTAGTAAGTATAATTATTACAGTTCTAGCGATAATACCTCCATTATATGGGTAATAATGCATGTTATATTGATAACGATATAAGTAATAAGTATAATTCTTACAGTTCTAGCGATAATAACTGCATAATATGGGTAATAATGCACGTTATATTGCTAATAATATAAGTAATGAGTACAATTATTACAGTTCTAGCGATAATAACTGCATTATATGGGTAATAATGCATGTTATATTGATAATAATATAAGTAATAAGTATAATTATTACAGTTCTTGCGATAATACCTCCATTATATGGGTAATAATGCATGTTATATTGATAATAATATAAGTAATAAGTATAATTATTACAGTTCTAGCGATAATAACTGCATTATATGGGTAATAATGCACGTTATATTGCTAATAATATAAGCAATAAGTATAATTATTACAGTTCTAGCGATAATAACTGCATTATATGGGTAATAATGCACGTTATATTGCTAACAATATAAGTAATAAGTATAATTATTACAGTTCTAGCGATAATAACTGCATTATATGGGTAATAATGCATGTTATATTGATGATAATGAAAGTAATACGTATATTTATTATAGTTCTAGCGATAATAACTGCATAATATGGGTAATAATGCATGTTATATTGAGAATAATATAAGTAATAAGTATATCTATTACAGTTCTGGCGATAATAACTGCATTATATGGGTAATAATGCACGTTATATTGATAATAGTATAAGTAGTAAGTATAATTATTACAGTTCTAGCGATAATACCTCCATTATATGGGTAATAATGCATGTTATATTGATAATGATATAAGTAATAAGTATAATTATTACAGTTCTAGCGATAATAACTGCATAATATGGGTAATAATGCACGTTATATTGCTAATAATATAAGTAATGAGTACAATTATTACAGTTCTAGCGATAATAACTGCATAACATTGGTAATAATGCACGTTATATTGCTAATAATATAAGTAATGAGTACAATTATTACAGTTCTAGCGATAATAACTGCATTATATGGGTAATAATGCATGTTATATTGATAATAACATAAGTAATAAGTATAATTATTACAGTTCTAGCGATAATAACTGCATTATATGGGTAATAATGCATGTTATATTGATAATATCGGGAGTAATAAGTATAATTATTATAGTTCTAGCGATAATAATAGTAAAATATGGCAAATAGTGCATGTTATATTGATAATAATAAAAGTAATAAATATATTTATTACAGTTCTATCGATAATAACTGCATAAAATGGGTAATAATGCATGTTATATTGATGATAATAAAAGTAATACGTATATTTATTATAGTTCTAGCGATAATAACTGCATAATATGGGTAATAATGCATGTTATATTGATAATAATATAAGTAATAAGTATAATTATTACAGTTCTAGCGATAATAACTGCATTATATGGGTAATAATGCACGTTATATTGATAATAGTATAAGTAGTAAGTATAATTATTACAGTTCTAGCGATAATACCTCCATTATATGGGTAATAATGCATGTTATATTGATAATGATATAAGTAATAAGTATAATTATTACAGTTCTAGCGATAATAACTGCATAATATGGGTAATAATGCACGTTATATTGCTAATAATATAAGTAATGAGTACAATTATTACAGTTCTGGCGATAATAACTGCATAATATGGGTAATAATGCACGTTATATTGCTAATAATGTAAGTAATGAGTACAATTATTACAGTTCTAGCGATAATAACTGCATTATATGGGTAATAATGCATGTTATATTGATAATAACATAAGTAATAAGTATAATTATTACAGTTCTAGCGATAATAACTGCATTATATGGGTAATAATGCACGTTATATTGCTAATAGTATAAGTAATAAGTATAATTATTACAGTTCTTGCGATAATACCTCCATTACATGGGTAATAATGCATGTTATATTGATAATAATATAAGTAATAAGTATAATTATTACAGTTCTAGCGATAATAACTGCATTATATGGGTAATAATGCACGTTATATTGCTAATAATATAAGCAAAAAGTATAATTATTACAGTTCTAGCGATAATAACTGCATTATATGGGTAATAATGCATGTTATATTGATAATATCGGGAGTAATAAGTATAATTATTATAGTTCTAGCGATAATAATAGTAAAATATGGCAAATAGTGCATGTTATATTGATAATAATAAAAGTAATAAGTATATTTATTACAGTTCTATCGATAATAACTGCATAATATGGGTAATAATGCATGTTATATTGATGATAATAAAAGTAATACGTATATTTATTATAGTTCTAGCGATAATAACTGCATAATATGGGTAATAATGCATGTTATATTGATAATAATCTAAGTAATAAGTATAATTATTACAGTTCTAGCGATAATAACTGCATTATATGGGTAATAATGCACGTTATATTGCTAACAATATAAGTAATAAGTATAATTATTACAGTTCTAGCGATAATAACTGTATTATATGGGTAATAATGCATGTTATATTGATGATAATGAAAGTAATACGTATATTTATAATAGTTCTAGCGATAATAACTGCATAATATGGGTAAAATGCATGTTATATTGAGAACAATATAAGTAATAAGTATATCTATTACAGTTCTGGCGATAATAACTGCATTATATGGGTAATAATGCACGTTATATTGATAATAGTATAAGTAGTAAGTATAATTATTACAGTTCTAGCGATAATACCTCCATTATATGGGTAATAATGCATGTTATATTGATAATGATATAAGTAATAAGTAGTATTATTACAGTTCTAGCGATAATAACTGCATAATATGGGTAATAATGCACGTTATATTGCTAATAATATAAGTAATGAGTACAATTATTACAGTTCTAGCGATAATAACTGCATAATATGGGTAATAATGCACGTTATATTGCTAACAATATAAGTAATAAGTATAATTATTACAGTTCTAGCGATAATAACTGCATAATATGGGTAATAATGCACGTTATATTGCTAATAATATAAGTAATGAGTACAATTATTACAGTTCTGGCGATAATAACTGCATAATATGGGTAATAATGCACGTTATATTGCTAATAATGTAAGTAATGAGTACAATTATTACAGTTCTAGCGATAATAACTGCATTATATGGGTAATAATGCATGTTATATTGATAATAACATAAGTAATAAGTATAATTATTACAGTTCTAGCGATAATAACTGCATTATATGGGTAATAATGCACGTTATATTGCTAATAGTATAAGTAATAAGTATAATTATTACAGTTCTTGCGATAATACCTCCATTACATGGGTAATAATGCATGTTATATTGATAATAATATAAGTAATAAGTATAATTATTACAGTTCTAGCGATAATAACTGCATTATATGGGTAATAATGCACGTTATATTGCTAATAATATAAGCAAAAAGTATAATTATTACAGTTCTAGCGATAATAACTGCATTATATGGGTAATAATGCATGTTATATTGATAATATCGGGAGTAATAAGTATAATTATTATAGTTCTAGCGATAATAATAGTAAAATATGGCAAATAGTGCATGTTATATTGATAATAATAAAAGTAATAAGTATATTTATTACAGTTCTATCGATAATAACTGCATAATATGGGTAATAATGCATGTTATATTGATGATAATAAAAGTAATACGTATATTTATTATAGTTCTAGCGATAATAACTGCATAATATGGGTAATAATGCATGTTATATTGATAATAATCTAAGTAATAAGTATAATTATTACAGTTCTAGCGATAATAACTGCATTATATGGGTAATAATGCACGTTATATTGCTAACAATATAAGTAATAAGTATAATTATTACAGTTCTAGCGATAATAACTGCATTATATGGGTAATAATGCATGTTATATTGATGATAATGAAAGTAATACGTATATTTATAATAGTTCTAGCGATAATAACTGCATAATATGGGTAAAATGCATGTTATATTGAGAACAATATAAGTAATAAGTATATCTATTACAGTTCTGGCGATAATAACTGCATTATATGGGTAATAATGCACGTTATATTGATAATAGTATAAGTAGTAAGTATAATTATTACAGTTCTAGCGATAATACCTCCATTATATGGGTAATAATGCATGTTATATTGATAATGATATAAGTAATAAGTAGTATTATTACAGTTCTAGCGATAATAACTGCATAATATGGGTAATAATGCACGTTATATTGCTAATAATATAAGTAATGAGTACAATTATTACAGTTCTAGCGATAATAACTGCATAATATGGGTAATAATGCACGTTATATTGCTAACAATATAAGTAATAAGTATAATTATTACAGTTCTAGCGATAATAACTGCATTATATGGGTAATAATGCATGTTATATTGATAATATTGGGAGTAATAAGTATATTTATTATAGTTCTAGCGATAATAACTGCATAATATGGGTAATAATGCATGTTATATTGAGAATAATATAAGTAATAAGTATAATTATTACAGTTCTGGCGATAATAACTGCATTATATGGGTAATAATGCACGTTATATTGCTAATAGTATAAGTAATAAGTATAATTATTACAGTTCTAGCGATAATACCTCCATTATATGGGTAATAATGCATGTTATATTGATAATGATATAAGTAATAAGTATAATTATTACAGTTCTAGCGATAATAACTGCATAATATGGGTAATAATGCACGTTATATTGCTAATAATATAAGTAATGAGTACAATTATTACAGTTCTAGCGATAATAACTGCATTATATGGGTAATAATGCATGTTATATTGATGATAATGAAAGTAATACGTATATTTATTATAGTTCTAGCGATAATAACTGCATAATATGGGTAATAATGCATGTTATATTGAGAATAATATAAGTAATAAGTATATCTATTACAGTTCTGGCGATAATAACTGCATTATATGGGTAATAATGCACGTTATATTGATAATAGTATAAGTAGTAAGTATAATTATTACAGTTCTAGCGATAATACCTCCATTATATGGGTAATAATGCATGTTATATTGATAATGATATAAGTAGTAAGTATAATTATTACAGTTCTAGCGATAATAACTGCGTAATATGGGTAATAATGCACGTTATATTGCTAATAATATAAGTAATGAGTACAATTATTACAGTTCTAGCGATAATAACTGCATAATATGGGTAATAATGCACGTTATATTGCTAATAATATAAGTAATGAGTACAATTATTACAGTTCTAGCGATAATAACTGCATTATATGGGTAATAATGCATGTTATATTGATAATAACATAAGTAATAAGTATAGTTATTACAGTTCTAGCGATAATAACTGCATTATATGGGTAATAATGCATGTTATATTGATAATATCGGGAGTAATAAGTATAATTATTACAGTTCTAGCGATAATAATAGTAAAATGTGGCAAATAGTGCATGTTATATTGACAATAATAAAAGTAATAAGTATATTTTTTACAGTTCTATCGATAATAACTGCATAATATGGGTAATAATGCATGTTATATTGATGATAATAAAAGTAATACGTATATTTATTATAGTTCTAGCGATAATAACTGCATTATATGGGTAATAATGCACGTTATATTGCTAACAATATAAGTAATAAGTATAATTATTACAGTTCTAGCGATAATAACTGCATTATATGGGTAAAAATGCATGTTATATTGATAATATTGGGAGTAATAAGTATATTTATTATGGTTCTAGAGATAATAATAGTAGAATATGGCAAATAGTGCATGTTATATTGATAATAATAAAAGTAATGAGTATATTTATTACAGTTCTATCGATAATAACTGCATAATATGGGTAATAATGCATGTTATATTGATGATAATAAAAGTAATACGTATATTTATTATAGTTCTAGCGATAATAACTGCATAATATGGGTAATAATGCATGTTATATTGATAATAATATAAGTAATAAGTATAATTATTACAGTTCTAGCGATAATAACTGCATTATATGGGTAATAATGCATGTTATATTGATAATATCGGGAGTAATGAGTATAATTATTATAGTTCTAGCGATAATAATAGTAAAATATGGCAAATAGTGCATGTTATATTGATAATAATAAAAGTAATAAGTATATTTATTACAGTTCTATCGATAATAACTGCATAATATGGGTAATAATGCATGTTATATTGATGATAATAAAAGTAATACGTATATTTATTATAGTTCTAGCGATAATAACTGCATAATATGGGTAATAATGCATGTTATATTGATAATAATATAAGTAATAAGTACAATTATTACAGTTCTAGCGATAATAACTGCATTATATGGGTAATAATGCACGTTATATTGCTAATAGTATAAGTAATAAGTATAATTATTACAGTTCTTGCGATAATACCTCCATTATATGGGTAATAATGCATGTTATATTGATAATAATATAAGTAATAAGTATAATTATTACAGTTCTAGCGATAATAACTGCATTATATGGGTAAGAATGCACGTTATATTGCTAATAATATAAGCAATAAGTATAATTATTACAGTTCTAGCGATAATAACTGCATTATATGAGTAATAATGCATGTTATATTGATAATATTGGGAGTAATAAGTATATTTATTATAGTTCTAGCGATAATAACTGCATAGTATGGGTAATAATGCATGTTATATTGATAATAGTATAAGTAATAAGTATAATTATTACAGTTCTAGCGATAATAACTGCATTATATGGGTAATAATGCACGTTATATTGCTAATAATATAAGTAATAAGTATAATTATTACAGTTCTAGAAATAATAACTGCATTATATGGGTAATAATGCATGTTATATTGATAATATCGGGAGTAATAAGTATAATTATTATAGTTCTAGCGATAATAATAGTAAAATATGGCAAATAGTGCATGTTATATTGATAATAATAAAAGTAATAAATATATTTATTACAGTTCTATCGATAATAACTGCATAATATGGGTAATAATGCATGTTATATTGATGATAATAAAAGTAATACGTATATTTATTATAGTTCTAGCGATAATAACTGCATAATGTGGGTAATAATGCATGTTATATTGATAGTAATCTAAGTAATAAGTATAATTATTACAGTTCTAGCGATAATAACTGCATTATATGGGTAATAATGCACGTTATATTGCTAACAATATAAGTAATAAGTATAATTATTACAGTTCTAGCGATAATAACTGCATTATATGGGTAATAATGCATGTTATATTGATGATAATGAAAGTAATACGTATATTTATTATAGTTCTAGCAATAATAACTGCATAATATGGGTAATAATGCATGTTATATTGAGAATAATATAAGTAATAAGTATATCTATTACAGTTCTGGCGATAATAACTGCATTATATGGGTAATAATGCACGTTATATTGATAATAGTATAAGTAGTAAGTATAATTATTACAGTTCTAGCGATAATACCTCCATTATATGGGTAATAATGCATGTTATATTGATAATGATATAAGTAATAAGTATAATTCTTACAGTTCTAGCGATAATAACTGCATAATATGGGTAATAATGCACGTTATATTGCTAATAATATAAGTAATGAGTACAATTATTACAGTTCTAGCGATAATAACTGCATTATATGGGTAATAATGCATGTTATATTGATAATAATATAAGTAATAAGTATAATTATTACAGTTCTAGCGATAATAACTGCATTATATGGGTAATAATGCATGTTATATTGATAATATCGGGAGTAATAAGTATAATTATTATAGTTCTAGCGATAATAATAGTAAAATATGGCAAATAGTGCATGTTATATTGATAATAATAAAAGTAATAAGTATATTTATTACAGTTCTATCGATAATAACTGCATAATATGGGTAATAATGCACGTTATATTGCTAATAATATAAGTAATGAGTACAATTATTACAGTTCTAGCGATAATAACTGCATTATATGGGTAATAATGCATGTTATATTGATAATAACATAAGTAATAAGTATAATTATTACAGTTCTAGCGATAATAACTGCATTATATGGGTAATAATGCATGTTATATTGATAATATCGGGAGTAATAAGTATAATTATTATAGTTCTAGCGATAATAATAGTAAAATATGGCAAATAGTGCATGTTATATTGATAGTAATAAAAGTAATAAGTATATTTATTACAGTTCTATCGATAATAACTGCATAATATGGGTAATAATGCATGTTATATTGATGATAATAAAAGTAATACGTATATTTATTATAGTTCTAGCAATAATAACTGCATAATGTGGGTAATAATGCATGTTATATTGATAATAATCTAAGTAATAAGTATAATTATTACAGTTCTAGCGATAATAACTGCATTATATGGGTAATAATGCACGTTATATTGCTAACAATATAAGTAATAAGTATAATTATTACAGTTCTAGCGATAATAACTGCATTATATGGGTAATACTGCATGTTATATTGATGATAATGAAAGTAATACGTATATTTATTATAGTTCTAGCAATAATAACTGCATAATGTGGGTAATAATGCATGTTATATTGAGAATAATATAAGTAATAAGTATATCTATTACAGTTCTGGCGATAATAACTGCATTATATGGGTAATAATGCACGTTATATTGATAATGGTATAAGTAGTAAGTATAATTATTACAGTTCTAGCGATAATACCTCCATTATATGGGTAATAATGCATGTTATATTGATAATGATATAAGTAATAAGTATAATTATTACAGTTCTAGCGATAATAACTGCATAATATGGGTAATAATGCACGTTATATTGCTAATAATATAAGTAATGAGTACAATTATTACAGTTCTAGCGATAATAACTGCATTATATGGGTAATAATGCATGTTATATTGATAATAATATAAGTAATAAGTATAATTATTACAGTTCTAGCGATAATAACTGCATTATATGGGTAATAATGCATGTTATATTGATAATATCGGGAGTAATAAGTATAATTATTATAGTTCTAGCGATAATAATAGTAAAATATGGCAAATAGTGCATGTTATATTGATAATAATAAAAGTAATAAGTATATTTATTACAGTTCTATCGATAATAACTGCATAATATGGGTAATAATGCATGTTATATTGATGATAATAAAAGTAATACGTATATTTATTATAGTTCTAGCGATAATAACTGCATAATATGGGTAATAATGCATGTTATATTGATAATAATATAAGTAATAAGTATAATTATTACAGTTCTAGCGATAATAACTGCATTATATGGGTAATAATGCACGTTATATTGCTAATAGTATAAGTAATAAGTATAATTATTACAGTTCTTGCGATAATACCTCCATTATATGGGTAATAATGCATGTTATATTGATAATAATATAAGTAATAAGTATAATTATTACAGTTCTAGCGATAATAACTGCATTATATGGGTAATAATGCACGTTATATTGCTAATAATATAAACAATAAGTATAATTATTACAGTTCTAGCGATAATAACTGCATTATATGGGTAATAATGCACGTTATATTGCTAACAATATAAGTAATAAGTATAATTATTACAGTTCCAGCGATAATAACTGCATTATATGGGTAATAATGCATGTTATATTGATGATAATGAAAGTAATACGTATATTTATTATAGTTCTAGCGATAATAACTGCATAATATGGGTAATAATGCATGTTATATTGAGAATAATATAAGTAATAAGTATATCTATTACAGTTCTGGCGATAATAACTGCATTATATGGGTAATAATGCACGTTATATTGATAATAGTATAAGTAGTAAGTATAATTATTACAGTTCTAGCGATAATACCTCCATTATATGGGTAATAATGCATGTTATATTGATAATGATATAAGTAATAAGTATAATTATTACAGTTCTAGCGATAATAACTGCATAATATGGGTAATAATGCACGTTATATTGCTAATAATATAAGTAATGAGTACAATTATTACAGTTCTAGCGATAATAACTGCATAATATTGGTAATAATGCACGTTATATTGCTAATAATATAAGTAATGAGTACAATTATTACAGTTCTAGCGATAATAACTGCATTATATGGGTAATAATGCATGTTATATTGATAATAACATAAGTAATAAGTATAATTATTACAGTTCTAGCGATAATAACTGCATTATATGGGTAATAATGCATGTTATATTGATAATATCGGGAGTAATAAGTATAATTATTATAGTTCTAGCGATAATAATAGTAAAATATGGCAAATAGTGCATGTTATATTGATAATAATAAAAGTAATAAGTATATTTATTACAGTTCTATCGATAATAACTGCATAAAATGGGTAATAATGCATGTTATATTGATGATAATAAAAGTAATACGTATATTTATTATAGTTCTAGCGATAATAACTGCATAATATGGGTAATAATGCATGTTATATTGATAATAATATAAGTAATAAGTATAATTATTACAGTTCTAGCGATAATAACTGCATTATATGGGTAATAATGCACGTTATATTGATAATAGTATAAGTAGTAAGTATAATTATTACAGTTCTAGCGATAATACCTCCATTATATGGGTAATAATGCATGTTATATTGATAATGATATAAGTAATAAGTATAATTATTACAGTTCTAGCGATAATAACTGCATAATATGGGTAATAATGCACGTTATATTGCTAATAATATAAGTAATGAGTACAATTATTACAGTTCTAGCGATAATAACTGCATAATATGGGTAATAATGCACGTTATATTGCTAATAATGTAAGTAATGAGTACAATTATTACAGTTCTAGCGATAATAACTGCATTATATGGGTAATAATGCATGTTATATTGATAATAACATAAGTAATAAGTATAATTATTACAGTTCTAGCGATAATAACTGCATTATATGGGTAATAATGCACGTTATATTGCTAATAGTATAAGTAATAAGTATAATTATTACAGTTCTTGCGATAATACCTCCATTACATGGGTAATAATGCATGTTATATTGATAATAATATAAGTAATAAGTATAATTATTACAGTTCTAGCGATAATAACTGCATTATATGGGTAATAATGCACGTTATATTGCTAATAATATAAGTAATAAGTATAATTATTACAGTTCTAGCGATAATAACTGCATTATATGGGTAATAATGCATGTTATATTGATGATAATGAAAGTAATACGTATATTTATTATAGTTCTAGCGATAATAACTGCATAATATGGGTAAAATGCATGTTATATTGAGAACAATATAAGTAATAAGTATATCTATTACAGTTCTGGCGATAATAACTGCATTATATGGGTAATAATGCATGTTATATTGATAATGATATAAGTAATAAGTATAATTCTTACAGTTCTAGCGATAATAACTGCATTATATGGGTAATAATGCACGTTATATTGCTAATAGTATAAGTAATAAGTATAATTATTACAGTTCTTGCGATAATACCTCCATTACATGGGTAATAATGCATGTTATATTGATAATAATATAAGTAATAAGTATAATTATTACAGTTCTAGCGATAATAACTGCATTATATGGGTAATAATGCACGTTATATTGCTAATAATATAAGTAATAAGTATAATTATTACAGTTCTAGCGATAATAACTGCATTATATGGGTAATAATGCATGTTATATTGATGATAATGAAAGTAATACGTATATTTATTATAGTTCTAGCGATAATAACTGCATAATATGGGTAAAATGCATGTTATATTGAGAACAATATAAGTAATAAGTATATCTATTACAGTTCTGGCGATAATAACTGCATTATATGGGTAATAATGCATGTTATATTGATAATGATATAAGTAATAAGTATAATTCTTACAGTTCTAGCGATAATAACTGCATTATATGGGTAATAATGCACGTTATATTGCTAATAGTATAAGTAATAAGTATAATTATTACAGTTCTTGCGATAATACCTCCATTACATGGGTAATAATGCATGTTATATTGATAATAATATAAGTAATAAGTATAATTATTACAGTTCTAGCGATAATAACTGCATTATATGGGTAATAATGCACGTTATATTGCTAATAATATAAGTAATAAGTATAATTATTACAGTTCTAGCGATAATAACTGCATTATATGGGTAATAATGCATGTTATATTGATGATAATGAAAGTAATACGTATATTTATTATAGTTCTAGCGATAATAACTGCATAATATGGGTAAAATGCATGTTATATTGAGAACAATATAAGTAATAAGTATATCTATTACAGTTCTGGCGATAATAACTGCATTATATGGGTAATAATGCATGTTATATTGATAATGATATAAGTAATAAGTATAATTCTTACAGTTCTAGCGATAATAACTGCATTATATGGGTAATAATGCACGTTATATTGCTAATAGTATAAGTAATAAGTATAATTATTACAGTTCTTGCGATAATACCTCCATTACATGGGTAATAATGCATGTTATATTGATAATAATATAAGTAATAAGTATAATTATTACAGTTCTAGCGATAATAACTGCATTATATGGGTAATAATGCACGTTATATTGCTAATAATATAAGTAATAAGTATAATTATTACAGTTCTAGCGATAATAACTGCATTATATGGGTAATAATGCATGTTATATTGATGATAATGAAAGTAATACGTATATTTATTATAGTTCTAGCGATAATAACTGCATAATATGGGTAAAATGCATGTTATATTGAGAACAATATAAGTAATAAGTATATCTATTACAGTTCTGGCAATAATAACTGCATTATATGGGTAATAATGCATGTTATATTGATAATGATATAAGTAATAAGTATAATTCTTACAGTTCTAGCGATAATAACTGCATTATATGGGTAATAATGCATGTTATATTGATAATAATATAAGTAATAAGTATAATTATTACAGTTCTAGCGATAATAACTGCATTATATGGGTAATAATGCATGTTATATTGATAATATCGGGAGTAATAAGTATAATTATTATAGTTCTAGCGATAATAATAGTAAAATATGGCAAATAGTGCATGTTATATTGATAATAATAAAAGTAATAAGTATATTTATTACAGTTCTATCGATAATAACAGCATAATATGGGTAATAATGCACGTTATATTGCTAATAATATAAGTAATGAGTACAATTATTACAGTTCTAGCGATAATAACTGCATTATATGGGTAATAATGCATGTTATATTGATAATAACATAAGTAATAAGTATAATTATTACAGTTCTAGCGATAATAACTGCATTATATGGGTAATAATGCATGTTATATTGATAATATCGGGAGTAATAAGTATAATTATTATAGTTCTAGCGATAATAATAGTAAAATATGGCAAATAGTGCATGTTATATTGATAGTAATAAAAGTAATAAGTATATTTATTACAGTTCTATCGATAATAACTGCATAATATGGGTAATAATGCATGTTATATTGATGATAATAAAAGTAATACGTATATTTATTATAGTTCTAGCAATAATAACTGCATAATGTGGGTAATAATGCATGTTATATTGATAATAATCTAAGTAATAAGTATAATTATTACAGTTCTAGCGATAATAACTGCATTATATGGGTAATAATGCACGTTATATTGCTAACAATATAAGTAATAAGTATAATTATTACAGTTCTAGCGATAATAACTGCATTATATGGGTAATACTGCATGTTATATTGATGATAATGAAAGTAATACGTATATTTATTATAGTTCTAGCAATAATAACTGCATAATGTGGGTAATAATGCATGTTATATTGAGAATAATATAAGTAATAAGTATATCTATTACAGTTCTGGCGATAATAACTGCATTATATGGGTAATAATGCACGTTATATTGATAATAGTATAAGTAGTAAGTATAATTATTACAGTTCTAGCGATAATACCTCCATTATATGGGTAATAATGCATGTTATATTGATAATGATATAAGTAATAAGTATAATTATTACAGTTCTAGCGATAATAACTGCATAATATGGGTAATAATGCACGTTATATTGCTAATAATATAAGTAATGAGTACAATTATTACAGTTCTAGCGATAATAACTGCATTATATGGGTAATAATGCATGTTATATTGATAATAATATAAGTAATAAGTATAATTATTACAGTTCTAGCGATAATAACTGCATTATATGGGTAATAATGCATGTTATATTGATAATATCGGGAGTAATAAGTATAATTATTATAGTTCTAGCGATAATAATAGTAAAATATGGCAAATAGTGCATGTTATATTGATAATAATAAAAGTAATAAGTATATTTATTACAGTTCTATCGATAATAACTGCATAATATGGGTAATAATGCATGTTATATTGATGATAATAAAAGTAATACGTATATTTATTATAGTTCTAGCGATAATAACTGCATTATATGGGTAATAATGCACGTTATATTGCTAATAGTATAAGTAATAAGTATAATTATTACAGTTCTTGCGATAATACCTCCATTATATGGGTAATAATGCATGTTATATTGATAATAATATAAGTAATAAGTATAATTATTACAGTTCTAGCGATAATAACTGCATTATATGGGTAATAATGCACGTTATATTGCTAATAATATAAGCAATAAGTATAATTATTACAGTTCTAGCGATAATAACTGCATTATATGGGTAATAATGCACGTTATATTGCTAACAATATAAGTAATAAGTATAATTATTACAGTTCTAGCGATAATAACTGCATTATATGGGTAATAATGCATGTTATATTGATGATAATGAAAGTAATACGTATATTTATTATAGTTCTAGCGATAATAACTGCATAATATGGGTAATAATGCATGTTATATTGAGAATAATATAAGTAATAAGTATATCTATTACAGTTCTGGCGATAATAACTGCATTATATGGGTAATAATGCACGTTATATTGATAATAGTATAAGTAGTAAGTATAATTATTACAGTTCTAGCGATAATACCTCCATTATATGGGTAATAATGCATGTTATATTGATAATGATATAAGTAATAAGTATAATTATTACAGTTCTAGCGATAATAACTGCATAATATGGGTAATAATGCACGTTATATTGCTAATAATATAAGTAATGAGTACAATTATTACAGTTCTAGCGATAATAACTGCATAATATTGGTAATAATGCACGTTATATTGCTAATAATATAAGTAATGAGTACAATTATTACAGTTCTAGCGATAATAACTGCATTATATGGGTAATAATGCATGTTATATTGATAACAACATAAGTAATAAGTATAATTATTACAGTTCTAGCGATAATAACTGCATTATATGGGTAATAATGCATGTTATATTGATAATAGTATAAGTAGTAAGTATAATTATTACAGTTCTAGCGATAATACCTCCATTATATGGGTAATAATGCATGTTATATTGATAATGATATAAGTAATAAGTATAATTATTACAGTTCTAGCGATAATAACTGCATAATATGGGTAATAATGCACGTTATATTGCTAATAATATAAGTAATGAGTACAATTATTACAGTTCTAGCGATAATAACTGCATAATATGGGTAATAATGCACGTTATATTGCTAATAATGTAAGTAATGAGTACAATTATTACAGTTCTAGCGATAATAACTGCATTATATGGGTAATAATGCATGTTATATTGATAATAACATAAGTAATAAGTATAATTATTACAGTTCTAGCGATAATAACTGCATTATATGGGTAATAATGCACGTTATATTGCTAATAGTATAAGTAATAAGTATAATTATTACAGTTCTTGCGATAATACCTCCATTACATGGGTAATAATGCATGTTATATTGATAATAATATAAGTAATAAGTATAATTATTACAGTTCTAGCGATAATAACTGCATTATATGGGTAATAATGCACGTTATATTGCTAATAATATAAGCAAAAAGTATAATTATTACAGTTCTAGCGATAATAACTGCATTATATGGGTAATAATGCATGTTATATTGATAATATCGGGAGTAATAAGTATAATTATTATAGTTCTAGCGATAATAATAGTAAAATATGGCAAATAGTGCATGTTATATTGATAATAATAAAAGTAATAAGTATATTTATTACAGTTCTATCGATAATAACTGCATAATATGGGTAATAATGCATGTTATATTGATGATAATAAAAGTAATACGTATATTTATTATAGTTCTAGCGATAATAACTGCATAATATGGGTAATAATGCATGTTATATTGATAATAATCTAAGTAATAAGTATAATTATTACAGTTCTAGCGATAATAACTGCATTATATGGGTAATAATGCACGTTATATTGCTAACAATATAAGTAATAAGTATAATTATTACAGTTCTAGCGATAATAACTGCATTATATGGGTAATAATGCATGTTATATTGATAATATCGGGAGTAATAAGTATAATTATTATAGCTCTAGCGATAATAATAGTAAAATATGGCAAATAGTGCATGTTATATTGATAATAATAAAAGTAATAAGTATATTTATTATAGTTCTAGCAATAATAACTGCATAATATGGGTAATAATGCATGTTATATTGAGAATAATATAAGTGATAAGTATATCTATTACAGTTCTGGCGATAATAACTGCATTATATGGGTAATAATGCACGTTATATTGATAATAGTATAAGTAGTAAGTATAATTATTACAGTTCTAGCGATAATACCTCCATTATATGGGTAATAATGCATGTTATATTGATAATGATATAAGTAATAAGTATAATTCTTACAGTTCTAGCGATAATAACTGCATAATATGGGTAATAATGCACGTTATATTGCTAATAATATAAGTAATGAGTACAATTATTACAGTTCTAGCGATAATAACTGCATTATATGGGTAATAATGCATGTTATATTGATAATAATATAAGTAATAAGTATAATTATTACAGTTCTAGCGATAATAACTGCATTATATGGGTAATAATGCATGTTATATTGATAATATCGGGAGTAATAAGTATAATTATTATAGTTCTAGCGATAATAATAGTAAAATATGGCAAATAGTGCACGTTATATTGATAATAATAAAAGTAATAAGTATATTTATTACAGTTCTATCGATAATAACTGCATAATATGGGTAATAATGCACGTTATATTGCTAATAATATAAGTAATGAGTACAATTATTACAGTTCTAGCGATAATAACTGCATTATATGGGTAATAATGCATGTTATATTGATAATAACATAAGTAATAAGTATAATTATTACAGTTCTAGCGATAATAACTGCATTATATGGGTAATAATGCATGTTATATTGATAATATCGGGAGTAATAAGTATAATTATTATAGTTCTAGCGATAATAATAGTAAAATATGGCAAATAGTGCATGTTATATTGATAGTAATAAAAGTAATAAGTATATTTATTACAGTTCTATCGATAATAACTGCATAATATGGGTAATAATGCATGTTATATTGATGATAATAAAAGTAATACGTATATTTATTATAGTTCTAGCAATAATAACTGCATAATGTGGGTAATAATGCATGTTATATTGATAATAATCTAAGTAATAAGTATAATTATTACAGTTCTAGCGATAATAACTGCATTATATGGGTAATAATGCACGTTATATTGCTAACAATATAAGTAATAAGTATAATTATTACAGTTCTAGCGATAATAACTGCATTATATGGGTAATACTGCATGTTATATTGATGATAATGAAAGTAATACGTATATTTATTATAGTTCTAGCAATAATAACTGCATAATATGGGTAATAATGCATGTTATATTGAGAATAATATAAGTAATAAGTATATCTATTACAGTTCTGGCGATAATAACTGCATTATATGGGTAATAATGCACGTTATATTGATAATGGTATAAGTAGTAAGTATAATTATTACAGTTCTAGCGATAATACCTCCATTATATGGGTAATAATGCATGTTATATTGATAATGATATAAGTAATAAGTATAATTATTACAGTTCTAGCGATAATAACTGCATAATATGGGTAATAATGCACGTTATATTGCTAATAATATAAGTAATGAGTACAATTATTACAGTTCTAGCGATAATAACTGCATTATATGGGTAATAATGCATGTTATATTGATAATAATATAAGTAATAAGTATAATTATTACAGTTCTAGCGATAATAACTGCATTATATGGGTAATAATGCATGTTATATTGATAATATCGGGAGTAATAAGTATAATTATTATAGTTCTAGCGATAATAATAGTAAAATATGGCAAATAGTGCATGTTATATTGATAATAATAAAAGTAATAAGTATATTTATTACAGTTCTATCGATAATAACTGCATAATATGGGTAATAATGCATGTTATATTGATGATAATAAAAGTAATACGTATATTTATTATAGTTCTAGCGATAATAACTGCTTAATATGGGTAATAATGCATGTTATATTGATAATAATATAAGTAATAAGTATAATTATTACAGTTCTAGCGATAATAACTGCATTATATGGGTAATAATGCACGTTATATTGCTAATAGTATAAGTAATAAGTATAATTATTACAGTTCTTGCGATAATACCTCCATTATATGGGTAATAATGCATGTTATATTGATAATAATATAAGTAATAAGTATAATTATTACAGTTCTAGCGATAATAACTGCATTATATGGGTAATAATGCACGTTATATTGCTAATAATATAAGCAATAAGTATAATTATTACAGTTCTAGCGATAATAACTGCATTATATGGGTAATAATGCACGTTATATTGCTAACAATATAAGTAATAAGTAGAATTATTACAGTTCTAGCGATAATAACTGCATTATATGGGTAATAATGCATGTTATATTGATGATAATGAAAGTAATACGTATATTTATTATAGTTCTAGCGATAATAACTGCATAATATGGGTAATAATGCATGTTATATTGAGAATAATATAAGTAATAAGTATATCTATTACAGTTCTGGCGATAATAACTGCATTATATGGGTAATAATGCACGTTATATTGATAATAGTATAAGTAGTAAGTATAATTATTACAGTTCTAGCGATAATACCTCCATTATATGGGTCATAATGCATGTTATATTGATAATGATATAAGTAATAAGTATAATTATTACAGTTCTAGCGATAATAACTGCATAATATGGGTAATAATGCACGTTATATTGCTAATAATATAAGTAATGAGTACAATTATTACAGTTCTAGCGATAATAACTGCATAATATTGGTAATAATGCACGTTATATTGCTAATAATATAAGTAATGAGTACAATTATTACAGTTCTAGCGATAATAACTGCATTATATGGGTAATAATGCATGTTATATTGATAATAACATAAGTAATAAGTATAATTATTACAGTTCTAGCGATAATAACTGCATTATATGGGTAATAATGCATGTTATATTGATAATAGTATAAGTAGTAAGTATAATTATTACAGTTCTAGCGATAATACCTCCATTATATGGGTAATAATGCATGTTATATTGATAATGATATAAGTAATAAGTATAATTATTACAGTTCTAGCGATAATAACTGCATAATATGGGTAATAATGCACGTTATATTGCTAATAATATAAGTAATGAGTACAATTATTACAGTTCTAGCGATAATAACTGCATAATATGGGTAATAATGCACGTTATATTGCTAATAATGTAAGTAATGAGTACAATTATTACAGTTCTAGCGATAATAACTGCATTATATGGGTAATAATGCATGTTATATTGATAATAACATAAGTAATAAGTATAATTATTACAGTTCTAGCGATAATAACTGCATTATATGGGTAATAATGCACGTTATATTGCTAATAGTATAAGTAATAAGTATAATTATTACAGTTCTTGCGATAATACCTCCATTACATGGGTAATAATGCATGTTATATTGATAATAATATAAGTAATAAGTATAATTATTACAGTTCTAGCGATAATAACTGCATTATATGGGTAATAATGCACGTTATATTGCTAATAATATAAGCAAAAAGTATAATTATTACAGTTCTAGCGATAATAACTGCATTATATGGGTAATAATGCATGTTATATTGATAATATCGGGAGTAATAAGTATAATTATTATAGTTCTAGCGATAATAATAGTAAAATATGGCAAATAGTGCATGTTATATTGATAATAATAAAAGTAATAAGTATATTTATTACAGTTCTATCGATAATAACTGCATAATATGGGTAATAATGCATGTTATATTGATGATAATAAAAGTAATACGTATATTTATTATAGTTCTAGCGATAATAACTGCATAATATGGGTAATAATGCATGTTATATTGATAATAATCTAAGTAATAAGTATAATTATTACAGTTCTAGCGATAATAACTGCATTATATGGGTAATAATGCACGTTATATTGCTAACAATATAAGTAATAAGTATAATTATTACAGTTCTAGCGATAATAACTGCATTATATGGGTAATAATGCATGTTATATTGATGATAATGAAAGTAATACGTATATTTATTATAGTTCTAGCGATAATAACTGCATAATATGGGTAAAATGCATGTTATATTGAGAACAATATAAGTAATAAGTATATCTATTACAGTTCTGGCGATAATAACTGCATTATATGGGTAATAATGCACGTTATATTGATAATAGTATAAGTAGTAAGTATAATTATTACAGTTCTAGCGATAATACCTCCATTATATGGGTAATAATGCATGTTATATTGATAATGATATAAGTAATAAGTATAATTATTACAGTTCTAGCGATAATAACTGCATAATATGGGTAATAATGCACGTTATATTGCTAATAATATAAGTAATGAGTACAGTTATTACAGTTCTAGCGATAATAACTGCATAATATGGGTAATAATGCACGTTATATTGCTAACAATATAAGTAATAAGTATAATTATTACAGTTCTAGCGATAATAACTGCATTATATGGGTAATAATGCATGTTATATTGATAATATTGGGAGTAATAAGTATATTTATTATAGTTCTAGCGATAATAACTGCATAATATGGGTAATAATGCATGTTATATTGAGAATAATATAAGTAATAAGTATAATTATTACAGTTCTGGCGATAATAACTGCATTATATGGGTAATAATGCACGTTATATTGCTAATAGTATAAGTAATAAGTATAATTATTACAGTTCTAGCGATAATACCTCCATTATATGGGTAATAATGCATGTTATATTGATAATGATATAAGTAATAAGTATAATTATTACAGTTCTAGCGATAATAACTGCATAATATGGGTAATAATGCACGTTATATTGCTAATAATATAAGTAATGAGTACAATTATTACAGTTCTAGCGATAATAACTGCATTATATGGGTAATAATGCATGTTATATTGATGATAATGAAAGTAATACGTATATTTATTATAGTTCTAGCGATAATAACTGCATAATATGGGTAATAATGCATGTTATATTGAGAATAATATAAGTAATAAGTATATCTATTACAGTTCTGGCGATAATAACTGCATTATATGGGTAATAATGCACGTTATATTGATAATAGTATAAGTAGTAAGTATAATTATTACAGTTCTAGCGATAATACCTCCATTATATGGGTAATAATGCATGTTATATTGATAATGATATAAGTAGTAAGTATAATTATTACAGTTCTAGCGATAATAACTGCATAATATGGGTAATAATGCACGTTATATTGCTAATAATATAAGTAATGAGTACAATTATTACAGTTCTAGCGATAATAACTGCATAATATGGGTAATAATGCACGTTATATTGCTAATAATATAAGTAATGAGTACAATTATTACAGTTCTAGCGATAATAACTGCATTATATGGGTAATAATGCATGTTATATTGATGATAATGAAAGTAATACGTATATTTATTATAGTTCTAGCGATAATAACTGCATAATATGGGTAATAATGCATGTTATATTGAGAATAATATAAGTAATAAGTATATCTATTACAGTTCTGGCGATAATAACTGCATTATATGGGTAATAATGCACGTTATATTGATAATAGTATAAGTAGTAAGTATAATTATTACAGTTCTAGCGATAATACCTCCATTATATGGGTAATAATGCATGTTATATTGATAATGATATAAGTAGTAAGTATAATTATTACAGTTCTAGCGATAATAACTGCATAATATGGGTAATAATGCACGTTATATTGCTAATAATATAAGTAATGAGTACAATTATTACAGTTCTAGCGATAATAACTGCATAATATGGGTAATAATGCACGTTATATTGCTAATAATATAAGTAATGAGTACAATTATTACAGTTCTAGCGATAATAACTGCATTATATGGGTAATAATGCATGTTATATTGATAATAACATAAGTAATAAGTATAGTTATTACAGTTCTAGCGATAATAACTGCATTATATGGGTAATAATGCATGTTATATTGATAATATCGGGAGTAATAAGTATAATTATTATAGTTCTAGCGATAATAATAGTAAAATATGGCAAATAGTGCATGTTATATTGATAATAATAAAAGTAATAAGTACATCTATTACAGTTCTATCGATAATAACTGCATAATATGGGTAATAATGCATGTTATATTGATGATAATAAAAGTAATACGTATATTTATTATAGTTCTAGCGATAATAACTGCATAATATGGGTATTAATGCATGTTATATTGATAATAATATACGTAATAAGTATAATTATTACAGTTCTAGCGATAATAACTGCATTATATGGGTAATAATGCACGTTATATTGCTAATAGTATAAGTAATAAGTATAATTATTACAGTTCTTGCGATAATACCTCCATTATATGGGTAATAATGCATGTTACATTGAGAATAATATAAGTAATAAGTATAATTATTACAGTTCTGGCGATAATAACTGCATTATATGGGTAATAATGCACGTTATATTGCTAATAGTATAAGTAATAAGTATAATTATTACAGTTCTAGCGATAATACCTCCATTATATGGGTAATAATGCATGTTATATTGATAATGATATAAGTAATAAGTATAATTATTACAGTTCTAGCGATAATAACTGCATTATATGGGTAATAATGCATGTTATAATGATGATAATGAAAGTAATACGTATATTTATTATAGTTCTAGCGATAATAACTGCATTATATGGGTAATAATGCATGTTATATTGATGATAATGAAAGTAATACGTATATTTATTATAGTTCTAGCGATAATAACTGCATAATATGGGTAATAATGCATGTTATATTGAGAATAATATAAGTAATAAGTATATCTATTACAGTTCTGGCGATAATAACTGCATTATATGGGTAATAATGCACGTTATATTGATAATAGTATAAGTAGTAAGTATAATTATTACAGTTCTAGCGATAATACCTCCATTATATGGGTAATAATGCATGTTATATTGATAATGATATAAGTAGTAAGTATAATTATTACAGTTCTAGCGATCATAACTGCATAATATGGGTAATAATGCACGTTATATTGCTAATAATATAAGTAATGAGTACAATTATTACAGTTCTAGCGATAATAACTGCATAATATGGGTAATAATGCACGTTATATTGCTAATAATATAAGTAATGAGTACAATTATTACAGTTCTAGCGATAATAACTGCATTATATGGGTAATAATGCATGTTATATTGATAATAACATAAGTAATAAGTATAGTTATTACAGTTCTAGCGATAATAACTGCATTATATGGGTAATAATGCATGTTATATTGATAATATCGGGAGTAATAAGTATAATTATTATAGTTCTAGCGATAATAATAGTAAAATATGGCAAATAGTGCATGTTATATTGATAATAATAAAAGTAATAAGTACATCTATTACAGTTCTATCGATAATAACTGCATAATATGGGTAATAATGCATGTTATATTGATGATAATAAAAGTAATACGTATACTTATTATAGTTCTAGCGATAATAACTGCATAATATGGGTAATAATGCATGTTATATTGATAATAATATACGTAATAAGTATAATTATTACAGTTCTAGCGATAATAACTGCATTATATGGGTAATAATGCACGTTATATTGCTAATAGTATAAGTAATAAGTATAATTATTACAGTTCTTGCGATAATACCTCCATTATATGGGTAATAATGCATGTTATATTGATAATAATATAAGTAATAAGTATAATTATTACAGTTCTAGCGATAATAACTGCATTATATGGGTAATAATGCACGTTATATTGCTAATAATATAAGCAATAAGTATAATTATTACAGTTCTAGCGATAATAACTGCATTATATGGGTAATAATGCATGTTATATTGATAATATCGGGAGCAATAAGTATAATTATTATAGTTCTAGCGATAATAATAGTAAAATATGGCAAATAGTGCATGTTATATTGATAATAATAAAAGTAATAAGTATATTTATTACAGTTCTATCGATAATAACTGCATAATATGGGTAATAATGCATGTTATATTGATGATAATAAAAGTAATACGTATATTTATTATAGTTCTAGCGATAATAACTGCATAATATGGGTAATAATGCATGTTATATTGATAATAATCTAAGCAATAAGTATAATTATTACAGTTCTAGCGATAATAACTGCATTATATGGGTAATAATGCACGTTATATTGCTAACAATATAAGTAATAAGTATAATTATTACAGTTCTAGCGATAATAACTGCATTATATGGGTAATAATGCATGTTATATTGATGATAATGAAAGTAATACGTATATTTATTATAGTTCTAGCGATAATAACTGCATAATATGGGTAATAATGCACGTTATATTGCTAATAATATAAGTAATGAGTACAATTATTACAGTTCTAGCGATAATAACTGCATTATATGGGTAATAATGCATGTTATATTGATAATAACATAAGTAATAAGTATAATTATTACCAGTTCTAGCGATAATAACTGCATTATATGGGTAATAATGCATGTTATATTGATAATATCGGGAGTAATAAGTATAATTATTATAGTTCTAGCGATAATAATAGTAAAATATGGCAAATAGTGCATGTTATATTGATAGTAATAAAAGTAATAAGTATATTTATTACAGTTCTATCGATAATAACTGCATAATATGGGTAATAATGCATGTTATATTGATGATAATAAAAGTAATACGTATATTTATTATAGTTCTAGCAATAATAACTGCATAATGTGGGTAATAATGCATGTTATATTGATAATAATCTAAGTAATAAGTATAATTATTACAGTTCTAGCGATAATAACTGCATTATATGGGTAATAATGCACGTTATATTGCTAACAATATAAGTAATAAGTATAATTATTACAGTTCTAGCGATAATAACTGCATTATATGGGTAATACTGCATGTTATATTGATGATAATGAAAGTAATACGTATATTTATTATAGTTCTAGCAATAATAACTGCATAATATGGGTAATAATGCATGTTATATTGAGAATAATATAAGTAATAAGTATATCTATTACAGTTCTGGCGATAATAACTGCATTATATGGGTAATAATGCACGTTATATTGATAATGGTATAAGTAGTAAGTATAATTATTACAGTTCTAGCGATAATACCTCCATTATATGGGTAATAATGCATGTTATATTGATAATGATATAAGTAATAAGTATAATTATTACAGTTCTAGCGATAATAACTGCATAATATGGGTAATAATGCACGTTATATTGCTAATAATATAAGTAATGAGTACAATTATTACAGTTCTAGCGATAATAACTGCATTATATGGGTAATAATGCATGTTATATTGATAATAATATAAGTAATAAGTATAATTATTACAGTTCTAGCGATAATAACTGCATTATATGGGTAATAATGCATGTTATATTGATAATATCGGGAGTAATAAGTATAATTATTATAGTTCTAGCGATAATAATAGTAAAATATGGCAAATAGTGCATGTTATATTGATAATAATAAAAGTAATAAGTATATTTATTACAGTTCTATCGATAATAACTGCATAATATGGGTAATAATGCATGTTATATTGATGATAATAAAAGTAATACGTATAATTATTATAGTTCTAGCGATAATAACTGCATAATATGGGTAATAATGCATGTTATATTGATAATAATATAAGTAATAAGTATAATTATTACAGTTCTAGCGATAATAACTGCATTATATGGGTAATAATGCACGTTATATTGCTAATAGTATAAGTAATAAGTATAATTATTACAGTTCTTGCGATAATACCTCCATTATATGGGTAATAATGCATGTTATATTGATAATAATATAAGTAATAAGTATAATTATTACAGTTCTAGCGATAATAACTGCATTATATGGGTAATAATGCACGTTATATTGCTAATAATATAAGCAATAAGTATAATTATTACAGTTCTAGCGATAATAACTGCATTATATGGGTAATAATGCACGTTATATTGCTAACAATATAAGTAATAAGTATAATTATTACAGTTCTAGCGATAATAACTGCATTATATGGGTAATAATGCATGTTATATTGATGATAATGAAAGTAATACGTATATTTATTATAGTTCTAGCGATAATAACTGCATAATATGGGTAATAATGCATGTTATATTGAGAATAATATAAGTAATAAGTATATCTATTACAGTTCTGGCGATAATAACTGCATTATATGGGTAATAATGCACGTTATATTGATAATAGTATAAGTAGTAAGTATAATTATTACAGTTCTAGCGATAATACCTCCATTATATGGGTAATAATGCATGTTATATTGATAATGATATAAGTAATAAGTATAATTATTACAGTTCTAGCGATAATAACTGCATAATATGGGTAATAATGCACGTTATATTGCTAATAATATAAGTAATGAGTACAATTATTACAGTTCTAGCGATAATAACTGCATAATATTGGTAATAATGCACGTTATATTGCTAATAATATAAGTAATGAGTACAATTATTACAGTTCTAGCGATAATAACTGCATTATATGGGTAATAATGCATGTTATATTGATAATAACATAAGTAATAAGTATAATTATTACAGTTCTAGCGATAATAACTGCATTATATGGGTAATAATGCATGTTATATTGATAATAGTATAAGTAGTAAGTATAATTATTACAGTTCTAGCGATAATACCTCCATTATATGGGTAATAATGCATGTTATATTGATAATGATATAAGTAATAAGTATAATTATTACAGTTCTAGCGATAATAACTGCATAATATGGGTAATAATGCACGTTATATTGCTAATAATATAAGTAATGAGTACAATTATTACAGTTCTAGCGATAATAACTGCATAATATGGGTAATAATGCACGTTATATTGCTAATAATGTAAGTAATGAGTACAATTATTACAGTTCTAGCGATAATAACTGCATTATATGGGTAATAATGCATGTTATATTGATAATAACATAAGTAATAAGTATAATTATTACAGTTCTAGCGATAATAACTGCATTATATGGGTAATAATGCACGTTATATTGCTAATAGTATAAGTAATAAGTATAATTATTACAGTTCTTGCGATAATACCTCCATTACATGGGTAATAATGCATGTTATATTGATAATAATATAAGTAATAAGTATAATTATTACAGTTCTAGCGATAATAACTGCATTATATGGGTAGTAATGCACGTTATATTGCTAATAATATAAGCAAAAAGTATAATTATTACAGTTCTAGCGATAATAACTGCATTATATGGGTAATAATGCATGTTATATTGATAATATCGGGAGTAATAAGTATAATTATTATAGTTCTAGCGATAATAATAGTAAAATATGGCAAATAGTGCATGTTATATTGATAATAATAAAAGTAATAAGTATATTTATTACAGTTCTATCGATAATAACTGCATAATATGGGTAATAATGCATGTTATATTGATGATAATAAAAGTAATACGTATATTTATTATAGTTCTAGCGATAATAACTGCATAATATGGGTAATAATGCATGTTATATTGATAATAATCTAAGTAATAAGTATAATTATTACAGTTCTAGCGATAATAACTGCATTATATGGGTAATAATGCACGTTATATTGCTAACAATATAAGTAATAAGTATAATTATTACAGTTCTAGCGATAATAACTGCATTATATGGGTAATAATGCATGTTATATTGATGATAATGAAAGTAATACGTATATTTATTATAGTTCTAGCGATAATAACTGCATAATATGGGTAAAATGCATGTTATATTGAGAACAATATAAGTAATAAGTATATCTATTACAGTTCTGGCGATAATAACTGCATTATATGGGTAATAATGCACGTTATATTGATAATAGTATAAGTAGTAAGTATAATTATTACAGTTCTAGCGATAATACCTCCATTATATGGGTAATAATGCATGTTATATTGATAATGATATAAGTAATAAGTATAATTATTACAGTTCTAGCGATAATAACTGCATAATATGGGTAATAATGCACGTTATATTGCTAATAATATAAGTAATGAGTACAATTATTACAGTTCTAGCGATAATAACTGCATAATATGGGTAATAATGCACGTTATATTGCTAACAATATAAGTAATAAGTATAATTATTACAGTTCTAGCGATAATAACTGCATTATATGGGTAATAATGCATGTTATATTGATAATATTGGGAGTAATAAGTATATTTATTATAGTTCTAGCGATAATAACTGCATAATATGGGTAATAATGCATGTTATATTGAGAATAATATAAGTAATAAGTATAATTATTACAGTTCTGGCGATAATAACTGCATTATATGGGTAATAATGCACGTTATATTGCTAATAGTATAAGTAATAAGTATAATTATTACAGTTCTAGCGATAATACCTCCATTATATGGGTAATAATGCATGTTATATTGATAATGATATAAGTAATAAGTATAATTATTACAGTTCTAGCGATAATAACTGCATAATATGGGTAATAATGCACGTTACATTGCTAATAATATAAGTAATGAGTACAATTATTACAGTTCTAGCGATAATAACTGCATTATATGGGTAATAATGCATGTTATATTGATGATAATGAAAGTAATACGTATATTTATTATAGTTCTAGCGATAATAACTGCATAATATGGGTAATAATGCATGTTATATTGAGAATAATATAAGTAATAAGTATATCTATTACAGTTCTGGCGATAATAACTGCATTATATGGGTAATAATGCACGTTATATTGATAATAGTATAAGTAGTAAGTATAATTATTACAGTTCTAGCGATAATACCTCCATTATATGGGTAATAATGCATGTTATATTGATAATGATATAAGTAGTAAGTATAATTATTACAGTTCTAGCGATAATAACTGCATAATATGGGTAATAATGCACGTTATATTGCTAATAATATAAGTAATGAGTACAATTATTACAGTTCTAGCGATAATAACTGCATAATATGGGTAATAATGCACGTTATATTGCTAATAATATAAGTAATGAGTACAATTATTACAGTTCTAGCGATAATAACTGCATTATATGGGTAATAATGCATGTTATATTGATAATAACATAAGTAATAAGTATAGTTATTACAGTTCTAGCGATAATAACTGCATTATATGGGTAATAATGCATGTTATATTGATAATATCGGGAGTAATAAGTATAATTATTATAGTTCTAGCGATAATAATAGTAAAATATGGCAAATAGTGCATGTTATATTGATAATAATAAAAGTAATAAGTACATCTATTACAGTTCTATCGATAATAACTGCATAATATGGGTAATAATGCATGTTATATTGATGATAATAAAAGTAATACGTATATTTATTATAGTTCTAGCGATAATAACTGCATAATATGGGTATTAATGCATGTTATATTGATAATAATATACGTAATAAGTATAATTATTACAGTTCTAGCGATAATAACTGCATTATATGGGTAATAATGCACGTTATATTGCTAATAGTATAAGTAATAAGTATAATTATTACAGTTCTTGCGATAATACCTCCATTATATGGGTAATAATGCATGTTACATTGAGAATAATATAAGTAATAAGTATAATTATTACAGTTCTGGCGATAATAACTGCATTATATGGGTAATAATGCACGTTATATTGCTAATAGTATAAGTAATAAGTATAATTATTACAGTTCTAGCGATAATACCTCCATTATATGGGTAATAATGCATGTTATATTGATAATGATATAAGTAATAAGTATAATTATTACAGTTCTAGCGATAATAACTGCATTATATGGGTAATAATGCATGTTATAATGATGATAATGAAAGTAATACGTATATTTATTATAGTTCTAGCGATAATAACTGCATTATATGGGTAATAATGCATGTTATATTGATGATAATGAAAGTAATACGTATATTTATTATAGTTCTAGCGATAATAACTGCATAATATGGGTAATAATGCATGTTATATTGAGAATAATATAAGTAATAAGTATATCTATTACAGTTCTGGCGATAATAACTGCATTATATGGGTAATAATGCACGTTATATTGATAATAGTATAAGTAGTAAGTATAATTATTACAGTTCTAGCGATAATACCTCCATTATATGGGTAATAATGCATGTTATATTGATAATGATATAAGTAGTAAGTATAATTATTACAGTTCTAGCGATCATAACTGCATAATATGGGTAATAATGCACGTTATATTGCTAATAATATAAGTAATGAGTACAATTATTACAGTTCTAGCGATAATAACTGCATAATATGGGTAATAATGCACGTTATATTGCTAATAATATAAGTAATGAGTACAATTATTACAGTTCTAGCGATAATAACTGCATTATATGGGTAATAATGCATGTTATATTGATAATAACATAAGTAATAAGTATAGTTATTACAGTTCTAGCGATAATAACTGCATTATATGGGTAATAATGCATGTTATATTGATGATAATGAAAGTAATACGTATATTTATTATAGTTCTAGCGATAATAACTGCATAATATGGGTAATAATGCATGTTATATTGATGATAATAAAAGTAATACGTATATTTATTATAGTTCTAGCGATAATAACTGCATAATATGGGTAATAATGCATGTTATATTGATAATAATCTAAGCAATAAGTATAATTATTACAGTTCTAGCGATAATAACTGCATTATATGGGTAATAATGCACGTTATATTGCTAACAATATAAGTAATAAGTATAATTATTACAGTTCTAGCGATAATAACTGCATAATATGGGTAATAATGCACGTTATATTGCTAATAATATAAGTAATGAGTACAATTATTACAGTTCTAGCGATAATAACTGCATAATATGGGTAATAATGCACGTTATATTGCTAACAATATAAGTAATAAGTATAATTATTACAGTTCTAGCGATAATAACTGCATTATATGGGTAATAATGCATGTTATATTGATAATATCGGGAGTAATAAGTATAATTATTATAGTTCTAGCGATAATAATAGTAAAATATGGCTAATAGTGCATGATATATTGATAATAGTAAAAGTAATAAGTGTATTTATTACAGTTCTATCGATAATAACTGCATAATATGGGTAATAATGCATGTTATATTGATAATAATATAAGTAATAAGTATAATTATTACAGTTCTAGCGATAATACCTCCATTATATGGGTAATAATGCATGTTATATTGATAATAATATAAGTAATAAGTATAATTATTACAGTTCTAGCGATAATAATTGCATTATATGGGTAATAATGCATGTTATATTGATAATAATATAAGTAATAAGTATAATTATTACAGTTCTAGCGATAATAACTGCATTATATGGGTAATAATGCACGTTATATTGCTAATAATATAAGTAATAAGTATAATTATTACAGTTCTAGCGATTATAACTGCATTATATGGGTAATAATGCATGTTATATTGATAATATCGGGAGTAATAAGTATAATTATTATAGTTCTAGCGATAATAATAGTAAAATATGGCAAATAGTGCATGTTATATTGATAATAATAAAAGTAATAAGTATATTTATTACAGTTCTATCGATAATAACTGCATAATATGGGTAATAATGCATGCTATATTGATGATAATAAAAGTAATACGTATATTTATTATAGTTCTAGCGATAATAACTGCATAATATGGGTAATAATGCATGTTATATTGATAATAATATAAGTAATAAGTATAATTATTACAGTTCTAGCGATAATAACTGCATAATATGGGTAATAATGCGCGTTATATTGCTAATAATATAAGTAATGAGTATAATTATTACAGTTCTAGCGATAATAACTGCATTATATGGGTAATAAGGCATGTTATATTGATAATATCGGGAGTAATAAGTATAATTATTATAGTTCTAGCGATAATAATAGTAAAATATGGCTAATAGTGCATGATATATTGATAATAGTAAAAGTAATAAGTGTATTTATTACAGTTCTATCGATAATAACTGCATAATATGGGTAATAATGCATGTTATATTGATAATAATATAAGTAATAAGTATAATTATTACAGTTCTAGCGATAATACCCCCATTATATGGGTAATAATGCATGTTATATTGATGATAATGAAAGAAGTAAGTATATTTATTACAGTTCTAGCGATAATAACTGCATTATATGCCTAATAAGGCATGTTATATTGATAACATCGGGTGTAATAAGTATAATTATTATAGTTCTAGCGATAATAATAGTAAAATATGGCTAATAGTGCATGTCATATTTTTAATAGTAAAAGTAGTAAGTATATTTATTACAGTTCTATCGATAATAACTGCATAATATGGGTAATAATGCATGTTATGTTGATGATAATGAAAGTAATACGTATGCTTATTATAGTTCTAGCGATAATAACTGCATAATATGGGTAATAATGCATGTTATATTGAGAATAATATAAGTAATAAGTATAATTATTACAGTTCTGGCGATAATAACTGCATTATATGGGTAATAATGCACGTTATATTGCTAATAGTATAAGTAATAAGTATAATTATTACAGTTCTAGCGATAATACCTCCATTATATGGTAATAATGCATGTTATATTGATAATAATATAAGTAATAAGTATAATTATTACAGTTCTAGCGATAATACCTCCATTATGTGGGTAATAATGCAGGTTATATTGATAATGATATAAGTAATAAGTATAATTATTACAGTTCTAGCGATAATAACTGCATAATATGGGTAATAATGCACGTTATATTGCTAATAATATAAGTAATGAGTACAATTATTACAGTTCTAGCGATAATAACTGCATTATATGGGTAATAATGCACGTTATATTGCTAATAGTAAAAGTAATAAGTATAATTATTACAGTTCTAGCGATAATAACTGCATAATATGGGTAATAATGCACGTTATATTGCTAATAATATAAGTAATGAGTATAATTATTACAGTTCTAGCGATAATAACTGCATTATATGGGTAATAATGCATGTTATATTGATAATATCGGGACTAATAAGTATAATTATTATAGTTCTAGCGATAATAATAGTAAAATATGGCAAATAGTGCATGTTATATTGATAATAATAAAAGTAATAAGTATATTTATTACAGTTCTATCGATAATAACTGCATAATATGGGTAATAATGCATGCTATATTGATGATAATAAAAGTAATACGTATATTTATTATAGTTCTAGCGATAATAACTGCATAATATGGGTAATAATGCATGTTATATTGATAATAATATAAGTAATAAGTATAGTTATTACAGTTCTAGCGATAATAACTGCATAATATGGGTAATAATGCACGTTATATTGCTAATAATATAAGTAATGGGTATAATTATTACAGTTCTATCGATAATAACTGCATAATATGGGTAATAATGCATGTTATATTGATGATAATAAAAGTAGTACGTATATTTATTATAGTTCTAGCGATAATAACTGCATAATATGGGTAATAATGCATGTTATATTGAGAATAATATAAGTAATAAGTATAATTATTACAGTTCTGGCGATAATAACTGCATTATATGGGTAATAATGCATGTTATATTGATGATAATAAAAGTAATACGTATATTTATTATAGTTCTAGCGATAATAACTGCATAATATGGGTAATAATGCATGTTATATTGATAATAATCTAAGTAATAAGTATAATTATTACAGTTCTAGCGATAATACCTCCATTATATGGGTAATAATGCAGGTTATATTGATAATGATATAAGTAATAAGTATAATTATTACAGTTCTAGCGATAATAACTGCATAATATGGGTAATAATGCACGTTATATTGCTAATAATATAAGTAATGAGTACAATTATTACAGTTCTAGCGATAATAACTGCATAATATGGGTAATAATGCATGTTATATTGATAATAATAAAAGTAATAAGTATAATTATTACAGCTCTGGCGATAATAACTGCATTATATGGGTAATAATGCACGTTATATTGCTAATAGTATAAGTAATAAGTATAATTATTACAGTTCTAGCGATAATACCTCCATTATATGGGTAATAATGCATGTTATATTGATAATAATATAAGTAATAAGTATAATTATTACAGTTCTAGCGATAATAACTGCATAATATGGGTAATAATGCACGTTATATTGCTAATAATATAAGTAATGAGTATAATTATTACAGTTCTAGCGATAATAACTGCATTGTATGGGTAATAAGACATGTTATATTGATAATATCGGGAGTAATAAGTTTAATTATTATAGTTCTAGCGATAATAATAGTAAAATATGGCTAATAGTGCATGATATATTGATAGTAGTAAAAGTAATAAGTGTATTTATTACAGTTCTATCGATAATAACTGCATAATATGGGTAATAATGCATGTTATATTGATAATAATATAAGTAATAACTATAATTATTACAGTTCTAGCGATAATACCTCCATTATATGGGTAATAATGCATGTTATATTGATGATAATGAAAGTAATACGTATATTTATTATAGTTCTAGCGATAATAACTGCATTATATGGGTAATAATGCATGTTATATTGAGAATAATATAAGTAATAAGTATAATTATTACAGTTCTGGCGATAATAACTGCATTATATGGGTAATAATGCACGTTATATTGCTAATAATATGAGTAATGAGTACAATTATTACAGTTCTAGCGATAATAACTGCATTATATGCGTAATAAGGCATGTTATATTGATAATATCGGGAGTAATAAGTATAATTATTATAGTTCTAGCGATAATAATAGTAAAATATCTCTAATAGTGCATGATATATTGATAATAGTAAAAGTAATAAGTATATTTATTACAGTTCTATCGATAATAACTGCATAATATGGGTAATAATGCATGTTATGTTGATGATAATGAAAGTAATACGTATGTTTATTATAGTTCTAGCGATAATAACTGCATAATATGGGTAATAATGCATGTTATATTGAGAATAATATAAGTAATAAGTATAATTATTACAGTTCTAGCGATAATAATTGCATTATATGGGTAATACTGCATGTTATATTGATAATAATATAAGTAATAAGTATAATTATTACAGTTCTAGCGATAATAACTGCATTATATGGGTAATAATGCACGTTATATTGCTAATAATATAAGTAATAAGTATAATTATACAGTTCTAGCGATTATAACTGCATTATATGGGTAATAATGCATGTTATATTGATAATATCGGGAGTAATAAGTATAATTATTATAGTTCTAGCGATAATAATAGTAAAATATGGCAAATAGTGCATGTTATATTGATAATAATAAAAGTCATAAGTATATTTATTACAGTTCTATCGATAATAACTGCATAATATGGGTAATAATGCATGCTATATTGATGATAATAAAAGTAATACGTATATTTATTATAGTTCTAGCGATAATAACTGCATAATATGGGTAATAATGCATGTTATATTGATAATAATATAAGTAATAAGTATAATTATTACAGTTCAAGCGATAATAACTGCATAATATGGGTAATAATGCACGTTATATTGCTAATAATATAAGTAATGAGTATAATTATTACAGTTCTAGCGATAATAACTGCATTATATGGGTAATAAGGCATGTTATATTGATAATATCGGGAGTAATAAGTATAATTATTATAGTTCTAGCGATAATAATAGTAAAATATGGCTAATAGTGCATGATATATTGATAATAGTAAAAGTAATATGTGTATTTATTACAGTTCTATCGATAATAACTGCATAATATGGGTAATAATGCATGTTATATTGATAATAATATAAGTAATAAGTATAATTATTACAGTTCTAGCGACAATACCCCCATTATATGGGTAATAATGCATGTTATATTGATGATAATGAAAGTAATACGTATATTTATTATAGTTCTAGCGATAATAACTGCATAATATGGGTAATAATGCACGTTATATTGCTAATAATATAAGTAATGAGTATAATTATTACAGTTCTATCGATAATAACTGCATAATATGGGTAATAGTGCATGTTATATTGATGATAATAAAAGTAATACGTATATTTATTATAGTTCTAGCAATAATAACTGCATAATATGGGTAATAATGCATGTTATATTGATAATAATATAAGTAATAAGTATATATTACAGTTCTAGCGATAATAACTGCATTATATGGGTAATAATGCACGTTATATTGCTAACAATATAAGTAATAAGTATAATTATTACAGTTCTAGCGATAATAACTGCATTATATGGGTAAAAATGCATGTTATATTGATAATATTGGGAGTAATAAGTATATTTATTATGGTTCTAGAGATAATAACTGCATAATATGGGTAATAATGCATGTTATATTGATAATAACATAAGTAATAAGTATAATTATTACAGTTCTAGCGATAATACCTCAATTATATGGGTAATAATGCATGTTATATTGATGATAATGAAAGTAATACGTATATTTATTATAGTTCTAGCGATAATAACTGCATAATATGGGTAATAATGCATGCTATAATGAGAAAAATATAAGTAATAAGTATAATTATTACAGTTCTGGCGATAATAACTGCATTATATGGTTAATAATGCACGTTATATTGCTAATAGTATAAGTAATAAGTATAATTATTACAGTTCTTGCGATAATACCTCCATTATATGGGTAATAATGCATGTTATATTGATAATAATATAAGTAATAAGTATAATTATTACAGTTCTAGCGATAATAACTGCATTATATGGGTAATAATGCACGTTATATTGCTAATAATATAAGTAATAAGTATAATTATTACAGTTCTAGCGATAATAACTGCATTATATGGGTAATAATGCATGTTATATTGATAATATCGGGAGTAATAAGTATAATTATTATAGTTCTAGCGATAATAATAGTAAAATATGGCTAATAGTGCATGATATATTGATAATAGTAAAAGTAATAAGTATATTTATTACAGTTCTATCGATAATAACTGCATAATATGGGTAATAATGCATGTTATATTGATGATAATAAAGGTAATACGTATATTTATTATAGTTCTAGCGATAATAACTGCATAATATGGGTAATAATGCATGTTATATTGAGAATAATATAAGTAATAAGTATAATTATTACAGTTATGGCGATAATAACTGCATTATATGGGTAATAATGCACGTTATATTGCTAATAGTATAAGTAATAAGTATAATTATTACAATTCTAGCGATAATACCTCCATTATATGGGTAATAATGCATGTTATATTGATAATAATATAAGTAATAAGTATAATTATTACAGTTCTAGCGATAATAACTGCATAATACGGGTATTAATGCACGTTATATTGCTAATAATATAAGTAATGAGTATAATTATTACAGTTCTAGCGATAATAACTGCATTATATGGGTAATAATGCATGTTATATTGATAATAATAAAAGTAATAAGTATATTTATTATCGTTCTATCGATAATAACTTCTTAATATGGGTAATAATGCATGTTATATTGATGATAATGAAAGTAGTAAGTATATTTATTACAGTTCTAGCGATAATAACTGCATTATATGCGTAATAAGGCATGTTATATTGATAATATCGGGGGTAATAAGTATAATTATTATAGTTCTAGCGATAATAATAGTAAAATATGGCTAATAGTGCATGATATATTGATAATAGTAAAAGTAATAAGTATATTTATTACAGTTCTATCGATAATAACTGCATAATATGGGTAATAATGCATGTTATATTGATGATAATGAAAGTAATACGTATATTTATTATAGTTCTAGCGATAATAACTGCATAATATGGGTAATAATGCATGTTATATTGAGAATAATATAAGTAATAAGTATAATTATTACAGTTCTAGCGATAATAACTGCATAATATGGGTAATAATGCACGTTATATTGCTAATAATATAAGTAATGAGTACAATTATTACAGTTCTAGCGATAATAACTGCATAATATGGGTAATAATGCACGTTATATTGCTAATAATATAAGTAGTAAGTATAATTATTACAGTTCTAGCAATAATACCTCCATTATATGGGTAATAATGCATGTTATATTGATAATAATATAAGTAATAAGTATAATTATTACAGTTCTAGCGATAATAACTGCATTATATGGGTAATAATGCATGTTATATTGATAATATTGGGAGTAATAAGTATATTTATTATAGTTCTAGCGATAATAACTGCAGAATATGGGTAATAATGCATGTTATATTGATAATAGTATAAGTAATAAGTATAATTATTACAGTTCTAGCGATAATAACTGCATTATATGGGTAATAATGCACGTTATATTGCTAATAATATAAGTAATAAGTGTAATTATTACAGTTCTAGCGATAATAACTGCATTATATGGGTAATAATGCATGTTATATTGATAATATCGGGAGTAATAAGTATAATTATTATAGTTCTAGCGATAATAATAGTAAAATATGGCAAATAGTGCATGTTATATTGATAATAATAAAAGTAATAAGTATATTTATTACAGTTCTATCGATAATAACTGCATAATATGGGTAATAATGCATGTTATATTGATGATAATAAAAGTAATACGTATATTTATTATAGTTCTAGCGATAATAACTGCATAATATGGGTAATAATGCATGTTATATTGATAATAATATAAGTAATAAGTATAATTATTACAGTTCTAGCGATAATAACTGCACTATATGGGTAATAATGCACGTTATATTGCTAACAATATAAGTAATAAGTATAATTATTACAGTTCTAGCGATAATAATAGAAAAATATGGCTAATAGTGCATGATATATTGATAATAGTAAAAGTAATAAGTATATTTATTACAGTTCTATCGATAATAACTGCATAATATGGGTAATAATGCATGTTATATTGATGATAATGAAAGTAGTAAGTATATTTATTACAGTTCTAGCGATAATAACTGCATTATATGCGTAATAATGCACGTTATATTGCTAATAATATAAGTAATGAGTATAATTATTACAGTTCTAGCGATAATAACTGCATTATATGGGTAATAATGCATGTTATATTGATAATATTGGGAGTAATAAGTATATTTATTATAGTTCTAGCGATAATAACTGCAGAATATGGGTAATAATGCATGTTATATTGATAATAGTATAAGTAATAAGTATAATTATTACAGTTCTAGCGATAATAACTGCATTATATGGGTAATAATGCACGTTATATTGCTAATAATATAAGTAATAAGTGTAATTATTACAGTTCTAGCGATAATAACTGCATTATATGGGTAATAATGCATGTTATATTGATAATATCGGGAGTAATAAGTATAATTATTATAGTTCTAGCGATAATAATAGTAAAATATGGCAAATAGTGCATGTTATATTGATAATAATAAAAGTAATAAGTATATTTATTACAGTTCTATCGATAATAACTGCATAATATGGGTAATAATGCATGTTATATTGATGATAATAAAAGTAATACGTATATTTATTATAGTTCTAGCGATAATAACTGCATAATATGGGTAATAATGCATGTTATATTGATAATAATATAAGTAATAAGTATAATTATTACAGTTCTAGCGATAATAACTGCACTATATGGGTAATAATGCACGTTATATTGCTAACAATATAAGTAATAAGTATAATTATTACAGTTCTAGCGATAATAATAGAAAAATATGGCTAATAGTGCATGATATATTGATAATAGTAAAAGTAATAAGTATATTTATTACAGTTCTATCGATAATAACTGCATAATATGGGTAATAATGCATGTTATATTGATGACAATGAAAGTAGTAAGTATATTTATTACAGTTCTAGCGATAATAACTGCATTATATGCGTAATAATGCACGTTATATTGCTAATAATATAAGTAATGAGTATAATTATTACAGTTCTAGCGATAATAACTGCATTATATGGGTAATAATGCATGTTATATTGATGATAATAAAAGTAATACGTATATTTATTATAGTTCTAGCGATAATAACTGCATAATATGGGTAATAATGCATGTTATATTGATAATAATCGAAGTAATGAGTATAATTATTACAGTTCTAGCCATAATAACTGCATTATATGGGTAATAATGCACGTTATATTGCTAACAATATAAGTAATAAGTATATTTATTATCGTTCTATCGATAATAACTTCTTAATATGGGTAATAATGCATGTTATATTGATGATAATGAAAGTACTAAGTATATTTATTACAGTTCTAGCGATAATAACTGCATTATATGCGTAATAAGGCATGTTATATTGATAATATCGGGAGTAATAAGTATAATTATTATAGTTCTAGCGATAATAATAGTAAAATATGGCTAATAGTGCATGATATATTGATAATAGTAAAAGTAATAAGTATATTTATTACAGTTCTAGCGATAATAACTGCATTATATGGGTAATAATGCATGTTATATTGATGATAATAAAAGTAATACGTATATTTATTATAGTTCTAGCGATAATAACTGCATAATATGGGTAATAATGCATGTTATATTGATAATAATCTAAGTAATAAGTATAATTATTACAGTTCTAGCGATAATACCTCCATTATATGGGTAATAATGCATGTTGTATTGATAATAATATAAGTAATAAGTATAATTATTACAGTTCTAGCGATAATAACTGCATAATATGGGTAATAATGCATGTTATATTGATAATAATATAAGTAATAAGTATAATTATTGCAGTTCTAGCGATAATAACTGCACTATATGGGTAATAATGCACGTTATATTGCTAACAATATAAGTAATAAGTATAATTATTACAGTTCTAGCGATAATAACTGCATTATATGGGTAATAATGCATGTTATATTGCTAATAGTATTTAATAAGTATAATTATTACAGTTCTAGCGATAATAACTGCATTATATGGGTAATAGTGCATGTTATATTGATAATATTGGGAGTAATAAGTATATTTATTATAGTTCTAGCGATAATAACTGCATAATATGGGTAATAGTGCATGTTATATTGATAATAGTATAAGTAATAAGTATAATTATTACAGTTCTAGCGATAATAACTGCATTATATGGGTAATAATGCATGTTATATTGATAATATTGGGAGTAATAAGTATATTTATTATGGTTCTGGAGATAATAACTGCATAATATGGGTAATAATGCATGTTATATTGATGATAATAAAAGTAATACGTATATTTATTACAGTTCTAGCGATAATAACTGCATTATATGGGTAATAATCCATGTTATATTGATAATATCGGGAGTAATAAGTATAATTATTACAGTTCTAGCGATAATAACTGCATAATATGGGTAATAATGCACGTTATATTGCTAATAATATAAGTAATGAGTACAATTATTACACTTCTAGCGATAATAACTGCATAATATCGGTAATAATGCACGTTATATTGCTAATAATATAAGTATTAAGTATAATTATTACAGTTCTAGCAATAATACCTCCATTATATGGGTAATAATGCATGTTATATTGATAATAATATAAGTAATAAGTATAATTATTACAGTTCTAGCGATAATAACTGCATTATATGGGTAATAATGCATGTTATATTGATAATATTGGGAGTAATAAGTATATTTATTATAGTTCTAGCGATAATAACTGCAGAATATGGGTAATAATGCATGTTATATTGATAATAGTATAAGTAGTAAGTATAATTATTACAGTTCTAGCGATAATAACTGCATTATATGGGTAATAATGCACGTTATATTGCTAATAATATAAGTAATAAGTATAATTATTACAGTTCTAGCGATAATAACTGCATTATATGGGTAATAATGCACGTTATATTGCTAATAATATAAGTATTAAGTATAATTATTACAGTTCTAGCGATAATAACTGCATTATATGGGTAATAATGCACGTTATATTGCTAATAATATAAGTAATAAGTATAATTATTACAGTTCTAGCGATAATAACTGCATTATATGGGTAATAATGCATGTTATATTGATAATATTGGGAGTAATAAGTATATTTATTATAGTTCTAGCGATAATAACTGCAGAATATGGGTAATAATGCATGTTATATTGATAATAGTATAAGTAGTAAGTATAATTATTACAGTTCTAGCGATAATAACTGCATAATATGGGTAATAATGCATGTTATATTGATAATAATATAAGTAATAAGTATAATTGTTACAGTTCTAGCGATAATAACTGCATTATATGGGTAATAGTGCATGTTATATTGATAATATTGGGAGTAATAAGTATATTTATTATAGTTCTAGCGATAATAACTGCATAATATGGGTAATAGTGCATGTTATATTGATAATAGTATAAGTAATAAGTATAATTATTACAGTTCTAGCGATAATAACTGCATTATATGGGTAATAATGCATGTTATATTGATAATATTGGGAGTAATAAGTATATTTATTATGGTTCTGGAGATAATAACTGCATAATATGGGTAATAATGCATGTTATATTGATAATAACATAAGTAATAAGTATAATTATTACAGTTCTAGCGATAATAACTGCATTATATGGGTAATAATGCATGTTATATTGATAATATTGGGAGTAATAAGTATAATTATTACAGTTCTAGCGATAATAACTGCATAATATGGGTAATAATGCACGTTATATTGCTAATAATATAAGTAATGAGTACAATTATTACAGTTCTAGCGATAATAACTGCATAATATGGGTAATAATGCATGTTATATTGATAATATCGGGAGTAATAAGTATAATTATTATAGTTCTAGCGATAATAACAGTAAAATATGGCAAATAGTGCATGTTATATTGATAATAATAAAAGTAATAAATATATTTATTACAGTTCTATCGATAATAACTGCATAATATGGGTAATAATGCATGTTATATTGATGATAATAAAAGTAATACGTATATTTATTATAGTTCTAGCGATAATAACTGCATAATATGGGTAATAATGCATGTTATATTGATAATAATCTAAGTAATAAGTATAATTATTAGAGTTCTAGCGATAATAACTGCATTATATGGGTAATAGTGCATGTTATATTGATAATATTGGGAGTAATAAGTATATTTATTATAGTTCTAGAGATAATAACTGCATAATATGGGTAATAATGCATGTTATATTGATAATAATATAAGGAATAAGTATAATTATTACAGTTCTAACGATAATACCTCCATTATATGGGTAATAATGCATGTTATATTGATGATAATGAAAGTAATACGTATATTTATTATAGTTCTAGCGATAATAACTGCATAATATGGGTAATAATGCATGTTATATTGAGAATAATATAAGTAATAAGTATAATTATTACAGTTCTGGCGATAATAACTGCATTATATGGGTAATAATGCACGTTATATTGCTAATAGTATAAGTAATAAGTATAATTATTACAGTTCTTGCGATAATACCTCCATTATATGGGTAATAATGCATGTTATATTGATAATAATATAAGTAATAAGTATATTTATTACAGTTATATCGATAATAACTGCATTATATGGGTAATAATGCATGTTATATTGATAATATTGGGAGTAATAAGTATATTTATTATGGTTCTAGCAATAATAACTGCATAATATGGGTAATAATGCATGTTATATTGATAATAATATAAGTAATAAGTATAATTATTACAGTTCTAGCGATAATACCTCCATTATATGGGTAATAATGCATGTTATATTGAGAATAATATAAGTAATAAGTATAATTATGAGAGTTCTAGCGATAATAACTGCATTATATGGGTAATAATGCACGTTATATTGCTAATAGTATTTAATAAGTATAATTATTACAGTTCTAGCGATAATACCTCCATTATATGGGTAATAATGCATGTTATATTGATAATGATATAAGTAATAAGTATAATTATTACAGTTCTAGCGATAATAACTGCATAATATGGGTAATAATGCACGTTATATTGCTAACAATATAAGTAATAAGTATAATTATTACAGTTCTAGCGATAATAACTGCATTATATGGGTAATAATGCATGTTATATTGATGATAATGAAAGTAATACGTATATTTATTATAGTTCTTGCGATAATAACTGCATAATATGGGTAATAATGCATGTTATATTGAGAATAATATAAGTAATAAGTATAATTATTACAGTTCTGGCGATAATAACTGCATTATATGGGTAATAATGCACGTTATATTGCTAATAATATAAGTAATAAGTATAATTATTACAGTTCTAGCGATAATAACTGCATTATATGGGTAATAATGCATGTTATATTGATAATATCGGGAGTAATAAGTATAATTATTATAGTTCTAGCGATAATAATAGTAAAATATGGCAAATAGTGCATGTTATATTGATAATAATAAAAGTACTAAGTATATTTATTACAGTTCTATCGATAATAACTGCATAATATGGGTAATAATGCATGCTATATTGATGATAATAAAAGTAATACGTATATTTATTATAGTTCTAGCGATAATAACTGCATAATATGGGTAATAATGCATGTTATATTGATAATAATATAAGTAATAAGTATAATTATTACAGTTCTAGCGATAATAATAGTAAAATATGGCTAATGGTGCATGATATATTGATAATAGTAAAAGTAATAAGTATATTTATTACAGTTCTATCGATAATAACTGCATAATATGGGTAATAATGCATGTTATATTGATGATAATGAAAGTAGTAAGTATATTTATTACTGTTCTAGCGATAATAACTGCATTATATGCGTAATAATGCACGTTATATTGCTAATAATATAAGTAATGAGTATAATTATTACAGTTCTAGCGATAATAACTGCATTATATGGGTAATAATGCATGTTATATTGATAATAATATAAGTAATAAGTATATTTATTACAGTTATATCGATAATATTTGCATAATATGGGTAATAATGCATGTTATATTGATGATAATAAAAGTAATACGTATATTTATTATAGTTCTAGCAATAATAACTGCATAATATGGGTAATAATGCATGTTATATTGATAATAATATAAGTAATAAGTATAATTATTACAGTTCTAGCGATAATAACTGCATTATATGGGTAATAATGCACGTTATATTGCTAGCAATATAAGTAACAAGTATAATTATTACAGTTCTAGCGATAATAACTGCATTATATGGGTAATAATGCATGTTATATTGCTAATAGTATTTAATAAGTATAATTATTACAGTTCTAGCGATAATACCTCCATTATATGGGTAATAATGCATGTTATATTGATAATGATATAAGTAATAAGTATAATTATTACAGTTCTAGCGATAATAACTGCATAATATGGGTAATAATGCACGTTATATTGCTAACAATATAAGTAATAAGTATAATTATTACAGTTCTAGCGATAATAACTGCATTATATGGGTAATAATGCATGTTATATTGATGATAATGAAAGTAATACGTATATTTATTATAGTTCTTGCGATAATAACTGCATAATATGGGTAATAATGCATGTTATATTGAGAATAATATAAGTAATAAGTATAATTATTACAGTTCTGGCGATAATAACTGCATTATATGGGTAATAATGCACGTTATATCGCTAATAGTATTTAATAAGTATAATTATTACAGTTCTAGCGATAATACCTCCATTATATGGGTAATAATGCATGTTATATTGATAATGATATAAGTAATAAGTATAATTATTACAGTTCTAGCGATAATAACTGCATAATATGGGTAATAATGCACGTTATAATGCTAATAATATAAGTAATGAGTACAATTATTACAGTTCTAGCGATAATAACTGCATAATATGGGTAATAATGCATGTTATATTGATAATAATATAAGTAATAAGTATAATTATTACAGTTCTAGCGATAATAACTGCATTATATGGGTAATATTGCACGTTATATTGCTAACAATATAAGTAATAAGTATAATTATTACAGTTCTAGCGATAATAACTGCATAATATGGGTAATAATGCATGTTATATTGATAATAATATAAGTAATAAGTATAATTATTACAGTTCTAGCGATAATACCTCCATTATATGGGTAATAATGCATGTTATATTGATAATGATATAAGTAATAAGTATAATTATTACAGTTCTAGCGATAATAACTGCATAATATGGGTCATAATGCACGTTACATTGCTAATAATATAAGTAATGAGTACAATTATTACAGTTCTAGCGATAATAACTGCATAATATGGGTAATAATGCATGTTATATTGATGATAATAAACGTAATACGTATATTTATTACAGTTCTAGCGATAATAACTGCATTATATGGGTAATAATGCATGTTATATTGATAATATCGGGATTAATAAGTATAATTATTACAGTTCTAGCGATAATAACTGCATAATATGGGTAATAATGCACGTTATATTGCTAATAATATAAGTAATGAGTACAATTATTACAGTTCTAGCGATAATAACTGCATAATATCGGTAATAATGCACGTTATATTGCTAATAATATAAGTATTAAGTATAATTATTACAGTTCTAGCAATAATACCTCCATTATATGGGTAATAATGCATGTTATATTGATAATAATATAAGTAATAAGTATAATTATTACAGTTCTAGCGATAATAACTGCATTATATGGGTAATAATGCATGTTATATTGATAATATTGGGAGTAATAAGTATATTTATTATAGTTCTAGCGATAATAACTGCAGAATATGGGTAATAATGCATGTTATATTGATAATAGTATAAGTAGTAAGTATAATTATTACAGTTCTAGCGATAATAACTGCATTATATGGGTAATAATGCACGTTATATTGCTAATAATATAAGTAATAAGTATAATTATTACAGTTCTAGCGATAATAACTGCATTATATGGGTAATAATGCATGTTATATTGATAATATCGGGAGTAATAAGTATAATTATTATAGTTCTAGCGATAATAATAGTAAAATATGGCAAATAGTGCATGTTATATTGATAATAATAAAAGTACTAAGTATATTTATTACAGTTCTATCGATAATAACTGCATAATATGGGTAATAATGCATGCTATATTGATGATAATAAAAGTAATACGTATATTTATTATAGTTCTAGCGATAATAACTGCATAATATGGGTAATAATGCATGTTATATTGATAATAATATAAGTAATAAGTATAATTATTACAGTTCTAGCGATAATAATAGTAAAATATGGCTAATGGTGCATGATATATTGATAATAGTAAAAGTAATAAGTATATTTATTACAGTTCTATCGATAATAACTGCATAATATGGGTAATAATGCATGTTATATTGATGATAATGAAAGTAGTAAGTATATTTATTACTGTTCTAGCGATAATAACTGCATTATATGCGTAATAATGCACGTTATATTGCTAATAATATAAGTAATGAGTATAATTATTACAGTTCTAGCGATAATAACTGCATTATATGGGTAATAATGCATGTTATATTCATGATAATAAAAGTAATACGTATATTTATTATAGTTCTAGCGATAATAACTGCATAATATGGGTAATAATGCATGTTATATTGATAATAATGTAAGTAATAAGTATAATTATTACAGTTCTAGCGATAATAACTGCATTATATGGGTAATAATGCACGTTATATTGCTAACAATATAAGTAATAAGTATATTTATTATCGTTCTATCGATAATAACTGCATTATATGGGTAATAATGCATGTTATATTGATGATAATAAAAGTAATACGTATATTTATTATAGTTCTAGCGATAATAACTGCATTATGTGGGTAATAATGCACGTTATATTGCTAGCAATATAAGTAATAAGTATAATTATTACAGTTCTAGCGATAATAACTGCATTATATGGGTAATAATGCATGTTATATTGCTAATAGTATTTAATAAGTATAATTATTACAGTTCTAGCGATAATACCTCCATTATATGGGTAATAATGCATGTTATATTGATAATGATATAAGTAATAAGTATAATTATTACAGTTCTAGCGATAATAACTGCATAATATGGGTAATAATGCACGTTATATTGCTAACAATATAAGTAATAAGTATAATTATTACCGTTCTAGCGATAATAACTGCATTATATGGGTAATAATGCATGTTATATTGATAATATTGGGAGTAATAAGTATATTTATTATGGTTCTAGAGATAATAACTGCATAATATGGGTAATAATGCATGTTATATTGATAATAATATAAGTAATAAGTATAATTATTAGAGTTCTAGCGATAATAACTGCATTATATGGGTAATAGTGCATGTTATATTGATAATATTGGGAGTAATAAGTATATTTATTATAGTTCTAGCGATAATAACTGCATAATATGGGTAATAGTGCATGTTATATTGATAATAGTATAAGTAATAAGTATAATTATTACAGTTCTAGCGATAATAACTGCATTATATGGGTAATAATGCATGTTATATTGATAATATTGGGAGTAATAAGTATAATTATTATAGTTCTAGTGATAATAATAGTAAAATATGGCTAATAGTGCATGATATATTGATAATAGTAAAAGTAATAAGTATATTTATTACAGTTCTAGCGATAATAACTGCATTATATGGGTAATAATGCATGTTATATTGATGATAATAAAAGTAATACGTATATTTATTATAGTTCTAGCGATAATAACTGCATAATATGGGTAATAATGCATGTTATATTGATAATAATCTAAGTAATAAGTATAATTATTACAGTTCTAGCGATAATAACTGCATTATGTGGGTAATAATGCACGTTATATTGCTAACAATATAAGTAATAAGTATATTTATTATCGTTCTATCAATAATAACTTCTTAATATGGGTAATAATGCATGTTATATTGATGATAATGAAAGTACTAAGTATATTTATTACAGTTCTAGCGATAATAACTGCATTATATGCGTAATAAGCCATGTTATATTGATAATATCGGGAGTAATAAGTATAATTATTATAGTTCTAGCGATAATAATAGTAAAATAAGGCTAATAGTGCATGATATATTGATAATAGTAAAAGTAATAAGTATATTTATTACAGTTCTATCGATAATAACTGCATAATATGGGTAATAATGCATGTTATATTGATGATAATAAAGGTAATACGTATATTTATTATAGTTCTAGCGATAATAACTGCATAATATGGGTAATAATGCATGTTATATTGAGAATAATATAAGTAATAAGTATAATTATTACAGTTATGGCGATAATAACTGCATTATATGGGTAATAATGCACGTTATATTGCTAATAGTATAAGTAATAAGTATAATTATTACAATTCTAGCGATAATACCTCCATTATATGGGTAATAATGCATGTTGTATTGATAATAATATAAGTAATAAGTATAATTATTACAGTTCTAGCGATAATAACTGCATAATATGGGTAATAATGCATGTTATATTGATAATAATATAAGTAATAAGTATAATTATTACAGTTCTAGCGATAATAACTGCACTATATGGGTAATAATGCACGTTATATTGCTAACAATATAAGTAATAAGTATAATTATTACAGTTCTAGCGATAATAATAGTAAAATATGGCTAATAGTGCATGATATATTGATAATAGTATAAGTAATAAGTATATTTATTACAGTTCTATCGACAATAACTGCATAATATGGGTAAAAATGCATGTTATATTGATGATAATGAAAGTAATACGTATATTTATTATAGTTCTAGCGATAATAACTGCATAATATGGGTAACAATGCATGTTATATTGAGAATAATATAAGTAATAAGTATAATTATTACAGTTCTGGCGATAATAACTGCATTGTATGGGTAATAATGCACGTTATATTGCTAATAGTATAAGTAATAAGTATAATTATTACAGTTCTAGCGATAATACCTCCATTATACGGGTAATAATGCATGTTATATTGATAATAATATAAGTAATAAGTATATTTATTACAGTTATATCGATAATATTTGCATAATATGGGTAATAATGCATGTTATATTGATGATAATAAAAGTAATACGTATATTTATTATAGTTCTAGCAATAATAACTGCATAATATGGGTAATAATGCATGTTATATTGATAATAATATAAGTAATAAGTATAATTATTACAGTTCTAGCGATAATAACTGCATTATATGGGTAATAATGCACGTTATATTGCTAGCAATATAAGTAACAAGTATAATTATTACAGTTCTAGCGATAATAACTGCATTATATGGGTAATAATGCATGTTATATTGATAATAATATAAGTAATAAGTATAATTATTACAGTTCTAGCGATAATAATAGTAAAATATGGCTAATGGTGCATGATATATTGATAATAGTAAAAGTAATAAGTATATTTATTACAGTTCTATCGATAATAACTGCATAATATGGGTAATAATGCATGTTATATTGATGATAATGAAAGTAGTAAGTATATTTATTACTGTTCTAGCGATAATAACTGCATTATATGCGTAATAATGCACGTTATATTGCTAATAATATAAGTAATGAGTATAATTATTACAGTTCTAGCGATAATAACTGCATTATATGGGTAATAATGCATGTTATATTGATGATAATAAAAGTAATACGTATATTTATTATAGTTCTAGCGATAATAACTGCATAATATGGGTAATAATGCATGTTATATTGATAATAATGTAAGTAATAAGTATAATTATTACAGTTCTAGCGATAATAACTGCATTATATGGGTAATAATGCACGTTATATTGCTAACAATATAAGTAATAAGTATATTTATTATCGTTCTATCGATAATAACTGCATTATATGGGTAATAATGCATGTTATATTGATGATAATAAAAGTAATACGTATATTTATTATAGTTCTAGCGATAATAACTGCATTATGTGGGTAATAATGCACGTTATATTGCTAGCAATATAAGTAATAAGTATAATTATTACAGTTCTAGCGATAATAACTGCATAATATGGGTAATAATGCACGTTATATTGCTAACAATATAAGTAATAAGTATAATTATTACCGTTCTAGCGATAATAACTGCATTATATGGGTAATAATGCATGTTATATTGATAATATTGGGAGTAATAAGTATATTTATTATGGTTCTAGAGATAATAACTGCATAATATGGGTAATAATGCATGTTATATTGATAATAATATAAGTAATAAGTATAATTATTAGAGTTCTAGCGATAATAACTGCATTATATGGGTAATAGTGCATGTTATATTGATAATATTGGGAGTAATAAGTATATTTATTATAGTTCTAGCGATAATAACTGCATAATATGGGTAATAGTGCATGTTATATTGATAATAGTATAAGTAATAAGTATAATTATTACAGTTCTAGCGATAATAACTGCATTATATGGGTAATAATGCATGTTATATTGATAATATTGGGAGTAATAAGTATATTTATTATGGTTCTGGAGATAATAACTGCATAATATGGGTAATAATGCATGTTATATTGATAATAATATAAGTAATAAGTATAATTATTACAGTTCTAGCGATAATAACTGCATTATATGGGTAATAATGCATGTTATATTGATAATATTGGGAGTAATAAGTATAATTATTATAGTTCTAGTGATAATAATAGTAAAATATGGCTAATAGTGCATGATATATTGATAATAGTAAAAGTAATAAGTATATTTATTACAGTTCTAGCGATAATAACTGCATTATATGGGTAATAATGCATGTTATATTGATGATAATAAAAGTAATACGTATATTTATTATAGTTCTAGCGATAATAACTGCATAATATGGGTAATAATGCATGTTATATTGATAATAATCTAAGTAATAAGTATAATTATTACAGTTCTAGCGATAATAACTGCATTATGTGGGTAATAATGCACGTTATATTGCTAACAATATAAGTAATAAGTATATTTATTATCGTTCTATCAATAATAACTTCTTAATATGGGTAATAATGCATGTTATATTGATGATAATGAAAGTACTAAGTATATTTATTACAGTTCTAGCGATAATAACTGCATTATATGCGTAATAAGGCATGTTATATTGATAATATCGGGAGTAATAAGTATAATTATTATAGTTCTAGCGATAATAATAGTAAAATATGGCTAATAGTGCATGATATATTGATAATAGTAAAAGTGATAAGTATATTTATTACAGTTCTATCGATAATAACTGCATAATATGGGTAATAATGCATGTTATATTGATGATAATAAAGGTAATACGTATATTTATTATAGTTCTAGCGATAATAACTGCATAATATGGGTAATAATGCATGTTATATTGAGAATAATATAAGTAATAAGTATAATTATTACAGTTATGGCGATAATAACTGCATTATATGGGTAATAATGCACGTTATATTGCTAATAGTATAAGTAATAAGTATAATTATTACAATTCTAGCGATAATACCTCCATTATATGGGTAATAATGCATGTTGTATTGATAATAATATAAGTAATAAGTATAATTATTACAGTTCTAGCGATAATAACTGCATAATATGGGTAATAATGCATGTTATATTGATAATAATATAAGTAATAAGTATAATTATTACAGTTCTAGCGATAATAACTGCACTATATGGGTAATAATGCACGTTATATTGCTAATAATATAAGTAATAAGTATAATTATTACAGTTCTAGCGATAATAACTGCATTATATGGGTAATAATGCACGTTATATTGCTAACAATATAAGTAATAAGTATAATTATTACTGTTCTAGCGATAATAACTGCATTATATGGGTAATAATGCATGTTATATTGATAATATTGGGAGTAATAAGTATACTTACTATGGTTCTAGAGATAATACCTCCATTATATGGGTAATAATGCATGTTATATTGATAATAATATAAGTAATAAGTATAATTATTACAGTTCTAGCGATAATAACTGCATTATATGGGTAATAATGCATGTTATATTGATAATAATAAAAGTAATAAGTATATTTATTATCGTTCTATCGATAATAACTTCTTAATATGGGTAATTGTGCATGTTATATTGATAATAATATAAGTAATAAGTATAATTATTACAGTTCTAGCGATAATAACTGCATTGTATGGGTAATAATGCACGTTATATTGCTAACAATATAAGTAATAAGTATAATTATTTCAGTTATAGCGATAATAACTGCATTATATGGCTAATAATGCATGTTATATTGATAATATTGGGAGTAATAAGTATATTTATTATGGTTCTAGAGATAATAACTGCATTATATGGGTAATAATGCATGTTATATTGATAATAATAAAAGTAATAAATATATTTATTACTGTTCTATCGATAATAACTGCATAATATGGGTAATAATGCATGTTATATTGATGATAATAAAAGTAATACGTATATTTATTATAGTTCTAGCGATAATAACTGCATAATATGGGTAATAATGCATGTTATATTGATAATAATCTAAGTAATAAGTATAATTATTACAGTTCTAGCGATAATAACTGCATTATATGGGTAAAAATGCATGTTATATTGATAATATTGGGAGTAATAAGTATATTTATTATGGTTCTAGCGATAATAATAGTAAAATATGGCAAATAGTGCATGTTATATTGATAATAATAAAAGTAATAAGTATATTTATTACAGTTCTATCGATAATAACTGCATAATATGGGTAATAATGCATGTTATATTGATGATAATAAAGGTAATACGTATATTTATTATAGTTCTAGCGATAATAACTGCATAATATGGGTAATAATGCATGTTATATTGATAATAATATAAGTAAGAAGTATAATTATTACAGTTCTAGCGATAATAACTGCCTAATATGGGTAATAATGCATGTTATATTGATAATAATATAAGTAATAAGTATAATTATTACAGTTCTAGCGACAATCACTGCATTATATGGGTAATAATGCATGTTATATTGATAATAATAAAAGTAATAAGTATATTTATTATCGTTCTATCGATAATAACTTCTTAATATGGGTAATAATGCATGTTATATTGATAATAATATAAGTAATAAGTATAATTATTACAGTTCTAGCGATAATAACTGCATTGTATGGGTAATAATGCACGTTATATTGCTAACAATATAAGTAATAAGTATAATTATTTCAGTTATAGCGATAATAACTGCATTATATGGTAATAATGCATGTTATATTGATAATATTGGGAGTAATAAGTATATTTATTATGGTTCTAGAGATAATAACTGCATTATATGGGTAATAATGCATGTTATATTGATAATAATAAAAGTAATAAATATATTTATTACTGTTCTATCGATAATAACTGCATAATATGGGTAATAATGCATGTTATATTGATGATAATAAAAGTAATACGTATATTTATTATAGTTCTAGCGATAATAACTGCATAATATGGGTAATAATGCATGTTATATTGAGAATAATATAAGTAATAAGTATAATTATTACAGTTCTGGCGATAATAACTGCATTATATGGGTAACAATGCACGTGATATTGCTAATAGTATAAGTAATAAGTATAATTATTACAGTTCTAGCAATAATACCTCCATTATATGGGTGATAATGCATGTTATATTGATAATAATATAAGTAATAAGTATAATTATTACAGTTCTAGCGATAATAACTGTATTATATGGGTAATAATGCACGTTATATTGCTAACAATATAAGTAATAAGTATAATTATTACAGTTCTAGCGATAATAACTGCATTATATGGGTAATAATGCACGTTATATTGCTAATAATATAAGTAATGAGTACAATTATTACAGTTCTAGCGATAATAACTGCATTATATGGGTAATAATTTACGTTATATTGCTAATAATATAAGTAATAAGTATAATTATTACAGTTCTAGCGATAATAACTGCATTATATGGGTAATAATGCATGTTACATTGATAATATTGGGAGTAATAAGTGTATTTATGATAGTTCTAGCGATAATAACTGCATAATATGGGTAATAATGCATGTTATATTGATAATAATATAAGTAATAAGTATAATTATTACAGTTCTAGCAATAATACCTCCATTATATGGGTAATAATGCATGTTATATTGATGATAATGAAAGTGATACGTATATTTATTATAGTTCTTGCGATAATAACTGCATCATATGGGTGATAATGCATGTTATATTGATAATAATATAAGTAATAAGTATAATTATTACAGTTCTAGCGATAATAACTGTATTATATGGGTAATAATGCACGTTATATTGCTAACAATATAAGTAATAAGTATAATTATTACAGTTCTAGCGATAATAACTGCATTATATGGGTAATAATGCATGTTACATTGATAATATCGGGAGTAATAAGTATAATTATTATAGTTCTAGCGATAATAATAGTAAAATATGGCAAATAGTGCATGTTATATTGATAATAATAAAAGTAATAAGTATATTTATTACAGTTCTATCGATAATAACTGCATAATGTGGGTAATAATGCATGTTATATTGATGATAATAAAAGAATACGTATATTTATTATAGTTCTAGCGATAATAACTGCATAATATGGGTAATAATGCATGTTATATTGATAATAATATAAGTAATAAGTATAATTATTACAGTTCTAGCGATAATAACTGCATTATATGGGTAATAATGCACGTTATATTGCTAGTAGTATAAGTAATAAGTATAATTATTACAGTTCTAGCGATAATAACTGCATAATATGGGTAATAATGCACGTTATATTGCTAATAATATAAGTAATGAGTACAATTATTACATTTCTAGCGATAATAACTGCATTATATGGGTAATAATGCACGTTATATTGCTAACAATATAAGTAATAAGTATAATTATTACAGTTCTAGCGATAATAACTGCATTATATGGGTCAAAATGCATGTTACATTGATAATATTGGGAGTAATAAGTATATTTATTATGGTTCTAGAGATAATAACTGCATAATATGGGTAATAATGCATGTTATATTGATAATAATATAAGGAATAAGTATAATTATTACAGTTCTAACGATAATACCTCCATTATATGGGTAATAATGCATGTTATATTGATGATAATGAAAGTAATACGTATATTTACTATAGTTCTAGCGATAATAACTGCATAATATGGGTAATAATGCATGTTATATTGAGAATAATATAAGTAATAAGTATAATTATTACAGTTCTGGCGATAATAACTGCATTATATGGGTAATAATGCACGTTATATTGCTAATAGTATAAGTAATAAGTATAATTATTACAGTTCTTGCGATAATACCTCCATTATATGGGTAATAATGCATGTTATATTGATAATAATATAAGTAACAAGTATAATTATTACAGTTCTGGCGATAATAACTGCATTATATGGGTAATAATGCACGTTATATTGCTAATAATATAAGTAATAAGTATAATTATTACAGTTCTAGCGATTATAACTGCATTATATGGGTAATAATGCATGTTATATTGATAATATCGGGAGTAATAAGTATAATTATTATAGTTCTAGCGATAATAATAGTAAAATATGGCAAATAGTGCATGTTATATTGATAATAATAAAAGTAATAAGTATATTTATTACAGTTCTATCGATAATAACTGCATAATATGGGTAATAATGCATGTTATATTGATGATAATAAAAGAATACGTATATATATTATAGTTCTAGCGATAATAACTGCATAATATGGGTAATAATGCATGTTATATTGATAATAATATAAGTAATAAGTATAATTATTACAGTTCTAGCGATAATAACTGCATTATATGGGTAATAATGCACGTTATATTGCTAGTAGTATAAGTAATAAGTATAATTATTACAGTTCTAGCGATAATAACTGCATAATATGGGTAATAATGCACGTTATATTGCTAATAATATAAGTAATGAGTACAATTATTACATTTCTAGCGATAATAACTGTATTATATGGGTAATAATGCACGTTATATTGCTAACAATATAAGTAATAAGTATAATTATTACAGTTCTAGCGATAATAACTGCATTATATGGGTAATAATGCATGTTATATTGATGATAATGAAAGTAATACGTATATTTATTGTAGTTCTAGCGATAATAACTGCATAATATGGGTAATAATGCATGTTATATTGAGAATTATATAAGTAATAAGTATAATTATTACAGTTCTAGCGATAATACCTCCATTATATGGGTAATAATGCACGTTATATTGCTAATAATATAAGTAATGAGTACAATTATTACAGTTCTAGCGATAATAACTGCATTATATGGGTAATAATGCATGTTATATTGATAATATCGGGAGTAATACGTATAATTATTATAGTTCTAGCGATAATAATAGTAAAATATGGCAAATAGTGCATGTTATATTGATAATAATAAAAGTAATAAGTATATTTATTACAGTTCTATCGATAATAACTGCATAATATGGGTAATAATGCATGTTATATTGATGATAATAAAAGCAATACGTATATTTATTATAGTTCTAGCGATAATAACTGCATAATATGGGTAATAATGCATGTTATATTGAGAATAATATAAGTAATAAGTATAATTATTACAGTTCTGGCGATAATAACTGCATTATATGGGTAACAATGCACGTGATATTGCTAATAGTATAAGTAATAAGTATAATTATTACAGTTCTAGCAATAATACCTCCATTATATGGGTGATAATGCATGTTATATTGATAATAATATAAGTAATAAGTATAATTATTACAGTTCTAGCGATAATAACTGTATTATATGGGTAATAATGCACGTTATATTGCTAACAATATAAGTAATAAGTATAATTATTACAGTTCTAGCGATAATAACTGCATTATATGGGTAAAAATGCATGTTATATTGATAATATTGGGAGTAATAAGTATATTTATTATGGTTCTAGAGATAATAACTGCATAATATGGGTAATAATGCATGTTATATTGATAATAATATAAGTAATAAGTATAATTATTACAGTTCTAGCGATAATACCTCCATTATATGGGTAATAATGCATGTTATATTGATGATAATGAAAGTAATACGTATATTTATTATAGTTCTAGCGATAATAACTGCATAATATGGGTAATAATGCATGTTATATTGAGAATAATATAAGTAATAAGTATAATTATTACAGTTCTGGCGATAATAACTGCATTATATGGGTAATAATGCACGTTATATTGCTAATAGTATAAGTAATAAGTATAATTATTACAGCTCTTGCGATAATACCTCCATTATATGGGTAATAATGCATGTTATATTGATAATAATATAAGTAATAAGTATAATTATTACAGTTCTAGCGATAATAACTGCATTATATGCGTAATAATGCACGTTATATTGCTAATAATATAAGTAATAAGTATAATTATTACAGTTCTAGCGATAATAACTGCATTATATGGGTAATAATGCATGTTATATTGATAATAATATAAGTAATAAGTATAATTATTACAGTGCTAGCGATAATAACTGCATTATATGGGTAATAATGCATGTTACATTGATAATATTGGGAGTAATAAGTGTATTTATGATAGTTCTAGCGATAATAACTGCATAATATGGGTAATAATGCATGTTATATTGATAATAATATAAGTAATAAGTATAATTATTACAGTTCTAGCAATAATACCTCCGTTATATGGGTAATAATGCATGTTATATTGATGATAATGAAAGTGATACGTATATTTATTATAGTTCTTGCGATAATAACTGCATCATATGGGTAATAATGCATGTTATTTTGAGAATAATATAAGTAATAAGTATAATTATTACAGTTCTGGCGATAATAACTGCATTATATGGGTAACAATGCACGTTATATTGCTAATAGTATAAGTAATAAGTATAATTATTACAGTTCTAGCAATAATACCTCCATTATATGGGTAATAATGCATGTTATATTGATAATAATATAAGTAATAAGTATAATTATTACAGTTCTAGCGATAATAACTGCATTATATGGGTAATAATGCATGTTATATTGATAATATTTGGAGTAATAAGTATATTTATTATGGTTCTAGAGATAATACCTCCATTATATGGGTAATAATGCATGTTATATTGATAATAATATAAGTAATAAGTATAATTATTACAGTTCTAGCGATAATAACTGCATTATATGGGTAATAATGCACGTTATATTGCTAATAATATAAGTAATAAGTATAATTATTACAGTTCTAGCAATAATACCTCCATTATATGGGTAATAATGCATGTTATATTGATGATAATGATAGTGATACGTATATTTATTATAGTTCTTGCGATAATAACTGCATCATATGGGTAATAATGCATGTTATATTGAGAATAATATAAGTAATAAGTATAATTATTACAGTTCTGGCGATAATAACTGCATTATATGGGTAACAATGCACGTTACATTGCTAATAGTATAAGTAATAAGTATAATTATTACAGTTCTAGCAGAAATACCTCCATTATATGGGTAATAATGCATGTTATATTGATAATAATATAAGTAATAAGTATAATTATTACAGTTCTAGCGATAATAACTGCATTATATGGGTAATAATGCACGTTATATTGCTAATAATATAAGTAATAAGTATAATTATTACAGTTCTAGCGATAATAACTGCATTATATGGGTAATAGTGCATGTTACATTGATAATATTGGGAGTAATAAGTGTATTTATGATAGTTCTAGCGATAATAACTGCATAATATGGGTAATAATGCATGTTATATTGATAATAATATAAGTAATAAGTATAATTATTACAGTTCTAGCAATAATACCTCCATTATATGGGTAATAATGCATGTTATATTGATGATAATGATAGTGATACGTATATTTATTATAGTTCTTGCGATAATAACTGCATCATATGGGTAATAATGCATGTTATATTGAGAATAATATAAGTAATAAGTATAATTATTACAGTTCTGGCGATAATAACTGCATTATATGGGTAACAATGCACGTTACATTGCTAATAGTATAAGTAATAAGTATAATTATTACAGTTCTAGCAATAATACCTCCATTATATGGGTAATAATGCATGTTATATTGATAATAACATAAGTAATAAGTATAATTATTACAGTTCTAGCGATAATAACTGCATTATATGGGTAATAATGCATGTTATATTGATAATATCGGGAGTAATAAGTATAATTATTATAGTTCTAGCGATAATAATAGTAAAATATGGCAAATAGTGCAGGTTATATTGATAATAATAAAAGTAATAAGTATATTTATTACAGTTCTATCGATAATAACTGCATAATATGGGTAATAATGCATGTTATATTGAAGATAATAAAAGTAATACGTATATTTATTATAGTTCTAGCGATAATAACTGCATAATATGGGTAATAATGCATGTTATATTGATAATAATATAAGTAGTAAGTATAATTATTACAGTTCTAGCGATAATAACTGCATTATATGGGTAATAATGCACGTTATATTGCTAACAATATAAGTAATAAGTATAATTATTACAGTTCTAGCGATAATAACTGCATAATATGGGTAATAATGCACGTTATATTGCTAATAATATAAGTAATGAGTACAATTATTACATTTCTAGCGATAATAACTGCATTATATGGGTAATAATGCACGTTATATTGCTAATAATATAAGTAATAAGTATAATTATTACAGTTCTAGCGATAATAACTGCATTATATGGGTAATAATGCATGTAACATTGATAATATTGGGAGTAATAAGTGTATTTATTATAGTTCTAGCGATAATAACTGCATAATATGGGTAATAATGCATGTTATATTTATAATAATATAAGTAATAAGTATAATTATTACAGTTCTAGCAATAATACCTCCATTATATGGGTAATAATGCATGTTATATTGATGATAATGAAAGTAATACGTATATTTATTATAGTTCTTGCGATAATAACTGCATAATATGGGTAATAATGCATGTTATATTGAGAATAGTATAAGTAATAAGTATAATTATTACAGTTCTGGCGATAATAACTGCACTATATGGGTAACAATGCACGTGATATTGCTAATAGTATAAGTAATAAGTATAATTATTACAGTTCTAGCAATAATACCTCCATTATATGGGTGATAATGCATGTTATATTGATAATAATATAAGTAATAAGTATAATTATTACAGTTCTAGCGATAATAACTGTATTATATGGGTAATAATGCACGTTATATTGCTAACAATATAAGTAATAAGTATAATTATTACAGTTCTAGCGATAATAACTGCATTATATGGGTAATAATGCATGTTATATTGATAATATTGGGAGTAATAAGTATATTTATTATGGTTCTAGAGATAATAACTGTATAATATTGGTAATAATGCATGTTATATTGATAATAATATAAGTAATAAGTATAATTATTACAGTTCTAACGATAATACCTCCATTATATGGGTAATAATGCATGTTATATTGATGATAATGATAGTAATACGTATATTTATTATAGTTCTTGCGATAATAACTGCATAATATGGGTAATAATGCATGTTATATTGAGAATAATATAAGTAATAAGTATAATTATTACAGTTCTGGCGATAATAACTGCATTATATGGGTAATAATGCACGTTATATTGCTAATAGTATAAGTAATAAGTATAATTATTACAGTTCTAGCGATAATAACTGCATAATATGGGTAATAATGCACGTTATATTGCTAATAATATAAGTAATGAGTACAATTATTACATTTCTAGCGATAATAACTGCATTATATGGGTAATAATGCACGTTATATTGCTAATAATATAAGTAATAAGTATAATTATTACAGTTCTAGCGATAATAACTGCATTATATGGGTAATAATGCATGTTACATTGATAATATTGGGAGTAATAAGTGTATTTATTATAGTTCTAGCGATAATAACTGCATAATATGGGTAATAATGCATGTTATATTTATAATAATATAAGTAATAAGTATAATTATTACAGTTCTAGCAATAATACCTCCATTATATGGGTAATAATGCATGTTATATTGATGATAATGAAAGTAATACGTATATTTATTATAGTTCTTGCGATAATAACTGCATAATATGGGTAATAATGCATGTTATATTGAGAATAGTATAAGTAATAAGTATAATTATTACAGTTCTGGCGATAATAACTGCACTATATGGGTAACAATGCACGTGATATTGCTAATAGTATAAGTAATAAGTATAATTATTACAGTTCTAGCAATAATACCTCCATTATATGGGTGATAATGCATGTTATATTGATAATAATATAAGTAATAAGTATAATTATTACAGTTCTAGCGATAATAACTGTATTATATGGGTAATAATGCACGTTATATTGCTAACAATATAAGTAATAAGTATAATTATTACAGTTCTAGCGATAATAACTGCATTATATGGGTAATAATGCATGTTATATTGATAATATTGGGAGTAATAAGTATATTTATTATGGTTCTAGAGATAATACCTCCATTATATGGGTAATAATGCATGTTATATTGATAATAATATAAGTAATAAGTATAATTATTACAGTTCTAGCGATAATAACTGCATTATATGGGTAATAATGCACGTTATATTGCTAATAATATAAGTAATAAGTATAATTATTACAGTTCTAGCAATAATACCTCCATTATATGGGTAATAATGCATGTTATATTGATGATAATGATAGTGATACGTATATTTATTATAGTTCTTGCGATAATAACTGCATCATATGGGTAATAATGCATGTTATATTGAGAATAATATAAGTAATAAGTATAATTATTACAGTTCTGGCGATAATAACTGCATTATATGGGTAACAATGCACGTTACATTGCTAATAGTATAAGTAATAAGTATAATTATTACAGTTCTAGCAATAATACCTCCATTATATGGGTAATAATGCATGTTATATTGATAATAATATAAGTAATAAGTATAATTATTACAGTTCTAGCGATAATAACTGCATTATATGGGTAATAATGCATGTTATATTGATAATAATATAAGTAATAAGTATAATTATTACAGTTCTAGCGATAATAACTGCATTATATGGGTAATAGTGCATGTTACATTGATAATATTGGGAGTAATAAGTGTATTTATGATAGTTCTAGCGATAATAACTGCATAATATGGGTAATAATGCATGTTATATTGATAATAATATAAGTAATGAGTACAATTATTACATTTCTAGCGATAATAACTGCATTATATGGGTAATAATGCACGTTATATTGCTAACAATATAAGTAATAAGTATAATTATTACAGTTCTAGCAATAATACCTCCATTATATGGGTAATAATGCATGTTATATTGATAATAATATAAGTAATAAGTATAATTATTACAGTTCTAGCGATAATAACTGCATTATATGGGTAATAATGCATGTTATATTGATAATAATATAAGTAATAAGTATAATTATTACAGTTCTAGCGATAATAACTGCATTATATGGGTAATAGTGCATGTTACATTGATAATATTGGGAGTAATAAGTGTATTTATGATAGTTCTAGCGATAATAACTGCATAATATGGGTAATAATGCATGTTATATTGATAATAATATAAGTAATGAGTACAATTATTACATTTCTAGCGATAATAACTGCATTATATGGGTAATAATGCACGTTATATTGCTAACAATATAAGTAATAAGTATAATTATTACAGTTCTAGCAATAATACCTCCATTATATGGGTAATAATGCATGTTATATTGATAATAATATAAGTAATAAGTATAATTATTACAGTTCTAGCGATAATAACTGCATTATATGGGTAATAATGCACGTTATATTGCTAGTAGTATAAGTAATAAGTATAATTATTACAGTTCTAGCGATAATAACTGCATAATATGGGTAATAATGCACGTTATATTGCTAATAATATAAGTAATGAGTACAATTATTACATTTCTAGCGATAATAACTGCATTATATGGGTAATAATGCACGTTATATTGCTAACAATATAAGTAATAAGTATAATTATTACAGTTCTAGCGATAATAACTGCATTATATGGGTCAAAATGCATGTTACATTGATAATATTGGGAGTAATAAGTATATTTATTATGGTTCTAGAGATAATAACTGCATAATATGGGTAATAATGCATGTTATATTGATAATAATATAAGGAATAAGTATAATTATTACAGTTCTAACGATAATACCTCCATTATATGGGTAATAATGCATGTTATATTGATGATAATGAAAGTAATACGTATATTTATTATAGTTCTAGCGATAATAACTGCATAATATGGGTAATAATGCATGTTATATTGAGAATAATATAAGTAATAAGTATAATTATTACAGTTCTAGCAATAATACCTCCATTATATGGGTAATAATGCATGTTATATTGATGATAATGATAGTGATACGTATATTTATTATAGTTCTTGCGATAATAACTGCATCATATGGGTAATAATGCATGTTATATTGAGAATAATATAAGTAATAAGTATAATTATTACAGTTCTGGCGATAATAACTGCATTATATGGGTAACAATGCACGTTACATTGCTAATAGTATAAGTAATAAGTATAATTATTACTGTTCTAGCAATAATACCTCCATTATATGGGTAATAATGCATGTTATATTGATAATAATATAAGTAATAAGTATAATTATTACAGTTCTAGCGATAATAACTGCATTATATGGGTAATAATGCATGTTATATTGATAATAATATAAGTAATAAGTATAATTATTACAGTTCTAGTGATAATAACTGCATTATATGGGTAATAGTGCATGTTACATTGATAATATTGGGAGTAATAAGTGTATTTATGATAGTTCTAGCGATAATAACTGCATAATATGGGTAATAATGCATGTTATATTTATAATAATATAAGTAATAAGTATAATTATTACAGTTCTAACGATAATACCTCCATTATATGGGTAATAATGCATGTTATATTGATGATAATGAAAGTAATACGTATATTTATTATAGTTCTTGCGATAATAACTGCATAATATGGGTAATAATGCATGTTATATTGAGAATAATATAAGTAATAAGTATAATTATTACAGTTCTGGCGATAATAACTGCATTATATGGGTAATAATGCACGTTATATTGCTAATAGTATAAGTAATAAGTATAATTATTACAGTTCTTGCGATAATACCTCCATTATATGGGTAATAATGCACGTTATATTGCTAATAATATAAGTAATGAGTACAATTATTACAGTTCTAGCGATAATAACTGCATAATATGGGTAATAATGCATGTTATATTGATAATAATATAAGTAATAAGTATAATTATTACAGTTCTAGCGATAATAACTGCATTATATGGGTAATAATGCACGTTATATTGCTAGTAGTATAAGTAATAAGTATAATTATTACAGTTCTAGCGATAATAACTGCATAATATGGGTAATAATGCACGTTATATTGCTAATAATATAAGTAATGAGTACAATTATTACATTTCTAGCGATAATAACTGCATTATATGGGTAATAATGCACGTTATATTGCTAATAATATAAGTAATAAGTATAATTATTACAGTTCTAGCGATAATAACTGCATTATATGGGTCAAAATGCATGTTACATTGATAATATTGGGAGTAATAAGTATATTTATTATGGTTCTAGAGATAATAACTGCATAATATGGGTAATAATGCATGTTATATTGATAATAATATAAGGAATAAGTATAATTATTACAGTTCTAACGATAATACCTCCATTATATGGGTAATAATGCATGTTATATTGATGATAATGAAAGTAATACGTATATTTATTATAGTTCTAGCGATAATAACTGCATAATATGGGTAATAATGCATGTTATATTGAGAATAATATAAGTAATAAGTATAATTATTACAGTTCTGGCGATAATAACTGCATTATATGGGTAATAATGCACGTTATATTGCTAATAGTATAAGTAATAAGTATAATTATTACAGTTCTTGCGATAATACCTCCATTATATGGGTAATAATGCATGTTATATTGATAATAATATAAGTAACAAGTATAATTATTACAGTTCTGGCGATAATAACTGCATTATATGGGTAATAATGCACGTTATATTGCTAATAATATAAGTAATAAGTATAATTATTACAGTTCTAGCGATTATAACTGCATTATATGGGTAATAATGCATGTTATATTGATAATAATATAAGTAATAAGTATAATTATTACAGTTCTAGCGATAATAACTGCATTATATGGGTAATAATGCACGTTATATTGCTAGTAGTATAAGTAATAAGTATAATTATTACAGTTCTAGCGATAATAACTGCATAATATGGGTAATAACGCACGTTATATTGCTAATAATATAAGTAATGAGTACAATTATTACATTTCTAGCGATAATAACTGCATTATATGGGTAATAATGCACGTTATATTGCTAACAATATAAGTAATAAGTATAATTATTACAGTTCTAGCGATAATAACTGCATTATATGGGTCAAAATGCATGTTACATTGATAATATTGGGAGTAATAAGTATATTTATTATGGTTCTAGAGATAATAACTGCATAATATGGGTAATAATGCATGTTATATTGATAATAATATAAGGAATAAGTATAATTATTACAGTTCTAACGATAATACCTCCATTATATGGGTAATAATGCATGTTATATTGATGATAATGAAAGTAATACGTATATTTATTATAGTTCTAGCGATAATAACTGCATAATATGGGTAATAATGCATGTTATATTGAGAATAATATAAGTAATAAGTATAATTATTACAGTTCTAGCAATAATACCTCCATTATATGGGTAATAATGCATGTTATATTGATGATAATGATAGTGATACGTATATTTATTATAGTTCTTGCGATAATAACTGCATCATATGGGTAATAATGCATGTTATATTGAGAATAATATAAGTAATAAGTATAATTATTACAGTTCTGGCGATAATAACTGCATTATATGGGTAACAATGCACGTTACATTGCTAATAGTATAAGTAATAAGTATAATTATTACTGTTCTAGCAATAATACCTCCATTATATGGGTAATAATGCATGTTATATTGATAATAATATAAGTAATAAGTATAATTATTACAGTTCTAGCGATAATAACTGCATTATATGGGTAATAATGCATGTTATATTGATAATAATATAAGTAATAAGTATAATTATTACAGTTCTAGTGATAATAACTGCATTATATGGGTAATAGTGCATGTTACATTGATAATATTGGGAGTAATAAGTGTATTTATGATAGTTCTAGCGATAATAACTGCATAATATGGGTAATAATGCATGTTATATTTATAATAATATAAGTAATAAGTATAATTATTACAGTTCTAACGATAATACCTCCATTATATGGGTAATAATGCATGTTATATTGATGATAATGAAAGTAATACGTATATTTATTATAGTTCTTGCGATAATAACTGCATAATATGGGTAATAATGCATGTTATATTGAGAATAATATAAGTAATAAGTATAATTATTACAGTTCTGGCGATAATAACTGCATTATATGGGTAATAATGCAAGTTATATTGCTAATAGTATAAGTAATAAGTATAATTATTACAGTTCTTGCGATAATACCTCCATTATATGGGTAATAATGCACGTTATATTGCTAATAATATAAGTAATGAGTACAATTATTACAGTTCTAGCGATAATAACTGCATAATATGGGTAATAATGCATGTTATATTGATAATAATATAAGTAATAAGTATAATTATTACAGTTCTAGCGATAATAACTGCATTATATGGGTAATAATGCACGTTATATTGCTAGTAGTATAAGTAATAAGTATAATTATTACAGTTCTAGCGATAATAACTGCATAATATGGGTAATAATGCACGTTATATTGCTAATAATATAAGTAATGAGTACAATTATTACATTTCTAGCGATAATAACTGCATTATATGGGTAATAATGCACGTTATATTGCTAACAATATAAGTAATAAGTATAATTATTACAGTTCTAGCGATAATAACTGCATTATATGGGTCAAAATGCATGTTACATTGATAATATTGGGAGTAATAAGTATATTTATTATGGTTCTAGAGATAATAACTGCATAATATGGGTAATAATGCATGTTATATTGATAATAATATAAGGAATAAGTATAATTATTACAGTTCTAACGATAATACCTCCATTATATGGGTAATAATGCATGTTATATTGATGATAATGAAAGTAATACGTATATTTATTATAGTTCTAGCGATAATAACTGCATAATATGGGTAATAATGCATGTTATATTGAGAATAATATAAGTAATAAGTGATAATTATTACAGTTCTGGCGATAATAACTGCATTATATGGGTAATAATGCACGTTATATTGCTAATAGTATAAGTAATAAGTATAATTATTACAGTTCTTGCGATAATACCTCCATTATATGGGTAATAATGCATGTTATATTGATAATAATATAAGTAACAAGTATAATTATTACAGTTCTGGCGATAATAACTGCATTATATGGGTAATAATGCACGTTATATTGCTAATAATATAAGTAATAAGTATAATTATTACAGTTCTAGCGATTATAACTGCATTATATGGGTAATAATGCATGTTATATTGATAATATCGGGAGTAATAAGTATAATTATTATAGTTCTAGCGATAATAATAGTAAAATATGGCAAATAGTGCATGTTATATTGATAATAATAAAAGTAATAAGTATATTTATTACAGTTCTATCGATAATAACTGCATAATATGGGTAATAATGCATGTTATATTGATGATAATAAAAGAATACGTATATTTATTATAGTTCTAGCGATAATAACTGCATAATATGGGTAATAATGCATGTTATATTGATAATAATATAAGTAATAAGTATAATTATTACAGTTCTAGCGATAATAACTGCATTATATGGGTAATAATGCACGTTATATTGCTAGTAGTATAAGTAATAAGTATAATTATTACAGTTCTAGCGATAATAACTGCATAATATGGGTAATAATGCACGTTATATTGCTAATAATATAAGTAATGAGTACAATTATTACATTTCTAGCGATAATAACTGCATTATATGGGTAATAATGCACGTTATATTGCTAACAATATAAGTAATAAGTATAATTATTACAGTTCTAGCGATAATAACTGCATTATATGGGTAATAATGCATGTTATATTGATGATAATGAAAGTAATACGTATATTTATTGTAGTTCTAGCGATAATAACTGCATAATATGGGTAATAATGCATGTTATATTGAGAATTATATAAGTAATAAGTATAATTATTACAGTTCTAGCGATAATACCTCCATTATATGGGTGATAATGCATGTTATATTGATAATAATATAAGTAATAAGTATAATTATTACAGTTCTAGCGATAATAACTGTATTATATGGGTAATAATGCACGTTATATTGCTAACAATATAAGTAATAAGTATAATTATTACAGTTCTAGCGATAATAACTGCATTATATGGGTAAAAATGCATGTTATATTGATAATATTGGGAGTAATAAGTATATTTATTATGGTTCTAGAGATAATAACTGCATAATATGGGTAATAATGCATGTTATATTGATAATAATATAAGTAATAAGTATAATTATTACAGTTCTAGCGATAATACCTCCATTATATGGGTAATAATGCATGTTATATTGATGATAATGAAAGTAATACGTATATTTATTATAGTTCTAGCGATAATAACTGCATAATATGGGTAATAATGCATGTTATATTGAGAATAATATAAGTAATAAGTATAATTATTACAGTTCTGGCGATAATAACTGCATTATATGGGTAATAATGCACGTTATATTGCTAATAGTATAAGTAATAAGTATAATTATTACAGCTCTTGCGATAATACCTCCATTATATGGGTAATAATGCATGTTATATTGATAATAATATAAGTAATAAGTATAATTATTACAGTGCTAGCGATAATAACTGCATTATATGGGTAATAATGCATGTTACATTGATAATATTGGGAGTAATAAGTGTATTTATGATAGTTCTAGCGATAATAACTGCATAATATGGGTAATAATGCATGTTATATTGATAATAATATAAGTAATAAGTATAATTATTACAGTTCTAGCAATAATACCTCCGTTATATGGGTAATAATGCATGTTATATTGATGATAATGAAAGTGATACGTATATTTATTATAGTTCTTGCGATAATAACTGCATCATATGGGTAATAATGCATGTTATTTTGAGAATAATATAAGTAATAAGTATAATTATTACAGTTCTGGCGATAATAACTGCATTATATGGGTAACAATGCACGTTATATTGCTAATAGTATAAGTAATAAGTATAATTATTACAGTTCTAGCAATAATACCTCCATTATATGGGTAATAATGCATGTTATATTGATAATAATATAAGTAATAAGTATAATTATTACAGTTCTAGCGATAATAACTGCATTATATGGGTAATAATGCATGTTATATTGATAGTATTTGGAGTAATAAGTATATTTATTATGGTTCTAGAGATAATACCTCCATTATATGGGTAATAATGCATGTTATATTGATAATAATATAAGTAATAAGTATAATTATTACAGTTCTAGCGATAATAACTGCATTATATGGGTAATAATGCACGTTATATTGCTAATAATATAAGTAATAAGTATAATTATTACAGTTCTAGCAATAATACCTCCATTATATGGGTAATAATGCATGTTATATTGATGATAATGATAGTGATACGTATATTTATTATAGTTCTTGCGATAATAACTGCATCATATGGGTAATAATGCATGTTATATTGAGAATAATATAAGTAATAAGTATAATTATTACAGTTCTGGCGATAATAACTGCATTATATGGGTAACAATGCACGTTACATTGCTAATAGTATAAGTAATAAGTATAATTATTACAGTTCTAGCAGAAATACCTCCATTATATGGGTAATAATGCATGTTATATTGATAATAATATAAGTAATAAGTATAATTATTACAGTTCTAGCGATAATAACTGCATTATATGGGTAATAATGCATGTTATATTGATAATAATATAAGTAATAAGTATAATTATTACAGTTCTAGCGATAATAACTGCATTATATGGGTAATAGTGCATGTTACATTGATAATATTGGGAGTAATAAGTGTATTTATGATAGTTCTAGCGATAATAACTGCATAATATGGGTAATAATGCATGTTATATTGATAATAATATAAGTAATAAGTATAATTATTACAGTTCTAGCAATAATACCTCCATTATATGGGTAATAATGCATGTTATATTGATGATAATGATAGTGATACGTATATTTATTATAGTTCTTGCGATAATAACTGCATCATATGGGTAATAATGCATGTTATATTGAGAATAATATAAGTAATAAGTATAATTATTACAGTTCTGGCGATAATAACTGCATTATATGGGTAACAATGCACGTTATATTGCTAATAGTATAAGTAATAAGTATAATTATTACAGTTCTAGCAATAATACCTCCATTATATGGGTAATAATGCATGTTATATTGATAACAATATAAGTAATAAGTATAATTATTACAGTTCTAGCGATAATAACTGCATTATATGGGTAATAATGCATGTTATATTGATAATATTGGGAGTAATAAGTATATTTATTATGGTTCTAGAGATAATACCTCCATTATATGGGTAATAATGCATGTTATATTGATAATAATATAAGTAATAAGTATAATTATTACAGTTCTAGCGATAATAACTGCATTATATGGGTAATAATGCACGTTATATTGCTAATAATATAAGTAATAAGTATAATTATTACAGTTCTAGCAATAATACCTCCATTATATGGGTAATAATGCATGTTATATTGATGATAATGATAGTGATACGTATATTTATTATAGTTCTTGCGATAATAACTGCATCATATGGGTAATAATGCATGTTATATTGAGAATAATATAAGTAATAAGTATAATTATTACAGTTCTGGCGATAATAACTGCATTATATGGGTAACAATGAACGTTACATTGCTAATAGTATAAGTAATAAGTATAATTATTACAGTTCTAGCAATAATACCTCCATTATATGGGTAATAATGCATGTTATATTGATAATAATATAAGTAATAAGTATAATTATTACAGTTCTAGCGATAATAACTGCATTATATGGGTAATAATGCATGTTATATTGATAATAATATAAGTAATAAGTATAATTATTACAGTTCCAGCGATAATAACTGCATTATATGGGTAATAATGCACGTTATATTGCTAGTAGTATAAGTAATAAGTATAATTATTACAGTTCTAGCGATAATAACTGCATAATATGGGTAATAATGCACGTTATATTGCTAATAATATAAGTAATGAGTACAATTATTACATTTCTAGCGATAATAACTGCATTATATGGGTAATAATGCACGTTATATTGCTAATAATATAAGTAATAAGTATAATTATTACAGTTCTAGCGATAATAACTGCATTATATGGGTCAAAATGCATGTTACATTGATAATATTGGGAGTAATAAGTATATTTATTATGGTTCTAGAGATAATAACTGCATAATATGGGTAATAATGCATGTTATATTGATAATAATATAAGGAATAAGTATAATTATTACAGTTCTAACGATAATACCTCCATTATATGGGTAATAATGCATGTTATATTGATGATAATGAAAGTAATACGTATATTTATTATAGTTCTAGCGATAATAACTGCATAATATGGGTAATAATGCATGTTATATTGAGAATAATATAAGTAATAAGTATAATTATTACAGTTCTGGCGATAATAACTGCATTATATGGGTAATAATGCACGTTATATTGCTAATAGTATAAGTAATAAGTATAATTATTACAGTTCTTGCGATAATACCTCCATTATATGGGTAATAATGCATGTTATATTGATAATAATATAAGTAACAAGTATAATTATTACAGTTCTGGCGATAATAACTGCATTATATGGGTAATAATGCACGTTATATTGCTAATAATATAAGTAATAAGTATAATTATTACAGTTCTAGCGATTATAACTGCATTATATGGGTAATAATGCATGTTATATTGATAATAATATAAGTAATAAGTATAATTATTACAGTTCTAGCGATAATAACTGCATTATATGGGTAATAATGCACGTTATATTGCTAGTAGTATAAGTAATAAGTATAATTATTACAGTTCTAGCGATAATAACTGCATAATATGGGTAATAACGCACGTTATATTGCTAATAATATAAGTAATGAGTACAATTATTACATTTCTAGCGATAATAACTGCATTATATGGGTAATAATGCACGTTATATTGCTAACAATATAAGTAATAAGTATAATTATTACAGTTCTAGCGATAATAACTGCATTATATGGGTCAAAATGCATGTTACATTGATAATATTGGGAGTAATAAGTATATTTATTATGGTTCTAGAGATAATAACTGCATAATATGGGTAATAATGCATGTTATATTGATAATAATATAAGGAATAAGTATAATTATTACAGTTCTAACGATAATACCTCCATTATATGGGTAATAATGCATGTTATATTGATGATAATGAAAGTAATACCTATATTTATTATAGTTCTAGCGATAATAACTGCATAATATGGGTAATAATGCATGTTATATTGAGAATAATATAAGTAATAAGTATAATTATTACAGTTCTAGCAATAATACCTCCATTATATGGGTAATAATGCATGTTATATTGATGATAATGATAGTGATACGTATATTTATTATAGTTCTTGCGATAATAACTGCATCATATGGGTAATAATGCATGTTATATTGAGAATAATATAAGTAATAAGTATAATTATTACAGTTCTGGCGATAATAACTGCATTATATGGGTAACAATGCACGTTACATTGCTAATAGTATAAGTAATAAGTATAATTATTACTGTTCTAGCAATAATACCTCCATTATATGGGTAATAATGCATGTTATATTGATAATAATATAAGTAATAAGTATAATTATTACAGTTCTAGCGATAATAACTGCATTATATGGGTAATAATGCATGTTATATTGATAATAATATAAGTAATAAGTATAATTATTACAGTTCTAGTGATAATAACTGCATTATATGGGTAATAGTGCATGTTACATTGATAATATTGGGAGTAATAAGTGTATTTATGATAGTTCTAGCGATAATAACTGCATAATATGGGTAATAATGCATGTTATATTTATAATAATATAAGTAATAAGTATAATTATTACAGTTCTAACGATAATACCTCCATTGTATGGGTAATAATGCATGTTATATTGATGATAATGAAAGTAATACGTATATTTATTATAGTTCTTGCGATAATAACTGCATAATATGGGTAATAATGCATGTTATATTGAGAATAATATAAGTAATAAGTATAATTATTACAGTTCTGGCGATAATAACTGCATTATATGGGTAATAATGCACGTTATATTGCTAATAGTATAAGTAATAAGTATAATTATTACAGTTCTTGCGATAATACCTCCATTATATGGGTAATAATGCACGTTATATTGCTAATAATATAAGTAATGAGTACAATTATTACAGTTCTAGCGATAATAACTGCATAATATGGGTAATAATGCATGTTATATTGATAATAATATAAGTAATAAGTATAATTATTACAGTTCTAGCGATAATAACTGCATTATATGGGTAATAATGCACGTTATATTGCTAGTAGTATAAGTAATAAGTATAATTATTACAGTTCTAGCGATAATAACTGCATAATATGGGTAATAATGCACGTTATATTGCTAATAATATAAGTAATGAGTACAATTATTACATTTCTAGCGATAATAACTGCATTATATGGGTAATAATGCACGTTATATTGCTAACAATATAAGTAATAAGTATAATTATTACAGTTCTAGCGATAATAACTGCATTATATGGGTCAAAATGCATGTTACATTGATAATATTGGGAGTAATAAGTATATTTATTATGGTTCTAGAGATAATAACTGCATAATATGGGTAATAATGCATGTTATATTGATAATAATATAAGGAATAAGTATAATTATTACAGTTCTAACGATAATACCTCCATTATATGGGTAATAATGCATGTTATATTGATGATAATGAAAGTAATACGTATATTTATTATAGTTCTAGCGATAATAACTGCATAATATGGGTAATAATGCATGTTATATTGATAATAATATAAGTAATAAGTGATAATTATTACAGTTCTGGCGATAATAACTGCATTATATGGGTAATAATGCACGTTATATTGCTAGTAGTATAAGTAATAAGTATAATTATTACAGTTCTAGCGATAATAACTGCATAATATGGGTAATAATGCACGTTATATTGCTAATAATATAAGTAATGAGTACAATTATTACATTTCTAGCGATAATAACTGCATTATATGGGTAATAATGCACGTTATATTGCTAACAATATAAGTAATAAGTATAATTATTACAGTTCTAGCGATAATAACTGCATTATATGGGTAATAATGCATGTTATATTGATGATAATGAAAGTAATACGTATATTTATTGTAGTTCTAGCGATAATAACTGCATAATATGGGTAATAATGCATGTTATATTGAGAATTATATAAGTAATAAGTATAATTATTACAGTTCTAGCGATAATACCTCCATTATATGGGTAATAATGCACGTTATATTGCTAATAATATAAGTAATGAGTACAATTATTACAGTTCTAGCGATAATAACTGCATTATATGGGTAATAATGCATGTTATATTGATAATAACATAAGTAATAAGTATAATTATTACAGTTCTAGCGATAATAACTGCATTATATGGGTAATAATGCATGTTATATTGATAATATCGGGAGTAATACGTATAATTATTATAGTTCTAGCGATAATAATAGTAAAATATGGCAAATAGTGCATGTTATATTGATAATAATAAAAGTAATAAGTATATTTATTACAGTTCTATCGATAATAACTGCATAATATGGGTAATAATGCATGTTATATTGATGATAATAAAAGTAATACGTATATTTATTATAGTTCTAGCGATAATAACTGCATAATATGGGTAATAATGCATGTTATATTGAGAATAATATAAGTAATAAGTATAATTATTACAGTTCTGGCGATAATAACTGCATTATATGGGTAACAATGCACGTGATATTGCTAATAGTATAAGTAATAAGTATAATTATTACAGTTCTAGCAATAATACCTCCATTATATGGGTGATAATGCATGTTATATTGATAATAATATAAGTAATAAGTATAATTATTACAGTTCTAGCGATAATAACTGTATTATATGGGTAATAATGCACGTTATATTGCTAACAATATAAGTAATGAGTATAATTATTACAGTTCTAGCGATAATAACTGCATTATATGGGTAAAAATGCATGTTATATTGATAATATTGGGAGTAATAAGTATATTTATTATGGTTCTAGAGATAATAACTGCATAATATGGGTAATAATGCATGTTATATTGATAATAATATAAGTAATAAGTATAATTATTACAGTTCTAGCGATAATACCTCCATTATATGGGTAATAATGCATGTTATATTGATGATAATGAAAGTAATACGTATATTTATTATAGTTCTTGCGATAATAACTGCATAATATGGGTAATAATGCATGTTATATTGAGAATAATATAAGTAATAAGTATAATTATTACAGTTCTGGCGATAATAACTGCATTATATGGGTAATAATGCACGTTATATTGCTAATAATATAAGTAATGAGTACAATTATTACAGTTCTAGCGATAATAACTGCATTATATGGGTAATAATTTACGTTATATTGCTAATAATATAAGTAATAAGTATAATTATTACAGTTCTAGCGATAATAACTGCATTATATGGGTAATAATGCATGTTACATTGATAATATCGGGAGTAATAAGTATAATTATTATAGTTCTAGCGATAATAATAGTAAAATATGGCAAATAGTGCATGTTATATTGATAATAATAAAAGTAATAAGTATATTTATTACAGTTCTATCGATAATAACTGCATAATGTGGGTAATAATGCATGTTATATTGATGATAATAAAAGAATACGTATATTTATTATAGTTCTAGCGATAATAACTGCATAATATGGGTAATAATGCATGTTATATTGATAATAATATAAGTAATAAGTATAATTATTACAGTTCTAGCGATAATAACTGCATTATATGGGTAATAATGCACGTTATATTGCTAGTAGTATAAGTAATAAGTATAATTATTACAGTTCTAGCGATAATAACTGCATAATATGGGTAATAATGCACGTTATATTGCTAATAATATAAGTAATGAGTACAATTATTACATTTCTAGCGATAATAACTGCATTATATGGGTAATAATGCACGTTATATTGCTAACAATATAAGTAATAAGTATAATTATTACAGTTCTAGCGATAATAACTGCATTATATGGGTAATAATGCATGTTATATTGATGATAATGAAAGTAATACGTATATTTATTGTAGTTCTAGCGATAATAACTGCATAATATGGGTAATAATGCATGTTATATTGAGAATTATATAAGTAATAAGTATAATTATTACAGTTCTAGCGATAATACCTCCATTATATGGGTGATAATGCATGTTATATTGATAATAATATAAGTAATAAGTATAATTATTACAGTTCTAGCGATAATAACTGTATTATATGGGTAATAATGCACGTTATATTGCTAACAATATAAGTAATAAGTATAATTATTACAGTTCTAGCGATAATAACTGCATTATATGGGTAAAAATGCATGTTATATTGATAATATTGGGAGTAATAAGTATATTTATTATGGTTCTAGAGATAATAACTGCATAATATGGGTAATAATGCATGTTATATTGATAATAATATAAGTAATAAGTATAATTATTACAGTTCTAGCGATAATACCTCCATTATATGGGTAATAATGCATGTTATATTGATGATAATGAAAGTAATACGTATATTTATTATAGTTCTAGCGATAATAACTGCATAATATGGGTAATAATGCATGTTATATTGAGAATAATATAAGTAATAAGTATAATTATTACAGTTCTGGCGATAATAACTGCATTATATGGGTAATAATGCACGTTATATTGCTAATAGTATAAGTAATAAGTATAATTATTACAGCTCTTGCGATAATACCTCCATTATATGGGTAATAATGCATGTTATATTGATAATAATATAAGTAATAAGTATAATTATTACAGTTCTAGCGATAATAACTGCATTATATGCGTAATAATGCACGTTATATTGCTAATAATATAAGTAATAAGTATAATTATTACAGTTCTAGCGATAATAACTGCATTATATGGGTAATAATGCATGTTATATTGATAATAATATAAGTAATAAGTATAATTATTACAGTGCTAGCGATAATAACTGCATTATATGGGTAATAATGCATGTTACATTGATAATATTGGGAGTAATAAGTGTATTTATGATAGTTCTAGCGATAATAACTGCATAATATGGGTAATAATGCATGTTATATTGATAATAATATAAGTAATAAGTATAATTATTACAGTTCTAGCAATAATACCTCCGTTATATGGGTAATAATGCATGTTATATTGATGATAATGAAAGTGATACGTATATTTATTATAGTTCTTGCGATAATAACTGCATCATATGGGTAATAATGCATGTTATTTTGAGAATAATATAAGTAATAAGTATAATTATTACAGTTCTGGCGATAATAACTGCATTATATGGGTAACAATGCACGTTATATTGCTAATAGTATAAGTAATAAGTATAATTATTACAGTTCTAGCAATAATACCTCCATTATATGGGTAATAATGCATGTTATATTGATAATAATATAAGTAATAAGTATAATTATTACAGTTCTAGCGATAATAACTGCATTATATGGGTAATAATGCATGTTATATTGATAGTATTTGGAGTAATAAGTATATTTATTATGGTTCTAGAGATAATACCTCCATTATATGGGTAATAATGCATGTTATATTGATAATAATATAAGTAATAAGTATAATTATTACAGTTCTAGCGATAATAACTGCATTATATGGGTAATAATGCACGTTATATTGCTAATAATATAAGTAATAAGTATAATTATTACAGTTCTAGCAATAATACCTCCATTATATGGGTAATAATGCATGTTATATTGATGATAATGATAGTGATACGTATATTTATTATAGTTCTTGCGATAATAACTGCATCATATGGGTAATAATGCATGTTATATTGAGAATAATATAAGTAATAAGTATAATTATTACAGTTCTGGCGATAATAACTGCATTATATGGGTAACAATGCACGTTACATTGCTAATAGTATAAGTAATAAGTATAATTATTACAGTTCTAGCAGAAATACCTCCATTATATGGGTAATAATGCATGTTATATTGATAATAATATAAGTAATAAGTATAATTATTACAGTTCTAGCGATAATAACTGCATTATATGGGTAATAATGCACGTTATATTGCTAATAATATAAGTAATAAGTATAATTATTACAGTTCTAGCGATAATAACTGCATTATATGGGTAATAATGCATGTTATATTGATAATAATATAAGTAATAAGTATAATTATTACAGTTCTAGCGATAATAACTGCATTATATGGGTAATAGTGCATGTTACATTGATAATATTGGGAGTAATAAGTGTATTTATGATAGTTCTAGCGATAATAACTGCATAATATGGGTAATAATGCATGTTATATTGATAATAATATAAGTAATAAGTATAATTATTACAGTTCTAGCAATAATACCTCCATTATATGGGTAATAATGCATGTTATATTGATGATAATGATAGTGATACGTATATTTATTATAGTTCTTGCGATAATAACTGCATCATATGGGTAATAATGCATGTTATATTGAGAATAATATAAGTAATAAGTATAATTATTACAGTTCTGGCGATAATAACTGCATTATATGGGTAACAATGCACGTTATATTGCTAATAGTATAAGTAATAAGTATAATTATTACAGTTCTAGCAATAATACCTCCATTATATGGGTAATAATGCATGTTATATTGATAACAATATAAGTAATAAGTATAATTATTACAGTTCTAGCGATAATAACTGCATTATATGGGTAATAATGCATGTTATATTGATAATATTGGGAGTAATAAGTATATTTATTATGGTTCTAGAGATAATACCTCCATTATATGGGTAATAATGCATGTTATATTGATAATAATATAAGTAATAAGTATAATTATTACAGTTCTAGCGATAATAACTGCATTATATGGGTAATAATGCACGTTATATTGCTAATAATATAAGTAATAAGTATAATTATTACAGTTCTAGCAATAATACCTCCATTATATGGGTAATAATGCATGTTATATTGATGATAATGATAGTGATACGTATATTTATTATAGTTCTTGCGATAATAACTGCATCATATGGGTAATAATGCATGTTATATTGAGAATAATATAAGTAATAAGTATAATTATTACAGTTCTGGCGATAATAACTGCATTATATGGGTAACAATGCACGTTACATTGCTAATAGTATAAGTAATAAGTATAATTATTACAGTTCTAGCAGAAATACCTCCATTATATGGGTAATAATGCATGTTATATTGATAATAATATAAGTAATAAGTATAATTATTACAGTTCTAGCGATAATAACTGCATTATATGGGTAATAATGCATGTTATATTGATAATAATATAAGTAATAAGTATAATTATTACAGTTCTAGCGATAATAACTGCATTATATGGGTAATAGTGCATGTTACATTGATAATATTGGGAGTAATAAGTGTATTTATGATAGTTCTAGCGATAATAACTGCATAATATGGGTAATAATGCATGTTATATTGATAATAATATAAGTAATGAGTACAATTATTACATTTCTAGCGATAATAACTGCATTATATGGGTAATAATGCACGTTATATTGCTAACAATATAAGTAATAAGTATAATTATTACAGTTCTAGCAATAATACCTCCATTATATGGGTAATAATGCATGTTATATTGATAATAATATAAGTAATAAGTATAATTATTACAGTTCTAGCGATAATAACTGCATTATATGGGTAATAATGCACGTTATATTGCTAGTAGTATAAGTAATAAGTATAATTATTACAGTTCCAGCGATAATAACTGCATAATATGGGTAATAATGCACGTTATATTGCTAATAATATAAGTAATGAGTACAATTATTACATTTCTAGCGATAATAACTGCATTATATGGGTAATAATGCACGTTATATTGCTAACAATATAAGTAATAAGTATAATTATTACAGTTCTAGCGATAATAACTGCATTATATGGGTCAAAATGCATGTTACATTGATAATATTGGGAGTAATAAGTATATTTATTATGGTTCTAGAGATAATAACTGCATAATATGGGTAATAATGCATGTTATATTGATAATAATATAAGGAATAAGTATAATTATTACAGTTCTAACGATAATACCTCCATTATATGGGTAATAATGCATGTTATATTGATGATAATGAAAGTAATACGTATATTTATTATAGTTCTAGCGATAATAACTGCATAATATGGGTAATAATGCATGTTATATTGAGAATAATATAAGTAATAAGTATAATTATTACAGTTCTGGCGATAATAACTGCATTATATGGGTAATAATGCACGTTATATTGCTAATAGTATAAGTAATAAGTATAATTATTACAGTTCTTGCGATAATACCTCCATTATATGGGTAATAATGCATGTTATATTGATAATAATATAAGTAACAAGTATAATTATTACAGTTCTGGCGATAATAACTGCATTATATGGGTAATAATGCACGTTATATTGCTAATAATATAAGTAATAAGTATAATTATTACAGTTCTAGCGATTATAACTGCATTATATGGGTAATAATGCATGTTATATTGATAATATCGGGAGTAATAAGTATAATTATTATAGTTCTAGCGATAATAATAGTAAAATATGGCAAATAGTGCATGTTATATTGATAATAATAAAAGTAATAAGTATATTTATTACAGTTCTATCGATAATAACTGCATAATATGGGTAATAATGCATGTTATATTGATGATAATAAAAGAATACGTATATTTATTATAGTTCTAGCGATAATAACTGCATAATATGGGTAATAATGCATGTTATATTGATAATAATATAAGTAATAAGTACAATTATTACATTTCTAGCGATAATAACTGCATTATATGGGTAATAATGCACGTTATATTGCTAACAATATAAGTAATAAGTATAATTATTACAGTTCTAGCAATAATACCTCCATTATATGGGTAATAATGCATGTTATATTGATAATAATATAAGTAATAAGTATAATTATTACAGTTCTAGCGATAATAACTGCATTATATGGGTAATAATGCACGTTATATTGCTAGTAGTATAAGTAATAAGTATAATTATTACAGTTCCAGCGATAATAACTGCATAATATGGGTAATAATGCACGTTATATTGCTAATAATATAAGTAATGAGTACAATTATTACATTTCTAGCGATAATAACTGCATTATATGGGTAATAATGCACGTTATATTGCTAACAATATAAGTAATAAGTATAATTATTACAGTTCTAGCGATAATAACTGCATTATATGGGTCAAAATGCATGTTACATTGATAATATTGGGAGTAATAAGTATATTTATTATGGTTCTAGAGATAATAACTGCATAATATGGGTAATAATGCATGTTATATTGATAATAATATAAGGAATAAGTATAATTATTACAGTTCTAACGATAATACCTCCATTATATGGGTAATAATGCATGTTATATTGATGATAATGAAAGTAATACGTATATTTATTATAGTTCTAGCGATAATAACTGCATAATATGGGTAATAATGCATGTTATATTGAGAATAATATAAGTAATAAGTATAATTATTACAGTTCTGGCGATAATAACTGCATTATATGGGTAATAATGCACGTTATATTGCTAATAGTATAAGTAATAAGTATAATTATTACAGTTCTAGCGATAATAACTGCATTATATGGGTAATAATGCACGTTATATTGCTAGTAGTATAAGTAATAAGTATAATTATTACAGTTCTAGCGATAATAACTGCATAATATGGGTAATAATGCACGTTATATTGCTAATAATATAAGTAATGAGTACAATTATTACATTTCTAGCGATAATAACTGCATTATATGGGTAATAATGCACGTTATATTGCTAACAATATAAGTAATAAGTATAATTATTACAGTTCTAGCGATAATAACTGCATTATATGGGTAATAATGCATGTTATATTGATGATAATGAAAGTAATACGTATATTTATTGTAGTTCTAGCGATAATAACTGCATAATATGGGTAATAATGCATGTTATATTGAGAATTATATAAGTAATAAGTATAATTATTACAGTTCTAGCGATAATACCTCCATTATATGGGTAATAATGCACGTTATATTGCTAATAATATAAGTAATGAGTACAATTATTACAGTTCTAGCGATAATAACTGCATTATATGGGTAATAATGCATGTTATATTGATAATAACATAAGTAATAAGTATAATTATTACAGTTCTAGCGATGATAACTGCATTATATGGGTAATAATGCATGTTATATTGATAATATCGGGAGTAATACGTATAATTATTATAGTTCTAGCGATAATAATAGTAAAATATGGCAAATAGTGCATGTTATATTGATAATAATAAAAGTAATAAGTATATTTATTACAGTTCTATCGATAATAACTGCATAATATGGGTAATAATGCATGTTATATTGAAGATAATAAAAGTAATACGTATATTTATTATAGTTCTAGCGATAATAACTGCATAATATGGGTAATAATGCATGTTATATTGATAATAATATAAGTAGTAAGTATAATTATTACAGTTCTAGCGATAATAACTGCATTATATGGGTAATAATGCACGTTATATTGCTAACAATATAAGTAATAAGTATAATTATTACAGTTCTAGCGATAATAACTGCATAATATGGGTAATAATGCACGTTATATTGCTAATAATATAAGTAATGAGTACAATTATTACATTTCTAGCGATAATAACTGCATTATATGGGTAATAATGCACGTTATATTGCTAATAATATAAGTAATAAGTATAATTATTACAGTTCTAGCGATAATAACTGCATTATATGGGTAATAATGCATGTTACATTGATAATATTGGGAGTAATAAGTGTATTTATTATAGTTCTAGCGATAATAACTGCATAATATGGGTAATAATGCATGTTATATTTATAATAATATAAGTAATAAGTATAATTATTACAGTTCTAGCAATAATACCTCCATTATATGGGTAATAATGCATGTTATATTGATGATAATGAAAGTAATACGTATATTTATTATAGTTCTTGCGATAATAACTGCATAATATGGGTAATAATGCATGTTATATTGAGAATAGTATAAGTAATAAGTATAATTATTACAGTTCTGGCGATAATAACTGCACTATATGGGTAACAATGCACGTGATATTGCTAATAGTATAAGTAATAAGTATAATTATTACAGTTCTAGCAATAATACCTCCATTATATGGGTGATGATGCATGTTATATTGATAATAATATAAGTAATAAGTATAATTATTACAGTTCTAGCGATAATAACTGTATTATATGGGTAATAATGCACGTTATATTGCTAATAGTATAAGTAATAAGTATAATTATTACAGTTCTTGCGATAATACCTCCATTATATGGGTAATAATGCACGTTATATTGCTAATATTATAAGTAATGAGTACAATTATTACAGTTCTAGCGATAATAACTGCATTATATGGGTAATAATGCACGTTATATTGCTAATAATATAAGTAATAAGTATAATTATTACAGTTCTAGCGATAATAACTGCATTATATGGGTAATAATGCATGTTACATTGATAATATTGGGAGTAATAAGTGTATTTATGATAGTTCTAGCGATAATAACTGCATAATATGGGTAATAATGCATGTTATATTGATAATAATATAAGTAATAAGTATAATTATTACAGTTCTAGCAATAATACCTCCATTATATGGGTAATAATGCATGTTATATTGATGATAATGAAAGTGATACGTATATTTATTATAGTTCTTGCGATAATAACTGCATCATATGGGTAATAATGCATGTTATATTGAGAATAATATAAGTAATAAGTATAATTATTACAGTTCTGGCGATAATAACTGCATTATATGGGTAACAATGCACGTTATATTGCTAATAGTATAAGTAATAAGTATAATTATTACAGTTCTAGCAATAATACCTCCATTATATGGGTAATAATGCATGTTATATTGATAACAATATAAGTAATAAGTATAATTATTACAGTTCTAGCGATAATAACTGCATTATATGGGTAATAATGCATGTTATATTGATAATATTGGGAGTAATAAGTATATTTATTATGGTTCTAGAGATAATACCTCCATTATATGGGTAATAATGCATGTTATATTGATAATAATATAAGTAATAAGTATAATTATTACAGTTCTAGCGATAATAACTGCATTATATGGGTAATAATGCACGTTATATTGCTAATAATATAAGTAATAAGTATAATTATTACAGTTCTAGCAATAATACCTCCATTATATGGGTAATAATGCATGTTATATTGATGATAATGAAAGTGATACGTATATTTATTATAGTTCTTGCGATAATAACTGCATCATATGGGTAATAATGCATGTTATATTGAGAATAATATAAGTAATAAGTATAATTATTACAGTTCTAGCGATAATAACTGCATTATATGGGTAATAATGCACGTTATATTGCTAGTAGTATAAGTAATAAGTATAATTATTACAGTTCCAGCGATAATAACTGCATAATATGGGTAATAATGCACGTTATATTGCTAATAATATAAGTAATGAGTACAATTATTACATTTCTAGCGATAATAACTGCATTATATGGGTAATAATGCACGTTATATTGCTAACAATATAAGTAATAAGTATAATTATTACAGTTCTAGCGATAATAACTGCATTATATGGGTCAAAATGCATGTTACATTGATAATATTGGGAGTAATAAGTATATTTATTATGGTTCTAGAGATAATAACTGCATAATATGGGTAATAATGCATGTTATATTGATAATAATATAAGGAATAAGTATAATTATTACAGTTCTAACGATAATACCTCCATTATATGGGTAATAATGCATGTTATATTGATGATAATGAAAGTAATACGTATATTTATTATAGTTCTAGCGATAATAACTGCATAATATGGGTAATAATGCATGTTATATTGAGAATAATATAAGTAATAAGTATAATTATTACAGTTCTGGCGATAATAACTGCATTATATGGGTAATAATGCACGTTATATTGCTAATAGTATAAGTAATAAGTATAATTATTACAGTTCTTGCGATAATACCTCCATTATATGGGTAATAATGCATGTTATATTGATAATAATATAAGTAACAAGTATAATTATTACAGTTCTGGCGATAATAACTGCATTATATGGGTAATAATGCACGTTATATTGCTAATAATATAAGTAATAAGTATAATTATTACAGTTCTAGCGATTATAACTGCATTATATGGGTAATAATGCATGTTATATTGATAATATCGGGAGTAATAAGTATAATTATTATAGTTCTAGCGATAATAATAGTAAAATATGGCAAATAGTGCATGTTATATTGATAATAATAAAAGTAATAAGTATATTTATTACAGTTCTATCGATAATAACTGCATAATATGGGTAATAATGCATGTTATATTGATGATAATAAAAGAATACGTATATTTATTATAGTTCTAGCGATAATAACTGCATAATATGGGTAATAATGCATGTTATATTGATAATAATATAAGTAATAAGTATAATTATTACAGTTCTAGCGATAATAACTGCATTATATGGGTAATAATGCACGTTATATTGCTAGTAGTATAAGTAATAAGTATAATTATTACAGTTCTAGCGATAATAACTGCATAATATGGGTAATAATGCACGTTATATTGCTAATAATATAAGTAATGAGTACAATTATTACATTTCTAGCGATAATAACTGCATTATATGGGTAATAATGCACGTTATATTGCTAACAATATAAGTAATAAGTATAATTATTACAGTTCTAGCGATAATAACTGCATTATATGGGTAATAATGCATGTTATATTGATGATAATGAAAGTAATACGTATATTTATTGTAGTTCTAGCGATAATAACTGCATAATATGGGTAATAATGCATGTTATATTGAGAATTATATAAGTAATAAGTATAATTATTACAGTTCTAGCGATAATACCTCCATTATATGGGTAATAATGCACGTTATATTGCTAATAATATAAGTAATGAGTACAATTATTACAGTTCTAGCGATAATAACTGCATTATATGGGTAATAATGCATGTTATATTGATAATAACATAAGTAATAAGTATAATTATTACAGTTCTAGCGATGATAACTGCATTATATGGGTAATAATGCATGTTATATTGATAATATCGGGAGTAATACGTATAATTATTATAGTTCTAGCGATAATAATAGTAAAATATGGCAAATAGTGCATGTTATATTGATAATAATAAAAGTAATAAGTATATTTATTACAGTTCTATCGATAATAACTGCATAATATGGGTAATAATGCATGTTATATTGAAGATAATAAAAGTAATACGTATATTTATTATAGTTCTAGCGATAATAACTGCATAATATGGGTAATAATGCATGTTATATTGATAATAATATAAGTAGTAAGTATAATTATTACAGTTCTAGCGATAATAACTGCATTATATGGGTAATAATGCACGTTATATTGCTAACAATATAAGTAATAAGTATAATTATTACAGTTCTAGCGATAATAACTGCATAATATGGGTAATAATGCACGTTATATTGCTAATAATATAAGTAATGAGTACAATTATTACATTTCTAGCGATAATAACTGCATTATATGGGTAATAATGCACGTTATATTGCTAATAATATAAGTAATAAGTATAATTATTACAGTTCTAGCGATAATAACTGCATTATATGGGTAATAATGCATGTTACATTGATAATATTGGGAGTAATAAGTGTATTTATTATAGTTCTAGCGATAATAACTGCATAATATGGGTAATAATGCATGTTATATTTATAATAATATAAGTAATAAGTATAATTATTACAGTTCTAGCAATAATACCTCCATTATATGGGTAATAATGCATGTTATATTGATGATAATGAAAGTAATACGTATATTTATTATAGTTCTTGCGATAATAACTGCATAATATGGGTAATAATGCATGTTATATTGAGAATAGTATAAGTAATAAGTATAATTATTACAGTTCTGGCGATAATAACTGCACTATATGGGTAACAATGCACGTGATATTGCTAATAGTATAAGTAATAAGTATAATTATTACAGTTCTAGCAATAATACCTCCATTATATGGGTGATGATGCATGTTATATTGATAATAATATAAGTAATAAGTATAATTATTACAGTTCTAGCGATAATAACTGTATTATATGGGTAATAATGCACGTTATATTGCTAATAGTATAAGTAATAAGTATAATTATTACAGTTCTTGCGATAATACCTCCATTATATGGGTAATAATGCACGTTATATTGCTAATATTATAAGTAATGAGTACAATTATTACAGTTCTAGCGATAATAACTGCATTATATGGGTAATAATGCACGTTATATTGCTAATAATATAAGTAATAAGTATAATTATTACAGTTCTAGCGATAATAACTGCATTATATGGGTAATAATGCATGTTACATTGATAATATTGGGAGTAATAAGTGTATTTATGATAGTTCTAGCGATAATAACTGCATAATATGGGTAATAATGCATGTTATATTGATAATAATATAAGTAATAAGTATAATTATTACAGTTCTAGCAATAATACCTCCATTATATGGGTAATAATGCATGTTATATTGATGATAATGAAAGTGATACGTATATTTATTATAGTTCTTGCGATAATAACTGCATCATATGGGTAATAATGCATGTTATATTGAGAATAATATAAGTAATAAGTATAATTATTACAGTTCTGGCGATAATAACTGCATTATATGGGTAACAATGCACGTTATATTGCTAATAGTATAAGTAATAAGTATAATTATTACAGTTCTAGCAATAATACCTCCATTATATGGGTAATAATGCATGTTATATTGATAACAATATAAGTAATAAGTATAATTATTACAGTTCTAGCGATAATAACTGCATTATATGGGTAATAATGCATGTTATATTGATAATATTGGGAGTAATAAGTATATTTATTATGGTTCTAGAGATAATACCTCCATTATATGGGTAATAATGCATGTTATATTGATAATAATATAAGTAATAAGTATAATTATTACAGTTCTAGCGATAATAACTGCATTATATGGGTAATAATGCACGTTATATTGCTAATAATATAAGTAATAAGTATAATTATTACAGTTCTAGCAATAATACCTCCATTATATGGGTAATAATGCATGTTATATTGATGATAATGATAGTGATACGTATATTTATTATAGTTCTTGCGATAATAACTGCATAATATGGGTAATAATGCATGTTATATTGAGAATAATATAAGTAATAAGTATAATTATTACAGTTCTGGCGATAATAACTGCATTATATGGGTAACAATGCACGTTACATTGCTAATAGTATAAGTAATAAGTATAATTATTACAGTTCTAGCAATAATACCTCCATTATATGGGTAATAATGCATGTTATATTGATAATAATATAAGTAATAAGTATAATTATTACAGTTCTAGCGATAATAACTGCATTATATGGGTAATAATGCATGTTATATTGATAATAATATAAGTAATAAGTATAATTATTACAGTTCTAGCGATAATAACTGCATTATATGGGTAATAGTGCATGTTACATTGATAATATTGGGAGTAATAAGTGTATTTATGATAGTTCTAGCGATAATAACTGCATAATATGGGTAATAATGCATGTTATATTGATAATAATATAAGTAATAAGTATAATTATTACAGTTCTAGCAATAATACCTCCATTATATGGGTAATAATGCATGTTATATTGATGATAATGATAGTGATACGTATATTTATTATAGTTCTTGCGATAATAACTGCATCATATGGGTAATAATGCATGTTATATTGAGAATAATATAAGTAATAAGTATAATTATTACAGTTCTGGCGATAATAACTGCATTATATGGGTAACAAAGCACGTTACATTGCTAATAGTATAAGTAATAAGTATAATTATTACAGTTCTTGCAATAATACCTCCATTATATGGGTAATAATGCATGTTATATTGATAATAATATAAGTAATAAGTATAATTATTACAGTTCTAGCGATAATAGCTGCATTATATGGGTAATAATGCATGTTATATTGATAATAATATAAGTAATAAGTATAATTATTACAGTTCTAGCGATAATAACTGCATTATATGGGTAATAGTGCATGTTACATTGATAATATTGGGAGTAATAAGTGTATTTATGATAGTTCTAGCGATAATAACTGCATAATATGGGTAATAATGCATGTTATATTGATAATAATATAAGTAATAAGTATAATTATTACAGTTCTAGCAATAATACCTCCATTATATGGGTAATAATGCATGTTATATTGATGATAATGATAGTGATACGTATATTTATTATAGTTCTTGCGATAATAACTGCATCATATGGGTAATAATGCATGTTATATTGAGAATAATATAAGTAATAAGTATAATTATTACAGTTCTGGCGATAATAACTGCATTATATGGGTAACAATGCACGTTACATTGCTAATAGTATAAGTAATAAGTATAATTATTACTGTTCTAGCAATAATACCTCCATTATATGGGTAATAATGCATGTTATATTGATAATAATATAAGTAATAAGTATAATTATTACAGTTCTAGCGATAATAACTGCATTATATGGGTAATAATGCATGTTATATTGATAATAATATAAGTAATAAGTATAATTATTACAGTTCTAGTGATAATAACTGCATTATATGGGTAATAGTGCATGTTACATTGATAATATTGGGAGTAATAAGTGTATTTATGATAGTTCTAGCGATAATAACTGCATAATATGGGTAATAATGCATGTTATATTTATAATAATATAAGTAATAAGTATAATTATTACAGTTCTAACGATAATACCTCCATTATATGGGTAATAATGCATGTTATATTGATGATAATGAAAGTAATACGTATATTTATTATAGTTCTTGCGATAATAACTGCATAATATGGGTAATAATGCATGTTATATTGAGAATAATATAAGTAATAAGTATAATTATTACAGTTCTGGCGATAATAACTGCATTATATGGGTAATAATGCACGTTATATTGCTAATAGTATAAGTAATAAGTATAATTATTACAGTTCTTGCGATAATACCTCCATTATATGGGTAATAATGCACGTTATATTGCTAATAATATAAGTAATGAGTACAATTATTACAGTTCTAGCGATAATAACTGCATTATATGGGTAATAATTTACGTTATATTGCTAATAATATAAGTAATAAGTATAATTATTACAGTTCTAGCGATAATAACTGCATTATATGGGTAATAATGCATGTTACATTGATAATATTGGGAGTAATAAGTGTATTTATGATAGTTCTAGCGATAATAACTGCATAATATGGGTAATAATGCATGTTATATTGATAATAATATAAGTAATAAGTATAATTATTACAGTTCTAGCAATAATACCTCCATTATATGGGTAATAATGCATGTTATATTGATGATAATGAAAGTGATACGTATATTTATTATAGTTCTTGCGATAATAACTGCATCATATGGGTGATAATGCATGTTATATTGATAATAATATAAGTAATAAGTATAATTATTACAGTTCTAGCGATAATAACTGTATTATATGGGTAATAATGCACGTTATATTGCTAACAATATAAGTAATAAGTATAATTATTACAGTTCTAGCGATAATAACTGCATTATATGGGTAATAATGCATGTTATATTGATAATATCGGGAGTAATAAGTATAATTATTATAGTTCTAGCGATAATAATAGTAAAATATGGCAAATAGTGCATGTTATATTGATAATAATAAAAGTAATAAGTATATTTATTACAGTTCTATCGATAATAACTGCATAATGTGGGTAATAATGCATGTTGTATTGATGATAATGAAAGTAATACGTATATTTATTATAGTTCTTGCGATAATAACTGCATAATATGGGTAATAATGCATGTTATATTGAGAATAGTATAAGTAATAAGTATAATTATTACAGTTCTGGCGATAATAACTGCACTATATGGGTAACAATGCACGTGATATTGCTAATAGTATAAGTAATAAGTATAATTATTACAGTTCTAGCAATAATACCTCCATTATATGGGTGATAATGCATGTTATATTGATAATAATATAAGTAATAAGTATAATTATTACAGTTCTAGCGATAATAACTGTATTATATGGGTAATAATGCACGTTATATTGCTAACAATATAAGTAATAAGTATAATTATTACAGTTCTAGCGATAATAACTGCATTATATGGGTAATAATGCATGTTATATTGATAATAATATAAGTAATAAGTATAATTATTACAGTTCTAGCGATAATAACTGCATTATATGGGTAATAATGCATGTTACATTCATAATATTGGGAGTAATAAGTGTATTTATTATAGTTCTAGCGATAATAACTGCATAATATGGGTAATAATGCATGTTATATTGATAATAATGTAAGTAATAAGTATAATTATTACAGTTCTAGCAATAATACCTCCATTATATGGGTAATAATGCATGTTATATTGATGATAATGATAGTGATACGTATATTTATTATAGTTCCTGCGATAATAACTGCATCATATGGGTAATAATGCATGTTATATTGAGAATAAAATAAGTAATAAGTATAATTATTACAGTTCTGGCGATAATAACTGCATTATATGGGTAACAATGCACGTTACATTGCTAATAGTATAAGTAATAAGTATAATTATTTCAGTTCTAGCAATAATACCTCCATTATATGGGTAATAATGCATGTTATATTGATAATAATATAAGTAATAAGTATAATTATTACAGTTCTAGCGATAATAACTGCATTATATGGGTAATAATGCATGTTATATTGATAATATTGGGAGTAATAAGTATATTTATTATGGTTCTAGAGATAATACCTCCATTATATGGGTAATAATGCATGTTATATTGATAATAATATAAGTAATAAGTATAATTATTACAGTTCTAGCGATAATAACTGCATTATATGGGTAACAATGCACGTGATATTGCTAATAGTATAAGTAATAAGTATAATTATTACAGTTCTAGCAATAATACCTCCATTATATGGGTGATAATGCATGTTATATTGATAATAATATAAGTAATAAGTATAATTATTACAGTTCTAGCGATAATAACTGTATTATATGGGTAATAATGCACGTTATATTGCTAACAATATAAGTAATAAGTATAATTATTACAGTTCTAGCGATAATAACTGTATTATATGGGTAATAATGCACGTTATATTGCTAACAATATAAGTAATAAGTATAATTATTACAGTTCTAGCGATAATAACTGCATTATATGGGTAATAATGCATGTTATATTGATAATAATATAAGTAGTAAGTATAATTATTACAGTTCTAGCGATAATAACTGCATTATATGGGTAATAATGCATGTTACATTCATAATATTGGGAGTAATAAGTGTATTTATGGTAGTTCTAGCGATAATAACTGCATAATATGGGTAATAATGCATGTTATATTGATAATAACGTAAGTAATAAGTATAATTATTACAGTTCTAGCAATAATACCTCCATTATATGGGTAATAATGCATGTTATATTGATGATAATGATAGTGATACGTATATTTATTATAGTTCCTGCGATAATAACTGCATCATATGGGTAATAATGCATGTTATATTGAGAATAAAATAAGTAATAAGTATAATTATTACAGTTCTGGCGATAATAACTGCATTATATGGGTAACAATGCACGTTACATTGCTAATAGTATAAGTAATAAGTATAATTATTTCAGTTCTAGCAATAATACCTCCATTATATGGGTAATAATGCATGTTATATTGATAATAATATAAGTAATAAGTATAATTATTACAGTTCTAGCGATAATAACTGCATTATATGGGTAATAATGCATGTTATATTGATAATATTGGGAGTAATAAGTATATTTATTATGGTTCTAGAGATAATACCTCCATTATATGGGTAATAATGCATGTTATATTGATAATAATATAAGTAATAAGTATAATTATTACAGTTTTAGCGATAATAACTGCATTATATGGGTAATAATGCACGTTATATTGCTAATAATATAAGTAATAGGTATAATTATTACAGTTCTAGCGATAATAACTGCATTATATGGGTAATAATGCATGTTATATTGATAATATCGGGTGTAATAAGTATAATTATTACAGTTCTAGCGATAATAACTGCATTATATGGGTAATAATGCATGTTATATTGATAATATCGGGAGTAATAAGTATAATTATTATAGTTCTAGCGATAATAATAGTAAAATATGGCAAATAGTGCATGTTATATTGATAATAATAAAAGTAATAAGTATATTTATTACAGTTCTATCGATAATAACTGCATAATATGGGTAATAATGCATGTTATATTGAGAATAATATAAGTAATAAGTATAATTATTACAGTTCTGGCGATAATAACTGCATTATATGGGTAATAATGCACGTTATATTGCTAATAGTATAAGTAATAAGTATAATTATTACAGTTCTTGCGATAATACCTCCATTATATGGGTAATAATGCTCGTTATATTGCTAATAATATAAGTAATGAGTACAATTATTACAGTTCTAGCGATAATAACTGCATTATATGGGTAATAATGCACGTTATATTGCTAATAATATAAGTAATAAGTATAATTATTACAGTTCTAGCGATAATAACTGCATTATATGGGTAATAATGCATGTTACATTGATAATATTGGGAGTAATAAGTGTATTTATGATAGTTCTAGCGATAATAACTGCATAATATGGGTAATAATGCATGTTATATTGATAATAATATAAGTAATAAGTATAATTATTACAGTTCTCGCAATAATACCTCCATTATATGGGTAATAATGCATGTTATATTGATAATAATATAAGTAATGAGTATAATTATTACAGTTCTAGCGATAATAACTGCATTATATGGGTAATAATGCATGTTATATTGATAATATTGGGAGTAATAAGTATATTTATTATGGTTCTAGAGATAATACCTCCATTATATGGGTAATAATGCATGTTATATTGATAATAATATAAGTAATAAGTATAATTATTACAGTTCTAGCGATAATAACTGCATTATATGGGTAATAATGCACGTTATTTTGCTAATAATATAAGTAATAAGTATAATTATTACAGTTCTAGCGATAATAACTGCATTATATGGGTAATAATGCATGTTATATTGATAATATCGGGAGTAATAAGTATAATTATTACAGTTCTAGCGATAATAGCTGCATTACATGGGTAATAATGCATGTTATATTGATAATATCGGGAGTAGTAAGTATAATTATTATAGTTCTAGCGATAATAATAGTAAAATATGGCAAATAGTGCATGTTATATTGATAATAATAAAAGTATTAAGTATATTTATTATAGTTCTATCGATAATAACTGCATAATATGGGTAATAATGCATGTTATATTGATGATAATGCAAGTAGTAAGTATATTTATTACAGTTCTAGCGATAATAACTGCATTATATGCGTAATAATGCATGTTATATTGATAACATCGGGAGTAATAAGTATAATTATTACAGTTCTAGCGATAATAATAGTAAAATATGGCTAATAGTACATGTTATACTGATAATAATAAAAGTAATAAGTATATTTATTATACTTCTGTCGATAATAACTGCATTATATGGGTAATAATGCATGTTGTATTGATAATATCGGGAGTAATAAGTATAATTAATACAGTTCTAGCGATAATAACTGCATTATATGGGTAATAATGGATGTTATATTGATAATATCGGGAGTAATAAGTATAATTATTACAGTTCTAGCGATAATACTAGTAAAATATGGGTAAGAGTGCCTGTTATATTGATAATAATGAAAGTAATAACTATATTTATTATACTTCTGTCGATAATAACTGCATTATATGGGTAATAATGCACGTTATATTGCTAACAATATAAGTAATAAGTATAATTATTACAGTTCTAGCGATAATAACTGCATTATATGGGTCAAAATGCATGTTATATTGATAATATTGGGAGTAATAAGTATATTCATTATGGTTCTAGAGATAATAACTGCATAATATGGGTATTAATGCATGTTATATTGAGAATAATATAAGTAATAAGTATAATTATTACAGTTCTAGCGATAATAACTGCATTATATGGGTAATAATGCATGTTACATTGATAATATTGGGAGTAATAAGTGTATTTATTACAGTTCTAGCGATAATAACTGCATAATATGGGTAATAATGCATGTTATATTTATAATAATATAAGTAATAAGTATAATTATTACAGTTCTAGCAATAATACCTCCATTATATGGGTAATAATGCATGTTATATTGATGATAATGAAAGTAATACGTATATTTATTATAGTTCTAGCGATAATAACTGCATAATATGGGTAATAATGCATGTTATATTGAGAATAATATAAGTAATAAGTATAATTATTACAGTTCTGGCGATAATAACTGCATTATATGGGTAATAATGCACGTTATATTGCTAATAGTATAAGTAATAAGTATAATTATTACAGTTCTAGCGATAATACCTCCATTATATGGGTAATAATGCATGTTATATTGATAATGATATAAGTAATAAGTATAATTATTACAGTTCTAGCGATAATAACTACATAATATGGGTAATAATGCACGTTATATTGCTAATAATATAAGAAATGAGTACAATTATTACAGTTCTAGCGATAATAACTGCATTATATGGGTAATAATGCATGTTATATTGATAATAACATAAGTAATAAGTATAATTATTACAGTTCTAGCGATAATAACTGCATTATATGGGTAATAATGCATGTTATATTGATAATATCGGGAGTAATAGGTATAATTATTATAGTTCTAGCGATAATAATAGTAAAATATGGCAAATAGTGCATGTTATATTGATAATAATAAAAGTAATAAGTATATTTATTACAGTTCTATCGATAATAACTGCATAATATGGGTAATAATGCATGTTATATTGATGATAATAAAAGTAATACGTATATTTATTATAGTTCTAGCGATAATAACTGCATAATATGGGTAATAATGCATGTTATATTGATAATAATATAAGTAATAAGTATAATTATTACAGTTCTAGCGATAATAACTGCATTATATGGGTAATAATGCACGTTATATTGCTAGTAGTATAAGTAATAAGTATAATTATTACAGTTCTAGCGATAATAACTGCATAATATGGGTAATAATGCACGTTATATTGCTAATAATATAAGTAATGAGTACAATTATTACATTTCTAGCGATAATAACTGCATTATATGGGTAATAATGCACGTTATATTGCTAATAATATAAGTAATAAGTATAATTATTACAGTTCTAGCGATAATAACTGCATTATATGGGTAATAATGCATGTTACATTGATAATATTGGGAGTAATAAGTGTATTTATTATAGTTCTAGCGATAATAACTGCATAATATGGGTAATAATGCATGTTATATTAATAATAATATAAGTAATAAGTATAATAATTACAGTTCTAGCAATAATACCTCCATTATATGGGTAATAATGCATGTTATATTGATGATAATGAAAGTAATACGTATATTTATTATAGTTCTTGAGATAATAACTGCATAATATGGGTAATAATGCATATTATATTGAGAATAGTATAAGTAATAAGTATAATTATTACAGTTCTGGCGATAATAACTGCATTATATGGGTAACAATGCACGTGATATTGCTAATAGTATAAGTAATAAGTATAATTATTACAGTTCTAGCAATAATACCTCCATTATATGGGTGATAATGCATGTTATATTGATAATAATATAAGTAATAAGTATAATTATTACAGTTCTAGCGATAATAACTGTATTATATGGGTAATAATGCACGTTATATTGCTAACAATATAAGTAATAAGTATAATTATTACAGTTCTAGCGATAATAACTGCATTATATGGGTAAAAATGCATGTTATATTGATAATATTGGGAGTAATAAGTATATTTATTATGGTTCTAGAGATAATAACTGCATAATATGGGTAATAATGCATGTTATATTGATGATAATGCAAGTAGTAAGTATATTTATTACAGTTCTAGCGATAATAACTGCATTATATGCGTAATAATGCATGTTATATTGATAACATCGGGAGTAATAAGTATAATTATTACAGTTCTAGCGATAATAATAGTAAAATATGGCTAATAGTACATGTTATACTGATAATAATAAAAGTAATAAGTATATTTATTATACTTCTGTCGATAATAACTGCATTATATGGGTAATAATGCATGTTGTATTGATAATATCGGGAGTAATAAGTATAATTAATACAGTTCTAGCGATAATAACTGCATTATATGGGTAATAATGGATGTTATATTGATAATATCGGGAGTAATAAGTATAATTATTACAGTTCTAGCGATAATACTAGTAAAATATGGGTAAGAGTGCCTGTTATATTGATAATAATGAAAGTAATAACTATATTTATTATACTTCTGTCGATAATAACTGCGTTATATGGGTAATAATGCATGTTATATTGATAATAATATTAGTAATAAGTATAATTATTACAGTTCTAGCTATAATAACTCCATTATATGGGTAATAAAGCATGTTATATTGATAATAATAAAAGTAATAAGTATATTTATTACAGTTCTATCCAAAATAACTGCATAATATGGGTAATAATGCATGCTATATTGATGATAATATAACTAATAAGTATAATTATTACAGTTCTAGCGATGATAACTGCAATTCATGGGTAACGATGCACGTTATATTGCTAATAATATAAGTAATAAGTATAATTATTACAGTTCTAGCGATAATAACTGCATTATATGGGTAATAATGCACGTTATATTGCTAACAATATAAGTAATAAGTATAATTATTACAGTTCTAGCGATAATAACTGCATTATATGGGTCAAAATGCATGTTATATTGATAATATTGGGAGTAATAAGTATATTTATTATGGTTCTAGAGATAATAACTGCATAATATGGGTATTAATGCATGTTATATTGAGAATAATATAAGTAATAAGTATAATTATTACAGTTCTAGCGATAATAGCTGCATTACATGGGTAATAATGCATGTTATATTGATAATATCGGGAGTAGTAAGTATAATTATTATAGTTCTAGCGATAATAATAGTAAAATATGGCAAATAGTGCATGTTATATTGATAATAATAAAAGTATTAAGTATATTTATTATAGTTCTATCGATAATAACTGCATAATATGGGTAATAATGCATGTTATATTGATGATAATGCAAGTAGTAAGTATATTTATTACAGTTCTAGCGATAATAACTGCATTATATGCGTAATAATGCATGTTATATTGATAACATCGGGAGTAATAAGTATAATTATTACAGTTCTAGCGATAATAACTGCATTATATGGGTCAAAATGCATGTTATATTGATAATATTGGGAGTAATAAGTATATTTATTATGGTTCTAGAGATAATAACTGCATAATATGGGTATTAATGCATGTTATATTGAGAATAATATAAGTAATAAGTATAATTATTACAGTTCTAGCGATAATAACTGCATTATATGGGTAATAATGCATGTTACATTGATAATATTGGGAGTAATAAGTGTATTTATTACAGTTCTAGCGATAATAACTGCATAATATGGGTAATAATGCATGTTATATTTATAATAATATAAGTAATAAGTATAATTATTACAGTTCTAGCAATAATACCTCCATTATATGGGTAATAATGCATGTTATATTGATGATAATGAAAGTAATACGTATATTTATTATAGTTCTAGCGATAATAACTGCATAATATGGGTAATAATGCATGTTATATTGAGAATAATATAAGTAATAAGTATAATTATTACAGTTCTGGCGATAATAACTGCATTATATGGGTAATAATGCACGTTATATTGCTAATAGTATAAGTAATAAGTATAATTATTACAGTTCTAGCGATAATACCTCCATTATATGGGTAATAATGCATGTTATATTGATAATGATATAAGTAATAAGTATAATTATTACAGTTCTAGCGATAATAACTACATAATATGGGTAATAATGCACGTTATATTGCTAATAATATAAGAAATGAGTACAATTATTACAGTTCTAGCGATAATAACTGCATTATATGGGTAATAATGCATGTTATATTGATAATAACATAAGTAATAAGTATAATTATTACAGTTCTAGCGATAATAACTGCATTATATGGGTAATAATGCATGTTATATTGATAATATCGGGAGTAATAGGTATAATTATTATAGTTCTAGCGATAATAATAGTAAAATATGGCAAATAGTGCATGTTATATTGATAATAATAAAAGTAATAAGTATATTTATTACAGTTCTATCGATAATAACTGCATAATATGGGTAATAATGCATGTTATATTGATGATAATAAAAGTAATACGTATATTTATTATAGTTCTAGCGATAATAACTGCATAATATGGGTAATAATGCATGTTATATTGATAATAATATAAGTAATAAGTATAATTATTACAGTTCTAGCGATAATAACTGCATTATATGGGTAATAATGCACGTTATATTGCTAGTAGTATAAGTAATAAGTATAATTATTACAGTTCTAGCGATAATAACTGCATAATATGGGTAATAATGCACGTTATATTGCTAATAATATAAGTAATGAGTACAATTATTACATTTCTAGCGATAATAACTGCATTATATGGGTAATAATGCACGTTATATTGCTAATAATATAAGTAATAAGTATAATTATTACAGTTCTAGCGATAATAACTGCATTATATGGGTAATAATGCATGTTACATTGATAATATTGGGAGTAATAAGTGTATTTATTATAGTTCTAGCGATAATAACTGCATAATATGGGTAATAATGCATGTTATATTTATAATAATATAAGTAATAAGTATAATAATTACAGTTCTAGCAATAATACCTCCATTATATGGGTAATAATGCATGTTATATTGATGATAATGAAAGTAATACGTATATTTATTATAGTTCTTGCGATAATAACTGCATAATATGGGTAATAATGCATATTATATTGAGAATAGTATAAGTAATAAGTATAATTATTACAGTTCTGGCGATAATAACTGCATTATATGGGTAACAATGCACGTGATATTGCTAATAGTATAAGTAATAAGTATAATTATTACAGTTCTAGCAATAATACCTCCATTATATGGGTGATAATGCATGTTATATTGATAATAATATAAGTAATAAGTATAATTATTACAGTTCTAGCGATAATAACTGTATTATATGGGTAATAATGCACGTTATATTGCTAACAATATAAGTAATAAGTATAATTATTACAGTTCTAGCGATAATAACTGCATTATATGGGTAAAAATGCATGTTATATTGATAATATTGGGAGTAATAAGTATATTTATTATGGTTCTAGAGATAATAACTGCATAATATGGGTAATAATGCATGTTATATTGATGATAATGCAAGTAGTAAGTATATTTATTACAGTTCTAGCGATAATAACTGCATTATATGCGTAATAATGCATGTTATATTGATAACATCGGGAGTAATAAGTATAATTATTACAGTTCTAGCGATAATAATAGTAAAATATGGCTAATAGTACATGTTATACTGATAATAATAAAAGTAATAAGTATATTTATTATACTTCTGTCGATAATAACTGCATTATATGGGTAATAATGCATGTTGTATTGATAATATCGGGAGTAATAAGTATAATTAATACAGTTCTAGCGATAATAACTGCATTATATGGGTAATAATGGATGTTATATTGATAATATCGGGAGTAATAAGTATAATTATTACAGTTCTAGCGATAATACTAGTAAAATATGGGTAAGAGTGCCTGTTATATTGATAATAATGAAAGTAATAACTATATTTATTATACTTCTGTCGATAATAACTGCATTATATGGGTAATAATGCATGTTATATTGATAATAATATTAGTAATAAGTATAATTATTACAGTTCTAGCTATAATAACTCCATTATATGGGTAATAAAGCATGTTATATTGATAATAATAAAAGTAATAAGTATATTTATTACAGTTCTATCCAAAATAACTGCATAATATGGGTAATAATGCATGCTATATTGATGATAATATAACTAATAAGTATAATTATTACAGTTCTAGCGATGATAACTGCAATTTATGGGTAACGATGCACGTTATATTGCTAATAATATAAGTAATAAGTATAATTATTACCGTTCTAGCGATAATAACTGCATAATATGGGTAATAATGCTTGTTATATTGATAATAATATAAGTAATAAGTATAATTATTACAGTTCTAGCGATAATAACTGCATTATATGGGTAATAATGCACGTTATGTTGCTAACAATATAAGTAATAAGTATAATTATTACAGTTCTAGCGATAATAACTGCATTATATGGGTCAAAATGCATGTTATATTGATAATATTGGGAGTAATAAGTATATTTATTATGGTTCTAGAGATAATAACTGCATAATATGGGTATTAATGCATGTTATATTGAGAATAATATAAGTAATAAGTATAATTATTACAGTTCTAGCGATAATAACTGCATTATATGGGTAATAATGCATGTTATATTGATAATATCGGGAGTAATAAGTATAATTATTATAGTTCTAGCGATAATAATATTAAAATATGGCAAATAGTGCATGTTATATTGATAATAATAAAAGTAATAAGTATATTTATTACAGTTCTATCGATAATAACTGCATAATATGGGTAATAATGCATGTTATATTGATGATAATAAAAGAATACGTATATTTATTATAGTTCTAGCGATAATAACTGCATAATATGGGTAATAATGCATGTTATATTGATAATAATATAAGTAATAAGTATAATTATTACAGTTCTAGCGATAATAACTGCATTATATGGGTAATAATGCACGTTATATTGCTAGTAGTATAAGTAATAAGTATAATTATTACAGTTCTAGCGATAATAACTGCATAATATGGGTAATAATGCACGTTATATTGCTAATAATATAAGTAATGAGTACAATTATTACATTTCTAGCGATAATAACTGCATTATATGGGTAATGCACGTTATATTGCTAACAATATAAGTAATAAGTATAATTATTACAGTTCTAGCGATAATAACTGCATTATATGGGTCAAAATGCATGTTATATTGATAATATTGGGAGTAATAAGTATATTTATTATGGTTCTAGAGATAATAACTGCATAATATGGGTAATAATGCATGTTATATTGATAATAATATAAGGAATAAGTATAATTATTACAGTTCTAACGATAATACCTCCATTATATGGGTAATAATGCATGTTATATTGATGATAATGAAAGTAATACGTATATTTATTATAGTTCTAGCGATAATAACTGCATAATATGGGTAATAATGCATGCTATATTGAGAATAATATAAGTAATAAGTATAATTATTACAGTTCTGGCGATAATAACTGCATTATATGGGTAATAATGCACGTTATATTGCTAATAGTATAAGTAATAAGTATAATTATTACAGTTCTTGCGATAATACCTCCATTATATGGGTAATAATGCATGTTATATTGATAATAATATAAGTAACAAGTATAATTATTACAGTTCTGGCGATAATAACTGCATTATATGGGTAATAATGCACGTTATATTGCTAATAATATAAGTAATAAGTATAATTATTACAGTTCTAGCGATAATAACTGCATTATATGGGTAATAATGCATGTTATATTGATAATATCGGGAGTAATAAGTATAATTATTATAGTTCTAGCGATAATAATAGTAAAATATGGCAAATAGTGCATGTTATATTGATAATAATAAAAGTAATAAGTATATTTATTACAGTTCTATCGATAATAACTGCATAATATGGGTAATAATGCATGTTATATTGATGATAATAAAAGAATACGTATATTTATTATAGTTCTAGCGATAATAACTGCATAATATGGGTAATAATGCATGTTATATTGAGAATAATATAAGTAATAAGTATAATTATTACAGTTCTGGCGATAATAACTGCATTATATGGGTAATAATGCACGTTATATTGCTAATAGTATAAGTAATAAGTATAATTATTACAGTTCTAGCGATAATACCTCCATTATATGGGTAATAATGCATGTTATATTGATAATGATATAAGTAATAAGTATAATTATTACAGTTCTAGCGATAATAACTACATAATATGGGTAATAATGCACGTTATATTGCTAATAATATAAGAAATGAGTACAATTATTACAGTTCTAGCGATAATAACTGCATTATATGGGTAATAATGCATGTTATATTGATAATAACATAAGTAATAAGTATAATTATTACAGTTCTAGCGATAATAACTGCATTATATGGGTAATAATGCATGTTATATTGATAATATCGGGAGTAATAGGTATAATTATTATAGTTCTAGCGATAATAATAGTAAAATATGGCAAATAGTGCATGTTATATTGATAATAATAAAAGTAATAAGTATATTTATTACAGTTCTATCGATAATAACTGCATAATATGGGTAATAATGCATGTTATATTGATGATAATAAAAGTAATACGTATATTTATTATAGTTCTAGCGATAATAACTGCATAATATGGGTAATAATGCATGTTATATTGATAATAATATAAGTAATAAGTATAATTATTACAGTTCTAGCGATAATAACTGCATTATATGGGTAATAATGCACGTTATATTGCTAGTAGTATAAGTAATAAGTATAATTATTACAGTTCTAGCGATAATAACTGCATAATATGGGTAATAATGCACGTTATATTGCTAATAATATAAGTAATGAGTACAATTATTACATTTCTAGCGATAATAACTGCATTATATGGGTAATAATGCACGTTATATTGCTAATAATATAAGTAATAAGTATAATTATTACAGTTCTAGCGATAATAACTGCATTATATGGGTAATAATGCATGTTACATTGATAATATTGGGAGTAATAAGTGTATTTATTATAGTTCTAGCGATAATAACTGCATAATATGGGTAATAATGCATGTTATATTTATAATAATATAAGTAATAAGTATAATAATTACAGTTCTAGCAATAATACCTCCATTATATGGGTAATAATGCATGTTATATTGATGATAATGAAAGTAATACGTATATTTATTATAGTTCTTGCGATAATAACTGCATAATATGGGTAATAATGCATATTATATTGAGAATAGTATAAGTAATAAGTATAATTATTACAGTTCTGGCGATAATAACTGCATTATATGGGTAACAATGCACGTGATATTGCTAATAGTATAAGTAATAAGTATAATTATTACAGTTCTAGCAATAATACCTCCATTATATGGGTGATAATGCATGTTATATTGATAATAATATAAGTAATAAGTATAATTATTACAGTTCTAGCGATAATAACTGTATTATATGGGTAATAATGCACGTTATATTGCTAACAATATAAGTAATAAGTATAATTATTACAGTTCTAGCGATAATAACTGCATTATATGGGTAAAAATGCATGTTATATTGATAATATTGGGAGTAATAAGTATATTTATTATGGTTCTAGAGATAATAACTGCATAATATGGGTAATAATGCATGTTATATTGATGATAATGCAAGTAGTAAGTATATTTATTACAGTTCTAGCGATAATAACTGCATTATATGCGTAATAATGCATGTTATATTGATAACATCGGGAGTAATAAGTATAATTATTACAGTTCTAGCGATAATAATAGTAAAATATGGCTAATAGTACATGTTATACTGATAATAATAAAAGTAATAAGTATATTTATTATACTTCTGTCGATAATAACTGCATTATATGGGTAATAATGCATGTTGTATTGATAATATCGGGAGTAATAAGTATAATTAATACAGTTCTAGCGATAATAACTGCATTATATGGGTAATAATGGATGTTATATTGATAATATCGGGAGTAATAAGTATAATTATTACAGTTCTAGCGATAATACTAGTAAAATATGGGTAAGAGTGCCTGTTATATTGATAATAATGAAAGTAATAACTATATTTATTATACTTCTGTCGATAATAACTGCATTATATGGGTAATAATGCATGTTATATTGATAATAATATTAGTAATAAGTATAATTATTACAGTTCTAGCTATAATAACTCCATTATATGGGTAATAAAGCATGTTATATTGATAATAATAAAAGTAATAAGTATATTTATTACAGTTCTATCCAAAATAACTGCATAATATGGGTAATAATGCATGCTATATTGATGATAATATAACTAATAAGTATAATTATTACAGTTCTAGCGATGATAACTGCAATTTATGGGTAACGATGCACGTTATATTGCTAATAATATAAGTAATAAGTATAATTATTACCGTTCTAGCGATAATAACTGCATAATATGGGTAATAATGCTTGTTATATTGATAATAATATAAGTAATAAGTATAATTATTACAGTTCTAGCGATAATAACTGCATTATATGGGTAATAATGCACGTTATGTTGCTAACAATATAAGTAATAAGTATAATTATTACAGTTCTAGCGATAATAACTGCATTATATGGGTCAAAATGCATGTTATATTGATAATATTGGGAGTAATAAGTATATTTATTATGGTTCTAGAGATAATAACTGCATAATATGGGTATTAATGCATGTTATATTGAGAATAATATAAGTAATAAGTATAATTATTACAGTTCTAGCGATAATAACTGCATTATATGGGTAATAATGCATGTTATATTGATAATATCGGGAGTAATAAGTATAATTATTATAGTTCTAGCGATAATAATATTAAAATATGGCAAATAGTGCATGTTATATTGATAATAATAAAAGTAATAAGTATATTTATTACAGTTCTATCGATAATAACTGCATAATATGGGTAATAATGAATGTTATATTGATGATAATAAAAGAATACGTATATTTATTATAGTTCTAGCGATAATAACTGCATAATATGGGTAATAATGCATGTTATATTGATAATAATATAAGTAATAAGTATAATTATTACAGTTCTAGCGATAATAACTGCATTATATGGGTAATAATGCACGTTATATTGCTAGTAGTATAAGTAATAAGTATAATTATTACAGTTCTAGCGATAATAACTGCATAATATGGGTAATAATGCACGTTATATTGCTAATAATATAAGTAATGAGTACAATTATTACATTTCTAGCGATAATAACTGCATTATATGGGTAATGCACGTTATATTGCTAACAATATAAGTAATAAGTATAATTATTACAGTTCTAGCGATAATAACTGCATTATATGGGTCAAAATGCATGTTATATTGATAATATTGGGAGTAATAAGTATATTTATTATGGTTCTAGAGATAATAACTGCATAATATGGGTAATAATGCATGTTATATTGATAATAATATAAGGAATAAGTATAATTATTACAGTTCTAACGATAATACCTCCATTATATGGGTAATAATGCATGTTATATTGATGATAATGAAAGTAATACGTATATTTATTATAGTTCTAGCGATAATAACTGCATAATATGGGTAATAATGCATGCTATATTGAGAATAATATAAGTAATAAGTATAATTATTACAGTTCTGGCGATAATAACTGCATTATATGGGTAATAATGCACGTTATATTGCTAATAGTATAAGTAATAAGTATAATTATTACAGTTCTTGCGATAATACCTCCATTATATGGGTAATAATGCATGTTATATTGATAATAATATAAGTAACAAGTATAATTATTACAGTTCTGGCGATAATAACTGCATTATATGGGTAATAATGCACGTTATATTGCTAATAATATAAGTAATAAGTATAATTATTACAGTTCTAGCGATAATAACTGCATTATATGGGTAATAATGCATGTTATATTGATAATATCGGGAGTAATAAGTATAATTATTATAGTTCTAGCGATAATAATAGTAAAATATGGCAAATAGTGCATGTTATATTGATAATAATAAAAGTAATAAGTATATTTATTACAGTTCTATCGATAATAACTGCATAATATGGGTAATAATGCATGTTATATTGATGATAATAAAAGAATACGTATATTTATTATAGTTCTAGCGATAATAACTGCATAATATGGGTAATAATGCATGTTATATTGATAATAATATAAGTAATAAGTATAATTATTACAGTTCTAGCGATAATAACTGCATTATATGCGTAATAATGCACGTTATATTGCTAATAATATAAGTAATAAGTATAATTATTACAGTTCTAGCGATAATAACTGCATTATATGGGTAATAATGCATGTTATATTGATAATAATATAAGTAATAAGTATAATTATTACAGTTCTAGCGATAATAACTGCATTATATGGGTAATAATGCATGTTACATTGATAATATTGGGAGTAATAAGTGTATTTATTATAGTTCTAGCGATAATAACTGCATAATATGGGTAATAATGCATGTTATATTTATAATAATATAAGTAATAAGTATAATTATTACAGTTCTAGCAATAATACCTCCATTATATGGGTAATAATGCATGTTATATTGATGATAATGAAAGTAATACGTATATTTATTATAGTTCTTGCGATAATAACTGCATAATATGGGTAATAATGCATATTATATTGAGAATAGTATAAGTAATAAGTATAATTATTACAGTTCTGGCGATAATAACTGCATTATATGGGTAACAATGCACGTGATATTGCTAATAGTATAAGTAATAAGTATAATTATTACAGTTCTAGCAATAATACCTCCATTATATGGGTGATAATGCATGTTATATTGATAATAATATAAGTAATAAGTATAATTATTACAGTTCTAGCGATAATAACTGTATTATATGGGTAATAATGCACGTTATATTGCTAACAATATAAGTAATAAGTATAATTATTACAGTTCTAGCGATAATAACTGCATTATATGGGTAAAAATGCATGTTATATTGATAATATTGGGAGTAATAAGTATATTTATTATGGTTCTAGAGATAATAACTGCATAATATGGGTAATAATGCATGTTATATTGATGATAATGCAAGTAGTAAGTATATTTATTACAGTTCTAGCGATAATAACTGCATTATATGCGTAATAATGCAAGTTATATTGATAACATCGGGAGTAATAAGTATAATTATTACAGTTCTAGCGATAATAATAGTAAAATATGGCTAATAGTACATGTTATACTGATAATAATAAAAGTAATAAGTATATTTATTATACTTCTGTCGATAATAACTGCATTATATGGGTAATAATGCATGTTGTATTGATAATATCGGGAGTAATAAGTATAATTAATACAGTTCTAGCGATAATAACTGCATTATATGGGTAATAATGGATGTTATATTGATAATATCGGGAGTAATAAGTATAATTATTACAGTTCTAGCGATAATACTAGTAAAATATGGGTAAGAGTGCCTGTTATATTGATAATAATGAAAGTAATAACTATATTTATTATACTTCTGTCGATAATAACTGCATTATATGGGTAATAATGCATGTTATATTGATAATAATATTAGTAATAAGTATAATTATTACAGTTCTAGCTATAATAACTCCATTATATGGGTAATAAAGCATGTTATATTGATAATAATAAAAGTAATAAGTATATTTATTACAGTTCTATCCAAAATAACTGCATAATATGGGTAATAATGCATGCTATATTGATGATAATATAACTAATAAGTATAATTATTACAGTTCTAGCGATGATAACTGCAATTTATGGGTAACGATGCACGTTATATTGCTAATAATATAAGTAATAAGTATAATTATTACCGTTCTAGCGATAATAACTGCATAATATGGGTAATAATGCTTGTTATATTGATAATAATATAAGTAATAAGTATAATTATTACAGTTCTAGCGATAATAACTGCATTATATGGGTAATAATGCACGTTATATTGCTAACAATATAAGTAATAAGTATAATTATTACAGTTCTAGCGATAATAACTGCATTATATGGGTCAAAATGCATGTTATATTGATAATATTGGGAGTAATAAGTATATTTATTATGGTTCTAGAGATAATAACTGCATAATATGGGTATTAATGCATGTTATATTGAGAATAATATAAGTAATAAGTATAATTATTACAGTTCTAGCGATAATAACTGCATTATATGGGTAATAATGCATGTTATATTGATAATATCGGGAGTAATAAGTATAATTACTATAGTTCTAGCGATAATAATAGTAAAATATGGCAAATAGTGCATGTTATATTGATAATAATAAAAGTAATAAGTATATTTATTACAGTTCTATCGATAATAACTGCATAATATGGGTAATAATGCATGTTATATTGATGATAATAAAAGAATACGTATATTTATTATAGTTCTAGCGATAATAACTGCATAATATGGGTAATAATGCATGTTATATTGATAATAATATATGTAATAAGTATAATTATTACAGTTCTAGCGATAATAACTGCATTATATGGGTAATAATGCACGTTATATTGCTAGTAGTATAAGTAATAAGTATAATTATTACAGTTCTAGCGATAATAACTGCATAATATGGGTAATAATGCACGTTATATTGCTAATAATATAAGTAATGAGTACAATTATTACATTTCTAGCGATAATAACTGCATTATATGGGTAATAATGCACGTTATATTGCTAATAATATAAGTAATAAGTATAATTATTACAGTTCTAGCGATAATAACTGCATTATATGGGTAATAATGCATGTTACATTGATAATATTGGGAGTAATAAGTGTATTTATTATAGTTCTAGCGATAATAACTGCATAATATGGGTAATAATGCATGTTATATTGAGAATAATATAAGTAATAAGTATAATTATTACAGTTCTGGCGATAATAACTGCATTATATGGGTAATAATGCACGTTATATTGCTAATAGTATAAGTAATAAGTATAATTATTACAGTTCTAGCGATAATACCTCCATTATATGGGTAATAATGCATGTTATATTGATAATATCGGGAGTAATAGGTATAATTATTATAGTTCTAGCGATAATAATAGTAAAATATGGCAAATAGTGCATGTTATATTGATAATAATAAAAGTAATAAGTATATTTATTACAGTTCTATCGATAATAACTGCATAATATGGGTAATAATGCATGTTATATTGATGATAATAAAAGTAATACGTATATTTATTATAGTTCTAGCGATAATAACTGCATAATATGGGTAATAATGCATGTTATATTGATAATAATATAAGTAATAAGTATAATTATTACATTTCTAGCGATAATAACTGCATTATATGGGTAATAATGCACGTTATATTGCTAATAATATAAGTAATAAGTATAATTATTACAGTTCTAGCGATAATAACTGCATTATATGGGTAATAATGCATGTTACATTGATAATATTGGGAGTAATAAGTGTATTTATTATAGTTCTAGCGATAATAACTGCATTATATGGGTAATAATGCACGTTATATTGCTAGTAGTATAAGTAATAAGTATAATTATTACAGTTCTAGCGATAATAACTGCATAATATGGGTAATAATGCACGTTATATTGCTAATAATATAAGTAATGAGTACAATTATTACATTTCTAGCGATAATAACTGCATTATATGGGTAATAATGCACGTTATATTGCTAATAATATAAGTAATAAGTATAATTATTACAGTTCTAGCGATAATAACTGCATTATATGGGTAATAATGCATGTTACATTGATAATATTGGGAGTAATAAGTGTATTTATTATAGTTCTAGCGATAATAACTGCATAATATGGGTAATAATGCATGTTATATTGATAATAATGTAAGTAATAAGTATAATTATTACAGTTCTAGCAATAATACCTCCATTATATGGGTAATAATGCATGTTATATTGATGATAATGAAAGTAATACGTATATTTATTATAGTTCTAGCGATAATAACTGCATAATATGGGTAATAATGCATGTTATATTGATAATAATATAAGTAATAAGTATAATTATTACAGTTCTAGCGATAATAACTGCATTATATGGGTAATAATGCACGTTATATTGCTAGTAGTATAAGTAATAAGTATAATTATTACAGTTCTAGCGATAATAACTGCATAATATGGGTAATAATGCACGTTATATTGCTAATAATATAAGTAATGAGTACAATTATTACATTTCTAGCGATAATAACTGCATTATATGGGTAATAATGCACGTTATATTGCTAATAATATAAGTAATAAGTATAATTATTACAGTTCTAGCGATAATAACTGCATTATATGGGTAATAATGCATGTTACATTGATAATATTGGGAGTAATAAGTGTATTTATTATAGTTCTAGCGATAATAACTGCATAATATGGGTAATAATGCATGTTATATTTATAATAATATAAGTAATAAGTATAATTATTACAGTTCTAGCAATAATACCTCCATTATATGGGTAATAATGCATGTTATATTGATGATAATGAAAGTAATACGTATATTTATTATAGTTCTTGCGATAATAACTGCATAATATGGGTAATAATGCATATTATATTGAGAATAGTATAAGTAATAAGTATAATTATTACAGTTCTGGCGATAATAACTGCATTATATGGGTAACAATGCACGTGATATTGCTAATAGTATAAGTAATAAGTATAATTATTACAGTTCTAGCAATAATACCTCCATTATATGGGTGATAATGCATGTTATATTGATAATAATATAAGTAATAAGTATAATTATTACAGTTCTAGCGATACTAACTGTATTATATGGGTAATAATGCACGTTATATTGCTAACAATATAAGTAATAAGTATAATTATTACAGTTCTAGCGATAATAACTGCATTATATGGGTAATAATGCATGTTATATTGATAATAATATAAGTAATAAGTATAATTATTACAGTTCTAGCGATAATAACTGCATTATATGGGTAATAATGCATGTTACATTGATAATATTGGGAGTAATAAGTGTATTTATGATAGTTCTAGCGATAATAACTGCATTATATGGGTAATAGTGCATGTTACATTGATAATATTGGGAGTAATAAGTGTATTTATGATAGTTCTAGCGATAATAACTGCATAATATGGGTAATAATGCATGTTATATTGATAATAATATAAGTAATAAGTATAATTATTACAGTTCTAGCAATAATACCTCCATTATATGGGTAATAATGCATGTTATATTGATGATAATGATAGTGATACGTATATTTATTATAGTTCTTGCGATAATAACTGCATCATATGGGTAATAATGCATGTTATATTGAGAATAATATAAGTAATAAGTATAATTATTACAGTTCTGGCGATAATAACTGCATTATATGGGTAACAATGCACGTTACATTGCTAATAGTATAAGTAATAAGTATAATTATTACAGTTCTAGCAATAATACCTCCATTATATGGGTAATAATGCATGTTATATTGATGATAATATAAGTAATAAGTATAATTATTACAGTTCTAGCGATAATAACTGCATTATATGGGTAATAATGCATGTTATATTGATAATAATATAAGTAATAAGTATAATTATTACAGTTCTAGCGATAATAACTGCATTATATGGGTAATAGTGCATGTTACATTGATAATATTGGGAGTAATAAGTGTATTTATGATAGTTCTAGCGATAATAACTGCATAATATGGGTAATAATGCATGTTATATTGATAATAATATAAGTAATAAGTATAATTATTACAGTTCTAGCAATAATACCTCCATTATGTGGGTAATAATGCATGTTATATTGATGATAATGATAGTGATACGTATATTTATTATAGTTCTTGCGATAATAACTGCATCATATGGGTAATAATGCATGTTATATTGAGAATAATATAAGTAATAAGTATAATTATTACAGTTCTGGCGATAATGACTGCATTATATGGGTAACAATGCACGTTACATTGCTAATAGTATAAGTAATAAGTATAATTATTACAGTTCTAGCAATAATACCTCCATTATATGGGTAATAATGCATGTTATATTGATAATAATATAAGTAATAAGTATAATTATTACAGTTCTAGCGATAATAACTGCATTATATGGGTAATAATGCATGTTATATTGATAATAATATAAGTAATAAGTATAATTATTACAGTTCTAGCGATAATAACTGCATTATATGGGTAATAGTGCATGTTACATTGATAATATTGGGAGTAATAAGTGTATTTATGATAGTTCTAGCGATAATAACTGCATAATATGGGTAATAATGCATGTTATATTTATAATAATATAAGTAATAAGTATAATTATTACAGTTCTAACGATAATACCTCCATTATATGGGTAATAATGCATGTTATATTGATGATAATGAAAGTAATACGTATATTTATTATAGTTCTTGCGATAATAACTGCATAATATGGGTAATAATGCATGTTATATTGAGAATAATATAAGTAATAAGTATAATTATTACAGTTCTGGCGATAATAACTGCATTATATGGGTAATAATGCACGTTATATTGCTAATAGTATAAGTAATAAGTATAATTATTACAGTTCTTGCGATAATACCTCCATTATATGGGTAATAATGCACGTTATATTGCTAATAATATAAGTAATGAGTATAATTATTACAGTTCTAGCGATAATAACTGCATAATATGGGTAATAATGCACGTTATATTGCTAATAATATAAGTAATGAGTACAATTATTACATTTCTAGCGATAATAACTGCATTATATGGGTAATAATGCACGTTATATTGCTAACAATATAAGTAATAAGTATAATTATTACAGTTCTAGCGATAATAACTGCATTATATGGGTCAAAATGCATGTTATATTGATAATATTGGGAGTAATAAGTATATTTATTATGGTTCTAGAGATAATAACTGCATAATATGGGTAATAATGCATGTTATATTGATAATAATATAAGGAATAAGTATAATTATTACAGTTCTAACGATAATACCTCCATTATATGGGTAATAATGCATGTTATATTGATGATAATGAAAGTAATACGTATATTTATTATAGTTCTAGCGATAATAACTGCATAATATGGGTAATAATGCATGTTATATTGAGAATAATATAAGTAATAAGTATAATTATTACAGTTCTGGCGATAATAACTGCATTATATGGGTAATAATGCACGTTATATTGCTAATAGTATAAGTAATAAGTATAATTATTACAGTTCTTGCGATAATACCTCCATTATATGGGTAATAATGCATGTTATATTGATAATAATATAAGTAACAAGTATAATTATTACAGTTCTGGCGATAATAACTGCATTATATGGGTAATAATGCACGTTATATTGCTAATAATATAAGTAATAAGTATAATTATTACAGTTCTAGCGATAATAACTGCATTATATGGGTAATAATGCATGTTATATTGATAATATCGGGAGTAATAAGTATAATTATTATAGTTCTAGCGATAATAATAGTAAAATATGGCAAATAGTGCATGTTATATTGATAACAATAAAAGTAATAAGTATATTTATTACAGTTCTATCGATAATAACTGCATAATATGGGTAATAATGCATGTTATATTGATGATAATAAAAGAATACGTATATTTATTATAGTTCTAGCGATAATAACTGCATAATATGGGTAATAATGCATGTTATATTGATAATAATATAAGTAATAAGTATAATTATTACAGTTCTAGCGATAATAACTGCATTATATGCGTAATAATGCACGTTATATTGCTAATAATATAAGTAATAAGTATAATTATTACAGTTCTAGCGATAATAACTGCATTATATGGGTAATAATGCATGTTATATTGATAATAATATAAGTAATAAGTATAATTATTACAGTTCTAGCGATAATAACTGCATTATATGGGTAATAATGCATGTTACATTGATAATATTGGGAGTAATAAGTGTATTTATGATAGTTCTAGCGATAATAACTGCATAATATGGGTAATAATGCATGTTATATTGATAATAATATAAGTAATAAGTATAATTATTACAGTTCTAGCAATAATACCTCCATTATATGGGTAATAATGCATGTTATATTGATGATAATGAAAGTGATACGTATATTTATTATAGTTCTTGCGATAATAACTGCATCATATGGGTAATAATGCATGTTATATTGAGAATAATATAAGTAATAAGTATAATTATTACAGTTCTGGCGATAATAACTGCATTATATGGGTAACAATGCACGTTTTATTGCTAATAGTATAAGTAATAAGTATAATTATTACAGTTCTAGCAATAATACCTCCATTATATGGGTAATAATGCATGTTATATTGATAATAATATAAGTAATAAGTATAATTATTACAGTTCTAGCGATAATAACTGCATTATATGGGTAATAATGCATGTTATATTGATAATATTTGGAGTAATAAGTATATTTATTATGGTTCTAGAGATAATACCTCCATTATATGGGTAATAATGCATGTTATATTGATAATAATATAAGTAATAAGTATAATTATTACAGTTCTAGCGATAATAACTGCATTATATGGGTAATAATGCACGTTATATTGCTAATAATATAAGTAATAAGTATAATTATTACAGTTCTAGCAATAATACCTCCATTATATGGGTAATAATGCATGTTATATTGATGATAATGATAGTGATACGTATATTTATTATAGTTCTTGCGATAATAACTGCATCATATGGGTAATAATGCATGTTATATTGAGAATAATATAAGTAATAAGTATAATTATTACAGTTCTGGCGATAATAACTGCATTATATGGGTAACAATGCACGTTACATTGCTAATAGTATAAGTAATAAGTATAATTATTACAGTTCTAGCAAAAATACCTCCATTATATGGGTAATAATGCATGTTATATTGATAATAATATAAGTAATAAGTATAATTATTACAGTTCTAGCGATAATAACTGCATTATATGGGTAATAATGCACGTTATATTGCTAATAATATAAGTAATAAGTATAATTATTACAGTTCTAGCGATAATAACTGCATTATATGGGTAATAATGCATGTTATATTGATAATAATATAAGTAATAAGTATAATTATTACAGTTCTAGCGATAATAACTGCATTATATGGGTAATAGTGCATGTTACATTGATAATATTGGGAGTAATAAGTGTATTTATGATAGTTCTAGCGATAATAACTGCATTATATGGGTAATAATGCACGTTATATTGCTAATAATATAAGTAATAAGTATAATTATTACAGTTCTAGCAATAATACCTCCATTATATGGGTAATAATGCATGTTATATTGATGATAATGATAGTGATACGTATATTTATTATAGTTCTTGCGATAATAACTGCATCATATGGGTAATAATGCATGTTATATGGAGAATAATATAAGTAATAAGTATAATTATTACAGTTCTGGCGATAATAACTGCATTATATGGGTAACAATGCACGTTACATTGCTAATAGTATAAGTAATAAGTATAATTATTACAGTTCTAGCAATAATACCTCCATTATATGGGTAATAATGCATGTTATATTGATAATAATATAAGTAATAAGTATAATTATTACAGTTCTAGCGATAATAACTGCATTATATGGGTAATAATGCATGTTATATTGATAATAATATAAGTAATAAGTATAATTATTACAGTTCTAGCGATAATAACTGCATTATATGGGTAATAGTGCATGTTACATTGATAATATTGGGAGTAATAAGTGTATTTATGATAGTTCTAGCGATAATAACTGCATAATATGGGTAATAATGCATGTTATATTGATAATAATATAAGTAATAAGTATAATTATTACAGTTCTAGCAATAATACCTCCATTATATGGGTAATAATGCATGTTATATTGATGATAATGATAGTGATACGTATATTTATTATAGTTCTTGCGATAATAACTGCATCATATGGGTAATAATGCATGTTATATTGAGAATAATATAAGTAATAAGTATAATTATTACAGTTCTGGCGATAATAACTGCATTATATGGGTAACAATGCACGTTACATTGCTAATACTATAAGTAATAAGTATAATTATTACAGTTCTAGCAATACTACCTCCATTATATGGGTAATAATGCATGTTATATTGATGATAATATAAGTAATAAGTATAATTATTACAGTTCTAGCGATAATAACTGCATTATATGGGTAATAATGCATGTTATATTGATAATAATATAAGTAATAAGTATAATTATTACAGTTCTAGCGATAATAACTGCATTATATGGGTAATAGTGCATGTTACATTGATAATATTGGGAGTAAGAAGTGTATTTATGATAGTTCTAGCGATAATAACTGCATAATATGGGTAATAATGCATGTTATATTGATAATAATATAAGTAATAAGTATAATTATTACAGTTCTAGCAATAATACCTCCATTATATGGGTAATAATGCATGTTATATTGATGATAATGATAGTGATACGTATATTTATTATAGTTCTTGCGATAATAACTGCATCATATGGGTAATAATGCATGTTATATTGAGAATAATATAAGTAATAAGTATAATTATTACAGTTCTGGCGATAATAACTGCATTGTATGGGTAACAATGCACGTTACATTGCTAATAGTATAAGTAATAAGTATAATTATTACAGTTCTAGCAATAATACCTCCATTATATGGGTAATAATGCATGTTATATTGATAATAATATAAGTAATAAGTATAATTATTACAGTTCTAGCGATAATAACAGCATTATATGGGTAATAATTTACGTTATATTGCTAATAATATAAGTAATAAGTATAATTATTACAGTTCTAGCGATAATAACTGCATTATATGGGTAATAATGCATGTTACATTGATAATATTGGGAGTAATAAGTGTATTTATGATAGTTCTAGCGATAATAACTGCATAATATGGGTAATAATGCATGTTATATTGATAATAATATAAGTAATAAGTATAATTATTACAGTTCTAGCAATAATACCTCCATTATATGGGTAATAATGCATGTTATATTGATGATAATGAAAGTGATACGTATATTTATTATAGTTCTTGCGATAATAACTGCATCATATGGGTGATAATGCATGTTATATTGATAATAATATAAGTAATAAGTATAATTATTACAGTTCTAGCGATAATAACTGAATTATATGGGTAATAATGCACGTTATATTGCTAACAATATAAGTAATAAGTATAATTATTACAGTTCTAGCGATAATAACTGCATTATATGGGTAATAATGCATGTTATATTGATAATATCGGGAGTAATAAGTATAATTATTATAGTTCTAGCGATAATAATAGTAAAATATGGCAAATAGTGCATGTTATATTGATAATAATAAAAGTAATAAGTATATTTATTACAGTTCTATCGATAATAACTGCATAATATGGGTAATAATGCATGTTATATTGATGATAATAAAAGAATACGTATATTTATTATAGTTCTAGCGATAATAACTGCATAATATGGGTAATAATGCGTGTTATATTGATAATAATATAAGTAATAAGTATAATTATTACAGTTCTAGCAATAATACCTCCATTATATGGGTAATAATGCATGTTATATTGATGATAATGATAGTGATACGTATATTTATTATAGTTCTTGCGATAATAACTGCATCATATGGGTAATAATGCATGTTATATTGAGAATAATATAAGTAATAAGTATAATTATTACAGTTCTGGCGATAATAACTGCATTATATGGGTAACAATGCACGTTACATTGCTAATACTATAAGTAATAAGTATAATTATTACAGTTCTAGCAATACTACCTCCATTATATGGGTAATAATGCATGTTATATTGATGATAATATAAGTAATAAGTATAATTATTACAGTTCTAGCGATAATAACTGCATTATATGGGTAATAATGCATGTTATATTGATAATAATATAAGTAATAAGTATAATTATTACAGTTCTAGCGATAATAACTGCATTATATGGGTAATAGTGCATGTTACATTGATAATATTGGGAGTAAGAAGTGTATTTATGATAGTTCTAGCGATAATAACTGCATAATATGGGTAATAATGCATGTTATATTGATAATAATATAAGTAATAAGTATAATTATTACAGTTCTAGCAATAATACCTCCATTATATGGGTAATAATGCATGTTATATTGATGATAATGATAGTGATACGTATATTTATTATAGTTCTTGCGATAATAACTGCATCATGTGGGTAATAATGCATGTTATATTGAGAATAATATAAGTAATAAGTATAATTATTACAGTTCTGGCGATAATAACTGCATTGTATGGGTAACAATGCACGTTACATTGCTAATAGTATAAGTAATAAGTATAATTATTACAGTTCTAGCAATAATACCTCCATTATATGGGTAATAATGCATGTTATATTGATAATAATATAAGTAATAAGTATAATTATTACAGTTCTAGCGATAATAACTGCATTATATGGGTAATGATTTACGTTATATTGCTAATAATATAAGTAATAAGTATAATTATTACAGTTCTAGCGATAATAACTGCATTATATGGGTAATAATGCATGTTACATTGATAATATTGGGAGTAATAAGTGTATTTATGATAGTTCTAGCGATAATAACTGCATAATATGGGTAATAATGCATGTTATATTGATAATAATATAAGTAATAAGTATAATTATTACAGTTCTAGCAATAATACCTCCATTATATGGGTAATAATGCATGTTATATTGATGATAATGAAAGTGATACGTATATTTATTATAGTTCTTGCGATAATAACTGCATCATATGGGTGATAATGCATGTTATATTGATAATAATATAAGTAATAAGTATAATTATTACAGTTCTAGCGATAATAACTGAATTATATGGGTAATAATGCACGTTATATTGCTAACAATATAAGTAATAAGTATAATTATTACAGTTCTAGCGATAATAACTGCATTATATGGGTAATAATGCATGTTATATTGATAATATCGGGAGTAATAAGTATAATTATTATAGTTCTAGCGATAATAATAGTAAAATATGGCAAATAGTGCATGTTATATTGATAATAATAAAAGTAATAAGTATATTTATTACAGTTCTATCGATAATAACTGCATAATATGGGTAATAATGCATGTTATATTGATGATAATAAAAGAATACGTATATTTATTATAGTTCTAGCGATAATAACTGCATAATATGGGTAATAATGCGTGTTATATTGATAATAATATAAGTAATAAGTATAATTATTACAGTTCTAGCGATAATAACTGCATTATATGGGTAATAATGCACGTTATATTGCTAGTAGTATAAGTAATAAGTATAATTATTACAGTTCTAGCGATAATAACTGCATAATATGGGTAATAATGCACGTTATATTGCTAATAATATAAGTAATGAGTACAATTATTACATTTCTAGCGATAATAACTGCATTATATGGGTAATAATGCACGTTATATTGCTAACAATATAAGTAATAAGTATAATTATTACAGTTCTAGCGATAATAACTGCATTATATGGGTCAAAATGCATGTTATATTGATAATATTGGGAGTAATAAGTATATTTATTATGGTTCTAGAGATAATAACTGCATAATATGGGTAATAATGCATGTTATATTGATAATAACATAAGGAATAAGTATAATTATTACAGTTCTAACGATAATACCTCCATTATATGGGTAATAATGCATGTTATATTGATGATAATGAAAGTAATACGTATATTTATTATAGTTCTAGCGATAATAACTGCATAATATGGGTAATAATGCATGTTATATTGAGAATAATATAAGTAATAAGTATAATTATTACAGTTCTGGCGATAATAACTGCATTATATGGGTAATAATGCACGTTATATTGCTAATAGTATAAGTAATAAGTATAATTATTACAGTTCTTGCGATAATACCTCCATTATATGGGTAATAATGCATGTTATATTGATAATAATATAAGTAACAAGTATAATTATTACAGTTCTGGCGATAATAACTGCATTATATGGGTAATAATGCACGTTATATTGCTAATAATATAAGTAATAAGTATAATTATTACAGTTCTAGCGATAATAACTGCATTATATGGGTAATAATGCATGTTATATTGATAATATCGGGAGTAATAAGTATAATTATTATAGTTCTAGCGATAATAATAGTAAAATATGGCAAATAGTGCATGTTATATTGATAATAATAAAAGTAATAAGTATATTTATTACAGTTCTATCGATAATAACTGCATAATATGGGTAATAATGCATGTTATATTGATGATAATAAAAGAATACGTATATTTATTATAGTTCTAGCGATAATAACTGCATAATATGGGTAATAATGCATGTTATATTGATAATAATATAAGTAATAAGTATAATTATTACAGTTCTAGCGATAATAACTGCATTATATGCGTAATAATGCACGTTATATTGCTAATAATATAAGTAATAAGTATAATTATTACAGTTCTAGCGATAATAACTGCATTATATGGGTAATAATGCATGTTATATTGATAATAATATAGTAATAAGTATAATTATTACAGTTCTAGCGATAATAACTGCATTATATGGGTAATAATGCATGTTACATTGATAATATTGGGAGTAATAAGTGTATTTATGATAGTTCTAGCGATAATAACTGCATAATATGGGTAATAATGCATGTTATATTGATAATAATATAAGTAATAAGTATAATTATTACAGTTCTAGCAATAATACCTCCATTATATGGGTAATAATGCATGTTATATTGATGATAATGAAAGTGATACGTATATTTATTATAGTTCTTGCGATAATAACTGCATCATATGGGTAATAATGCATGTTATATTGAGAATAATATAAGTAATAAGTATAATTATTACAGTTCTGGCGATAATAACTGCATTATATGGGTAACAATGGCACGTTATATTGCTAATAGTATAAGTAATAAGTATAATTATTACAGTTCTAGCAATAATACCTCCATTATATGGGTAATAATGCATGTTATATTGATGATAATGATAGTGATACGTATATTTATTATAGTTCTTGCGATAATAACTGCATCATATGGGTAATAATGCATGTTATATTGAGAATAATATAAGTAATAAGTATAATTATTACAGTTCTGGCGATAATAACTGCATTATATGGGTAACAATGCACGTTACATTGCTAATAGTATAAGTAATAAGTATAATTATTACAGTTCTAGCAAAAATACCTCCATTATATGGGTAATAATGCATGTTATATTGATAATAATATAAGTAATAAGTATAATTATTACAGTTCTAGCGATAATAACTGCATTATATGGGTAATAATGCACGTTATATTGCTAATAATATAAGTAATAAGTATAATTATTACAGTTCTAGCGATAATAACTGCATTATATGGGTAATAATGCATGTTATATTGATAATAATATAAGTAATAAGTACAATTATTACAGTTCTAGCGATAATAACTGCATTATATGGGTAATAGTGCATGTTACATTGATAATATTGGGAGTAATAAGTGTATTTATGATAGTTCTAGCGATAATAACTGCATTATATGGGTAATAATGCACGTTATATTGCTAATAATATAAGTAATAAGTATAATTATTACAGTTCTAGCAATAATACCTCCATTATATGGGTAATAATGCATGTTATATTGATGATAATGATAGTGATACGTATATTTATTATAGTTCTTGCGATAATAACTGCATCATATGGGTAATAATGCATGTTATATTGAGAATAATATAAGTAATAAGTATAATTATTACAGTTCTGGCGATAATAACTGCATTATATGGGTAACAATGTACGTTACATTGCTAATAGTATAACTAATAAGTATAATTATTACAGTTCTAGCAATAATACCTCCATTATATGGGTAATAATGCATGTTATATTGATAATAATATAAGTAATAAGTATAATTATTACAGTTCTAGCGATAATAACTGCATTATATGGGTAATAATGCATGTTATATTGATAATAATATAAGTAATAAGTATAATTATTACAGTTCTAGCGATAATAACTGCATTATATGGGTAATAGTGCATGTTACATTGATAATATTGGGAGTAATAAGTGTATTTATGATAGTTCTAGCGATAATAACTGCATAATATGGGTAATAATGCATGTTATATTGATAATAATATAAGTAATAAGTATAATTATTACAGTTCTAGCAATAATACCTCCATTATATGGGTAATAATGCATGTTATATTGATGATAATGATAGTGATACGTATATTTATTATAGTTCTTGCGATAATAACTGCATCATATGGGTAATAATGCATGTTATATTGAGAATAATATAAGTAATAAGTATAATTATTACAGTTCTGGCGATAATAACTGCATTATATGGGTAACAATGCACGTTACATTGCTAATACTATAAGTAATAAGTATAATTATTACAGTTCTAGCAATAATACCTCCATTATATGGGTAATAATGCATGTTATATTGATGATAATATAAGTAATAAGTATAATTATTACAGTTCTAGCGATAATAACTGCATTATATGGGTAATAATGCATGTTATATTGATAATAATATAAGTAATAAGTATAATTATTACAGTTCTAGCGATAATAACTGCATTATATGGGTAATAGTGCATGTTACATTGATAATATTGGGAGTAATAAGTGTATTTATGATAGTTCTAGCGATAATAACTGCATAATATGGGTAATAATGCATGTTATATTGATAATAATATAAGTAATAAGTATAATTATTACAGTTCTAGCAATAATACCTCCATTATATGGGTAATAATGCATGTTATATTGATGATAATGATAGTGATACGTATATTTATTATAGTTCTTGCGATAATAACTGCATCATATGGGTAATAATGCATGTTATATTGAGAATAATATAAGTAATAAGTATAATTATTACAGTTCTGGCGATAATAACTGCATTATATGGGTAACAATGCACGTTACATTGCTAATAGTATAAGTAATAAGTATAATTATTACAGTTCTAGCAATAATACCTCCATTATATGGGTAATAATGCATGTTATATTGATGATAATGATAGTGATACGTATATTTATTATAGTTCTTGCGATAATAACTGCATCATATGGGTAATAATGCATGTTATATTGAGAATAATATAAGTAATAAGTATAATTATTACAGTTCTGGCGATAATAACTGCATTATATGGGTAACAATGCACGTTAAATTGCTAATAGTATAAGTAATAAGTATAATTATTACAGTTCTAGCAAAAATACCTCCATTATATGGGTAATAATGCATGTTATATTGATGATAATGAAAGTGATACGTATATTTATTATAGTTCTTGCGATAATAACTGCATCATATGGGTGATAATGCATGTTATATTGATAATAATATAAGTAATAAGTATAATTATTACAGTTCTAGCGATAATAACTGTATTATATGGGTAATAATGCACGTTATATTGCTAACAATATAAGTAATAAGTATAATTATTACAGTTCTAGCGATAATAACTGCATTATATGGGTCAAAATGCATGTTATATTGATAATATTGGGAGTAATAAGTATAATTATTACAGTTCTAGCAATAATACCTCCATTATATGGGTAATAATGCATGTTATATTGATGATAATGAAAGTAATACGTATATTTATTATAGTTCTTGCGATAATAACTGCATAATATGGGTAATAATGCATGTTATATTGAGAATAGTATAAGTAATAAGTATAATTATTACAGTTCTGGCGATAATAACTGCACTATATGGGTAACAATGCACGTGATATTGCTAATAGTATAAGTAATAAGTATAATTATTACAGTTCTAGCAATAATACCTCCATTATATGGGTGATAATGCATGTTATATTGATAATAATATAAGTAATAAGTATAATTATTACAGTTCTAGCGATAATAACTGTATTATATGGGTAATAATGCACGTTATATTGCTAACAATATAAGTAATAAGTATAATTATTACAGTTCTAGCGATAATAACTGCATTATATGGGTAATAATGCATGTTATATTGATAATAATATAAGTAATAAGTATAATTATTACAGTTCTAGCAATAATACCTCCATTATATGGGTAATAATGCATGTTATATTGATGATAATGATAGTGATACGTATATTTATTATAGTTCTTGCGATAATAACTGCATCATATGGGTAATAATGCATGTTATATTGAGAATAATATAAGTAATAAGTATAATTATTACAGTTCTGGCGATAATAACTGCATTATATGGGTAACAATGCACGTTACATTGCTAATACTATAAGTAATAAGTATAATTATTACAGTTCTAGCAATAATACCTCCATTATATGGGTAATAATGCATGTTATATTGATGATAATATAAGTAATAAGTATAATTATTACAGTTCTAGCAATAATACCTCCATTATATGGGTAATAATGCATGTTATATTGATGATAATATAAGTAATAAGTATAATTATTACAGTTCTAGCGATAATAACTGCATTATATGGGTAATAATGCATGTTATATTGATAATAATATAAGTAATAAGTATAATTATTACAGTTCTAGCGATAATAACTGCATTATATGGGTAATAGTGCATGTTACATTGATAATATTGGGAGTAATAAGTGTATTTATGATAGTTCTAGCGATAATAACTGCATAATATGGGTAATAATGCATGTTATATTGATAATAATATAAGTAATAAGTATAATTATTACAGTTCTAGCAATAATACCTCCATTATATGGGTAATAATGCATGTTATATTGATGATAATGATAGTGATACGTATATTTATTATAGTTCTTGCGATAATAACTGCATCATATGGGTAATAATGCATGTTATATTGAGAATAATATAAGTAATAAGTATAATTATTACAGTTCTGGCGATAATAACTGCATTATATGGGTAACAATGCACGTTACATTGCTAATAGTATAAGTAATAAGTATAATTATTACAGTTCTAGCAATAATACCTCCATTATATGGGTAATAATGCATGTTATATTGATGATAATGATAGTGATACGTATATTTATTATAGTTCTTGCGATAATAACTGCATCATATGGGTAATAATGCATGTTATATTGAGAATAATATAAGTAATAAGTATAATTATTACAGTTCTGGCGATAATAACTGCATTATATGGGTAACAATGCACGTTAAATTGCTAATAGTATAAGTAATAAGTATAATTATTACAGTTCTAGCAAAAATACCTCCATTATATGGGTAATAATGCATGTTATATTGATGATAATGAAAGTGATACGTATATTTATTATAGTTCTTGCGATAATAACTGCATCATATGGGTGATAATGCATGTTATATTGATAATAATATAAGTAATAAGTATAATTATTACAGTTCTAGCGATAATAACTGTATTATATGGGTAATAATGCACGTTATATTGCTAACAATATAAGTAATAAGTATAATTATTACAGTTCTAGCGATAATAACTGCATTATATGGGTCAAAATGCATGTTATATTGATAATATTGGGAGTAATAAGTATAATTATTACAGTTCTAGCAATAATACCTCCATTATATGGGTAATAATGCATGTTATATTGATGATAATGAAAGTAATACGTATATTTATTATAGTTCTTGCGATAATAACTGCATAATATGGGTAATAATGCATGTTATATTGAGAATAGTATAAGTAATAAGTATAATTATTACAGTTCTGGCGATAATAACTGCACTATATGGGTAACAATGCACGTGATATTGCTAATAGTATAAGTAATAAGTATAATTATTACAGTTCTAGCAATAATACCTCCATTATATGGGTGATAATGCATGTTATATTGATAATAATATAAGTAATAAGTATAATTATTACAGTTCTAGCGATAATAACTGTATTATATGGGTAATAATGCACGTTATATTGCTAACAATATAAGTAATAAGTATAATTATTACAGTTCTAGCGATAATAACTGCATTATATGGGTAATAATGCATGTTATATTGATAATAATATAAGTAATAAGTATAATTATTACAGTTCTAGCGATAATAACTGCATTATATGGGTAATAATGCATGTTACATTGATAATATTGGGAGTAATAAGTGTATTTATGGTAGTTCTAGCGATAATAACTGCATAATATGGGTAATAATGCATGTTATATTGATAATAATGTAAGTAATAAGTATAATTATTACAGTTCTAGCAATAATACCTCCATTATATGGGTAATAATGCATGTTATATTGATGATAATGATAGTGATACGTATATTTATTATAGTTCCTGCGATAATAACTGCATCATATGGGTAATAATGCATGTTATATTGAGAATAAAATAAGTAATAAGTATAATTATTACAGTTCTGGCGATAATAACTGCATTATATGGGTAACAATGCACGTTACATTGCTAATAGTATAAGTAATAAGTATAATTATTTCAGTTCTAGCAATAATACCTCCATTATATGGGTAATAATGCATGTTATATTGATAATAATATAAGTAATAAGTATAATTATTACAGTTCTAGCGATAATAACTGCATTATATGGGTAATAATGCATGTTATATTGATAATATTGGGAGTAATAAGTATATTTATTATGGTTCTAGAGATAATACCTCCATTATATGGGTAATAATGCATGTTATATTGATAATAATATAAGTAATAAGTATAATTATTACAGTTCTAGCGATAGTAACTGCATTATATGGGTAATAATGCACGTTATATTGCTAATAATATAAGTAATAAGTATAATTATTACAGTTCTAGCGATAATAACTGCATTATATGCGTAATAATGCACGTTATATTGCTAATAATATAAGTAATAAGTATAATTATTACAGTTCTAGCGATAATAACTGCATTATATGGGTAATAATGCATGTTATATTGATAATAATATAAGTAATAAGTATAATTATTACAGTTCTAGCGATAATAACTGCATTATATGGGTAATAATGCATGTTACATTGATAATATTGGGAGTAATAAGTGTATTTATTATAGTTCTAGCGATAATAACTGCATAATATGGGTAATAATGCATGTTATATTTATAATAATATAAGTAATAAGTATAATTATTACAGTTCTAGCAATAATACCTCCATTATATGGGTAATAATGCATGTTATATTGATGATAATGAAAGTAATACGTATATTTATTATAGTTCTTGCGATAATAACTGCATAATATGGGTAATAATGCATATTATATTGAGAATAGTATAAGTAATAAGTATAATTATTACAGTTCTGGCGATAATAACTGCATTATATGGGTAACAATGCACGTGATATTGCTAATAGTATAAGTAATAAGTATAATTATTACAGTTCTAGCAATAATACCTCCATTATATGGGTGATAATGCATGTTATATTGATAATAATATAAGTAATAAGTATAATTATTACAGTTCTAGCGATAATAACTGTATTATATGGGTAATAATGCACGTTATATTGCTAACAATATAAGTAATAAGTATAATTATTACAGTTCTAGCGATAATAACTGCATTATATGGGTAAAAATGCATGTTATATTGATAATATTGGGAGTAATAAGTATATTTATTATGGTTCTAGAGATAATAACTGCATAATATGGGTAATAATGCATGTTATATTGATGATAATGCAAGTAGTAAGTATATTTATTACAGTTCTAGCGATAATAACTGCATTATATGCGTAATAATGCATGTTATATTGATAACATCGGGAGTAATAAGTATAATTATTACAGTTCTAGCGATAATAATAGTAAAATATGGCTAATAGTACATGTTATACTGATAATAATAAAAGTAATAAGTATATTTATTATACTTCTGTCGATAATAACTGCATTATATGGGTAATAATGCATGTTGTATTGATAATATCGGGAGTAATAAGTATAATTAATACAGTTCTAGCGATAATAACTGCATTATATGGGTAATAATGGATGTTATATTGATAATATCGGGAGTAATAAGTATAATTATTACAGTTCTAGCGATAATACTAGTAAAATATGGGTAAGAGTGCCTGTTATATTGATAATAATGAAAGTAATAACTATATTTATTATACTTCTGTCGATAATAACTGCATTATATGGGTAATAATGCATGTTATATTGATAATAATATTAGTAATAAGTATAATTATTACAGTTCTAGCTATAATAACTCCATTATATGGGTAATAAAGCATGTTATATTGATAATAATAAAAGTAATAAGTATATTTATTACAGTTCTATCCAAAATAACTGCATAATATGGGTAATAATGCATGCTATATTGATGATAATATAACTAATAAGTATAATTATTACAGTTCTAGCGATGATAACTGCAATTTATGGGTAACGATGCACGTTATATTGCTAATAATATAAGTAATAAGTATAATTATTACCGTTCTAGCGATAATAACTGCATAATATGGGTAATAATGCTTGTTATATTGATAATAATATAAGTAATAAGTATAATTATTACAGTTCTAGCGATAATAACTGCATTATATGGGTAATAATGCACGTTATATTGCTAACAATATAAGTAATAAGTATAATTATTACAGTTCTAGCGATAATAACTGCATTATATGGGTCAAAATGCATGTTATATTGATAATATTGGGAGTAATAAGTATATTTATTATGGTTCTAGAGATAATAACTGCATAATATGGGTATTAATGCATGTTATATTGAGAATAATATAAGTAATAAGTATAATTATTACAGTTCTAGCGATAATAACTGCATTATATGGGTAATAATGCATGTTATATTGATAATATCGGGAGTAATAAGTATAATTACTATAGTTCTAGCGATAATAATAGTAAAATATGGCAAATAGTGCATGTTATATTGATAATAATAAAAGTAATAAGTATATTTATTACAGTTCTATCGATAATAACTGCATAATATGGGTAATAATGCATGTTATATTGATGATAATAAAAGAATACGTATATTTATTATAGTTCTAGCGATAATAACTGCATAATATGGGTAATAATGCATGTTATATTGATAATAATATATGTAATAAGTATAATTATTACAGTTCTAGCGATAATAACTGCATTATATGGGTAATAATGCACGTTATATTGCTAGTAGTATAAGTAATAAGTATAATTATTACAGTTCTAGCGATAATAACTGCATAATATGGGTAATAATGCACGTTATATTGCTAATAATATAAGTAATGTGTACAATTATTACATTTCTAGCGATAATAACTGCATTATATGGGTAATAATGCACGTTATATTGCTAATAATATAAGTAATAAGTATAATTATTACAGTTCTAGCGATAATAACTGCATTATATGGGTAATAATGCATGTTACATTGATAATATTGGGAGTAATAAGTGTATTTATTATAGTTCTAGCGATAATAACTGCATAATATGGGTAATAATGCATGTTATATTGAGAATAATATAAGTAATAAGTATAATTATTACAGTTCTGGCGATAATAACTGCATTATATGGGTAATAATGCACGTTATATTGCTAATAGTATAAGTAATAAGTATAATTATTACAGTTCTAGCGATAATACCTCCATTATATGGGTAATAATGCATGTTATATTGATAATGATATAAGTAATAAGTATAATTATTACAGTTCTAGCGATAATAACTGCATAATATGGGTAATAATGCACGTTATATTGCTAATAATATAAGTAATGAGTACAATTATTACATTTCTAGCGATAATAACTGCATTATATGGGTAATAATGCACGTTATATTGCTAATAATATAAGTAATAAGTATAATTATTACAGTTCTAGCGATAATAACTGCATTATATGGGTAATAATGCATGTTACATTGATAATATTGGGAGTAATAAGTGTATTTATTATAGTTCTAGCGATAATAACTGCATAATATGGGTAATAATGCATGTTATATTGAGAATAATATAAGTAATAAGTATAATTATTACAGTTCTGGCGATAATAACTGCATTATATGGGTAATAATGCACGTTATATTGCTAATAGTATAAGTAATAAGTATAATTATTACAGTTCTAGCGATAATACCTCCATTATATGGGTAATAATGCATGTTATATTGATAATGATATAAGTAATAAGTATAATTATTACAGTTCTAGCGATAATAACTACATAATATGGGTAATAATGCACGTTATATTGCTAATAATATAAGAAATGAGTACAATTACTACAGTTCTAGCGATAATAACTGCATTATATGGGTAATAATGCATGATATATTGATAATAACATAAGTAATAAGTATAATTATTACAGTTCTAGCGATAATAACTGCATTATATGGGTAATAATGCATGTTATATTGATAATATCGGGAGTAATAGGTATAATTATTATAGTTCTAGCGATAATAATAGTAAAATATGGCAAATAGTGCATGTTATATTGATAATAATAAAAGTAATAAGTATATTTATTACAGTTCTATCGATAATAACTGCATAATATGGGTCATAATGCATGTTATATTGATGATAATAAAAGTAATACGTATATTTATTATAGTTCTAGCGATAATAACTGCATAATATGGGTAATAATGCATGTTATATTGATAATAATATAAGTAATAAGTATAATTATTACAGTTCTAGCGATAATAACTGCATTATATGGGTAATAATGCACGTTATATTGCTAGTAGTATAAGTAATAAGTATAATTATTACAGTTCTAGCGATAATAACTGCATAATATGGGTAATAATGCACGTTATATTGCTAATAATATAAGTAATGTGTACAATTATTACATTTCTAGCGATAATAACTGCATTATATGGGTAATAATGCACGTTATATTGCTAATAATATAAGTAATAAGTATAATTATTACAGTTCTAGCGATAATAACTGCATTATATGGGTAATAATGCATGTTACATTGATAATATTGGGAGTAATAAGTGTATTTATTATAGTTCTAGCGATAATAACTGCATAATATGGGTAATAAGGCATGTTATATTTATAATAATATAAGTAATAAGTATAATTATTACAGTTCTAGCAATAATACCTCCATTATATGGGTAATAATGCATGTTATATTGATGATAATGAAAGTAATACGTATATTTATTATAGTTCTTGCGATAATAACTGCATAATATGGGTAATAATGCATATTATATTGAGAATAGTATAAGTAATAAGTATAATTATTACAGTTCTGGCGATAATAACTGCATTATATGGGTAACAATGCACGTGATATTGCTAATAGTATAAGTAATAAGTATAATTATTACAGTTCTAGCAATAATACCTCCATTATATGGGTGATAATGCATGTTATATTGATAATAATATAAGTAATAAGTATAATTATTACCGTTCTAGCGATAATAACTGCATAATATGGGTAATAATGCTTGTTATATTGATAATAATATAAGTAATAAGTATAATTATTACAGTTCTGGCGATAATAACTGCATTATATGGGTAACAATGCACGTGATATTGCTAATAGTATAAGTAATAAGTATAATTATTACAGTTCTAGCAATAATACCTCCATTATATGGGTGATAATGCATGTTATATTGATAATAATATAAGTAATAAGTATAATTATTACAGTTCTAGCAATAATACCTCCATTATATGGGTAATAATGCATGTTATATTGATGATAATGAAAGTGATACGTATATTTATTATAGTTCTTGCGATAATAACTGCATCATATGGGTAATAATGCATGTTATATTGAGAATAATATAAGTAATAAGTATAATTATTACAGTTCTGGCGATAATAACTGCATTATATGGGTAACAATGGCACGTTATATTGCTAATAGTATAAGTAATAAGTATAATTATTACAGTTCTAGCAATAATACCTCCTTTATATGGGTAATAATGCATGTTATATTGATGATAATGATAGTGATACGTATATTTATTATAGTTCTTGCGATAATAACTGCATCATATGGGTAATAATGCATGTTATATTGAGAATAATATAAGTAATAAGTATAATTATTACAGTTCTGGCGATAATAACTGCATTATATGGGTAACAATGCACGTTAAATTGCTAATAGTATAAGTAATAAGTATAATTATTACAGTTCTAGCAAAAATACCTCCATTATATGGGTAATAATGCATGTTATATTGATGATAATGAAAGTGATACGTATATTTATTATAGTTCTTGCGATAATAACTGCATCATATGGGTGATAATGCATGTTATATTGATAATAATATAAGTAATAAGTATAATTATTACAGTTCTAGCGATAATAACTGTATTATATGGGTAATAATGCACGTTATATTGCTAACAATATAAGTAATAAGTATAATTATTACAGTTCTAGCGATAATAACTGCATTATATGGGTCAAAATGCATGTTATATTGATAATATTGGGAGTAATAAGTATAATTATTACAGTTCTAGCAATAATACCTCCATTATATGGGTAATAATGCATGTTATATTGATGATAATGAAAGTAATACGTATATTTATTATAGTTCTTGCGATAATAACTGCATAATATGGGTAATAATGCATGTTATATTGAGAATAGTATAAGTAATAAGTATAATTATTACAGTTCTGGCGATAATAACTGCACTATATGGGTAACAATGCACGTGATATTGCTAATAGTATAAGTAATAAGTATAATTATTACAGTTCTAGCAATAATACCTCCATTATATGGGTGATAATGCATGTTATATTGATAATAATATAAGTAATAAGTATAATTATTACAGTTCTAGCGATAATAACTGTATTATATGGGTAATAATGCACGTTATATTGCTAACAATATAAGTAATAAGTATAATTATTACAGTTCTAGCGATAATAACTGCATTATATGGGTAATAATGCATGTTATATTGATAATAATATAAGTAATAAGTATAATTATTACAGTTCTAGCGATAATAACTGCATTATATGGGTAATAATGCATGTTACATTGATAATATTGGGAGTAATAAGTGTATTTATGGTAGTTCTAGCGATAATAACTGCATAATATGGGTAATAATGCATGTTATATTGATAATAATGTAAGTAATAAGTATAATTATTACAGTTCTAGCAATAATACCTCCATTATATGGGTAATAATGCATGTTATATTGATGATAATGATAGTGATACGTATATTTATTATAGTTCCTGCGATAATAACTGCATCATATGGGTAATAATGCATGTTATATTGAGAATAAAATAAGTAATAAGTATAATTATTACAGTTCTGGCGATAATAACTGCATTATATGGGTAACAATGCACGTTACATTGCTAATAGTATAAGTAATAAGTATAATTATTTCAGTTCTAGCAATAATACCTCCATTATATGGGTAATAATGCATGTTATATTGATAATAATATAAGTAATAAGTATAATTATTACAGTTCTAGCGATAATAACTGCATTATATGGGTAATAATGCATGTTATATTGATAATATTGGGAGTAATAAGTATATTTATTATGGTTCTAGAGATAATACCTCCATTATATGGGTAATAATGCATGTTATATTGATAATAATATAAGTAATAAGTATAATTATTACAGTTCTAGCGATAATAACTGCATTATATGGGTAATAATGCACGTTATATTGCTAATAATATAAGTAATAAGTATAATTATTACAGTTCTAGCGATAATAACTGCATTATATGCGTAATAATGCACGTTATATTGCTAATAATATAAGTAATAAGTATAATTATTACAGTTCTAGCGATAATAACTGCATTATATGGGTAATAATGCATGTTATATTGATAATAATATAAGTAATAAGTATAATTATTACAGTTCTAGCGATAATAACTGCATTATATGGGTAATAATGCATGTTACATTGATAATATTGGGAGTAATAAGTGTATTTATTATAGTTCTAGCGATAATAACTGCATAATATGGGTAATAATGCATGTTATATTTATAATAATATAAGTAATAAGTATAATTATTACAGTTCTAGCAATAATACCTCCATTATATGGGTAATAATGCATGTTATATTGATGATAATGAAAGTAATACGTATATTTATTATAGTTCTTGCGATAATAACTGCATAATATGGGTAATAATGCATATTATATTGAGAATAGTATAAGTAATAAGTATAATTATTACAGTTCTGGCGATAATAACTGCATTATATGGGTAACAATGCACGTGATATTGCTAATAGTATAAGTAATAAGTATAATTATTACAGTTCTAGCAATAATACCTCCATTATATGGGTGATAATGCATGTTATATTGATAATAATATAAGTAATAAGTATAATTATTACAGTTCTAGCGATAATAACTGTATTATATGGGTAATAATGCACGTTATATTGCTAACAATATAAGTAATAAGTATAATTATTACAGTTCTAGCGATAATAACTGCATTATATGGGTAAAAATGCATGTTATATTGATAATATTGGGAGTAATAAGTATATTTATTATGGTTCTAGAGATAATAACTGCATAATATGGGTAATAATGCATGTTATATTGATGATAATGCAAGTAGTAAGTATATTTATTACAGTTCTAGCGATAATAACTGCATTATATGCGTAATAATGCATGTTATATTGATAACATCGGGAGTAATAAGTATAATTATTACAGTTCTAGCGATAATAATAGTAAAATATGGCTAATAGTACATGTTATACTGATAATAATAAAAGTAATAAGTATATTTATTATACTTCTGTCGATAATAACTGCATTATATGGGTAATAATGCATGTTGTATTGATAATATCGGGAGTAATAAGTATAATTAATACAGTTCTAGCGATAATAACTGCATTATATGGGTAATAATGGATGTTATATTGATAATATCGGGAGTAATAAGTATAATTATTACAGTTCTAGCGATAATACTAGTAAAATATGGGTAAGAGTGCCTGTTATATTGATAATAATGAAAGTAATAACTATATTTATTATACTTCTGTCGATAATAACTGCATTATATGGGTAATAATGCATGTTATATTGATAATAATATTAGTAATAAGTATAATTATTACAGTTCTAGCTATAATAACTCCATTATATGGGTAATAAAGCATGTTATATTGATAATAATAAAAGTAATAAGTATATTTATTACAGTTCTATCCAAAATAACTGCATAATATGGGTAATAATGCATGCTATATTGATGATAATATAACTAATAAGTATAATTATTACAGTTCTAGCGATGATAACTGCAATTTATGGGTAACGATGCACGTTATATTGCTAATAATATAAGTAATAAGTATAATTATTACCGTTCTAGCGATAATAACTGCATAATATGGGTAATAATGCTTGTTATATTGATAATAATATAAGTAATAAGTATAATTATTACAGTTCTAGCGATAATAACTGCATTATATGGGTAATAATGCACGTTATATTGCTAACAATATAAGTAATAAGTATAATTATTACAGTTCTAGCGATAATAACTGCATTATATGGGTCAAAATGCATGTTATATTGATAATATTGGGAGTAATAAGTATATTTATTATGGTTCTAGAGATAATAACTGCATAATATGGGTATTAATGCATGTTATATTGAGAATAATATAAGTAATAAGTATAATTATTACAGTTCTAGCGATAATAACTGCATTATATGGGTAATAATGCATGTTATATTGATAATATCGGGAGTAATAAGTATAATTACTATAGTTCTAGCGATAATAATAGTAAAATATGGCAAATAGTGCATGTTATATTGATAATAATAAAAGTAATAAGTATATTTATTACAGTTCTATCGATAATAACTGCATAATATGGGTAATAATGCATGTTATATTGATGATAATAAAAGAATACGTATATTTATTATAGTTCTAGCGATAATAACTGCATAATATGGGTAATAATGCATGTTATATTGATAATAATATATGTAATAAGTATAATTATTACAGTTCTAGCGATGATAACTGCAATTTATGGGTAACGATGCACGTTATATTGCTAATAATATAAGTAATAAGTATAATTATTACCGTTCTAGCGATAATAACTGCATAATATGGGTAATAATGCTTGTTATATTGATAATAATATAAGTAATAAGTATAATTATTACAGTTCTAGCGATAATAACTGCATTATATGGGTAATAATGCACGTTATATTGCTAACAATATAAGTAATAAGTATAATTATTACAGTTCTAGCGATAATAACTGCATTATATGGGTCAAAATGCATGTTATATTGATAATATTGGGAGTAATAAGTATATTTATTATGGTTCTAGAGATAATAACTGCATAATATGGGTATTAATGCATGTTATATTGAGAATAATATAAGTAATAAGTATAATTATTACAGTTCTAGCGATAATAACTGCATTATATGGGTAATAATGCATGTTATATTGATAATATCGGGAGTAATAAGTATAATTACTATAGTTCTAGCGATAATAATAGTAAAATATGGCAAATAGTGCATGTTATATTGATAATAATAAAAGTAATAAGTATATTTATTACAGTTCTATCGATAATAACTGCATAATATGGGTAATAATGCATGTTATATTGATGATAATAAAAGAATACGTATATTTATTATAGTTCTAGCGATAATAACTGCATAATATGGGTAATAATGCATGTTATATTGATAATAATATATGTAATAAGTATAATTATTACAGTTCTAGCGATAATAACTGCATTATATGGGTAATAATGCACGTTATATTGCTAGTAGTATAAGTAATAAGTATAATTATTACAGTTCTAGCGATAATAACTGCATAATATGGGTAATAATGCACGTTATATTGCTAATAATATAAGTAATGTGTACAATTATTACATTTCTAGCGATAATAACTGCATTATATGGGTAATAATGCACGTTATATTGCTAATAATATAAGTAATAAGTATAATTATTACAGTTCTAGCGATAATAACTGCATTATATGGGTAATAATGCATGTTACATTGATAATATTGGGAGTAATAAGTGTATTTATTATAGTTCTAGCGATAATAACTGCATAATATGGGTAATAATGCATGTTATATTGAGAATAATATAAGTAATAAGTATAATTATTACAGTTCTGGCGATAATAACTGCATTATATGGGTAATAATGCACGTTATATTGCTAATAGTATAAGTAATAAGTATAATTATTACAGTTCTAGCGATAATACCTCCATTATATGGGTAATAATGCATGTTATATTGATAATGATATAAGTAATAAGTATAATTATTACAGTTCTAGCGATAATAACTGCATAATATGGGTAATAATGCACGTTATATTGCTAATAATATAAGTAATGAGTACAATTATTACATTTCTAGCGATAATAACTGCATTATATGGGTAATAATGCACGTTATATTGCTAATAATATAAGTAATAAGTATAATTATTACAGTTCTAGCGATAATAACTGCATTATATGGGTAATAATGCATGTTACATTGATAATATTGGGAGTAATAAGTGTATTTATTATAGTTCTAGCGATAATAACTGCATAATATGGGTAATAATGCATGTTATATTGAGAATAATATAAGTAATAAGTATAATTATTACAGTTCTGGCGATAATAACTGCATTATATGGGTAATAATGCACGTTATATTGCTAATAGTATAAGTAATAAGTATAATTATTACAGTTCTAGCGATAATACCTCCATTATATGGGTAATAATGCATGTTATATTGATAATGATATAAGTAATAAGTATAATTATTACAGTTCTAGCGATAATAACTACATAATATGGGTAATAATGCACGTTATATTGCTAATAATATAAGAAATGAGTACAATTACTACAGTTCTAGCGATAATAACTGCATTATATGGGTAATAATGCATGATATATTGATAATAACATAAGAAATAAGTATAATTATTACAGTTCTAGCGATAATAACTGCATTATATGGGTAATAATGCATGTTATATTGATAATATCGGGAGTAATAGGTATAATTATTATAGTTCTAGCGATAATAATAGTAAAATATGGCAAATAGTGCATGTTATATTGATAATAATAAAAGTAATAAGTATATTTATTACAGTTCTATCGATAATAACTGCATAATATGGGTCATAATGCATGTTATATTGATGATAATAAAAGTAATACGTATATTTATTATAGTTCTAGCGATAATAACTGCATAATATGGGTAATAATGCATGTTATATTGATAATAATATAAGTAATAAGTATAATTATTACAGTTCTAGCGATAATAACTGCATTATATGGGTAATAATGCACGTTATATTGCTAGTAGTATAAGTAATAAGTATAATTATTACAGTTCTAGCGATAATAACTGCATAATATGGGTAATAATGCACGTTATATTGCTAATAATATAAGTAATGAGTACAATTATTACATTTCTAGCGATAATAACTGCATTATATGGGTAATAATGCACGTTATATTGCTAATAATATAAGTAATAAGTATAATTATTACAGTTCTAGCGATAATAACTGCATTATATGGGTAATAATGCATGTTACATTGATAATATTGGGAGTAATAAGTGTATTTATTATAGTTCTAGCGATAATAACTGCATAATATGGGTAATAAGGCATGTTATATTTATAATAATATAAGTAATAAGTATAATTATTACAGTTCTAGCAATAATACCTCCATTATATGGGTAATAATGCATGTTATATTGATGATAATGAAAGTAATACGTATATTTATTATAGTTCTTGCGATAATAACTGCATAATATGGGTAATAATGCATATTATATTGAGAATAGTATAAGTAATAAGTATAATTATTACAGTTCTGGCGATAATAACTGCATTATATGGGTAACAATGCACGTGATATTGCTAATAGTATAAGTAATAAGTATAATTATTACAGTTCTAGCAATAATACCTCCATTATATGGGTGATAATGCATGTTATATTGATAATAATATAAGTAATAAGTATAATTATTACCGTTCTAGCGATAATAACTGCATAATATGGGTAATAATGCTTGTTATATTGATAATAATATAAGTAATAAGTATAATTATTACAGTTCTGGCGATAATAACTGCATTATATGGGTAACAATGCACGTGATATTGCTAATAGTATAAGTAATAAGTATAATTATTACAGTTCTAGCAATAATACCTCCATTATATGGGTGATAATGCATGTTATATTGATAATAATATAAGTAATAAGTATAATTATTACAGTTCTAGCAATAATACCTCCATTATATGGGTAATAATGCATGTTATATTGATGATAATGAAAGTGATACGTATATTTATTATAGTTCTTGCGATAATAACTGCATCATATGGGTAATAATGCATGTTATATTGAGAATAATATAAGTAATAAGTATAATTATTACAGTTCTGGCGATAATAACTGCATTATATGGGTAACAATGGCACGTTATATTGCTAATAGTATAAGTAATAAGTATAATTATTACAGTTCTAGCAATAATACCTCCTTTATATGGGTAATAATGCATGTTATATTGATGATAATGATAGTGATACGTATATTTATTATAGTTCTTGCGATAATAACTGCATCATATGGGTAATAATGCATGTTATATTGAGAATAATATAAGTAATAAGTATAATTATTACAGTTCTGGCGATAATAACTGCATTATATGGGTAACAATGCACGTTAAATTGCTAATAGTATAAGTAATAAGTATAATTATTACAGTTCTAGCAAAAATACCTCCATTATATGGGTAATAATGCATGTTATATTGATGATAATGAAAGTGATACGTATATTTATTATAGTTCTTGCGATAATAACTGCATCATATGGGTGATAATGCATGTTATATTGATAATAATATAAGTAATAAGTATAATTATTACAGTTCTAGCGATAATAACTGTATTATATGGGTAATAATGCACGTTATATTGCTAACAATATAAGTAATAAGTATAATTATTACAGTTCTAGCGATAATAACTGCATTATATGGGTCAAAATGCATGTTATATTGATAATATTGGGAGTAATAAGTATAATTATTACAGTTCTAGCAATAATACCTCCATTATATGGGTAATAATGCATGTTATATTGATGATAATGAAAGTAATACGTATATTTATTATAGTTCTTGCGATAATAACTGCATAATATGGGTAATAATGCATGTTATATTGAGAATAGTATAAGTAATAAGTATAATTATTACAGTTCTGGCGATAATAACTGCACTATATGGGTAACAATGCACGTGATATTGCTAATAGTATAAGTAATAAGTATAATTATTACAGTTCTAGCAATAATACCTCCATTATATGGGTGATAATGCATGTTATATTGATAATAATATAAGTAATAAGTATAATTATTACAGTTCTAGCGATAATAACTGTATTATATGGGTAATAATGCACGTTATATTGCTAACAATATAAGTAATAAGTATAATTATTACAGTTCTAGCGATAATAACTGCATTATATGGGTAATAATGCATGTTATATTGATAATAATATAAGTAATAAGTATAATTATTACAGTTCTAGCGATAATAACTGCATTATATGGGTAATAATGCATGTTACATTGATAATATTGGGAGTAATAAGTGTATTTATGGTAGTTCTAGCGATAATAACTGCATAATATGGGTAATAATGCATGTTATATTGATAATAATGTAAGTAATAAGTATAATTATTACAGTTCTAGCAATAATACCTCCATTATATGGGTAATAATGCATGTTATATTGATGATAATGATAGTGATACGTATATTTATTATAGTTCCTGCGATAATAACTGCATCATATGGGTAATAATGCATGTTATATTGAGAATAAAATAAGTAATAAGTATAATTATTACAGTTCTGGCGATAATAACTGCATTATATGGGTAACAATGCACGTTACATTGCTAATAGTATAAGTAATAAGTATAATTATTTCAGTTCTAGCAATAATACCTCCATTATATGGGTAATAATGCATGTTATATTGATAATAATATAAGTAATAAGTATAATTATTACAGTTCTAGCGATAATAACTGCATTATATGGGTAATAATGCATGTTATATTGATAATATTGGGAGTAATAAGTATATTTATTATGGTTCTAGAGATAATACCTCCATTATATGGGTAATAATGCATGTTATATTGATAATAATATAAGTAATAAGTATAATTATTACAGTTCTAGCGATAATAACTGCATTATATGGGTAATAATGCACGTTATATTGCTAATAATATAAGTAATAAGTATAATTATTACAGTTCTAGCGATAATAACTGCATTATATGCGTAATAATGCACGTTATATTGCTAATAATATAAGTAATAAGTATAATTATTACAGTTCTAGCGATAATAACTGCATTATATGGGTAATAATGCATGTTATATTGATAATAATATAAGTAATAAGTATAATTATTACAGTTCTAGCGATAATAACTGCATTATATGGGTAATAATGCATGTTACATTGATAATATTGGGAGTAATAAGTGTATTTATTATAGTTCTAGCGATAATAACTGCATAATATGGGTAATAATGCATGTTATATTTATAATAATATAAGTAATAAGTATAATTATTACAGTTCTAGCAATAATACCTCCATTATATGGGTAATAATGCATGTTATATTGATGATAATGAAAGTAATACGTATATTTATTATAGTTCTTGCGATAATAACTGCATAATATGGGTAATAATGCATATTATATTGAGAATAGTATAAGTAATAAGTATAATTATTACAGTTCTGGCGATAATAACTGCATTATATGGGTAACAATGCACGTGATATTGCTAATAGTATAAGTAATAAGTATAATTATTACAGTTCTAGCAATAATACCTCCATTATATGGGTGATAATGCATGTTATATTGATAATAATATAAGTAATAAGTATAATTATTACAGTTCTAGCGATAATAACTGTATTATATGGGTAATAATGCACGTTATATTGCTAACAATATAAGTAATAAGTATAATTATTACAGTTCTAGCGATAATAACTGCATTATATGGGTAAAAATGCATGTTATATTGATAATATTGGGAGTAATAAGTATATTTATTATGGTTCTAGAGATAATAACTGCATAATATGGGTAATAATGCATGTTATATTGATGATAATGCAAGTAGTAAGTATATTTATTACAGTTCTAGCGATAATAACTGCATTATATGCGTAATAATGCATGTTATATTGATAACATCGGGAGTAATAAGTATAATTATTACAGTTCTAGCGATAATAATAGTAAAATATGGCTAATAGTACATGTTATACTGATAATAATAAAAGTAATAAGTATATTTATTATACTTCTGTCGATAATAACTGCATTATATGGGTAATAATGCATGTTGTATTGATAATATCGGGAGTAATAAGTATAATTAATACAGTTCTAGCGATAATAACTGCATTATATGGGTAATAATGGATGTTATATTGATAATATCGGGAGTAATAAGTATAATTATTACAGTTCTAGCGATAATACTAGTAAAATATGGGTAAGAGTGCCTGTTATATTGATAATAATGAAAGTAATAACTATATTTATTATACTTCTGTCGATAATAACTGCATTATATGGGTAATAATGCATGTTATATTGATAATAATATTAGTAATAAGTATAATTATTACAGTTCTAGCTATAATAACTCCATTATATGGGTAATAAAGCATGTTATATTGATAATAATAAAAGTAATAAGTATATTTATTACAGTTCTATCCAAAATAACTGCATAATATGGGTAATAATGCATGCTATATTGATGATAATATAACTAATAAGTATAATTATTACAGTTCTAGCGATGATAACTGCAATTTATGGGTAACGATGCACGTTATATTGCTAATAATATAAGTAATAAGTATAATTATTACCGTTCTAGCGATAATAACTGCATAATATGGGTAATAATGCTTGTTATATTGATAATAATATAAGTAATAAGTATAATTATTACAGTTCTAGCGATAATAACTGCATTATATGGGTAATAATGCACGTTATATTGCTAACAATATAAGTAATAAGTATAATTATTACAGTTCTAGCGATAATAACTGCATTATATGGGTCAAAATGCATGTTATATTGATAATATTGGGAGTAATAAGTATATTTATTATGGTTCTAGAGATAATAACTGCATAATATGGGTATTAATGCATGTTATATTGAGAATAATATAAGTAATAAGTATAATTATTACAGTTCTAGCGATAATAACTGCATTATATGGGTAATAATGCATGTTATATTGATAATATCGGGAGTAATAAGTATAATTACTATAGTTCTAGCGATAATAATAGTAAAATATGGCAAATAGTGCATGTTATATTGATAATAATAAAAGTAATAATTATATTTATTACAGTTCTATCGATAATAACTGCATAATATGGGTAATAATGCATGTTATATTGATGATAATAAAAGAATACGTATATTTATTATAGTTCTAGCGATAATAACTGCATAATATGGGTAATAATGCATGTTATATTGATAATAATATATGTAATAAGTATAATTATTACAGTTCTAGCGATAATAACTGCATTATATGGGTAATAATGCACGTTATATTGCTAGTAGTATAAGTAATAAGTATAATTATTACAGTTCTAGCGATAATAACTGCATAATATGGGTAATAATGCACGTTATATTGCTAATAATATAAGTAATGTGTACAATTATTACATTTCTAGCGATAATAACTGCATTATATGGGTAATAATGCACGTTATATTGCTAATAATATAAGTAATAAGTATAATTATTACAGTTCTAGCGATAATAACTGCATTATATGGGTAATAATGCATGTTACATTGATAATATTGGGAGTAATAAGTGTATTTATTATAGTTCTAGCGATAATAACTGCATAATATGGGTAATAATGCATGTTATATTGAGAATAATATAAGTAATAAGTATAATTATTACAGTTCTGGCGATAATAACTGCATTATATGGGTAATAATGCACGTTATATTGCTAATAGTATAAGTAATAAGTATAATTATTACAGTTCTAGCGATAATACCTCCATTATATGGGTAATAATGCATGTTATATTGATAATGATATAAGTAATAAGTATAATTATTACAGTTCTAGCGATAATAACTGCATAATATGGGTAATAATGCACGTTATATTGCTAATAATATAAGTAATGAGTACAATTATTACATTTCTAGCGATAATAACTGCATTATATGGGTAATAATGCACGTTATATTGCTAATAATATAAGTAATAAGTATAATTATTACAGTTCTAGCGATAATAACTGCATTATATGGGTAATAATGCATGTTACATTGATAATATTGGGAGTAATAAGTGTATTTATTATAGTTCTAGCGATAATAACTGCATAATATGGGTAATAATGCATGTTATATTGAGAATAATATAAGTAATAAGTATAATTATTACAGTTCTGGCGATAATAACTGCATTATATGGGTAATAATGCACGTTATATTGCTAATAGTATAAGTAATAAGTATAATTATTACAGTTCTAGCGATAATACCTCCATTATATGGGTAATAATGCATGTTATATTGATAATGATATAAGTAATAAGTATAATTATTACAGTTCTAGCGATAATAACTACATAATATGGGTAATAATGCACGTTATATTGCTAATAATATAAGAAATGAGTACAATTACTACAGTTCTAGCGATAATAACTGCATTATATGGGTAATAATGCATGATATATTGATAATAACATAAGTAATAAGTATAATTATTACAGTTCTAGCGATAATAACTGCATTATATGGGTAATAATGCATGTTATATTGATAATATCGGGAGTAATAGGTATAATTATTATAGTTCTAGCGATAATAATAGTAAAATATGGCAAATAGTGCATGTTATATTGATAATAATAAAAGTAATAAGTATATTTATTACAGTTCTATCGATAATAACTGCATAATATGGGTAATAATGCATGTTATATTGATGATAATAAAAGTAATACGTATATTTATTATAGTTCTAGCGATAATAACTGCATAATATGGGTAATAATGCATGTTATATTGATAATAATATAAGTAATAAGTATAATTATTACAGTTCTAGCGATAATAACTGCATTATATGGGTAATAATGCACGTTATATTGCTAGTAGTATAAGTAATAAGTATAATTATTACAGTTCTAGCGATAATAACTGCATAATATGGGTAATAATGCACGTTATATTGCTAATAATATAAGTAATGAGTACAATTATTACATTTCTAGCGATAATAACTGCATTATATGGGTAATAATGCACGTTATATTGCTAATAATATAAGTAATAAGTATAATTATTACAGTTCTAGCGATAATAACTGCATTATATGGGTAATAATGCATGTTACATTGATAATATTGGGAGTAATAAGTGTATTTATTATAGTTCTAGCGATAATAACTGCATAATATGGGTAATAAGGCATGTTATATTTATAATAATATAAGTAATAAGTATAATTATTACAGTTCTAGCAATAATACCTCCATTATATGGGTAATAATGCATGTTATATTGATGATAATGAAAGTAATACGTATATTTATTATAGTTCTTGCGATAATAACTGCATAATATGGGTAATAATGCATATTATATTGAGAATAGTATAAGTAATAAGTATAATTATTACAGTTCTGGCGATAATAACTGCATTATATGGGTAACAATGCACGTGATATTGCTAATAGTATAAGTAATAAGTATAATTATTACAGTTCTAGCAATAATACCTCCATTATATGGGTGATAATGCATGTTATATTGATAATAATATAAGTAATAAGTATAATTATTACCGTTCTAGCGATAATAACTGCATAATATGGGTAATAATGCTTGTTATATTGATAATAATATAAGTAATAAGTATAATTATTACAGTTCTAGCGATAATAACTGCATTATATGGGTAATAATGCACGTTATATTGCTAACAATATAAGTAATAAGTATAATTATTACAGTTCTAGCGATAATAACTGCATTATATGGGTCAAAATGCATGTTATATTGATAATATTGGGAGTAATAAGTATATTTATTATGGTTCTAGAGATAATAACTGCATAATATGGGTAATAATGCATGTTATATTGATAATAATGTAAGTAATAAGTATAATTATTACAGTTCTAGCAATAATACCTCCATTATATGGGTAATAATGCATGTTATATTGATGATAATGATAGTGATACGTATATTTATTATAGTTCCTGCGATAATAACTGCATCATATGGGTAATAATGCATGTTATATTGAGAATAAAATAAGTAATAAGTATAATTATTACAGTTCTGGCGATAATAACTGCATTATATGGGTAACAATGCACGTTACATTGCTAATAGTATAAGTAATAAGTATAATTATTTCAGTTCTAGCAATAATACCTCCATTATATGGGTAATAATGCATGTTATATTGATAATAATATAAGTAATAAGTATAATTATTACAGTTCTAGCGATAATAACTGCATTATATGGGTAATAATGCATGTTATATTGATAATATTGGGAGTAATAAGTATATTTATTATGGTTCTAGAGATAATACCTCCATTATATGGGTAATAATGCATGTTATATTGATAATAATATAAGTAATAAGTATAATTATTACAGTTCTAGCGATAATAACTGCATTATATGGGTAATAATGCACGTTATATTGCTAACAATATAAGTAATAAGTATAATTATTACAGTTCTAGCGATAATAACTGCATTATATGGGTCAAAATGCATGTTATATTGATAATATTGGGAGTAATAAGTATATTTATTATGGTTCTAGAGATAATAACTGCATAATATGGGTAATAATGCATGTTATATTGATAATAATGTAAGTAATAAGTATAATTATTACAGTTCTAGCAATAATACCTCCATTATATGGGTAATAATGCATGTTATATTGATGATAATGATAGTGATACGTATATTTATTATAGTTCCTGCGATAATAACTGCATCATATGGGTAATAATGCATGTTATATTGAGAATAAAATAAGTAATAAGTATAATTATTACAGTTCTGGCGATAATAACTGCATTATATGGGTAACAATGCACGTTACATTGCTAATAGTATAAGTAATAAGTATAATTATTTCAGTTCTAGCAATAATACCTCCATTATATGGGTAATAATGCATGTTATATTGATAATAATATAAGTAATAAGTATAATTATTACAGTTCTAGCGATAATAACTGCATTATATGGGTAATAATGCATGTTATATTGATAATATTGGGAGTAATAAGTATATTTATTATGGTTCTAGAGATAATACCTCCATTATATGGGTAATAATGCATGTTATATTGATAATAATATAAGTAATAAGTATAATTATTACAGTTCTAGCGATAATAACTGCATTATATGGGTAATAATGCACGTTATATTGCTAATAATATAAGTAATAAGTATAATTATTACAGTTCTAGCGATAATAACTGCATTATATGCGTAATAATGCACGTTATATTGCTAATAATATAAGTAATAAGTATAATTATTACAGTTCTAGCGATAATAACTGCATTATATGGGTAATAATGCATGTTATATTGATAATAATATAAGTAATAAGTATAATTATTACAGTTCTAGCGATAATAACTGCATTATATGGGTAATAATGCATGTTACATTGATAATATTGGGAGTAATAAGTGTATTTATTATAGTTCTAGCGATAATAACTGCATAATATGGGTAATAATGCATGTTATATTTATAATAATATAAGTAATAAGTATAATTATTACCGTTCTAGCAATAATACCTCCATTATATGGGTAATAATGCATGTTATATTGATGATAATGAAAGTAATACGTATATTTATTATAGTTCTTGCGATAATAACTGCATAATATGGGTAATAATGCATATTATATTGAGAATAGTATAAGTAATAAGTATAATTATTACAGTTCTGGCGATAATAACTGCATTATATGGGTAACAATGCACGTGATATTGCTAATAGTATAAGTAATAAGTATAATTATTACAGTTCTAGCAATAATACCTCCATTATATGGGTGATAATGCATGTTATATTGATAATAATATAAGTAATAAGTATAATTATTACAGTTCTAGCGATAATAACTGTATTATATGGGTAATAATGCACGTTATATTGCTAACAATATAAGTAATAAGTATAATTATTACAGTTCTAGCGATAATAACTGCATTATATGGGTAAAAATGCATGTTATATTGATAATATTGGGAGTAATAAGTATATTTATTATGGTTCTAGAGATAATAACTGCATAATATGGGTAATAATGCATGTTATATTGATGATAATGCAAGTAGTAAGTATATTTATTACAGTTCTAGCGATAATAACTGCATTATATGCGTAATAATGCATGTTATATTGATAACATCGGGAGTAATAAGTATAATTATTACAGTTCTAGCGATAATAATAGTAAAATATGGCTAATAGTACATGTTATACTGATAATAATAAAAGTAATAAGTATATTTATTATACTTCTGTCGATAATAACTGCATTATATGGGTAATAATGCATGTTGTATTGATAATATCGGGAGTAATAAGTATAATTAATACAGTTCTAGCGATAATAACTGCATTATATGGGTAATAATGGATGTTATATTGATAATATCGGGAGTAATAAGTATAATTATTACAGTTCTAGCGATAATACTAGTAAAATATGGGTAAGAGTGCCTGTTATATTGATAATAATGAAAGTAATAACTATATTTATTATACTTCTGTCGATAATAACTGCATTATATGGGTAATAATGCATGTTATATTGATAATAATATTAGTAATAAGTATAATTATTACAGTTCTAGCTATAATAACTCCATTATATGGGTAATAAAGCATGTTATATTGATAATAATAAAAGTAATAAGTATATTTATTACAGTTCTATCCAAAATAACTGCATAATATGGGTAATAATGCATGCTATATTGATGATAATATAACTAGTAAGTATAATTATTACAGTTCTAGCGATGATAACTGCAATTTATGGGTAACGATGCACGTTATATTGCTAATAATATAAGTAATAAGTATAATTATTACCGTTCTAGCGATAATAACTGCATAATATGGGTAATAATGCTTGTTATATTGATAATAATATAAGTAATAAGTATAATTATTACAGTTCTAGCGATAATAACTGCATTATATGGGTAATAATGCACGTTATATTGCTAACAATATAAGTAATAAGTATAATTATTACAGTTCTAGCGATAATAACTGCATTATATGGGTCAAAATGCATGTTATATTGATAATATTGGGAGTAATAAGTATATTTATTATGGTTCTAGAGATAATAACTGCATAATATGGGTATTAATGCATGTTATATTGAGAATAATATAAGTAATAAGTATAATTATTACAGTTCTAGCGATAATAACTGCATTATATGGGTAATAATGCATGTTATATTGATAATATCGGGAGTAATAAGTATAATTACTATAGTTCTAGCGATAATAATAGTAAAATATGGCAAATAGTGCATGTTATATTGATAATAATAAAAGTAATAAGTATATTTATTACAGTTCTATCGATAATAACTGCATAATATGGGTAATAATGCATGTTATATTGATGATAATAAAAGAATACGTATATTTATTATAGTTCTAGCGATAATAACTGCATAATATGGGTAATAATGCATGTTATATTGATAATAATATATGTAATAAGTATAATTATTACAGTTCTAGCGATAATAACTGCATTATATGGGTAATAATGCACGTTATATTGCTAGTAGTATAAGTAATAAGTATAATTATTACAGTTCTAGCGATAATAACTGCATAATATGGGTAATAATGCACGTTATATTGCTAATAATATAAGTAATGAGTACAATTATTACATTTCTAGCGATAATAACTGCATTATATGGGTAATAATGCACGTTATATTGCTAATAATATAAGTAATAAGTATAATTATTACAGTTCTAGCGATAATAACTGCATTATATGGGTAATAATGCATGTTACATTGATAATATTGGGAGTAATAAGTGTATTTATTATAGTTCTAGCGATAATAACTGCATAATATGGGTAATAATGCATGTTATATTTATAATAATATAAGTAATAAGTATAATTATTACAGTTCTAGCAATAATACCTCCATTATATGGGTAATAATGCATGTTATATTGATGATAATGAAAGTAATACGTATATTTATTATAGTTCTAGCGATAATAACTGCATAATATGGGTAATAATGCATGTTATATTGATAATAATATAAGTAATAAGTATAATTATTACAGTTCTAGCGATAATAACTGCATTATATGGGTAATAATGCACGTTATATTGCTAGTAGTATAAGTAATAAGTATAATTATTACAGTTCTAGCGATAGTAACTGCATAATATGGGTAATAATGCACGTTATATTGCTAATAATATAAGTAATGAGTACAATTATTACATTTCTAGCGATAATAACTGCATTATATGGGTAATAATGCACGTTATATTGCTAATAATATAAGTAATAAGTATAATTATTACAGTTCTAGCGATAATAACTGCATTATATGGGTAATAATGCATGTTACATTGATAATATTGGGAGTAATAAGTGTATTTATTATAGTTCTAGCGATAATAACTGCATAATATGGGTAATAATGCATGTTATATTTATAATAATATAAGTAATAAGTATAATTATTACAGTTCTAGCAATAATACCTCCATTATATGGGTAATAATGCATGTTATATTGATGATAATGAAAGTAATACGTATATTTATTATAGTTCTAGCGATAATAACTGCATAATATGGGTAATAATGCATGTTATATTGATAATAATATAAGTAATAAGTATAATTATTACAGTTCTAGCGATAATAACTGCATTATATGGGTAATAATGCACGTTATATTGCTAGTAGTATAAGTAATAAGTATAATTATTACAGTTCTAGCGATAGTAACTGCATAATATGGGTAATAATGCACGTTATATTGCTAATAATATAAGTAATGAGTACAATTATTACATTTCTAGCGATAATAACTGCATTATATGGGTAATAATGCACGTTATATTGCTAATAATATAAGTAATAAGTATAATTATTACAGTTCTAGCGATAATAACTGCATTATATGGGTAATAATGCATGTTACATTGATAATATTGGGAGTAATAAGTGTATTTATTATAGTTCTAGCGATAATAACTGCATAATATGGGTAATAATGCATGTTATATTTATAATAATATAAGTAATAAGTATAATTATTACAGTTCTAGCAATAATACCTCCATTATATGGGTAATAATGCATGTTATATTGATGATAATGAAAGTAATACGTATATTTATTATAGTTCTTGCGATAATAACTGCATAATATGGGTAATAATGCATATTATATTGAGAATAGTATAAGTAATAAGTATAATTATTACAGTTCTGGCGATAATAACTGCATTATATGGGTAACAATGCACGTGATATTGCTAATAGTATAAGTAATAAGTATAATTATTACAGTTCTAGCAATAATACCTCCATTATATGGGTGATAATGCATGTTATATTGATAATAATATAAGTAATAAGTATAATTATTACAGTTCTAGCGATACTAACTGTATTATAAGGGTAATAATGCACGTTATATTGCTAACAATATAAGTAATAAGTATAATTATTACAGTTCTAGCGATAATAACTGCATTATATGGGTAAAAATGCATGTTATATTGATAATATTGGGAGTAATAAGTATATTTATTATGGTTCTAGAGATAATAACTGCATAATATGGGTAATAATGCATGTTATATTGATAATAATATAAGTAATAAGTATAATTATTACAGTTCTAGCGATAATAACTGCATTATATGGGTAATAATGCACGTTATATTGCTAGTAGTATAAGTAATAAGTATAATTATTACAGTTCTAGCGATAGTAACTGCATAATATGGGTAATAATGCACGTTATATTGCTAATAATATAAGTAATGAGTACAATTATTACATTTCTAGCGATAATAACTGCATTATATGGGTAATAATGCACGTTATATTGCTAATAATATAAGTAATAAGTATAATTATTACAGTTCTAGCGATAATAACTGCATTATATGGGTAATAATGCATGTTACATTGATAATATTGGGAGTAATAAGTGTATTTATTATAGTTCTAGCGATAATAACTGCATAATATGGGTAATAATGCATGTTATATTTATAATAATATAAGTAATAAGTATAATTATTACAGTTCTAGCAATAATACCTCCATTATATGGGTAATAATGCATGTTATATTGATGATAATGAAAGTAATACGTATATTTATTATAGTTCTTGCGATAATAACTGCATAATATGGGTAATAATGCATATTATATTGAGAATAGTATAAGTAATAAGTATAATTATTACAGTTCTGGCGATAATAACTGCATTATATGGGTAACAATGCACGTGATATTGCTAATAGTATAAGTAATAAGTATAATTATTACAGTTCTAGCAATAATACCTCCATTATATGGGTGATAATGCATGTTATATTGATAATAATATAAGTAATAAGTATAATTATTACAGTTCTAGCGATACTAACTGTATTATAAGGGTAATAATGCACGTTATATTGCTAACAATATAAGTAATAAGTATAATTATTACAGTTCTAGCGATAATAACTGCATTATATGGGTAAAAATGCATGTTATATTGATAATATTGGGAGTAATAAGTATATTTATTATGGTTCTAGAGATAATAACTGCATAATATGGGTAATAATGCATGTTATATTGATAATAATATAAGTAATAAGTATAATTATTACAGTTCTAGCGATAATACCTCCATTATATGGGTAATAATGCATGTTATATTGATGATAATGAAAGTAATACGTATATTTATTATAGTTCTAGCGATAATAACTGCATAATATGGGTAATAATGCATGTTATATTGAGAATAATATAAGTAATAAGTATAATTATTACAGTTCTGGCGATAATAACTGCATTATATGGGTAATAATGCACGTTATATTGCTAATAGTATAAGTAATAAGTATAATTATTACAGTTCTTGCGATAATACCTCCATTATATGGGTAATAATGCATGTTATATTGATAACAATATAAGTAATAAGTATAATTATTACAGTTCTAGCGATAATAACTGCATTATATGCGTAATAATGCACGTTATATTGCTAATAATATAAGTAATAAGTATAATCATTACAGTTCTAGCGATAATAACTGCATTATATGGGTAATAATGCATGTTATATTGATAATAATATAAGTAATAAGTATAATTATTACAGTTCTAGCGATAATAACTGCATAATATGGGTAATAATGCATGTTATATTGATAATAATATAAGTAATAAGTATAATTATTACAGTTCTAGCAATAATACCTCCATTATGTGGGTAATAATGCATGTTATATTGATGATAATGATAGTGATACGTATATTTATTATAGTTCTTGCGATAATAACTGCATCATATGGGTAATAATGCATGTTATATTGAGAATAATATAAGTAATAAGTATAATTATTACAGTTCTGGCGATAATATCTGCATTATATGGGTAACAATGCACGTTACATTGCTAATAGGATAAGTAATAAGTATAATTATTACAGTTCTAGCAATAATACCTCCATTATATGGGTAATAATGCATGTTATATTGATAATAATATAAGTAATAAGTATAATTATTACAGTTCTAGCGATAATAACTGCATTATATGGGTAATAATGCATGTTATATTGATAATAATATAAGTAATAAGTATAATTATTACAGTTCTAGCGATAATAACTGCATTATATGGGTAATAGTGCATGTTACATTGATAATATTGGGAGTAATAAGTGTATTTATGATAGTTCTAGCGATAATAACTGCATAATATGGGTAATAATGCATGTTATATTTATAATAATATAAGTAATAAGTATAATTATTACAGTTCTAACGATAATACCTCCATTATATGGGTAATAATGCATGTTATATTGATGATAATGAAAGTAATACGTATATTTATTATAGTTCTTGCGATAATAACTGCATAATATGGGTAATAATGCATGTTATATTGAGAATAATATAAGTAATAAGTATAATTATTACAGTTCTGGCGATAATAACTGCATTATATGGGTAATAATGCATGTTATATTGATAATATCGGGAGTAATAAGTATAATTATTATAGTTCGAGCGATAATAATAGTAAAATATGGCAAATAGTGCATGTTATATTGATAATAATAAAAGTAATAAGTATATTTATTACAGTTCTATCGATAATAACTGCATAATATGGGTAATAATGCATGTTATATTGATGATAATAAAAGAATACGTATATTTATTATAGTTCTAGCGATAATAACTGCATAATATGGGTAATAATGCATGTTATATTGAGAATAATATAAGTAATAAGTATAATTATTACAGTTCTGGCGATAATAACTGCATTATATGGGTAATAATGCACGTTATATTGCTAATAGTATAAGTAATAAGTATAATTATTACAGTTCTTGCGATAATACCTCCATTATATGGGTAATAATGCATGTTATATTGATAATAATATAAGTAACAAGTATAATTATTACAGTTCTGGCGATAATAACTGCATTATATGGGTAATAATGCACGTTATATTGCTAATAATATAAGTAATAAGTATAATTATTACAGTTCTAGCGATAATAACTGCATTATATGGGTCAAAATGCATGTTATATTGATAATATTGGGAGTAATAAGTATATTTATTATGGTTCTAGAGATAATAACTGCATAATATGGGTAATAATGCATGTTATATTGATAATAACATAAGGAATAAGTATAATTATTACAGTTCTAACGATAATACCTCCATTATATGGGTAATAATGCATGTTATATTGATGATAATGAAAGTAATACGTATATTTATTATAGTTCTAGCGATAATAACTGCATAATATGGGTAATAATGCATGTTATATTGAGAATAATATAAGTAATAAGTATAATTATTACAGTTCTGGCGATAATAACTGCATTATATGGGTAATAATGCACGTTATATTGCTAATAGTATAAGTAATAAGTATAATTATTACAGTTCTTGCGATAATACCTCCATTATATGGGTAATAATGCATGTTATATTGATAATAATATAAGTAACAAGTATAATTATTACAGTTCTGGCGATAATAACTGCATTATATGGGTAATAATGCACGTTATATTGCTAATAATATAAGTAATAAGTATAATTATTACAGTTCTAGCGATAATAACTGCATTATATGGGTAATAATGCATGTTATATTGATAATATCGGGAGTAATAAGTATAATTATTATAGTTCTAGCGATAATAATAGTAAAATATGGCAAATAGTGCATGTTATATTGATAATAATAAAAGTAATAAGTATATTTATTACAGTTCTATCGATAATAACTGCATAATATGGGTAATAATGCATGTTATATTGATGATAATAAAAGAATACGTATATTTATTATAGTTCTAGCGATAATAACTGCATAATATGGGTAATAATGCATGTTATATTTATAATAATATAAGTAATAAGTATAATTATTACAGTTCTAGCAATAATACCTCCATTATATGGGTAATAATGCATGTTATATTGATGATAATGAAAGTAATACGTATATTTATTATAGTTCTAGCGATAATAACTGCATAATATGGGTAATAATGCATGTTATATTGATAATAATATAAGTAATAAGTATAATTATTACAGTTCTAGCGATAATAACTGCATTATATGGGTAATAATGCACGTTATATTGCTAGTAGTATAAGTAATAAGTATAATTATTACAGTTCTAGCGATAATAACTGCATAATATGGGTAATAATGCACGTTATATTGCTAATAATATAAGTAATGAGTACAATTATTACATTTCTAGCGATAATAACTGCATTATATGGGTAATAATGCATGTTACATTGATAATATTGGGAGTAATAAGTGTATTTATTATAGTTCTAGCGATAATAACTGCATAATATGGGTAATAATGCATGTTATATTTATAATAATATAAGTAATAAGTATAATTATTACAGTTCTAGCAATAATACCTCCATTATATGGGTAATAATGCATGTTATATTGATGATAATGAAAGTAATACGTATATTTATTATAGTTCTTGCGATAATAACTGCATAATATGGGTAATAATGCATATTATATTGAGAATAGTATAAGTAATAAGTATAATTATTACAGTTCTGGCGATAATAACTGCATTATATGGGTAACAATGCACGTGATATTGCTAATAGTATAAGTAATAAGTATAATTATTACAGTTCTAGCAATAATACCTCCATTATATGGGTGATAATGCATGTTATATTGATAATAATATAAGTAATAAGTATAATTATTACAGTTCTAGCGATACTAACTGTATTATAAGGGTAATAATGCACGTTATATTGCTAACAATATAAGTAATAAGTATAATTATTACAGTTCTAGCGATAATAACTGCATTATATGGGTAAAAATGCATGTTATATTGATAATATTGGGAGTAATAAGTATATTTATTATGGTTCTAGAGATAATAACTGCATAATATGGGTAATAATGCATGTTATATTGATAATAATATAAGTAATAAGTATAATTATTACAGTTCTAGCGATAATACCTCCATTATATGGGTAATAATGCATGTTATATTGATGATAATGAAAGTAATACGTATATTTATTATAGTTCTAGCGATAATAACTGCATAATATGGGTAATAATGCATGTTATATTGAGAATAATATAAGTAATAAGTATAATTATTACAGTTCTGGCGATAATAACTGCATTATATGGGTAATAATGCACGTTATATTGCTAATAGTATAAGTAATAAGTATAATTATTACAGTTCTTGCGATAATACCTCCATTATATGGGTAATAATGCATGTTATATTGATAATAATATAAGTAATAAGTATAATTATTACAGTTCTAGCGATAATAACTGCATTATATGCGTAATAATGCACGTTATATTGCTAATAATATAAGTAATAAGTATAATTATTACAGTTCTAGCGATAATAACTGCATTATATGGGTAATAATGCATGTTATATTGATAATAATATAAGTAATAAGTATAATTATTACAGTTCTAGCGATAATAACTGCATAATATGGGTAATAATGCATGTTATATTGATAATAATATAAGTAATAAGTATAATTATTACAGTTCTAGCAATAATACCTCCATTATGTGGGTAATAATGCATGTTATATTGATGATAATGATAGTGATACGTATATTTATTATAGTTCTTGCGATAATAACTGCATCATATGGGTAATAATGCATGTTATATTGAGAATAATATAAGTAATAAGTATAATTATTACAGTTCTGGCGATAATATCTGCATTATATGGGTAACAATGCACGTTACATTGCTAATAGGATAAGTAATAAGTATAATTATTACAGTTCTAGCAATAATACCTCCATTATATGGGTAATAATGCATGTTATATTGATAATAATATAAGTAATAAGTATAATTATTACAGTTCTAGCGATAATAACTGCATTATATGGGTAATAATGCATGTTATATTGATAATAATATAAGTAATAAGTATAATTATTACAGTTCTAGCGATAATAACTGCATTATATGGGTAATAGTGCATGTTACATTGATAATATTGGGAGTAATAAGTGTATTTATGATAGTTCTAGCGATAGTAACTGCATAATATGGGTAATAATGCATGTTATATTTATAATAATATAAGTAATAAGTATAATTATTACAGTTCTAACGATAATACCTCCATTATATGGGTAATAATGCATGTTATATTGATGATAATGAAAGTAATACGTATATTTATTATAGTTCTTGCGATAATAACTGCATAATATGGGTAATAATGCATGTTATATTGAGAATAATATAAGTAATAAGTATAATTATTACAGTTCTGGCGATAATAACTGCATTATATGGGTAATAATGCATGTTATATTGATAATATCGGGAGTAATAAGTATAATTATTATAGTTCGAGCGATAATAATAGTAAAATATGGCAAATAGTGCATGTTATATTGATAATAATAAAAGTAATAAGTATATTTATTACAGTTCTATCGATAATAACTGCATAATATGGGTAATAATGCATGTTATATTGATGATAATAAAAGAATACGTATATTTATTATAGTTCTAGCGATAATAACTGCATAATATGGGTAATAATGCATGTTATATTGAGAATAATATAAGTAATAAGTATAATTATTACAGTTCTGGCGATAATAACTGCATTATATGGGTAATAATGCACGTTATATTGCTAATAGTATAAGTAATAAGTATAATTATTACAGTTCTTGCGATAATACCTCCATTATATGGGTAATAATGCATGCTATATTGATAATAATATAAGTAACAAGTATAATTATTACTGTTCTGGCGATAATAACTGCATTATATGGGTAATAATGCACGTTATATTGCTAATAATATAAGTAATAAGTATAATTATTACAGTTCTAGCGATAATAACTGCATTATATGGGTCAAAATGCATGTTATATTGATAATATTGGGAGTAATAAGTATATTTATTATGGTTCTAGAGATAATAACTGCATAATATGGGTAATAATGCATGTTATATTGATAATAACATAAGGAATAAGTATAATTATTACAGTTCTAACGATAATACCTCCATTATATGGGTAATAATGCATGTTATATTGATGATAATGAAAGTAATACGTATATTTATTATAGTTCTAGCGATAATAACTGCATAATATGGGTAATAATGCATGTTATATTGAGAATAATATAAGTAATAAGTATAATTATTACAGTTCTGGCGATAATAACTGCATTATATGGGTAATAATGCACGTTATATTGCTAATAGTATAAGTAATAAGTATAATTATTACAGTTCTTGCGATAATACCTGCATTATATGGGTAATAATGCATGTTATATTGATAATAATATAAGTAACAAGTATAATTATTACAGTTCTGGCGATAATAACTGCATTATATGGGTAATAATGCACGTTATATTGCTAATAATATAAGTAATAAGTATAATTATTACAGTTCTAGCGATAATAACTGCATTATATGGGTAATAATGCATGTTATATTGATAATATCGGGAGTAATAAGTATAATTATTATAGTTCTAGCGATAATAATAGTAAAATATGGCAAATAGTGCATGTTATATTGATAATAATAAAAGTAATAAGTATATTTATTTCAGTTCTATCGATAATAACTGCATAATATGGGTAATAATGCATGTTATATTGATGATAATAAAAGTAATACGTATATTTATTATAGTTTTAGCGATAATAAGTGCATAATATGGGTAATAATGCATGTTATATTGATAATAATATAAGTAATAAGTATAATTATTACAGTTCTAGCGATAATAACTGCATTATATGGGTAATAGTGCATGTTACATTGATAATATTGGGAGTAATAAGTGTATTTATGATAGTTCTAGCGATAATAACTGCATTATATGGGTAATAATGCACGTTATATTGCTAATAATATAAGTAATAAGTATAATTATTACAGTTCTAGCAATAATACCTCCATTATATGGGTAATAATGCATGTTATATTGATGATAATGATAGTGATACGTATATTTATTATAGTTCTTGCGATAATAACTGCATCATATGGGTAATAATGCATGTTATATTGAGAATAATATAAGTAATAAGTATAATTATTACAGTTCTGGCGATAATAACTGCATTATATGGGTAACAATGTACGTTACATTGCTAATAGTATAAGTAATAAGTATAATTATTACAGTTCTAGCGATAATACCTCCATTATATGGGTAATAATGCATGTTATATTGATAATAATATGAGTAATAAGTATAATTATTACAGTTCTAGCGATAATAACTGCATTATATGGGTAATAATGCATGTTATATTGATAATAATATAAGTAATAAGTATAATTATTACAGTTCTAGCGATAATAACTGCATTATATGGGTAATAGTGCATGTTACATTGATAATATTGGGAGTAATAAGTGTATTTATGATAGTTCTAGCGATAATAACTGCATAATATGGGTAATAATGCATGTTATATTGATAATAATATAAGTAATAAGTATAATTATTACAGTTCTAGCAATAATACCTCCATTATATGGGTAATAATGCATGTTATATTGATGATAATGATAGTGATACGTATATTTATTATAGTTCTTGCGATAATAACTGCATCACATGGGTAATAATGCATGTTATATTGAGAATAATATAAGTAATAAGTATAATTATTACAGTTCTGGCGATAATAACTGCATTATATGGGTAACAATGCACGTTACATTGCTAATACTATAAGTAATAAGTATAATTATTACAGTTCTGGCGATAATAACTGCATTATATGGGTAACAATGCACGTTACATTGCTAATAGTATAAGTAATAAGTATAATTATTACAGTTCTAGCAATAATACCTCCATTATATGGGTAATAATGCATGTTATATTGATAATAATATAAGTAATAAGTATAATTATTACAGTTCTAGCGATAAAAACTGCATTATATGGGTAATAATTTACGTTATATTGCTAATAATATAAGTAATAAGTATAATTATTACAGTTCTAGCGATAATAACTGCATTATATGGGTAATAATGCATGTTACATTGATAATATTGGGAGTAATAAGTGTATTTATGATAGTTCTAGCGATAATAACTGCATAATATGGGTAATAATGCATGTTATATTGATAATAATATAAGTAATAAGTATAATTATTACAGTTCTAGCAATAATACCTCCATTATGTGGGTAATAATGCATGTTATATTGATGATAATGAAAGTGATACGTATATTTATTATAGTTCTTGCGATAATAACTGCATCATATGGGTGATAATGCATGTTATATTGATAATAATATAAGTAATAAGTATAATTATTACAGTTCTAGCGATAATAACTGTATTATATGGGTAATAATGCACGTTATATTGCTAACAATATAAGTAATAAGTATAATTATTACAGTTCTAGCGATAATAACTGCATTATATGGGTAATAATGCATGTTATATTGATAATATCGGGAGTAATAAGTATAATTATTATAGTTCTAGCGATAATAATAGTAAAATATGGCAAATAGTGCATGTTATATTGATAATAATAAAAGTAATAAGTATATTTATTACAGTTCTATCGATAATAACTGCATAATATGGGTAATAATGCATGTTATATTGAGAATAATATAAGTAATAAGTATAATTATTACAGTTCTGGCGATAATAACTGCATTATATGGGTAATAATGCACGTTATATTGCTAATAGTATAAGTAATAAGTATAATTATTACAGTTCTTGCGATAATACCTCCATTATATGGGTAATAATGCTCGTTATATTGCTAATAATATAAGTAATGAGTACAATTATTACAGTTCTAGCGATAATAACTGCATTATATGGGTAATAATGCACGTTATATTGCTAATAATATAAGTAATAAGTATAATTATTACAGTTCTAGCGATAATAACTGCATTATATGGGTAATAATGCATGTTATATTGATAATAATATAAGTAATAAGTATAATTATTACAGTTCTAGCGATAATAACTGCATTATATGGGTAATAATGCACGTTATATTGCTAGTAGTATAAGTAATAAGTATAATTATTACAGTTCTAGCGATAATAACTGCATAATATGGGTAATAATGCACGTTATATTGCTAATAATATAAGTAATGAGTACAATTATTACAGTTCTAGCGATAATAACTGCATAATATGGGTAATAATGCATGTTATATTGATAATAATATAAGTAATAAGTATAATTATTACAGTTCTAGCGATAATAACTGCATTATATGGGTAATAATGCACGTTATATTGCTGACAATATAAGTAATAAGTATAATTATTACAGTTCTAGCGATAATAACTGCATTATATGGGTAAAAATGCATGTTATATTGATAATGTTGGGAGTAATAAATATATTTATTATGGTTCTAGAGATAATAACTGCATAATATGGGTAATAATGCATGTTATATTGATAATAATATAAGTAATAAGTATAATTAATACAGTTCTAACGATAATACCTCCATTATATGGGTAATAATGCATGTTATGTTGATAATAATAGAAGTAATAAGTATAATTATTACAGTTCTAGCGATAATAACTGCATTATATGGGTAATAATGCACGTTATATTGCTAGTAGTATAAGTAATAAGTATAATTATTACAGTTCTAGCGATAATAACTGCATAATATGGGTAATAATGCACGTTATATTGCTAATAATATAAGTAATGAGTACAATTATTACAGTTCTGGCGATAATAACTGCATTATATGGGTAATAATGCACGTTATATTGCTAATAATATAAGTAATAAGTACAATTATTACAGTTCTAGCGATAATAACTGCATTATATGGGTAATAATGCATGTTATATTGATAATATCGGGAGTAATAAGTATAATTATTACAGTTCTAGCGATAATAACTGCATTATATGGGTAATAATGCATGTTATATTGATAATATCGGGAGTAATAAGTACAATTATTATAGTTCTAGCGATAATAATAGTAAAATATGGCAAATAGTGCATGTTATATTGATAATAATAAAAGTAATAAGTATATTTATTACAGTTCTATCGATAATAACTGCATAATATGGGTAATAATGCATGTTATATTGAAGATAATAAAAGTAATACGTATATTTATTATAGTTCTAGCGATAATAACTGCATAATATGGGTAATAATGCATGTTATATTGATAATAATATAAGTAATAAGTATAATTATTACAGTTCTAGCGATAATAACTGCATTATATGGGTAATAATGCACGTTATATTGCTGACAATATAAGTAATAAGTATAATTATTACAGTTCTAGCGATAATAACTGCATTATATGGGTAAAAATGCATGTTATATTGATAATGTTGGGAGTAATAAATATATTTATTATGGTTCTAGAGATAATAACTGCATAATATGGGTAATAATGCATGTTATATTGATAATAATATAAGTAATAAGTATAATTATTACAGTTCTAACGATAATACCTCCATTATATGGGTAATAATGCATGTTATATTGATGATAATGAAAGTAATACGTATATTTATTATAGTTCTTGCGATAATAACTGCATAATATGGGTAGTAATGCATGTTATATTGAGAATAGTATAAGTAATAAGTATAATTATTACAGTTCTGGCGATAATAACTGCACTATATGGGTAACAATGCACGTGATATTGCTAATAGTATAAGTAATAAGTATAATTATTACAGTTCTAGCAATAATACCTCCATTATATGGGTGATAATGCATGTTATATTGATAATAATATAAGTAATAAGTATAATTATTACAGTTCTAGCGATAATAACTGTATTATATGGGTAATAATGCACGTTATATTGCTAACAATATAAGTAATAAGTATAATTATTACAGTTCTAGCGATAATAACTGCATTATATGGGTAATAATGCATGTTATATTGATAATAATATAAGTAATAAGTATAATTATTACAGTTCTAGCGATAATAACTGCATTATATGGGTAATAATGCATGTTACATTGATAATATTGGGAGTAATAAGTGTATTTATGGTAGTTCTAGCGATAATAACTGCATAATATGGGTAATAATGCATGTTATATTGATAATAATGTAAGTAATAAGTATAATTATTACAGTTCTAGCAATAATACCTCCATTATATGGGTAATAATGCATGTTATATTGATGATAATGATAGTGATACGTATATTTATTATAGTTCCTGCGATAATAACTGCATCATATGGGTAATAATGCATGTTATATTGAGAATAAAATAAGTAATAAGTATAATTATTACAGTTCTGGCGATAATAACTGCATTATATGGGTAACAATGCACGTTACATTGCTAATAGTATAAGTAATAAGTATAATTATTTCAGTTCTAGCAATAATACCTCCATTATATGGGTAATAATGCATGTTATATTGATAATAATATAAGTAATAAGTATAATTATTACAGTTCTAGCGATAATAACTGCATTATATGGGTAATAATGCATGTTATATTGATAATATTGGGAGTAATAAGTATATTTATTATGGTTCTAGAGATAATACCTCCATTATATGGGTAATAATGCATGTTATATTGATAATAATATAAGTAATAAGTATAATTATTACAGTTCTAGCGATAATAACTGCATTATATGGGTAATAATGCACGTTATATTGCTAATAATATAAGTAATAAGTATAATTATTACAGTTCTAGCGATAATAACTGCATTATATGGGTAATAATGCATGTTATATTGATAATATCGGGTGTAATAAGTATAATTATTACAGTTCTAGCGATAATAACTGCATTATATGGGTAATAATGCATGTTATATTGATAATATCGGGAGTAATAAGTACAATTATTATAGTTCTAGCGATAATAATAGTAAAATATGGCAAATAGTGCATGTTATATTGATAATAATAAAAGTAATAAGTATATTTATTACAGTTCTATCGATAATAACTGCATAATATGGGTAATAATGCATGTTATATTGAAGATAATAAAAGTAATACGTATATTTATTATAGTTCTAGCGATAATAACTGCATAATATGGGTAATAATGCATGTTATATTGATAATAATATAAGTAATAACTATAATTATTACAGTTCTAGCGATAATAAGTGCATTATATGGGTAATAATGCACGTTATATTGCTGACAATATAAGTAATAAGTATAATTATTACAGTTCTAGCGATAATAACTGCATTATATGGGTAAAAATGCATGTTATATTGATAATGTTGGGAGTAATAAATATATTTATTATGGTTCTAGAGATAATAACTGCATAATATGGGTAATAATGCATGTTATATTGATAATAATATAAGTAATAAGTATAATTATTACAGTTCTAACGATAATACCTCCATTATATGGGTAATAATGCATGTTATATTGATGATAATGAAAGTAATACGTATATTTATTATAGTTCTTGCGATAATAACTGCATAATATGGGTAATAATGCATGTTATATTGAGAATAGTATAAGTAATAAGTATAATTATTACAGTTCTGGCGATAATAACTGCACTATATGGGTAACAATGCACGTGATATTGCTAATAGTATAAGTAATAAGTATAATTATTACAGTTCTAGCAATAATACCTCCATTATATGGGTGATAATGCATGTTATATTGAGAATAATATAAGTAATAAGTATAATTATTACAGTTCTAGCGATAATAACTGTATTATATGGGTAATAATGCACGTTATATTGCTAACAATATAAGTAATAAGTATAATTATTACAGTTCTAGCGATAATAACTGCATTATATGGGTAATAATGCATGTTATATTGATAATAATATAAGTAATAAGTATAATTATTACAGTTCTAGCGATAATAACTGCATTATATGGGTAATAATGCATGTTACATTGATAATATTGGGAGTAATAAGTGTATTTATGGTAGTTCTAGCGATAATAACTGCATAATATGGGTAATAATGCATGTTATATTGATAATAATGTAAGTAATAAGTATAATTATTACAGTTCTAGCAATAATACCTCCATTATATGGGTAATAATGCATGTTATATTGATGATAATGATAGTGATACGTATATTTATTATAGTTCCTGCGATAATAACTGCATCATATGGGTAATAATGCATGTTATATTGAGAATAAAATAAGTAATAAGTATAATTATTACAGTTCTGGCGATAATAACTGCATTATATGGGTAACAATGCACGTTACATTGCTAATAGTATAAGTAATAAGTATAATTATTTCAGTTCTAGCAATAATACCTCCATTATATGGGTAATAATGCATGTTATATTGATAATAATATAAGTAATAAGTATAATTATTACAGTTCTAGCGATAATAACTGCATTATATGGGTAATAATGCATGTTATATTGATAATATTGGGAGTAATAAGTATATTTATTATGGTTCTAGAGATAATACCTCCATTATATGGGTAATAATGCATGTTATATTGATAATAATATAAGTAATAAGTATAATTATTACAGTTCTAGCGATAATAACTGCATTATATGGGTAATAATGCACGTTATATTGCTAATAATATAAGTAATAAGTATAATTATTACAGTTCTAGCGATAATAACTGCATTATATGGGTAATAATGCATGTTATATTGATAATATCGGGTGTAATAAGTATAATTATTACAGTTCTAGCGATAATAACTGCATTATATGGGTAATAATGCATGTTATATTGATAATATCGGGAGTAATAAGTACAATTATTATAGTTCTAGCGATAATAATAGTAAAATATGGCAAATAGTGCATGTTATATTGATAATAATAAAAGTAATAAGTATATTTATTACAGTTCTATCGATAATAACTGCATAATATGGGTAATAATGCATGTTATATTGAAGATAATAAAAGTAATACGTATATTTATTATAGTTCTAGCGATAATAACTGCATAATATGGGTAATAATGCATGTTATATTGATAATAATATAAGTAATAACTATAATTATTACAGTTCTAGCGATAATAAGTGCATTATATGGGTAATAATGCACGTTATATTGCTGACAATATAAGTAATAAGTATAATTATTACAGTTCTAGCGATAATAACTGCATTATATGGGTAAAAATGCATGTTATATTGATAATGTTGGGAGTAATAAATATATTTATTATGGTTCTAGAGATAATAACTGCATAATATGGGTAATAATGCATGTTATATTGATAATAATATAAGTAATAAGTATAATTATTACAGTTCTAACGATAATACCTCCATTATATGGGTAATAATGCATGTTATATTGATGATAATGAAAGTAATACGCATATTTATTATAGTTCTTGCGATAATAACTGCATAATATGGGTAATAATGCATGTTATATTGAGAATAGTATAAGTAATAAGTATAATTATTACAGTTCTGGCGATAATAACTGCACTATATGGGTAACAATGCACGTGATATTGATAATAGTATAAGTAATAAGTATAATTATTACAGTTCTAGCAATAATACCTCCATTATATGGGTGATAATGCATGTTATATTGATAATAATATAAGTAATAAGTATAATTATTACAGTTCTAGCGATAATAACTGTATTATATGGGTAATAATGCACGTTATATTGCTAACAATATAAGTAATAAGTATAATTATTACAGTTCTAGCAATAATACCTCCATTATATGGGTAATAATGCATGTTATATTGATGATAATGATAGTGATACGTATATTTATTATAGTTCCTGCGATAATAACTGCATCATATGGGTAATAATGCATGTTATATTGATAATAATATAAGTAATAAGTATAATTATTACAGTTCTAGCGATAATAACTGCATTATATGGGTAATAATGCACGTTATATTGCTAATAATATAAGTAATAAGTATAATTATTACAGTTCTAGCGATAATAACTGCATTATATGGGTAATAATGCATGTTATATTGATAATATCGGGTGTAATAAGTATAATTATTACAGTTCTAGCGATAATAACTGCATTATATGGGTAATAATGCATGTTATATTGATAATATCGGGAGTAATAAGTACAATTATTATAGTTCTAGCGATAATAATAGTAAAATATGGCAAATAGTGCATGTTATATTGATAATAATAAAAGTAATAAGTATATTTATTACAGTTCTATCGATAATAACTGCATAATATGGGTAATAATGCATGTTATATTGAAGATAATAAAAGTAATACGTATATTTATTATAGTTCTAGCGATAATAACTGCATAATATGGGTAATAATGCATGTTATATTGATAATAATATAAGTAATAACTATAATTATTACAGTTCTAGCGATAATAACTGCATTATATGGGTAATAATGCACGTTATATTGCTGACAATATAAGTAATAAGTATAATTATTACAGTTCTAGCGATAATAACTGCATTATATGGGTAAAAATGCATGTTATATCGATAATGTTGGGAGTAATAAATATATTTATTATGGTTCTAGAGATAATAACTGCATAATATGGGTAATAATGCATGTTATATTGATAATAATATAAGTAATAAGTATAATTATTACAGTTCTAACGATAATACCTCCATTATATGGGTAATAATGCATGTTATATTGATGATAATGAAAGTAATACGTATATTTGTTATAGTTCTTGCGATAATAACTGCATAATATGGGTAATAATGCATGTTATATTGAGAATAGTATAAGTAATAAGTATAATTATTACAGTTCTGGCGATAATAACTGCACTATATGGGTAACAATGCACGTGATATTGCTAATAGTATAAGTAATAAGTATAATTATTACAGTTCTAGCAATAATACCTCCATTATATGGGTGATAATGCATGTTATATTGATAATAATATAAGTAATAAGTATAATTATTACAGTTCTAGCGATAATAACTGCATTATATGGGTAATAATGCATGTTACATTGATAATATTGGGAGTAATAAGTGTATTTATGGTAGTTCTAGCGATAATAACTGCATAATATGGGTAATAATGCATGTTATATTGATAATAATGTAAGTAATAAGTATAATTATTACAGTTCTAGCAATAATACCTCCATTATATGGGTAATAATGCATGTTATATTGATGATAATGATAGTGATACGTATATTTATTATAGTTCCTGCGATAATAACTGCATCATATGGGTAATAATGCATGTTATATTGAGAATAAAATAAGTAATAAGTATAATTATTACAGTTCTGGCGATAATAACTGCATTATATGGGTAACAATGCACGTTACATTGCTAATAGTATAAGTAATAAGTATAATTATTTCAGTTCTAGCAATAATACCTCCATTATATGGGTAATAATGCATGTTATATTGATAATAATATAAGTAATAAGTATAATTATTACAGTTCTAGCGATAATAACTGCATTATATGGGTAATAATGCATGTTATATTGATAATATTGGGAGTAATAAGTATATTTATTATGGTTCTAGAGATAATACCTCCATTATATGGGTAATAATGCATGTTATATTGATAATAATATAAGTAATAAGTATAATTATTACAGTTCTAGCGATAATAACTGCATTATATGGGTAATAATGCACGTTATATTGCTAATAATATAAGTAATAAGTATAATTATTACAGTTCTAGCGATAATAACTGCATTATATGGGTAATAATGCATGTTATATTGATAATATCGGGTGTAATAAGTATAATTATTACAGTTCTAGCGATAATAACTGCATTATATGGGTAATAATGCATGTTATATTGATAATATCGGGAGTAATAAGTATAATTATTATAGTTCTAGCGATAATAATAGTAAAATATGGCAAATAGTGCATGTTATATTGATAATAATAAAAGTAATAAGTATATTTATTACAGTTCTATCGATAATAACTGCATAATATGGGTAATAATGCATGTTATATTGAAGATAATAAAAGTAATACGTATATTTATTATAGTTCTAGCGATAATAACTGCATAATATGGCTAATAATGCATGTTATATTGATAATAATATAAGTAATAACTATAATTATTACAGTTCTAGCGATAATAACTGCATTATATGGGTAATAATGCACGTTATATTGCTAGTAGTATAAGTAATAAGTATAATTATTACAGTTCTAGCGATAATAACTGCATAATATGGGTAATAATGCACGTTATATTGCTAATAATATAAGTAATGAGTACAATTATTACATTTCTAGCGATAATAACTGCATTATATGGGTAATAATGCACGTTATATTGCTAATAATATAAGTAATAAGTATAATTATTACAGTTCTAGCGATAATAACTGCATTATATGGGTAATAATGCATGTTACATTGATAATATTGGGAGTAATAAGTGTATTTATTATAGTTCTAGCGATAATAACTGCATAATATGGGTAATAATGCATGTTATATTTATAATAATATAAGTAATAAGTATAATTATTACAGTTCTAGCAATAATACCTCCATTATATGGGTAATAATGCATGTTATATTGATGATAATGAAAGTAATACGTATATTTATTATAGTTCTTGCGATAATAACTGCATAATATGGGTAAGAATGCATGTTATATTGAGAATAGTATAAGTAATAAGTATAATTATTACAGTTCTGGCGATAATAACTGCATTATATGGGTAACAATGCACGTGATATTGCTAATAGTATAAGTAATAAGTATAATTATTACAGTTCTAGCAATAATACCTCCATTATATGGGTGATAATGCATGTTATATTGATAATAATATAAGTAATAAGTATAATTATTACAGTTCTAGCGATAATAACTGTATTATATGGGTAATAATGCACGTTATATTGCTAACAATATAAGTAATAAGTATAATTATTACAGTTCTAGCGATAATAACTGCATTATATGGGTAAAAATGCATGTTATATTGATAATATTGGGAGTAATAAGTATATTTATTATGGTTCTAGAGATAATAACTGCATAATATGGGTAATAATGCATGTTATATTGATAATAATATAAGTAATAAGTATAATTATTACAGTTCTAGCGATAATACCTCCATTATATGGGTAATAATGCATGTTGTATTGATGATAATGAAAGTAATACGTATATTTATTATAGTTCTTGCGATAATAACTGCATAATATGGGTAATAATGCATGTTATATTGAGAATAATATAAGTAATAAGTATAATGATTACAGTTCTGGCGGTAATAACTGCATTATATGGGTAATAATGCACGTTATATTGCTAATAGTATAAGTAATAAGTATAATTATTACAGTTCTTGCGATAATACCTCCATTATATGGGTAATAATGCATGTTATATTGATAATAATATAAGTAATAAGTATAATTATTACAGTTCTAGCAATAATAACTGCATTATATGGGTAATAATGCACGTTATATTGCTAATAATATAAGTAATAAGTATAATTATTACAGTTCTAGCGATAATAACTGCATTATATGGGTAATAATGCATGTTATATTGATAATAATATAAGTAATAAGTATAATTATTACAGTTCTAGCGATAATAACTGCATTATATGGGTAATAGTGCATGTTACATTGATAATATTGGGAGTAATAAGTGTATTTATGATAGTTCTAGCGATAATAACTGCATAATATGGGTAATAATGCATGTTATATTGATAATAATATAAGTAATAAGTATAATTATTACAGTTCTAGCAATAATACCTCCATTATATGGGTAATAATGCATGTTATATTGATGATAATGATAGTGATACGTATATTTATTATAGTTCTTGCGATAATAACTGCATCATATGGGTAATAATGCATGTTATATTGAGAATAATATAAGTAATAAGTATAATTATTACAGTTCTGGCGATAATAACTGCATTATATGGGTAACAATGCACGTTACATTGCTAATAGTATAAGTAATAAGTATAATTATTACAGTTCTAGCAAGAATACCTCCATTATATGGGTAATAATGCATGTTATATTGATGATAATGAAAGTGATACGTATATTTATTATAGTTCTTGCGATAATAACTGCATCATATGGGTAATAATGCATGTTATATTGAGAATAATATAAGTAATAAGTATAATTATTACAGTTCTGGCGATAATAACTGCATTATATGGGTAACAATGCACGTTATATTGCTAATAGTATAAGTAATAAGTATAATTATTACAGTTCTAGCAATAATACCTCCATTATATGGGTAATAATGCATGTTATATTGATAATAATATAAGTAATAAGTATAATTATTACAGTTCTAGCGATAATAACTGCATTACATGGGTAATAATGCATGTTATATTGATAATATTGGGAGTAATAAGTATATTTATTATGGTTCTAGAGATAATACCTCCATTATATGGGTAATAATGCATGTTATATTGATAATAATATAAGTAATAAGTATAATTATTACAGTTCTAGCAATAATAACTGCATTATATGGGTAATAATGCACGTTATATTGCTAATAATATAAGTAGTAAGTATAATTATTACAGTTCTAGCGATAATAACTGCATTATATGGGTAATAATGCATGTTATATTGATAATAATATAAGTAATCAGTATAATTATTACAGTTCTAGCGATAATAACTGCATTATATGGGTAATAGTGCATGTTACATTGATAATATTGGGAGTAATAAGTGTATTTATGATAGTTCTAGCGATAATAACTGCATAATATGGGTAATAATGCATGTTATATTGATAATAATATAAGTAATAAGTATAATTATTACAGTTCTAGCAATAATACCTCCATTATATGGGTAATAATGCATGTTATATTGATGATAATGATAGTGATACGTATATTTATTATAGTTCTTGCGATAATAACTGCATCATATGGGTAATAATGCATGTTATATTGAGAATAATATAAGTAATAAGTATAATTATTACAGTTCTGGCGATAATAACTGCATTATATGGGTAACAATGCACGTTACATTGCTAATAGTATAAGTAATAAGTATAATTATTACAGTTCTAGCAATAATACCTCCATTATATGGGTAATAATGCATGTTATATTGATAATAATATAAGTAATAAGTATAATTATTACAGTTCTAGCGATAATAACTGCATTACATGGGTAATAATGCATGTTATATTGATAATATTGGGAGTAATAAGTATATTTATTATGGTTCTAGAGATAATACCTCCATTATATGGGTAATAATGCATGTTATATTGGTAATAATATAAGTAATAAGTATAATTATTACAGTTCTAGCGATAATAACTGCATTATATGGGTAACAATGCACGTTATATTGCTAATAATATAAGTAATAAGTATAATTATTACAGTTCTAGCAATAATAACTGCATTATATGGGTAATAATGCATGTTATATTGATAATATCGGGAGTAATAAGTATAATTATTACAGTTCTAGCGATAATAACGGCATTATATGGGTAATAATGCATGTTATATTGATAATATCGGGAGTAATAAGAACAATTATTATAGTTCTAGCGATAATAATAGTAAAATATGGCAAATAGTGCCTGTTATATTGATAATAATAAAAGTAATAAGTATATTTATTACAGTTCTATCGATAATAACTGCATAATATGGGTAATAATGCATGTTATATTGAAGATAATAAAAGTAATACGTATATTTATTATAGTTCTAGCGATAATAACTGCATAATATGGGTAATAATGCATGTTATATTGATAATAATATAAGTAATAAGTATAATTATTACAGTTCTAGCGATAATAACTGCATTATATGGGTAATAATGCACGTTATATTGCTGACAATATAAGTAATAAGTATAATTATTACAGTTCTAGCGATAATAACTGCATTATATGGGTAAAAATGCATGTTATATTGATAATGTTGGGAGTAATAAATATATTTATTATGGTTCTAGAGATAATAACTGCATAATATGGGTAATAATGCATGTTATATTGATAATAATAGAAGTAACAAATATATTTATTACAGTTCTATCGATAATAACTGCATAATATGGGTAATAATGCATGTTATATTGATGATAATAAAAGTAATACGTATATTTATTATAGTTCTAGCGATAATAACTGCATAATATGGGTAATAATGCATGTTATATTGATAATAATATAAGTAATAAGTATAATTATTACAGTTCTAGCGATAATAACTGCATTATATGGGTAATAATGCACGTTATATTGCTAATAATATAAGTAATAAGTATAATTATTACAGTTCTAGCGATAATAACTGCATTATATGGGTAATAATGCATGTTATATTGATAATAATATAAGTAATAAGTATAATTATTACAGTTCTAGCGATAATAACTGCATTATATGGGTAATAATGCACGTTATATTGCTAGTAGTATAAGTAATAAGTATAATTATTACAGTTCTAGCGATAATAACTGCATAATATGGGTAATAATGCACGTTATATTGCTAATAATATAAGTAATGAGTACAATTATTACAGTTCTAGCGATAATAACTGCATTATATGGGTAATAATGCACGTTATATTGCTAGTAGTATAAGTAATAAGTATAATTATTACAGTTCTAGCGATAATAACTGCATTATATGGGTAATAATGGATGTTATATTGATAATAATATAAGTAATAAGTATAATTATTACAGTTCTAACGATAATACCTCCATTATATGGGTAATAATGCATGTTATATTGATAATAATAGAAGTAACAAATATATTTATTACAGTTCTATCGATAATAACTGCATAATATGGGTAATAATGCATGTTATATTGATGATAATAGAAGTAATACGTATATTTATTATAGTTCTAGCGATAATAACTGCATAATATGGGTAATAATGCATGTTATATTGATAATAATATAAGTAATAAGTATAATTATTACAGTTCTAGCGATAATAACTGCATTATATGGGTAATAATGCACGTTATATTGCTAACAATATAAGTAATAAGTATAATTATTACAGTTCTAGCGATAATAACTGCATTATATGGGTAAAAATGCATGTTATATTGATAATATTGGGAGTAATAAGTACATTTATTATGGTTCTAGAGATAATAACTGCATAATATGGGTAATAATGCATGTTATATTGATAATAATATAAGTAATAAGTATAATTATTACAGTTCTAGCGATAATACCTCGATTATATGGGTAATAATGCATGTTATATTGATGATAATGAAAGTAATACGTATATTTATTATAGTTCTAGCGATAATAACTGCATAATATGGGTAATAATGCATGTTATATTGAGAATAATATAAGTAATAAGTATAATTATTACAGTTCTGGCGATAATAACTGCATTATATGGGTAATAATGCACGTTATATTGCTAATAGTATAAGTAATAAGTATAATTATTACAGTTCTTGCGATAATACCTCCATTATATGGGTAATAATGCATGTTATATTGATAATAATATAAGTAATAAGTATAATTATTACAGTTCTAGCGATAATAACTGCATTATATGGGTAATAATGCACGTTATATTGCTAATAATATAAGTAATAAGTATAATTATTACAGTTCTAGCGATAATAACTGCATTATATGGGTAATAATGCATGTTATATTGAAGATAATAAAAGTAATACGTATATTTATTATAGTTCTAGCGATAATAACTGCATAATATGGGTAATAATGCACGTTATATTGCTAATAGTATAAGTAATAAGTATAATTATTACAGTTCTAGCGATAATACCTCCATTATATGGGTAATAATGCATGTTATATTGATAATAATATAAGTAATAAGTATAATTATTACAGTTCTAGCGATAATAACTGCATAATATGGGTAATAATGCATGTTATATTGATGATAATAGAAGTAATACGTATATTTATTATAGTTCTAGCGATAATAACTGCATAATATGGGTAATAATGCATGTTATATTGATAATAATATAAGTAATAAGTATAATTATTACAGTTCTAGCGATAATAACTGCATTATATGGGTAATAATGCACGTTATATTGCTAACAATATAAGTAATAAGTATAATTATTACAGTTCTAGCGATAATAACTGCATTATATGGGTAAAAATGCATGTTATATTGATAATATTGGGAGTAATAAGTACATTTATTATGGTTCTAGAGATAATAACTGCATAATATGGGTAATAATGCATGTTATATTGATAATAATATAAGTAATAAGTATAATTATTACAGTTCTAGCGATAATACCTCGATTATATGGGTAATAATGCATGTTATATTGATGATAATATAAGTAATAAGTATAATTATTACAGTTCTGGCGATAATAACTGCATTATATGGGTAATAATGCACGTTATATTGCTAATAGTATAAGTAATAAGTATAATTATTACAGTTCTTGCGATAATACCTCCATTATATGGGTAATAATGCATGTTATATTGATAATAATATAAGTAATAAGTATAATTATTACAGTTCTAGCGATAATAACTGCATTATATGGGTAATAATGCACGTTATATTGCTAGTAGTATAAGTAATATGTATAATTATTACAGTTCTATCGATAATAACTGCATAATATGGGTAATAATGGATGTTATATTGATGATAATATAAGTAATAAGTATAATTATTACAGTTCTAACGATAATACCTCCATTATATGGGTAATAATGCATGTTATATTGATAATAATAGAAGTAACAAATATATTTATTACAGTTCTATCGATAATAACTGCATAATATGGGTAATAATGCATGTTATATTGATGATAATAGAAGTAATACGTATATTTATTATAGTTCTAGCGATAATAACTGCATAATATGGGTAATAATGCATGTTATATTGATAATAATATAAGTAATAAGTATAATTATTACAGTTCTAGCGATAATAACTGCATTATATGGGTAATAATGCACGTTATATTGCTAACAATATAAGTAATAAGTATAATTATTACAGTTCTAGCGATAATAACTGCATTATATGGGTAAAAATGCATGTTATATTGATAATATTGGGAGTAATAAGTACATTTATTATGGTTCTAGAGATAATAACTGCATAATATGGGTAATAATGCATGTTATATTGATAATAATATAAGTAATAAGTATAATTATTACAGTTCTAGCGATAATACCTCGATTATATGGGTAATAATGCATGTTATATTGATGATAATGAAAGTAATACGTATATTTATTATAGTTCTAGCGATAATAACTGCATAATATGGGTAATAATGCATGTTATATTGAGAATAATATAAGTAATAAGTATAATTATTACAGTTCTGGCGATAATAACTGCATTATATGGGTAATAATGCACGTTATATTGCTAATAGTATAAGTAATAAGTATAATTATTACAGTTCTTGCGATAATACCTCCATTATATGGGTAATAATGCATGTTATATTGATAATAATATAAGTAATAAGTATAATTATTACAGTTCTAGCGATAATAACTGCATTATATGGGTAATAATGCACGTTATATTGCTAATAATATAAGTAATAAGTATAATTATTACAGTTCTAGCGATAATAACTGCATTATATGGGTAATAATGCATGTTATATTGAAGATAATAAAAGTAATACGTATATTTATTATAGTTCTAGCGATAATAACTGCATAATATGGGTAATAATGCATGTTATATTGATAATAATATAAGTAATAAGTATAATTATTACAGTTCTAGCGATAATAACTGCATTATATGGGTAATAATGCACGTTATATTGCTAATAATATAAGTAATAAGTATAATTATTACAGTTCTAGCGATAATAACTGCATTATATGGGTAATAATGCATGTTATATTGATAATAATATAAGTAATAAGTATAATTATTACAGTTCTAACGATAATACCTCCATTATATGGGTAATAATGCATGTTATATTGATAATAATAGAAGTAACAAATATATTTATTACAGTTCTATCGATAATAACTGCATAATATGGGTAATAATGCATGTTATATTGATGATAATATAAGTAATAAGTATAATTATTACAGTTCTAACGATAATACCTCCATTATATGGGTAATAATGCATGTTATATTGATAATAATAGAAGTAACAAATATATTTATTACAGTTCTATCGATAATAACTGCATAATATGGGTAATAATGCATGTTATATTGATGATAATAGAAGTAATACGTATATTTATTATAGTTCTAGCGATAATAACTGCATAATATGGGTAATAATGCATGTTATATTGATAATAATATAAGTAATAAGTATAATTATTACAGTTCTAGCGATAATAACTGCATTATATGGGTAATAATGCACGTTATATTGCTAACAATATAAGTAATAAGTATAATTATTACAGTTCTAGCGATAATAACTGCATTATATGGGTAAAAATGCATGTTATATTGATAATATTGGGAGTAATAAGTACATTTATTATGGTTCTAGAGATAATAACTGCATAATATGGGTAATAATGCATGTTATATTGATAATAATATAAGTAATAAGTATAATTATTACAGTTCTAGCGATAATACCTCGATTATATGGGTAATAATGCATGTTATATTGATGATAATGAAAGTAATACGTATATTTATTATAGTTCTAGCGATAATAACTGCATAATATGGGTAATAATGCATGTTATATTGAGAATAATATAAGTAATAAGTATAATTATTACAGTTCTGGCGATAATAACTGCATTATATGGGTAATAATGCACGTTATATTGCTAATAGTATAAGTAATAAGTATAATTATTACAGTTCTTGCGATAATACCTCCATTATATGGGTAATAATGCATGTTATATTGATAATAATATAAGTAATAAGTATAATTATTACAGTTCTAGCGATAATAACTGCATTATATGGGTAATAATGCACGTTATATTGCTAGTAGTATAAGTAATAAGTATAACTATTACAGTTCTAGCGATAATAACTGCATAATATGGGTAATAATGCACGTTATATTGCTAATAATATAAGTAATGAGTACAATTATTACAGTTCTAGCGCTAATAACTGCATTATATGGGTAATAATGCACGTTATATTGCTAATAATATAAGTAATAAGTATAATTATTACAGTTCTAGCGATAATAACTGCATTATATGGGTAATAATGCATGTTATATTGATAATAATATAAGTAATAAGTATAATTATTACAGTTCTAACGATAATACCTCCATTATATGGGTAATAATGCATGTTATATTGATAATAATAGAAGTAACAAATATATTTATTACAGTTCTATCGATAATAACTGCATAATATGGGTAATAATGCATGTTATATTGATGATAATAAAAGTAATACGTATATTTATTATAGTTCTAGCGATAATAACTGCATAATATGGGTAATAATGCATGTTATATTGATAATAATATAAGTAATAAGTATAATTATTACAGTTCTAGCGATAATAACTGCATTATATGGGTAATAATGCACGTTATATTGCTAACAATATAAGTAATAAGTATAATTATTACAGTTCTAGCGATAATAACTGCATTATATGGGTAAAAATGCATGTTATATTGATAATATTGGGAGTAATAAGTACATTTATTATGGTTCTAGAGATAATAACTGCATAATATGGGTAATAATGCATGTTATATTGATAATAATATAAGTAATAAGTATAATTATTACAGTTCTAGCGATAATACCTCGATTATATGGGTAATAATGCATGTTATATTGATGATAATGAAAGTAATACGTATATTTATTATAGTTCTAGCGATAATAACTGCATAATATGGGTAATAATGCATGTTATATTGAGAATAATATAAGTAATAAGTATAATTATTACAGTTCTGGCGATAATAACTGCATTATATGGGTAATAATGCACGTTATATTGCTAATAGTATAAGTAATAAGTATAATTATTACAGTTCTTGCGATAATACCTCCATTATATGGGTAATAATGCATGTTATATTGATAATAATATAAGTAATAAGTATAATTATTACAGTTCTAGCGATAATAACTGCATTATATGGGTAATAATGCACGTTATATTGCTAATAATATAAGTAATAAGTATAATTATTACTGTTCTAGCGATAATAACTGCATTATATGGGTAATAATGCATGTTATATTGATAATAATATAAGTAATAAGTATAATTATTACAGTTCTAGCGATAATAACTGCATTATATGGGTAATAATGCACGTTATATTGCTAGTAGTATAAGTAATAAGTATAATTATTACAGTTCTAGCGATAATAACTGCATAATATGGGTAATAATGCACGTTATATTGCTAATAATATAAGTAATGAGTACAATTATTACAGTTCTAGCGATAATAACTGCATTATATGGGTAATAATGCACGTTATATTGCTAATAATATAAGCAATGAGTACAATTATTACAGTTCTAGCGATAATAACTGCATTATATGGGTAATAATGCATGTTATATTGATAATATCGGGAGTAATAAGTATAATTATTACAGTTCTAGCGATAATAACTGCATTATATGGGTAATAATGCATGTTATATTGATAATATCGGGAGTAATAAGTACAATTATTATAGTTCTAGCGATAATAATAGTAAAATATGGCAAATTGTGCATGTTATATTGATAATAATATAAGTAGTAAGTATAATTATTACAGTTCTAGCGATAATAACTGCATTATATGGGTAATAATGCACGTTATATTGCTAACAATATAAGTAATAAGTATAATTATTACAGTTCTAGCGATAATAACTGCATTATATGGGTAAAAATGCATGTTATATTGATAATATTGGGAGTAATAAGTATATTTATTATGGTTCTAGAGATAATAACTGCATAATATGGGTAATAATGGATGTTATATTGATAATAATATAAGTAATAAGTATAATTATTACAGTTCTAGCGATAATACCTCGATTATATGGGTAATAATGCATGTTATATTGATGATAATGAAAGTAATACGTATATTTATTATAGTTCTAGCGATAATAACTGCATAATATGGGTAATAATGCATGTTATATTGAGAATAATACAAGTAATAAGTATAATTATTACAGTTCTGGCGATAATAACTGCATTATATGGGTAATAATGCACGTTATATTGCTAATAGTATAAGTAATAAGTATAATTATTACAGTTCTTGCGATAATACCTCCATTATATGGGTAATAATGCATGTTATATTGATGATAATGAAAGTGATACGTATATTTATTATAGTTCTTGCGATAATAACTGCATCATATGGGTAATAATGCATGTTATATTGAGAATAATATAAGTAATAAGTATAATTATTACAGTTCTCGCGATAATAACTGCATTATATGGGTAACAATGCACGTTATATTGCTAATAGTATAAGTAATAAGTATAATTATTACAGTTCTAGCAATAATACCTCCATTATATGGGTAATAATGCATGTTATATTGATAATAATATAAGTAATAAGTATAATTATTACAGTTCTAGCGATAATAACTGCATTATATGGGTAAAAATGCATGTTATATTGATAATATTGGGAGTAATAAGTACATTTATTATGGTTCTAGAGATAATAACTGCATAATATGGGTAATAATGCATGTTATATTGATAATAATATAAGTAATAAGTATAATTATTACAGTTCTAGCGATAATACCTCGATTATATGGGTAATAATGCATGTTATATTGATGATAATGAAAGTAATACGTATATTTATTATAGTTCTAGCGATAATAACTGCATAATATGGGTAATAATGCATGTTATATTGAGAATAATATAAGTAATAAGTATAATTATTACAGTTCTGGCGATAATAACTGCATTATATGGGTAATAATGCACGTTATATTGCTAATAGTATAAGTAATAAGTATAATTATTACAGTTCTTGCGATAATACCTCCATTATATGGGTAATAATGCATGTTATATTGATAATAATATAAGTAATAAGTATAATTATTACAGTTCTAGCGATAATAACTGCATTATATGGGTAATAATGCACGTTATATTGCTAATAATATAAGTAATAAGTATAATTATTACTGTTCTAGCGATAATAACTGCATTATATGGGTAATAATGCATGTTATATTGATAATAATATAAGTAATAAGTATAATTATTACAGTTCTAGCGATAATAACTGCATTATATGGGTAATAATGCACGTTATATTGCTAGTAGTATAAGTAATAAGTATAATTATTACAGTTCTAGCGATAATAACTGCATAATATGGGTAATAATGCACGTTATATTGCTAATAATATAAGTAATGAGTACAATTATTACAGTTCTAGCGATAATAACTGCATTATATGGGTAATAATGCACGTTATATTGCTAATAATATAAGTAATGAGTACAATTATTACAGTTCTAGCGATAATAACTGCATTATATGGGTAATAATGCATGTTATATTGATAATATCGGGAGTAATAAGTATAATTATTACAGTTCTAGCGATAATAACTGCATTATATGGGTAATAATGCATGTTATATTGATAATATCGGGAGTAATAAGTACAATTATTATAGTTCTAGCGATAATAATAGTAAAATATGGCAAATTGTGCATGTTATATTGATAATAATATAAGTAGTAAGTATAATTATTACAGTTCTAGCGATAATAACTGCATTATATGGGTAATAATGCACGTTATATTGCTAACAATATAAGTAATAAGTATAATTATTACAGTTCTAGCGATAATAACTGCATTATATGGGTAAAAATGCATGTTATATTGATAATATTGGGAGTAATAAGCATATTTATTATGGTTCTAGAGATAATAACTGCATAATATGGGTAATAATGGATGTTATATTGATAATAATATAAGTAATAAGTATAATTATTACAGTTCTAGCGATAATACCTCGATTATATGGGTAATAATGCATGTTATATTGATGATAATGAAAGTAATACGTATATTTATTATAGTTCTAGCGATAATAACTGCATAATATGGGTAATAATGCATGTTATATTGAGAATAATACAAGTAATAAGTATAATTATTACAGTTCTGGCGATAATAACTGCATTATATGGGTAATAATGCACGTTATATTGCTAATAGTATAAGTAATAAGTATAATTATTACAGTTCTTGCGATAATACCTCCATTATATGGGTAATAATGCATGTTATATTGATGATAATGAAAGTGATACGTATATTTATTATAGTTCTTGCGATAATAACTGCATCATATGGGTAATAATGCATGTTATATTGAGAATAATATAAGTAATAAGTATAATTATTACAGTTCTCGCGATAATAACTGCATTATATGGGTAACAATGCACGTTATATTGCTAATAGTATAAGTAATAAGTATAATTATTACAGTTCTAGCAATAATACCTCCATTATATGGGTAATAATGCATGTTATATTGATAATAATATAAGTAATAAGTATAATTATTACAGTTCTAGCGATAATAACTGCATTACATGGGTAATAATGCATGTTATATTGATAATATTGGGAGTAATAAGTATATTTATTATGGTTCTAGAGATAATACCTCCATTATATGGGTAATAATGCATGTTATATTGGTAATAATATAAGTAATAAGTATAATTATTACAGTTCTAGCGATAATAACTGCATTATATGGGTAACAATGCACGTTATATTGCTAATAATATAAGTAATAAGTATAATTATTACAGTTCTAGCGATAATAACTGCATTATATGGGTAATAATGCATGTTATATTGATAATATCGGGAGTAATAAGTATAATTATTACAGTTCTAGCGATAATAACTGCATTATATGGGTAATAATGCATGTTATATTGATAATATCGGGAGTAATAAGTACAATTATTATAGTTCTAGCGATAATAATAGTAAAATATGGCAAATAGTGCCTGTTATATTGATAATAATAAAAGTAATAAGTATATTTATTACAGTTCTATCGATAATAACTGCATAATATGGGTAATAATGCATGTTATATTGAAGATAATAAAAGTAATACGTATATTTATTATAGTTCTAGCGATAATAACTGCATAATATGGGTAATAATGCATGTTATATTGATAATAATATAAGTAATAAGTATAATTATTACAGTTCTAGCGATAATAACTGCATTATATGGGTAATAATGCACGTTATATTGCTAATAATATAAGTAATAAGTATAATTATTACAGTTCTAGCGATAATAACTGCATTATATGGGTAATAATGCACGTTATATTGCTAATAGTATAAGTAATAAGTATAATTATTACAGTTCTTGCGATAATACCTCCATTATATGGGTAATAATGCATGTTATATTGATAATAATATAAGTAATAAGTATAATTATTACAGTTCTAGCGATAATAACTGCATTATATGGGTAATAATGCACGTTATATTGCTAATAATATAAGTAATAAGTATAATTATTACAGTTCTAGCGATAATAACTGCATTATATGGGTAATAATGCATGTTATATTGAAGATAATAAAAGTAATACGTATATTTATTATAGTTCTAGCGATAATAACTGCATAATATGGGTAATAATGCATGTTATATTGATAATAATATAAGTAATAAGTATAATTATTACAGTTCTAGCGATAATAACTGCATTATATGGGTAATAATGCACGTTATATTGCTAATAATATAAGTAATAAGTATAATTATTACAGTTCTAGCGATAATAACTGCATTATATGGGTAATAATGCATGTTATATTGATAATAATATAAGTAATAAGTATAATTATTACAGTTCTAGCGATAATAACTGCATTATATGGGTAATAATGCACGTTATATTGCTAGTAGTATAAGTAATAAGTATAACTATTACAGTTCTAGCGATAATAACTGCATAATATGGGTAATAATGCACGTTATATTGCTAATAATATAAGTAATGAGTACAATTATTACAGTTCTAGCGATAATAACTGCATTATATGGGTAATAATGCACGTTATATTGCTAATAATATAAGTAATAAGTATAATTATTACAGTTCTAGCGATAATAACTGCATTATATGGGTAATAATGCATGTTATATTGATAATAATATAAGTAATAAGTATAATTATTACAGTTCTAACGATAATACCTCCATTATATGGGTAATAATGCATGTTATATTGATAATAATAGAAGTAACAAATATATTTATTACAGTTCTATCGATAATAACTGCATAATATGGGTAATAATGCATGTTATATTGATGATAATAAAAGTAATACGTATATTTATTATAGTTCTAGCGATAATAACTGCATAATATGGGTAATAATGCATGTTATATTGATAATAATATAAGTAATAAGTATAATTATTACAGTTCTAGCGATAATAACTGCATTATATGGGTAATAATGCACGTTATATTGCTAACAATATAAGTAATAAGTATAATTATTACAGTTCTAGCGATAATAACTGCATTATATGGGTAAAAATGCATGTTATATTGATAATATTGGGAGTAATAAGTACATTTATTATGGTTCTAGAGATAATAACTGCATAATATGGGTAATAATGCATGTTATATTGATAATAATATAAGTAATAAGTATAATTATTACAGTTCTAGCGATAATACCTCGATTATATGGGTAATAATGCATGTTATATTGATGATAATGAAAGTAATACGTATATTTATTATAGTTCTAGCGATAATAACTGCATAATATGGGTAATAATGCATGTTATATTGAGAATAATATAAGTAATAAGTATAATTATTACAGTTCTAGCGATAATAACTGCATAATATGGGTAATAATGCACGTTATATTGCTAATAATATAAGTAATGAGTACAATTATTACAGTTCTAGCGATAATAACTGCATTATATGGGTAATAATGCACGTTATATTGCTAATAATATAAGTAATGAGTACAATTATTACAGTTCTAGCGATAATAACTGCATTATATGGGTAATAATGCATGTTATATTGATAATATCGGGAGTAATAAGTATAATTATTACAGTTCTAGCGATAATAACTGCATTATATGGGTAATAATGCATGTTATATTGATAATATCGGGAGTAATAAGTACAATTATTATAGTTCTAGCGATAATAATAGTAAAATATGGCAAATTGTGCATGTTATATTGATAATAATATAAGTAGTAAGTATAATTATTACAGTTCTAGCGATAATAACTGCATTATATGGGTAATAATGCACGTTATATTGCTAACAATATAAGTAATAAGTATAATTATTACAGTTCTAGCGATAATAACTGCATTATATGGGTAAAAATGCATGTTATATTGATAATATTGGGAGTAATAAGTATATTTATTATGGTTCTAGAGATAATAACTGCATAATATGGGTAATAATGGATGTTATATTGATAATAATATAAGTAATAAGTATAATTATTACAGTTCTAGCGATAATACCTCGATTATATGGGTAATAATGCATGTTATATTGATGATAATGAAAGTAATACGTATATTTATTATAGTTCTAGCGATAATAACTGCATAATATGGGTAATAATGCATGTTATATTGAGAATAATACAAGTAATAAGTATAATTATTACAGTTCTGGCGATAATAACTGCATTATATGGGTAATAATGCACGTTATATTGCTAATAGTATAAGTAATAAGTATAATTATTACAGTTCTTGCGATAATACCTCCATTATATGGGTAATAATGCATGTTATATTGATGATAATGAAAGTGATACGTATATTTATTATAGTTCTTGCGATAATAACTGCATCATATGGGTAATAATGCATGTTATATTGAGAATAATATAAGTAATAAGTATAATTATTACAGTTCTCGCGATAATAACTGCATTATATGGGTAACAATGCACGTTATATTGCTAATAGTATAAGTAATAAGTATAATTATTACAGTCCTAGCAATAATACCTCCATTATATGGGTAATAATGCATGTTATATTGATAATAATATAAGTAATAAGTATAATTATTACAGTTCTAGCGATAATAACTGCATTACATGGGTAATAATGCATGTTATATTGATAATATTGGGAGTAATAAGTATATTTATTATGGTTCTAGAGATAATACCTCCATTATATGGGTAATAATGCATGTTATATTGGTAATAATATAAGTAATAAGTATAATTATTACAGTTCTAGCGATAATAACTGCATTATATGGGTAACAATGCACGTTATATTGCTAATAATATAAGTAATAAGTATAATTATTACAGTTCTAGCGATAATAACTGCATTATATGGGTAATAATGCATGTTATATTGATAATATCGGGAGTAATAAGTATAATTATTACAGTTCTAGCGATAATAACTGCATTATATGGGTAATAATGCATGTTATATTGATAATATCGGGAGTAATAAGTACAATTATTATAGTTCTAGCGATAATAATAGTAAAATATGGCAAATAGTGCCTGTTATATTGATAATAATAAAAGTAATAAGTATATTTATTACAGTTCTATCGATAATAACTGCATAATATGGGTAATAATGCATGTTATATTGAAGATAATAAAAGTAATACGTATATTTATTATAGTTCTAGCGATAATAACTGCATAATATGGGTAATAATGCATGTTATATTGATAATAATATAAGTAATAAGTATAATTATTACAGTTCTAGCGATAATAACTGCATTATATGGGTAATAATGCACGTTATATTGCTAATAATATAAGTAATAAGTATAATTATTACAGTTCTAGCGATAATAACTGCATTATATGGGTAATAATGCACGTTATATTGCTAATAGTATAAGTAATAAGTATAATTATTACAGTTCTTGCGATAATACCTCCATTATATGGGTAATAATGCATGTTATATTGATAATAATATAAGTAATAAGTATAATTATTACAGTTCTAGCGATAATAACTGCATTATATGGGTAATAATGCACGTTATATTGCTAATAATATAAGTAATAAGTATAATTATTACAGTTCTAGCGATAATAACTGCATTATATGGGTAATAATGCATGTTATATTGAAGATAATAAAAGTAATACGTATATTTATTATAGTTCTAGCGATAATAACTGCATAATATGGGTAATAATGCATGTTATATTGATAATAATATAAGTAATAAGTATAATTATTACAGTTCTAGCGATAATAACTGCATTATATGGGTAATAATGCACGTTATATTGCTAATAATATAAGTAATAAGTATAATTATTACAGTTCTAGCGATAATAACTGCATTATATGGGTAATAATGCATGTTATATTGATAATAATATAAGTAATAAGTATAATTATTACAGTTCTAGCGATAATAACTGCATTATATGGGTAATAATGCACGTTATATTGCTAGTAGTATAAGTAATAAGTATAACTATTACAGTTCTAGCGATAATAACTGCATAATATGGGTAATAATGCACGTTATATTGCTAATAATATAAGTAATGAGTACAATTATTACAGTTCTAGCGATAATAACTGCATTATATGGGTAATAATGCACGTTATATTGCTAATCATATAAGTAATAAGTATAATTATTACAGTTCTAGCGATAATAACTGCATTATATGGGTAATAATGCATGTTATATTGATAATAATATAAGTAATAAGTATAATTATTACAGTTCTAACGATAATACCTCCATTATATGGGTAATAATGCATGTTATATTGATAATAATAGAAGTAACAAATATATTTATTACAGTTCTATCGATAATAACTGCATAATATGGGTAATAATGCATGTTATATTGATGATAATAAAAGTAATACGTATATTTATTATAGTTCTAGCGATAATAACTGCATAATATGGGTAATAATGCATGTTATATTGATAATAATATAAGTAATAAGTATAATTATTACAGTTCTAGCGATAATAACTGCATTATATGGGTAATAATGCACGTTATATTGCTAACAATATAAGTAATAAGTATAATTATTACAGTTCTAGCGATAATAACTGCATTATATGGGTAAAAATGCATGTTATATTGATAATATTGGGAGTAATAAGTACATTTATTATGGTTCTAGAGATAATAACTGCATAATATGGGTAATAATGCATGTTATATTGATAATAATATAAGTAATAAGTATAATTATTACAGTTCTAGCGATAATACCTCGATTATATGGGTAATAATGCATGTTATATTGATGATAATGAAAGTAATACGTATATTTATTATAGTTCTAGCGATAATAACTGCATAATATGGGTAATAATGCATGTTATATTGAGAATAATATAAGTAATAAGTATAATTATTACAGTTCTAGCGATAATAACTGCATAATATGGGTAATAATGCACGTTATATTGCTAATAATATAAGTAATGAGTACAATTATTACAGTTCTAGCGATAATAACTGCATTATATGGGTAATAATGCACGTTATATTGCTAATAATATAAGTAATGAGTACAATTATTACAGTTCTAGCGATAATAACTGCATTATATGGGTAATAATGCACGTTATATTGCTAATAATATAAGTAATAAGTATAATTATTACAGTTCTAGCGATAATAACTGCATTATATGGGTAATAATGCATGTTATATTGATAATAATATAAGTAATAAGTATAATTATTACAGTTCTAACGATAATACCTCCATTATATGGGTAATAATGCATGTTATATTGATAATAATAGAAGTAACAAATATATTTATTACAGTTCTATCGATAATAACTGCATAATATGGGTAATAATGCATGTTATATTGATGATAATAGAAGTAATACGTATATTTATTATAGTTCTAGCGATAATAACTGCATAATATGGGTAATAATGCATGTTATATTGATAATAATATAAGTAATAAGTATAATTATTACAGTTCTAGCGATAATAACTGCATTATATGGGTAATAATGCACGTTATATTGCTAACAATATAAGTAATAAGTATAATTATTACAGTTCTAGCAATAATAACTGCATTATATGGGTAATAATGCATGTTATATTGATAATATCGGGAGTAATAAGTATAATTATTACAGTTCTAGCGATAATAACGGCATTATATGGGTAATAATGCATGTTATATTGATAATATCGGGAGTAATAAGAACAATTATTATAGTTCTAGCGATAATAATAGTAAAATATGGCAAATAGTGCCTGTTATATTGATAATAATAAAAGTAATAAGTATATTTATTACAGTTCTATCGATAATAACTGCATAATATGGGTAATAATGCATGTTATATTGAAGATAATAAAAGTAATACGTATATTTATTATAGTTCTAGCGATAATAACTGCATAATATGGGTAATAATGCATGTTATATTGATAATAATATAAGTAATAAGTATAATTATTACAGTTCTAGCGATAATAACTGCATTATATGGGTAATAATGCACGTTATATTGCTGACAATATAAGTAATAAGTATAATTATTACAGTTCTAGCGATAATAACTGCATTATATGGGTAAAAATGCATGTTATATTGATAATGTTGGGAGTAATAAATATATTTATTATGGTTCTAGAGATAATAACTGCATAATATGGGTAATAATGCATGTTATATTGATAATAATAGAAGTAACAAATATATTTATTACAGTTCTATCGATAATAACTGCATAATATGGGTAATAATGCATGTTATATTGATGATAATAAAAGTAATACGTATATTTATTATAGTTCTAGCGATAATAACTGCATAATATGGGTAATAATGCATGTTATATTGATAATAATATAAGTAATAAGTATAATTATTACAGTTCTAGCGATAATAACTGCATTATATGGGTAATAATGCATGTTATATTGATAATAATATAAGTAATAAGTATAATTATTACAGTTCTAGCGATAATAACTGCATTATATGGGTAATAATGCACGTTATATTGCTAGTAGTATAAGTAATAAGTATAATTATTACAGTTCTAGCGATAATAACTGCATAATATGGGTAATAATGCACGTTATATTGCTAATAATATAAGTAATGAGTACAATTATTACAGTTCTAGCGATAATAACTGCATTATATGGGTAATAATGCACGTTATATTGCTAATAATATAAGTAATAAGTATAATTATTACAGTTCTAGCGATAATAACTGCATTATATGGGTAATAATGGATGTTATATTGATAATAATATAAGTAATAAGTATAATTATTACAGTTCTAACGATAATACCTCCATTATATGGGTAATAATGCATGTTATATTGATAATAATAGAAGTAACAAATATATTTATTACAGTTCTATCGATAATAACTGCATAATATGGGTAATAATGCATGTTATATTGATGATAATAGAAGTAATACGTATATTTATTATAGTTCTAGCGATAATAACTGCATAATATGGGTAATAATGCATGTTATATTGATAATAATATAAGTAATAAGTATAATTATTACAGTTCTAGCGATAATAACTGCATTATATGGGTAATAATGCACGTTATATTGCTAACAATATAAGTAATAAGTATAATTATTACAGTTCTAGCGATAATAACTGCATTATATGGGTAAAAATGCATGTTATATTGATAATATTGGGAGTAATAAGTACATTTATTATGGTTCTAGAGATAATAACTGCATAATATGGGTAATAATGCATGTTATATTGATAATAATATAAGTAATAAGTATAATTATTACAGTTCTAGCGATAATACCTCGATTATATGGGTAATAATGCATGTTATATTGATGATAATGAAAGTAATACGTATATTTATTATAGTTCTAGCGATAATAACTGCATAATATGGGTAATAATGCATGTTATATTGAGAATAATATAAGTAATAAGTATAATTATTACAGTTCTGGCGATAATAACTGCATTATATGGGTAATAATGCACGTTATATTGCTAATAGTATAAGTAATAAGTATAATTATTACAGTTCTTGCGATAATACCTCCATTATATGGGTAATAATGCATGTTATATTGATAATAATAGAAGTAACAAATATATTTATTACAGTTCTATCGATAATAACTGCATAATATGGGTAATAATGCATGTTATATTGATGATAATATAAGTAATAAGTATAATTATTACAGTTCTAACGATAATACCTCCATTATATGGGTAATAATGCATGTTATATTGATAATAATAGAAGTAACAAATATATTTATTACAGTTCTATCGATAATAACTGCATTATATGGGTAATAATGCACGTTATATTGCTAACAATATAAGTAATAAGTATAATTATTACAGTTCTAGCGATAATAACTGCATTATATGGGTAAAAATGCATGTTATATTGATAATATTGGGAGTAATAAGTACATTTATTATGGTTCTAGAGATAATAACTGCATAATATGGGTAATAATGCATGTTATATTGATAATAATATAAGTAATAAGTATAATTATTACAGTTCTAGCGATAATACCTCGATTATATGGGTAATAATGCATGTTATATTGATGATAATGAAAGTAATACGTATATTTATTATAGTTCTAGCGATAATAACTGCATAATATGGGTAATAATGCATGTTATATTGAGAATAATATAAGTAATAAGTATAATTATTACAGTTCTGGCGATAATAACTGCATTATATGGGTAATAATGCACGTTATATTGCTAATAGTATAAGTAATAAGTATAATTATTACAGTTCTTGCGATAATACCTCCATTATATGGGTAATAATGCATGTTATATTGATAATAATATAAGTAATAAGTATAATTATTACAGTTCTAGCGATAATAACTGCATTATATGGGTAATAATGCACGTTATATTGCTAATAATATAAGTAATAAGTATAATTATTACAGTTCTAGCGATAATAACTGCATTATATGGGTAATAATGCATGTTATATTGAAGATAATAAAAGTAATACGTATATTTATTATAGTTCTAGCGATAATAACTGCATAATATGGGTAATAATGCATGTTATATTGATAATAATATAAGTAATAAGTATAATTATTACAGTTCTAGCGATAATAACTGCATTATATGGGTAATAATGCACGTTATATTGCTAATAATATAAGTAATAAGTATAATTATTACAGTTCTAGCGATAATAACTGCATTATATGGGTAATAATGCATGTTATATTGATAATAATATAAGTAATAAGTATAATTATTACAGTTCTAGCGATAATAACTGCATTATATGGGTAATAATGCACGTTATATTGCTAGTAGTATAAGTAATAAGTATAACTATTACAGTTCTAGCGATAATAACTGCATAATATGGGTAATAATGCACGTTATATTGCTAATAATATAAGTAATGAGTACAATTATTACAGTTCTAGCGATAATAACTGCATTATATGGGTAATAATGCACGTTATATTGCTAATAATATAAGTAATAAGTATAATTATTACAGTTCTAGCGATAATAACTGCATTATATGGGTAATAATGCATGTTATATTGATAATAATATAAGTAATAAGTATAATTATTACAGTTCTAACGATAATACCTCCATTATATGGGTAATAATGCATGTTATATTGATAATAATAGAAGTAACAAATATAATTATTACAGTTCTATCGATAATAACTGCATAATATGGGTAATAATGCATGTTATATTGATGATAATAAAAGTAATACGTATATTTATTATAGTTCTAGCGATAATAACTGCATAATATGGGTAATAATGCATGTTATATTGATAATAATATAAGTAATAAGTATAATTATTACAGTTCTAGCGATAATAACTGCATTATATGGGTAATAATGCACGTTATATTGCTAACAATATAAGTAATAAGTATAATTATTACAGTTCTAGCGATAATAACTGCATTATATGGGTAAAAATGCATGTTATATTGATAATATTGGGAGTAATAAGTACATTTATTATGGTTCTAGAGATAATAACTGCATAATATGGGTAATAATGCATGTTATATTGATAATAATATAAGTAATAAGTATAATTATTACAGTTCTAGCGATAATACCTCGATTATATGGGTAATAATGCATGTTATATTGATAATAATATAAGTAATAAGTATAATTATTACAGTTCTAGCGATAATAACTGCATTATATGGGTAATAATGCACGTTATATTGCTAATAATATAAGTAATAAGTATAATTATTACTGTTCTAGCGATAATAACTGCATTATATGGGTAATAATGCATGTTATATTGATAATAATATAAGTAATAAGTATAATTATTACAGTTCTAGCGATAATAACTGCATTATATGGGTAATAATGCACGTTATATTGCTAGTAGTATAAGTAATAAGTATAATTATTACAGTTCTAGCGATAATAACTGCATAATATGGGTAATAATGCACGTTATATTGCTAATAATATAAGTAATGAGTACAATTATTACAGTTCTAGCGATAATAACTGCATTATATGGGTAATAATGCACGTTATATTGCTAATAATATAAGTAATGAGTACAATTATTACAGTTCTAGCGATAATAACTGCATTATATGGGTAATAATGCATGTTATATTGATAATATCGGGAGTAATAAGTATAATTATTACAGTTCTAGCGATAATAACTGCATTATATGGGTAATAATGCATGTTATATTGATAATATCGGGAGTAATAAGTACAATTATTATAGTTCTAGCGATAATAATAGTAAAATATGGCAAATTGTGCATGTTATATTGATAATAATATAAGTAGTAAGTATAATTATTACAGTTCTAGCGATAATAACTGCATTATATGGGTAATAATGCACGTTATATTGCTAACAATATAAGTAATAAGTATAATTATTACAGTTCTAGCGATAATAACTGCATTATATGGGTAAAAATGCATGTTATATTGATAATATTGGGAGTAATAAGTATATTTATTATGGTTCTAGAGATAATAACTGCATAATATGGGTAATAATGGATGTTATATTGATAATAATATAAGTAATAAGTATAATTATTACAGTTCTAGCGATAATACCTCGATTATATGGGTAATAATGCATGTTATATTGATGATAATGAAAGTAATACGTATATTTATTATAGTTCTAGCGATAATAACTGCATAATATGGGTAATAATGCATGTTATATTGAGAATAATACAAGTAATAAGTATAATTATTACAGTTCTGGCGATAATACCTCCATTATATGGGTAATAATGCATGTTATATTGATAATAATAGAAGTAACAAATATATTTATTACAGTTCTATCGATAATAACTGCATAATATGGGTAATAATGCATGTTATATTGATGATAATAGAAGTAATACGTATATTTATTATAGTTCTAGCGATAATAACTGCATAATATGGGTAATAATGCATGTTATATTGATAATAATATAAGTAATAAGTATAATTATTACAGTTCTAGCGATAATAACTGCATTATATGGGTAATAATGCACGTTATATTGCTAACAATATAAGTAATAAGTATAATTATTACAGTTCTAGCAATAATAACTGCATTATATGGGTAATAATGCATGTTATATTGATAATATCGGGAGTAATAAGTATAATTATTACAGTTCTAGCGATAATAACGGCATTATATGGGTAATAATGCATGTTATATTGATAATATCGGGAGTAATAAGAACAATTATTATAGTTCTAGCGATAATAATAGTAAAATATGGCAAATAGTGCCTGTTATATTGATAATAATAAAAGTAATAAGTATATTTATTACAGTTCTATCGATAATAACTGCATAATATGGGTAATAATGCATGTTATATTGAAGATAATAAAAGTAATACGTATATTTATTATAGTTCTAGCGATAATAACTGCATAATATGGGTAATAATGCATGTTATATTGATAATAATATAAGTAATAAGTATAATTATTACAGTTCTAGCGATAATAACTGCATTATATGGGTAATAATGCACGTTATATTGCTGACAATATAAGTAATAAGTATAATTATTACAGTTCTAGCGATAATAACTGCATTATATGGGTAAAAATGCATGTTATATTGATAATGTTGGGAGTAATAAATATATTTATTATGGTTCTAGAGATAATAACTGCATAATATGGGTAATAATGCATGTTATATTGATAATAATAGAAGTAACAAATATATTTATTACAGTTCTATCGATAATAACTGCATAATATGGGTAATAATGCATGTTATATTGATGATAATAAAAGTAATACGTATATTTATTATAGTTCTAGCGATAATAACTGCATAATATGGGTAATAATGCATGTTATATTGATAATAATATAAGTAATAAGTATAATTATTACAGTTCTAGCGATAATAACTGCATTATATGGGTAATAATGCACGTTATATTGCTAATAATATAAGTAATAAGTATAATTATTACAGTTCTAGCGATAATAACTGCATTATATGGGTAATAATGCATGTTATATTGATAATAATATAAGTAATAAGTATAATTATTACAGTTCTAGCGATAATAACTGCATTATATGGGTAATAATGCACGTTATATTGCTAGTAGTATAAGTAATAAGTATAATTATTACAGTTCTAGCGATAATAACTGCATAATATGGGTAATAATGCACGTTATATTGCTAATAATATAAGTAATGAGTACAATTATTACAGTTCTAGCGATAATAACTGCATTATATGGGTAATAATGCACGTTATATTGCTAATAATATAAGTAATAAGTATAATTATTACAGTTCTAGCGATAATAACTGCATTATATGGGTAATAATGGATGTTATATTGATAATAATATAAGTAATAAGTATAATTATTACAGTTCTAACGATAATACCTCCATTATATGGGTAATAATGCATGTTATATTGATAATAATAGAAGTAACAAATATATTTATTACAGTTCTATCGATAATAACTGCATAATATGGGTAATAATGCATGTTATATTGATGATAATAGAAGTAATACGTATATTTATTATAGTTCTAGCGATAATAACTGCATAATATGGGTAATAATGCATGTTATATTGATAATAATATAAGTAATAAGTATAATTATTACAGTTCTAGCGATAATAACTGCATTATATGGGTAATAATGCACGTTATATTGCTAACAATATAAGTAATAAGTATAATTATTACAGTTCTAGCGATAATAACTGCATTATATGGGTAAAAATGCATGTTATATTGATAATATTGGGAGTAATAAGTACATTTATTATGGTTCTAGAGATAATAACTGCATAATATGGGTAATAATGCATGTTATATTGATAATAATATAAGTAATAAGTATAATTATTACAGTTCTAGCGATAATACCTCGATTATATGGGTAATAATGCATGTTATATTGATGATAATGAAAGTAATACGTATATTTATTATAGTTCTAGCGATAATAACTGCATAATATGGGTAATAATGCATGTTATATTGAGAATAATATAAGTAATAAGTATAATTATTACAGTTCTGGCGATAATAACTGCATTATATGGGTAATAATGCACGTTATATTGCTAATAGTATAAGTAATAAGTATAATTATTACAGTTCTTGCGATAATACCTCCATTATATGGGTAATAATGCATGTTATATTGATAATAATATAAGTAATAAGTATAATTATTACAGTTCTAGCGATAATAACTGCATTATATGGGTAATAATGCACGTTATATTGCTAATAATATAAGTAATAAGTATAATTATTACAGTTCTAGCGATAATAACTGCATTATATGGGTAATAATGCATGTTATATTGAAGATAATAAAAGTAATACGTATATTTATTATAGTTCTAGCGATAATAACTGCATAATATGGGTAATAATGCATGTTATATTGATAATAATATAAGTAATAAGTATAATTATTACAGTTCTAGCGATAATAACTGCATTATATGGGTAATAATGCACGTTATATTGCTAATAATATAAGTAATAAGTATAATTATTACAGTTCTAGCGATAATAACTGCATTATATGGGTAATAATGCATGTTATATTGATAATAATATAAGTAATAAGTATAATTATTACAGTTCTAACGATAATACCTCCATTATATGGGTAATAATGCATGTTATATTGATAATAATAGAAGTAACAAATATATTTATTACAGTTCTATCGATAATAACTGCATAATATGGGTAATAATGCATGTTATATTGATGATAATATAAGTAATAAGTATAATTATTACAGTTCTAACGATAATACCTCCATTATATGGGTAATAATGCATGTTATATTGATAATAATAGAAGTAACAAATATATTTATTACAGTTCTATCGATAATAACTGCATAATATGGGTAATAATGCATGTTATATTGATGATAATAGAAGTAATACGTATATTTATTATAGTTCTAGCGATAATAACTGCATAATATGGGTAATAATGCATGTTATATTGATAATAATATAAGTAATAAGTATAATTATTACAGTTCTAGCGATAATAACTGCATTATATGGGTAATAATGCACGTTATATTGCTAACAATATAAGTAATAAGTATAATTATTACAGTTCTAGCGATAATAACTGCATTATATGGGTAAAAATGCATGTTATATTGATAATATTGGGAGTAATAAGTACATTTATTATGGTTCTAGAGATAATAACTGCATAATATGGGTAATAATGCATGTTATATTGATAATAATATAAGTAATAAGTATAATTATTGCAGTTCTAGCGATAATACCTCGATTATATGGGTAATAATGCATGTTATATTGATGATAATGAAAGTAATACGTATATTTATTATAGTTCTAGCGATAATAACTGCATAATATGGGTAATAATGCATGTTATATTGAGAATAATATAAGTAATAAGTATAATTATTACAGTTCTGGCGATAATAACTGCATTATATGGGTAATAATGCACGTTATATTGCTAATAGTATAAGTAATAAGTATAATTATTACAGTTCTTGCGATAATACCTCCATTATATGGGTAATAATGCATGTTATATTGATAATAATATAAGTAATAAGTATAATTATTACAGTTCTAGCGATAATAACTGCATTATATGGGTAATAATGCACGTTATATTGCTAATAATATAAGTAATAAGTATAATTATTACAGTTCTAGCGATAATAACTGCATTATATGGGTAATAATGCATGTTATATTGAAGATAATAAAAGTAATACGTATATTTATTATAGTTCTAGCGATAATAACTGCATAATATGGGTAATAATGCATGTTATATTGATAATAATATAAGTAATAAGTATAATTATTACAGTTCTAGCGATAATAACTGCATAATATGGGTAATAATGCACGTTATATTGCTAATAATATAAGTAATGAGTACAATTATTACAGTTCTAGCGATAATAACTGCATTATATGGGTAATAATGCACGTTATATTGCTAATAATATAAGTAATAAGTATAATTATTACAGTTCTAGAGATAATAACTGCATTATATGGGTAATAATGCATGTTATATTGATAATAATATAAGTAATAAGTATAATTATTACAGTTCTAACGATAATACCTCCATTATATGGGTAATAATGCATGTTATATTGATAATAATAGAAGTAACAAATATATTTATTACAGTTCTATCGATAATAACTGCATAATATGGGTAATAATGCATGTTATATTGATGATAATAAAAGTAATACGTATATCTATTATAGTTCTAGCGATAATAACTGCATAATATGGGTAATAATGCATGTTATATTGATAATAATATAAGTAATAAGTATAATTATTACAGTTCTAGCGATAATAACTGCATTATATGGGTAATAATGCACGTTATATTGCTAACAATATAAGTAATAAGTATAATTATTACAGTTCTAGCGATAATAACTGCATTATATGGGTAAAAATGCATGTTATATTGATAATATTGGGAGTAATAAGTACATTTATTATGGTTCTAGAGATAATAACTGCATAATATGGGTAATAATGCATGTTATATTGATAATAATATAAGTAATAAGTATAATTATTACAGTTCTAGCGATAATACCTCGATTATATGGGTAATAATGCATGTTATATTGATGATAATGAAAGTAATACGTATATTTATTATAGTTCTAGCGATAATAACTGCATAATATGGGTAATAATGCATGTTATATTGAGAATAATATAAGTAATAAGTATAATTATTACAGTTCTGGCGATAATAACTGCATTATATGGGTAATAATGCACGTTATATTGCTAATAGTATAAGTAATAAGTATAATTATTACAGTTCTTGCGATAATACCTCCATTATATGGGTAATAATGCATGTTATATTGATAATAATATAAGTAATAAGTATAATTATTACAGTTCTAGCGATAATAACTGCATTATATGGGTAATAATGCACGTTATATTGCTAATAATATAAGTAATAAGTATAATTATTACTGTTCTAGCGATAATAACTGCATTATATGGGTAATAATGCATGTTATATTGATAATAATATAAGTAATAAGTATAATTATTACAGTTCTAGCGATAATAACTGCATTATATGGGTAATAATGCACGTTATATTGCTAGTAGTATAAGTAATAAGTATAATTATTACAGTTCTAGCGATAATAACTGCATAATATGGGTAATAATGCACGTTATATTGCTAATAATATAAGTAATGAGTACAATTATTACAGTTCTAGCGATAATAACTGCATTATATGGGTAATAATGCACGTTATATTGCTAATAATATAAGTAATGAGTACAATTATTACAGTTCTAGCGATAATAACTGCATTATATGGGTAATAATGCATGTTATATTGATAATATCGGGAGTAATAAGTATAATTATTACAGTTCTAGCGATAATAACTGCATTATATGGGTAATAATGCATGTTATATTGATAATATCGGGAGTAATAAGTACAATTATTATAGTTCTAGCGATAATAATAGTAAAATATGGCAAATTGTGCATGTTATATTGATAATAATATAAGTAGTAAGTATAATTATTACAGTTCTAGCGATAATAACTGCATTATATGGGTAATAATGCACGTTATATTGCTAACAATATAAGTAATAAGTATAATTATTACAGTTCTAGCGATAATAACTGCATTATATGGGTAAAAATGCATGTTATATTGATAATATTGGGAGTAATAAGTATATTTATTATGGTTCTAGAGATAATAACTGCATAATATGGGTAATAATGGATGTTATATTGATAATAATATAAGTAATAAGTATAATTATTACAGTTCTAGCGATAATACCTCGATTATATGGGTAATAATGCATGTTATATTGATGATAATGAAAGTAATACGTATATTTATTATAGTTCTAGCGATAATAACTGCATAATATGGGTAATAATGCATGTTATATTGAGAATAATACAAGTAATAAGTATAATTATTACAGTTCTGGCGATAATAACTGCATTATATGGGTAATAATGCACGTTATATTGCTAATAGTATAAGTAATAAGTATAATTATTACAGTTCTTGCGATAATACCTCCATTATATGGGTAATAATGCATGTTATATTGATGATAATGAAAGTGATACGTATATTTATTTTAGTTCTTGCGATAATAACTGCATCATATGGGTAATAATGCATGTTATATTGAGAATAATATAAGTAATAAGTATAATTATTACAGTTCTCGCGATAATAACTGCATTATATGGGTAACAATGCACGTTATATTGCTAATAGTATAAGTAATAAGTATAATTATTACAGTTCTAGCAATAATACCTCCATTATATGGGTAATAATGCATGTTATATTGATAATAATATAAGTAATAAGTATAATTATTACAGTTCTAGCGATAATAACTGCATTATATGGGTAAAAATGCATGTTATATTGATAATATTGGGAGTAATAAGTACATTTATTATGGTTCTAGAGATAATAACTGCATAATATGGGTAATAATGCATGTTATATTGATAATAATATAAGTAATAAGTATAATTATTACAGTTCTAGCGATAATACCTCGATTATATGGGTAATAATGCATGTTATATTGATGATAATGAAAGTAATACGTATATTTATTATAGTTCTAGCGATAATAACTGCATAATATGGGTAATAATGCATGTTATATTGAGAATAATATAAGTAATAAGTATAATTATTACAGTTCTGGCGATAATAACTGCATTATATGGGTAATAATGCACGTTATATTGCTAATAGTATAAGTAATAAGTATAATTATTACAGTTCTTGCGATAATACCTCCATTATATGGGTAATAATGCATGTTATATTGATAATAATATAAGTAATAAGTATAATTATTACAGTTCTAGCGATAATAACTGCATTATATGGGTAATAATGCACGTTATATTGCTAATAATATAAGTAATAAGTATAATTATTACTGTTCTAGCGATAATAACTGCATTATATGGGTAATAATGCATGTTATATTGATAATAATATAAGTAATAAGTATAATTATTACAGTTCTAGCGATAATAACTGCATTATATGGGTAATAATGCACGTTATATTGCTAGTAGTATAAGTAATAAGTATAATTATTACAGTTCTTGCGATAATACCTCCATTATATGGGTAATAATGCATGTTATATTGATAATAATATAAGTAATAAGTATAATTATTACAGTTCTAGCGATAATAACTGCATTATATGGGTAATAATGCACGTTATATTGCTAATAATATAAGTAATAAGTATAATTATTACAGTTCTAGCGATAATAACTGCATTATATGGGTAATAATGCATGTTATATTGAAGATAATAAAAGTAATACGTATATTTATTATAGTTCTAGCGATAATAACTGCATAATATGGGTAATAATGCATGTTATATTGATAATAATATAAGTAATAAGTATAATTATTACAGTTCTAGCGATAATAACTGCATTATATGGGTAATAATGCACGTTATATTGCTAATAATATAAGTAATAAGTATAATTATTACAGTTCTAGCGATAATAACTGCATTATATGGGTAATAATGCATGTTATATTGATAATAATATAAGTAATAAGTATAATTATTACAGTTCTAGCGATAATAACTGCATTATATGGGTAATAATGCACGTTATATTGCTAGTAGTATAAGTAATAAGTATAACTATTACAGTTCTAGCGATAATAACTGCATAATATGGGTAATAATGCACGTTATATTGCTAATAATATAAGTAATGAGTACAATTATTACAGTTCTAGCGATAATAACTGCATTATATGGGTAATAATGCACGTTATATTGCTAATAATATAAGTAATAAGTATAATTATTACAGTTCTAGAGATAATAACTGCATTATATGGGTAATAATGCATGTTATATTGATAATAATATAAGTAATAAGTATAATTATTACAGTTCTAACGATAATACCTCCATTATATGGGTAATAATGCATGTTATATTGATAATAATAGAAGTAACAAATATATTTATTACAGTTCTATCGATAATAACTGCATAATATGGGTAATAATGCATGTTATATTGATGATAATAAAAGTAATACGTATATCTATTATAGTTCTAGCGATAATAACTGCATAATATGGGTAATAATGCATGTTATATTGATAATAATATAAGTAATAAGTATAATTATTACAGTTCTAGCGATAATAACTGCATTATATGGGTAATAATGCACGTTATATTGCTAACAATATAAGTAATAAGTATAATTATTACAGTTCTAGCGATAATAACTGCATTATATGGGTAAAAATGCATGTTATATTGATAATATTGGGAGTAATAAGTACATTTATTATGGTTCTAGAGATAATAACTGCATAATATGGGTAATAATGCATGTTATATTGATAATAATATAAGTAATAAGTATAATTATTACAGTTCTAGCGATAATACCTCGATTATATGGGTAATAATGCATGTTATATTGATGATAATGAAAGTAATACGTATATTTATTATAGTTCTAGCGATAATAACTGCATAATATGGGTAATAATGCATGTTATATTGAGAATAATATAAGTAATAAGTATAATTATTACAGTTCTGGCGATAATAACTGCATTATATGGGTAATAATGCACGTTATATTGCTAATAGTATAAGTAATAAGTATAATTATTACAGTTCTTGCGATAATACCTCCATTATATGGGTAATAATGCATGTTATATTGATAATAATATAAGTAATAAGTATAATTATTACAGTTCTAGCGATAATAACTGCATTATATGGGTAATAATGCACGTTATATTGCTAATAATATAAGTAATAAGTATAATTATTACTGTTCTAGCGATAATAACTGCATTATATGGGTAATAATGCATGTTATATTGATAATAATATAAGTAATAAGTATAATTATTACAGTTCTAGCGATAATAACTGCATTATATGGGTAATAATGCACGTTATATTGCTAGTAGTATAAGTAATAAGTATAATTATTACAGTTCTAGCGATAATAACTGCATAATATGGGTAATAATGCACGTTATATTGCTAATAATATAAGTAATGAGTACAATTATTACAGTTCTAGCGATAATAACTGCATTATATGGGTAATAATGCACGTTATATTGCTAATAATATAAGTAATGAGTACAATTATTACAGTTCTAGCGATAATAACTGCATTATATGGGTAATAATGCATGTTATATTGATAATATCGGGAGTAATAAGTATAATTATTACAGTTCTAGCGATAATAACTGCATTATATGGGTAATAATGCATGTTATATTGATAATATCGGGAGTAATAAGTACAATTATTATAGTTCTAGCGATAATAATAGTAAAATATGGCAAATTGTGCATGTTATATTGATAATAATATAAGTAGTAAGTATAATTATTACAGTTCTAGCGATAATAACTGCATTATATGGGTAATAATGCACGTTATATTGCTAACAATATAAGTAATAAGTATAATTATTACAGTTCTAGCGATAATAACTGCATTATATGGGTAAAAATGCATGTTATATTGATAATATTGGGAGTAATAAGTATATTTATTATGGTTCTAGAGATAATAACTGCATAATATGGGTAATAATGGATGTTATATTGATAATAATATAAGTAATAAGTATAATTATTACAGTTCTAGCGATAATACCTCGATTATATGGGTAATAATGCATGTTATATTGATGATAATGAAAGTAATACGTATATTTATTATAGTTCTAGCGATAATAACTGCATAATATGGGTAATAATGCATGTTATATTGAGAATAATACAAGTAATAAGTATAATTATTACAGTTCTGGCGATAATAACTGCATTATATGGGTAATAATGCACGTTATATTGCTAATAGTATAAGTAATAAGTATAATTATTACAGTTCTTGCGATAATACCTCCATTATATGGGTAATAATGCATGTTATATTGATGATAATGAAAGTGATACGTATATTTATTTTAGTTCTTGCGATAATAACTGCATCATATGGGTAATAATGCATGTTATATTGAGAATAATATAAGTAATAAGTATAATTATTACAGTTCTCGCGATAATAACTGCATTATATGGGTAACAATGCACGTTATATTGCTAATAGTATAAGTAATAAGTATAATTATTACAGTTCTAGCAATAATACCTCCATTATATGGGTAATAATGCATGTTATATTGATAATAATATAAGTAATAAGTATAATTATTACAGTTCTAGCGATAATAACTGCATTATATGGGTAAAAATGCATGTTATATTGATAATATTGGGAGTAATAAGTACATTTATTATGGTTCTAGAGATAATAACTGCATAATATGGGTAATAATGCATGTTATATTGATAATAATATAAGTAATAAGTATAATTATTACAGTTCTAGCGATAATACCTCGATTATATGGGTAATAATGCATGTTATATTGATGATAATGAAAGTAATACGTATATTTATTATAGTTCTAGCTATAATAACTGCATAATATGGGTAATAATGCATGTTATATTGAGAATAATATAAGTAATAAGTATAATTATTACAGTTCTGGCGATAATAACTGCATTATATGGGTAATAATGCACGTTATATTGCTAATAGTATAAGTAATAAGTATAATTATTACAGTTCTTGCGATAATACCTCCATTATATGGGTAATAATGCATGTTATATTGATAATAATATAAGTAATAAGTATAATTATTACAGTTCTAGCGATAATAACTGCATTATATGGGTAATAATGCACGTTATATTGCTAATAATATAAGTAATAAGTATAATTATTACTGTTCTAGCGATAATAACTGCATTATATGGGTAATAATGCATGTTATATTGATAATAATATAAGTAATAAGTATAATTATTACAGTTCTAGCGATAATAACTGCATTATATGGGTAATAATGCACGTTATATTGCTAGTAGTATAAGTAATAAGTATAATTATTACAGTTCTAGCGATAATAACTGCATAATATGGGTAATAATGCACGTTATATTGCTAATAATATAAGTAATGAGTACAATTATTACAGTTCTAGCGATAATAACTGCATTATATGGGTAATAATGCACGTTATATTGCTAATAATATAAGTAATGAGTACAATTATTACAGTTCTAGCGATAATAACTGCATTATATGGGTAATAATGCATGTTATATTGATAATATCGGGAGTAATAAGTATAATTATTACAGTTCTAGCGATAATAACTGCATTATATGGGTAATAATGCATGTTATATTGATAATATCGGGAGTAATAAGTACAATTATTATAGTTCTAGCGATAATAATAGTAAAATATGGCAAATTGTGCATGTTATATTGATAATAATATAAGTAGTAAGTATAATTATTACAGTTCTAGCGATAATAACTGCATTATATGGGTAATAATGCACGTTATATTGCTAACAATATAAGTAATAAGTATAATTATTACAGTTCTAGCGATAATAACTGCATTATATGGGTAAAAATGCATGTTATATTGATAATATTGGGAGTAATAAGTATATTTATTATGGTTCTAGAGATAATAACTGCATAATATGGGTAATAATGGATGTTATATTGATAATAATATAAGTAATAAGTATAATTATTACAGTTCTAGCGATAATACCTCGATTATATGGGTAATAATGCATGTTATATTGATGATAATGAAAGTAATACGTATATTTATTATAGTTCTAGCGATAATAACTGCATAATATGGGTAATAATGCATGTTATATTGAGAATAATACAAGTAATAAGTATAATTATTACAGTTCTGGCGATAATAACTGCATTATATGGGTAATAATGCACGTTATATTGCTAATAGTATAAGTAATAAGTATAATTATTACAGTTCTTGCGATAATACCTCCATTATATGGGTAATAATGCATGTTATATTGATGATAATGAAAGTGATACGTATATTTATTATAGTTCTTGCGATAATAACTGCATCATATGGGTAATAATGCATGTTATATTGAGAATAATATAAGTAATAAGTATAATTATTACAGTTCTCGCGATAATAACTGCATTATATGGGTAACAATGCACGTTATATTGCTAATAGTATAAGTAATAAGTATAATTATTACAGTTCTAGCAATAATACCTCCATTATATGGGTAATAATGCATGTTATATTGATAATAATATAAGTAATAAGTATAATTATTACAGTTCTAGCGATAATAACTGCATTACATGGGTAATAATGCATGTTATATTGATAATATTGGGAGTAATAAGTATATTTATTATGGTTCTAGAGATAATACCTCCATTATATGGGTAATAATGCATGTTATATTGGTAATAATATAAGTAATAAGTATAATTATTACAGTTCTAGCGATAATAACTGCATTATATGGGTAACAATGCACGTTATATTGCTAATAATATAAGTAATAAGTATAATTATTACAGTTCTAGCGATAATAACTGCATTATATGGGTAATAATGCATGTTATATTGATAATATCGGGAGTAATAAGTATAATTATTACAGTTTTAGCGATAATAACTGCATTATATGGGTAATAATGCATGTTATATTGATAATATCGGGAGTAATAAGTACAATTATTATAGTTCTAGCGATAATAATAGTAAAATATGGCAAATAGTGCCTGTTATATTGATAATAATAAAAGTAATAAGTATATTTATTACAGTTCTATCGATAATAACTGCATAATATGGGTAATAATGCATGTTATATTGAAGATAATAAAAGTAATACGTATATTTATTATAGTTCTAGCGATAATAACTGCATAATATGGGTAATAATGCATGTTATATTGATAATAATATAAGTAATAAGTATAATTATTACAGTTCTAGCGATAATAACTGCATTATATGGGTAATAATGCACGTTATATTGCTAATAATATAAGTAATAAGTATAATTATTACAGTTCTAGCGATAATAACTGCATTATATGGGTAATAATGCACGTTATATTGCTAATAGTATAAGTAATAAGTATAATTATTACAGTTCTTGCGATAATACCTCCATTATATGGGTAATAATGCATGTTATATTGATAATAATATAAGTAATAAGTATAATTATTACAGTTCTAGCGATAATAACTGCATTATATGGGTAATAATGCACGTTATATTGCTAATAATATAAGTAATAAGTATAATTATTACAGTTCTAGCGATAATAACTGCATTATATGGGTAATAATGCATGTTATATTGAAGATAATAAAAGTAATACGTATATTTATTATAGTTCTAGCGATAATAACTGCATAATATGGGTAATAATGCATGTTATATTGATAATAATATAAGTAATAAGTATAATTATTACAGTTCTAGCGATAATAACTGCATTATATGGGTAATAATGCACGTTATATTGCTAATAATATAAGTAATAAGTATAATTATTACAGTTCTAGCGATAATAACTGCATTATATGGGTAATAATGCATGTTATATTGATAATAATATAAGTAATAAGTATAATTATTACAGTTCTAGCGATAATAACTGCATTATATGGGTAATAATGCACGTTATATTGCTAGTAGTATAAGTAATAAGTATAACTATTACAGTTCTAGCGATAATAACTGCATAATATGGGTAATAATGCACGTTATATTGCTAATAATATAAGTAATGAGTACAATTATTACAGTTCTAGCGATAATAACTGCATTATATGGGTAATAATGCACGTTATATTGCTAATAATATAAGTAATAAGTATAATTATTACAGTTCTAGCGATAATAACTGCATTATATGGGTAATAATGCATGTTATATTGATAATAATATAAGTAATAAGTATAATTATTACAGTTCTAACGATAATACCTCCATTATATGGGTAATAATGCATGTTATATTGATAATAATAGAAGTAACAAATATATTTATTACAGTTCTATCGATAATAACTGCATAATATGGGTAATAATGCATGTTATATTGATGATAATAAAAGTAATACGTATATTTATTATAGTTCTAGCGATAATAACTGCATAATATGGGTAATAATGCATGTTATATTGATAATAATATAAGTAATAAGTATAATTATTACAGTTCTAGCGATAATAACTGCATTATATGGGTAATAATGCACGTTATATTGCTAACAATATAAGTAATAAGTATAATTATTACAGTTCTAGCGATAATAACTGCATTATATGGGTAAAAATGCATGTTATATTGATAATATTGGGAGTAATAAGTACATTTATTATGGTTCTAGAGATAATAACTGCATAATATGGGTAATAATGCATGTTATATTGATAATAATATAAGTAATAAGTATAATTATTACAGTTCTAGCGATAATACCTCGATTATATGGGTAATAATGCATGTTATATTGATGATAATGAAAGTAATACGTATATTTATTATAGTTCTAGCGATAATAACTGCATAATATGGGTAATAATGCATGTTATATTGAGAATAATATAAGTAATAAGTATAATTATTACAGTTCTAGCGATAATAACTGCATAATATGGGTAATAATGCACGTTATATTGCTAATAATATAAGTAATGAGTACAATTATTACAGTTCTAGCGATAATAACTGCATTATATGGGTAATAATGCACGTTATATTGCTAATAATATAAGTAATGAGTACAATTATTACAGTTCTAGCGATAATAACTGCATTATATGGGTAATAATGCACGTTATATTGCTAATAATATAAGTAATAAGTATAATTATTACAGTTCTAGCGATAATAACTGCATTATATGGGTAATAATGCATGTTATATTGATAATAATATAAGTAATAAGTATAATTATTACAGTTCTAACGATAATACCTCCATTATATGGGTAATAATGCATGTTATATTGATAATAATATAAGTAATAAGTATAATTATTACAGTTCTAGCGATAATAACTGCATTATATGGGTAATAATGCACGTTATATTGCTAGTAGTATAAGTAATAAGTATAACTATTACAGTTCTAGCGATAATAACTGCATAATATGGGTAATAATGCACGTTATATTGCTAATAATATAAGTAATGAGTACAATTATTACAGTTCTAGCGATAATAACTGCATTATATGGGTAATAATGCACGTTATATTGCTAATAATATAAGTAATAAGTATAATTATTACAGTTCTAGCGATAATAACTGCATTATATGGGTAATAATGCATGTTATATTGATAATAATATAAGTAATAAGTATAATTATTACAGTTCTAACGATAATACCTCCATTATATGGGTAATAATGCATGTTATATTGATAATAATAGAAGTAACAAATATATTTATTACAGTTCTATCGATAATAACTGCATAATATGGGTAATAATGCATGTTATATTGATGATAATAAAAGTAATACGTATATTTATTATAGTTCTAGCGATAATAACTGCATAATATGGGTAATAATGCATGTTATATTGATAATAATATAAGTAATAAGTATAACTATTACAGTTCTAGCGATAATAACTGCATTATATGGGTAATAATGCACGTTATATTGCTAACAATATAAGTAATAAGTATAATTATTACAGTTCTAGCGATAATAACTGCATTATATGGGTAAAAATGCATGTTATATTGATAATATTGGGAGTAATAAGTATATTTATTATGGTTCTAGAGATAATAACTGCATAATATGGGTAATAATGCATGTTATATTGATAAAAATATAAGTAATAAGTATAATTATTACAGTTCTAGCGATAATACCTCGATTATATGGGTAATAATGCATGTTATATTGATGATAATGAAAGTAATACGTATATTTATTATAGTTCTAGCGATAATAACTGCATAATATGGGTAATAATGCATGTTATATTGAGAATAATATAAGTAATAAGTATAATTATTACAGTTCTGGCGATAATAACTGCATTATATGGGTAATAATGCACGTTATATTGCTAATAGTATAAGTAATAAGTATAATTATTACAGTTCTTGCGATAATACCTCCATTATATGGGTAATAATGCATGTTATATTGATAATAATATTAGTAATAAGTATAATTATTACAGTTCTAGCGATAATAACTGCATTATATGGGTAATAATGCACGTTATATTGCTAATAATATAAGTAATAAGTATAATTATTACAGTTCTAGCGATAATAACTGCATTATATGGGTAGTAATGCATGTTATATTGATAATAATATAAGTAATAAGTATAATTATTACAGTTCTAGCGATAATAACTGCATTATATGGGTAATAATGCACGTTATATTGCTAGTAGTATAAGTAATAAGTATAATTATTACAGTTCTAGCGATAATAACTGCATAATATGGGTAATAATGCATGTTATATTGATGATAATAAAAGTAATACGTATATTTATTATAGTTCTAGCGATAATAACTGCATAATATGGGTAATAATGCATGTTATATTGATAATAATATAAGTAATAAGTATAATTATTACAGTTCTAGCGATAATAACTGCATTATATGGGTAATAATGCACGTTATATTGCTAACAATATAAGTAATAAGTATAATTATTACAGTTCTAGCGATAATAACTGCATTATATGGGTAAAAATGCATGTTATATTGATAATATTGGGAGTAATAAGTACATTTATTATGGTTCTAGAGATAATAACTGCATAATATGGGTAATAATGCATGTTATATTGATAATAATATAAGTAATAAGTATAATTATTACAGTTCTAGCAATAATACCTACATTATATGGGTAATAATGCATGTTATATTGATGATAATGAAAGTGATACGTATATTTATTATAGTTCTTGCGATAATAACTGCATCATATGGGTAATAATGCATGTTATATTGAGAATAATATAAGTAATAAGTATAATTATTACAGTTCTGGCGATAATAACTGCATTATATGGGTAACAATGCACGTTATATTGCTAATAGTATAAGTAATAAGTATAATTATTACAGTTCTAGCAATAATACCTCCATTATATGGGTAATAATGCATGTTATATTGATAATAATATAAGTAATAAGTATAATTATTACAGTTCTAGCGATAATAACTGCATTATATGGGTAATAATGCATGTTATATTGATAATATTGGGAGTAATAAGTATATTTATTATGGTTCTAGAGATAATACCTCCATTATATGGGTAATAATGCATGTTATATTAATAATAATATAAGTAATAAGTATAATTATTATAGTTCTAGCGATAATAATAGTAAAATATGGCAAATAGTGCATGTTATATTGAAAATAATAAAAGTAATAAGTATATTTATTACAGTTCTATCGATAATAACTGCATAATATGGGTAATAATGCATGTTATATTGAAGATAATAAAAGTAATACGTATATTTATTATAGTTCTAGCGATAATAACTGCATAATATGGGTAATAATGCATGTTATATTGATAATAATATAAGTAATAAGTATAATTATTACAGTTCTAGCGATAATAACTGCATTATATGGGTAATAATGCATGTTATATTGATGATAATAAAAGTAATACGTATATTTATTATAGTTCTAGCGATAATAACTGCATAATATGGGTAATAATGCATGTTATATTGATAATAATATAAGTAATAAGTATAATTATTACAGTTCTAGAGATAATAACTGCATAATATGGGTAATAATGCATGTTATATTGATAATAATATAAGTAATAAGTATAATTATTACAGTTCTGGCGATAATACCTCGATTATATGGGTAATAATGCATGTTATATTGATGATAATGAAAGTAATACGTATATTTATTATAGTTCTAGCGATAATAACTGCATAATATGGGTAATAATGCATGTTATATTGAGAATAATATAAGTAATAAGTATAATTATTACAGTTCTGGCGATAATAACTGCATTATATGGGTAATAATGCACGTTATATTGCTAATAGTATAAGTAATAAGTATAATTATTACAGTTCTAGCGATAATAACTGCATTATATGGGTAATAATGCATGTTATATTGATAATAATATAAGTAATAAGTATAATTATTACAGTTCTAGCGATAATAACTGCATAATATGGGTAATAATGCACGTTATATTGCTAATAATATAAGTAATGAGTACAATTATTAAAGTTCTAGCGATAATAACTGCATTATATGGGTAATAATGCACGTTATATTGCTAATAATATAAGTAATAAGTATAATTATTACAGTTCTAGCGATAATAACTGCATTATATGGGTAATAATGCATGTTATATTGATAATAATATAAGTAATAAGTATAATTATTACAGTTCTAGCGATAATAACTGCATTATATGGGTAATAATGCACGTTATATTGCTAGTAGTATAAGTAATAAGTATAATTATTACAGTTCTAGCGATAATAACTGCATAATATGGGTAATAATGCACGTTATATTGCTAATAATATAAGTAATGAGTACAATTATTAAAGTTCTAGCGATAATAACTGCATTATATGGGTAATAATGCACGTTATATTGCTAATAATATAAGTAATAAGTATAATTATTACTGTTCTAGCGATAATAACTGCATTATATGGGTAATAATGCATGTTACATTGATAATATTGGGAGTAATAAGTGTATTTATTATAGTTCTAGCGATAATAACTGAATAATATGGGTAATAATGCATGTTATATTGATAATAATATAAGTAATAAGTATAATTATTATAGTTCTAGCAATAATACCTCCATTATATGGGTAATAATGCATGTTATATTGATGATAATGAAAGTGATACGTATATTTATTATAGCTCTTGCGATAATAACTGCATCATATGGGTAATAATGCATGTTATATTGAGAATAATATAAGTAATATGTATAATTATTACAGTTCTGGCGATAATAACTGCATTATATGGGTAACAATGCACGTTATATTGCTAATAGTATAAGTAATAAGTATAATTATTACAGTCCTAGCAATAATACCTCCATTATATGGGTAATAATGCATGTTATATTGATAATAATATAAGTAATAAGTATAATTATTACAGTTCTAGCGATAATAACTGCATTATATGGGTAATAATGCATGTTATATTGATAATATTGGGAGTAATAAGTATATTTATTATAGTTCTAGCGATAATAACTGCATAATATGGGTAATAATGCATGTTATATTGATAATAGTATAAGTAATAAGTATAATTATTACAGTTCTAGCGATAATAACTGCATTATATGGGTAATAATGCACGTTATATTGCTAATAATATAAGTAATAAGTATAATTATTACAGTTCTAGCGATAATAACTGCATTATATTGGTAATAATGCATGTTATATTGATAATATCGGGAGTAATAAGTATAATTATTATAGTTCTAGCGATAATAATACTAAAATATGGCAAATAGTGCATGTTATATTGATAATAATAAAAGTAATAAATATATTTATTACAGTTCTATCGATAATAACTGCATAATATGGGTAATAATGCATGTTATATTGATGATAATAAAAGTAATACGTATATTTATTATAGTTCTAGCGATAATAACTGCATAATATGGGTAATAATGCATGTTATATTGACAATAATCTAAGTAATAAGTATAATTATTACAGTTCTAGCGATAATAACTGCATTATATGGGTAATAATGCACGTTATATTGCTAACAATATAAGTAATAATTATAATTATTACAGTTCTAGCGATAATAACTGCATTATATGGGTAATAATGCATGTTATATTGATGATAATGAAAGTAATACGAATATTTATTATAGTTCTAGCGATAATAACTGCATAATATGGGTAATAATGCATGTTATATTGAGAATAATATAAGTAATAAGTATAATTATTACAGTTCTGGCGATAATAACTGCATTATATGGGTAATAATGCACGTTATATTGCTAATAGTATAAGTAATAAGTATAATTATTACAGTTCTTGCGATAATACCTCCATTATATGGGTAATAATGCATGTTATATTGATAATAATATAAGTAATAAGTATAATTATTACAGTTCTAGCGATAATAACTGCATTATATGGGTAATAATGCACGTTATATTGCTAATAATATAAGTAATAAGTATAATTATTACAGTTCTAGCGATAATAACTGCATTATATGGGTAATAATGCATGTTATATTGATAATAATATAAGTAATAAGTATAATTATTACAGTTCTAGCGATAATAACTGCATTATATGGGTAATAATGCACGTTATATTGCTATTAGTATAAGTAATAAGTATAATTATTACAGTTCTAGCGATAATAACTGCATAATATGGGTAATAATGCACGTTATATTGCTAATAATATAAGTAATAAGTATAATTATTACAGTTCTAGCGATAATAACTGCATTATATGGGTAAAAATGCATGTTATATTGATAATATTGGGAGTAATAAGTATATTTATTATGGTTCTAGAGGTAATAACTGCATAATATGGGTAATAATGCATGTTATATTGATGATAATAAAAGTAATACGTATATTTATTATAGTTCTAGCGATAATAACTGCATAATATGGGTAATAATGCATGTTATATTGATAATAATATAAGTAATAAGTATAATTATTACAGTTCTAGCGATAATAACTGCATTATATGGGTAATAATGCACGTTATATTGCTAACAATATAAGTAATAAGTATAATTATTACAGTTCTAGCGATAATACCTACATTATATGGGTAATAATGCATGTTATATTGATAATGATATAAGTAATAAGTATAATTATTACAGTTCTAGCGATAATAACTGCATTATATGGGTAATAATGCATGTTACATTGATAATATTGGGAGTAATAAGTGTATTTATTATAGTTCTAGCGATAATAACTGAATAATATGGGTAATAATGCATGTTATATTGATAATAATATAAGTAATAAGTATAATTATTATAGTTCTAGCAATAATACCTCCATTATATGGGTAATAATGCATGTTATATTGATGATAATGAAAGTGATACGTATATTTATTATAGCTCTTGCGATAATAACTGCATTATATGGGTAATAATGCACGTTATATTGCTATTAGTATAAGTAATAAGTATAATTATTACAGTTCTAGCGATAATAACTGCATTATATGGGTAATAATGCATGTTATATTGATAATATTGGGAGTAATAAGTATATTTATTATAGTTCTAGCGATAATAACTGCATAATATGGGTAATAATGCATGTTATATTGATAATAGTATAAGTAATAAGTATAATTATTACAGTTCTAGCGATAATAACTGCATTATATGGGTAATAATGCACGTTATATTGCTAATAATATAAGTAATAAGTATAATTATTACAGTTCTAGCGATAATAACTGCATTATATGGGTAATAATGCATGTTATATTGATAATATCGGGAGTAATAAGTATAATTATTATAGTTCTAGCGATAATAATACTAAAATATGGCAAATAGTGCATGTTATATTGATAATAATAAAAGTAATAAATATATTTATTACAGTTCTATCGATAATAACTGCATAATATGGGTAATAATGCATGTTATATTGATGATAATAAAAGTAATACGTATATTTATTATAGTTCTAGCGATAATAACTGCATAATATGGGTAATAATGCATGTTATATTGACAATAATCTAAGTAATAAGTATAATTATTACAGTTCTAGCGATAATAACTGCATTATATGGGTAATAATGCACGTTATATTGCTAACAATATAAGTAATAATTATAATTATTACAGTTCTAGCGATAATAACTGCATTATATGGGTAATAATGCATGTTATATTGATGATAATGAAAGTAATACGAATATTTATTATAGTTCTAGCGATAATAACTGCATAATATGGGTAATAATGCATGTTATATTGAGAATAATATAAGTAATAAGTATAATTATTACAGTTCTGGCGATAATAACTGCATTATATGGGTAATAATGCACGTTATATTGCTAATAGTATAAGTAATAAGTATAATTATTACAGTTCTTGCGATAATACCTCCATTATATGGGTAATAATGCATGTTATATTGATAATAATATAAGTAATAAGTATAATTATTACAGTTCTAGCGATAATAACTGCATTATATGGGTAATAATGCACGTTATATTGCTAATAATATAAGTAATAAGTATAATTATTACAGTTCTAGCGATAATAACTGCATTATATGGGTAATAATGCATGTTATATTGATAATAATATAAGTAATAAGTATAATTATTACAGTTCTAGCGATAATAACTGCATTATATGGGTAATAATGCACGTTATATTGCTATTAGTATAAGTAATAAGTATAATTATTACAGTTCTAGCGATAATAACTGCATAATATGGGTAATAATGCACGTTATATTGCTAATAATATAAGTAATAAGTATAATTATTACAGTTCTAGCGATAATAACTGCATTATATGGGTAAAAATGCATGTTATATTGATAATATTGGGAGTAATAAGTATATTTATTATGGTTCTAGAGATAATAACTGCATAATATGGGTAATAATGCATGTTATATTGATGATAATAAAAGTAATACGTATATTTATTATAGTTCTAGCGATAATAACTGCATAATATGGGTAATAATGCATGTTATATTGATAATAATATAAGTAATAAGTATAATTATTACAGTTCTAGCGATAATAACTGCATTATATGGGTAATAATGCACGTTATATTGCTAACAATATAAGTAATAAGTATAATTATTACAGTTCTAGCGATAATACCTACATTATATGGGTAATAATGCATGTTATATTGATAATGATATAAGTAATAAGTATAATTATTACAGTTCTAGCGATAATAACTGCATAATATGGGTAATAATGCACGTTATATTGCTAATAATATAAGTAATGAGTACAATTATTACAGTTCTAGCGATAATAACTGCATTATATGGGTAATAATGCATGTTATATTGATAATAACATAAGTAATAAGTATAATTATTACAGTTCTAGCGATAATAACTGCATTATATGGGTAATAATGCATGTTATATTGATAATATCGGGAGTAATAAGTATAATTATTATAGTTCTAGCGATAATAATAGTAAAATATGGCAAATAGTGCATGTTATATTGATAATAATAAAAGTAATAAGTATATTTATTACAGTTCTATCGATAATAACTGCATAATATGGGTAATCATGCATGTTATATTGAAGATAATAAAAGTAATACGTATATTTATTATAGTTCTAGCGATAATAACTGCATAATATGGGTAATAATGCATGTTATATTGAGAATAATATAAGTAATAAGTATAATTATTACAGTTCTAGCGATAATAACTGCATTATATGGGTAATATTGCACGTTATATTGATGATAATGAAAGTGATACGTATATTTATTATAGCTCTTGCGATAATAACTGCATCATATGGGTAATAATGCATGTTATATTGAGAATAATATAAGTAATATGTATAGTTATTACAGTTCTGGCGATAATAACTGCATAATATGGGTAATAATGCATGTTATATTGATGATAATAAAAGTAATACGTATATTTATTATAGTTCTAGCGATAATAACTGCATAATATGGGTAATAATGCATGTTATATTGATAATAATCTAAGTAATAAGTATAATTATTACAGTTCTAGCGATAATAACTGCATTATATGGGTAATAATGCACGTTATATTGCTAACAATATAAGTAATAATTATAATTATTACAGTTCTAGCGATAATAACTGCATTATATGGGTAATAATGCATGTTATATTGATGATAATGAAAGTAATACGAATATTTATTATAGTTCTAGCGATAATAACTGCATAATATGGGTAATAATGCATGTTATATTGAGAATAATATAAGTAATAAGTATAATTATTACAGTTCTGGCGATAATAACTGCATTATATGGGTAATAATGCACGTTATATTGCTAATAGTATAAGTAATAAGTATAATTATTACAGTTCTTGCGATAATACCTCCATTATATGGGTAATAATGCATGTTATATTGATAATAATATAAGTAATAAGTATAATTATTACAGTTCTAGCGATAATAACTGCATTATATGGGTAATAATGCACGTTATATTGCTAATAATATAAGTAATAAGTATAATTATTACAGTTCTAGCGATAATAACTGCATTATATGGGTAATAATGCATGTTATATTGATAATAATATAAGTAATAAGTATAATTATTACAGTTCTAGCGATAATAACTGCATTATATGGGTAATAATGCACGTTATATTGCTATTAGTATAAGTAATAAGTATAATTATTACAGTTCTAGCGATAATAACTGCATTATATGGGTAATAATGCACGTTATATTGCTAATAGTATAAGTAATAAGTATAATTATTACAGTTCTTGCGATAATACCTCCATTATATGGGTAATAATGCATGTTATATTGATAATAATATAAGTAATAAGTATAATTATTACAGTTCTAGCGATAATAACTGCATTATATGGGTAATAATGCACGTTATATTGCTAATAATATAAGTAATAAGTATAATTATTACAGTTCTAGCGATAATAACTGCATTATATGGGTAATAATGCATGTTATATTGATAATAATATAAGTAATAAGTATAATTATTACAGTTCTAGCGATAATAACTGCATTATATGGGTAATAATGCACGTTATATTGCTAGTAGTATAAGTAATAAGTATAATTATTACAGTTCTAGCGATAATAACTGCATAATATGGGTAATAATGCACGTTATATTGCTAATAATATAAGTAATGAGTACAATTATTAAAGTTCTAGCGATAATAACTGCATTATATGGGTAATAATGCACGTTATATTGCTAATAATATAAGTAATAAGTATAATTATTACAGTTCTAGCGATAATAACTGCATTATATGGGTAATAATGCATGTTATATTGATAATAATATAAGTAATAAGTATAATTATTACAGTTCTAGCGATAATATCTGCATTATATGGGTAATAATGCACGTTATATTGCTAGTAGTATTAGTAATAAGTATAATTATTACAGTTCTAGCGATAATAACTGCATAATATGGGTAATAATGCACGTTATATTGCTAATAATATAAGTAATGAGTACAATTATTAAAGTTCTAGCGATAATAACTGCATTATATGGGTAATAATGCACGTTATATTGCTAATAATATAAGTAATAAGTATAATTATTACAGTTCTAGCGATAATAACTGCATTATATGGGTAATAATGCATGTTACATTGATAATATTGGGAGTAATAAGTGTATTTATTATAGTTCTAGCGATAATAACTGAATAATATGGGTAATAATGCATGTTATATTGATAATAATATAAGTAATAAGTATAATTATTATAGTTCTAGCAATAATACCTCCATTATATGGGTAATAATGCATGTTATATTGATGATAATGAAAGTGATACGTATATTTATTATAGCTCTTGCGATAATAACTGCATCATATGGGTAATAATGCATGTTATATTGAGAATAATATAAGTAATATGTATAATTATTACAGTTCTGGCGATAATAACTGCATTATATGGGTAATAATGCACGTTATATTGCTAATAGTATAAGTAATAAGTATAATTATTACAGTTCTTGCGATAATACCTCCATTATATGGGTAATAGTGCATGTTATATTGATAATAATATAAGTAATAAGTATAATTATTACAGTTCTAGCGATAATAACTGCATTATATGGGTAATAATGCACGTTATATTGCTAATAATATAAGTAATAAGTATAATTATTACAGTTCTAGCGATAATAACTGCATTATATGGGTAATAATGCATGTTATATTGATAATAATATAAGTAATAAGTATAATTATTACAGTTCTAGCGATAATAATACTAAAATATGGCAAATAGTGCATGTTATATTGATAATAATAAAAGTAATAAATATATTTATTACAGTTCTATCGATAATAACTGCATAATATGGGTAATAATGCATGTTATATTGATGATAATAAAAGTAATACGTATATTTATTATAGTTCTAGCGATAATAACTGCATAATATGGGTAATAATGCATGTTATATTGATAATAATCTAAGTAATAAGTATAATTATTACAGTTCTAGCGATAATAACTGCATTATATGGGTAATAATGCACGTTATATTGCTAACAATATAAGTAATAATTATAATTATTACAGTTCTAGCGATAATAACTGCATTATATGGGTAATAATGCAAGTTATATTGATGATAATGAAAGTAATACGAATATTTATTATAGTTCTAGCGATAATAACTGCATAATATGGGTAATAATACATGTTATATTGAGAATAATATAAGTAATAAGTATAATTATTACAGTTCTGGCGATAATAACTGCATTATATGGGTAATAATGCACGTTATATTGCTAATAGTATAAGTAATAAGTATAATTATTACAGTTCTTGCGATAATACCTCCATTATATGGGTAATAATGCATGTTATATTGATAATGATATAAGCAATAAGTATAATTATTACAGTTCTAGCGATAATGACTGCATAATATGGGTAATAATGCACGTTATAATGCTAATAATATAAGTAATGAGTACAATTATTACAGTTCTAGCGATAATAACTGCATTATATGGGTAATAATGCATGTTATATTGATAATAACATAAGTAATAAGTATAATTATTACAGTTCTAGCGATAATAACTGCATTATATGGGTAATAATGCATGTTATATTGATAATATCGGGAGTAATAAGTACAATTATTATAGTTCTAGCGATAATAATAGTAAAATATGGCAAATTGTGCATGTTATATTGATAATAATATAAGTAGTAAGTATAATTATTACAGTTCTAGCGATAATAACTGCATTATATGGGTAATAATGCACGTTATATTGCTAACAATATAAGTAATAAGTATAATTATTACAGTTCTAGCGATAATAACTGCATTATATGGGTAAAAATGCATGTTATATTGATAATATTGGGAGTAATAAGTATATTTATTATGGTTCTAGAGATAATAACTGCATAATATGGGTAATAATGGATGTTATATTGATAATAATATAAGTAATAAGTATAATTATTACAGTTCTAGCGATAATACCTCGATTATATGGGTAATAATGCATGTTATATTGATGATAATGAAAGTAATACGTATATTTATTATAGTTCTAGCGATAATAACTGCATAATATGGGTAATAATGCATGTTATATTGAGAATAATACAAGTAATAAGTATAATTATTACAGTTCTGGCGATAATAACTGCATTATATGGGTAATAATGCACGTTATATTGCTAATAGTATAAGTAATAAGTATAATTATTACAGTTCTTGCGATAATACCTCCATTATATGGGTAATAATGCATGTTATATTGATGATAATGAAAGTGATACGTATATTTATTTTAGTTCTTGCGATAATAACTGCATCATATGGGTAATAATGCATGTTATATTGAGAATAATATAAGTAATAAGTATAATTATTACAGTTCTCGCGATAATAACTGCATTATATGGGTAACAATGCACGTTATATTGCTAATAGTATAAGTAATAAGTATAATTATTACAGTTCTAGCAATAATACCTCCATTATATGGGTAATAATGCATGTTATATTGATAATAATATAAGTAATAAGTATAATTATTACAGTTCTAGCGATAATAACTGCATTATATGGGTAAAAATGCATGTTATATTGATAATATTGGGAGTAATAAGTACATTTATTATGGTTCTAGAGATAATAACTGCATAATATGGGTAATAATGCATGTTATATTGATAATAATATAAGTAATAAGTATAATTATTACAGTTCTAGCGATAATACCTCGATTATATGGGTAATAATGCATGTTATATTGATGATAATGAAAGTAATACGTATATTTATTATAGTTCTAGCTATAATAACTGCATAATATGGGTAATAATGCATGTTATATTGAGAATAATATAAGTAATAAGTATAATTATTACAGTTCTGGCGATAATAACTGCATTATATGGGTAATAATGCACGTTATATTGCTAATAGTATAAGTAATAAGTATAATTATTACAGTTCTTGCGATAATACCTCCATTATATGGGTAATAATGCATGTTATATTGATAATAATATAAGTAATAAGTATAATTATTACAGTTCTAGCGATAATAACTGCATTATATGGGTAATAATGCACGTTATATTGCTAATAATATAAGTAATAAGTATAATTATTACTGTTCTAGCGATAATAACTGCATTATATGGGTAATAATGCATGTTATATTGATAATAATATAAGTAATAAGTATAATTATTACAGTTCTAGCGATAATAACTGCATTATATGGGTAATAATGCACGTTATATTGCTAGTAGTATAAGTAATAAGTATAATTATTACAGTTCTAGCGATAATAACTGCATAATATGGGTAATAATGCACGTTATATTGCTAATAATATAAGTAATGAGTACAATTATTACAGTTCTAGCGATAATAACTGCATTATATGGGTAATAATGCACGTTATATTGCTAATAATATAAGTAATGAGTACAATTATTACAGTTCTAGCGATAATAACTGCATTATATGGGTAATAATGCATGTTATATTGATAATATCGGGAGTAATAAGTATAATTATTACAGTTCTAGCGATAATAACTGCATTATATGGGTAATAATGCATGTTATATTGATAATATCGGGAGTAATAAGTACAATTATTATAGTTCTAGCGATAATAATAGTAAAATATGGCAAATTGTGCATGTTATATTGATAATAATATAAGTAGTAAGTATAATTATTACAGTTCTAGCGATAATAACTGCATTATATGGGTAATAATGCACGTTATATTGCTAACAATATAAGTAATAAGTATAATTATTACAGTTCTAGCGATAATAACTGCATTATATGGGTAAAAATGCATGTTATATTGATAATATTGGGAGTAATAAGTATATTTATTATGGTTCTAGAGATAATAACTGCATAATATGGGTAATAATGGATGTTATATTGATAATAATATAAGTAATAAGTATAATTATTACAGTTCTAGCGATAATACCTCGATTATATGGGTAATAATGCATGTTATATTGATGATAATGAAAGTAATACGTATATTTATTATAGTTCTAGCGATAATAACTGCATAATATGGGTAATAATGCATGTTATATTGAGAATAATACAAGTAATAAGTATAATTATTACAGTTCTGGCGATAATAACTGCATTATATGGGTAATAATGCACGTTATATTGCTAATAGTATAAGTAATAAGTATAATTATTACAGTTCTTGCGATAATACCTCCATTATATGGGTAATAATGCATGTTATATTGATGATAATGAAAGTGATACGTATATTTATTATAGTTCTTGCGATAATAACTGCATCATATGGGTAATAATGCATGTTATATTGAGAATAATATAAGTAATAAGTATAATTATTACAGTTCTCGCGATAATAACTGCATTATATGGGTAACAATGCACGTTATATTGCTAATAGTATAAGTAATAAGTATAATTATTACAGTTCTAGCAATAATACCTCCATTATATGGGTAATAATGCATGTTATATTGATAATAATATAAGTAATAAGTATAATTATTACAGTTCTAGCGATAATAACTGCATTACATGGGTAATAATGCATGTTATATTGATAATATTGGGAGTAATAAGTATATTTATTATGGTTCTAGAGATAATACCTCCATTATATGGGTAATAATGCATGTTATATTGGTAATAATATAAGTAATAAGTATAATTATTACAGTTCTAGCGATAATAACTGCATTATATGGGTAACAATGCACGTTATATTGCTAATAATATAAGTAATAAGTATAATTATTACAGTTCTAGCGATAATAACTGCATTATATGGGTAATAATGCATGTTATATTGATAATATCGGGAGTAATAAGTATAATTATTACAGTTTTAGCGATAATAACTGCATTATATGGGTAATAATGCATGTTATATTGATAATATCGGGAGTAATAAGTACAATTATTATAGTTCTAGCGATAATAATAGTAAAATATGGCAAATAGTGCCTGTTATATTGATAATAATAAAAGTAATAAGTATATTTATTACAGTTCTATCGATAATAACTGCATAATATGGGTAATAATGCATGTTATATTGAAGATAATAAAAGTAATACGTATATTTATTATAGTTCTAGCGATAATAACTGCATAATATGGGTAATAATGCATGTTATATTGATAATAATATAAGTAATAAGTATAATTATTACAGTTCTAGCGATAATAACTGCATTATATGGGTAATAATGCACGTTATATTGCTAATAATATAAGTAATAAGTATAATTATTACAGTTCTAGCGATAATAACTGCATTATATGGGTAATAATGCACGTTATATTGCTAATAGTATAAGTAATAAGTATAATTATTACAGTTCTTGCGATAATACCTCCATTATATGGGTAATAATGCATGTTATATTGATAATAATATAAGTAATAAGTATAATTATTACAGTTCTAGCGATAATAACTGCATTATATGGGTAATAATGCACGTTATATTGCTAATAATATAAGTAATAAGTATAATTATTACAGTTCTAGCGATAATAACTGCATTATATGGGTAATAATGCATGTTATATTGAAGATAATAAAAGTAATACGTATATTTATTATAGTTCTAGCGATAATAACTGCATAATATGGGTAATAATGCATGTTATATTGATAATAATATAAGTAATAAGTATAATTATTACAGTTCTAGCGATAATAACTGCATTATATGGGTAATAATGCACGTTATATTGCTAATAATATAAGTAATAAGTATAATTATTACAGTTCTAGCGATAATAACTGCATTATATGGGTAATAATGCATGTTATATTGATAATAATATAAGTAATAAGTATAATTATTACAGTTCTAGCGATAATAACTGCATTATATGGGTAATAATGCACGTTATATTGCTAGTAGTATAAGTAATAAGTATAACTATTACAGTTCTAGCGATAATAACTGCATAATATGGGTAATAATGCACGTTATATTGCTAATAATATAAGTAATGAGTACAATTATTACAGTTCTAGCGATAATAACTGCATTATATGGGTAATAATGCACGTTATATTGCTAATAATATAAGTAATAAGTATAATTATTACAGTTCTAGCGATAATAACTGCATTATATGGGTAATAATGCATGTTATATTGATAATAATATAAGTAATAAGTATAATTATTACAGTTCTAACGATAATACCTCCATTATATGGGTAATAATGCATGTTATATTGATAATAATAGAAGTAACAAATATATTTATTACAGTTCTATCGATAATAACTGCATAATATGGGTAATAATGCATGTTATATTGATGATAATAAAAGTAATACGTATATTTATTATAGTTCTAGCGATAATAACTGCATAATATGGGTAATAATGCATGTTATATTGATAATAATATAAGTAATAAGTATAATTATTACAGTTCTAGCGATAATAACTGCATTATATGGGTAATAATGCACGTTATATTGCTAACAATATAAGTAATAAGTATAATTATTACAGTTCTAGCGATAATAACTGCATTATATGGGTAAAAATGCATGTTATATTGATAATATTGGGAGTAATAAGTACATTTATTATGGTTCTAGAGATAATAACTGCATAATATGGGTAATAATGCATGTTATATTGATAATAATATAAGTAATAAGTATAATTATTACAGTTCTAGCGATAATACCTCGATTATATGGGTAATAATGCATGTTATATTGATGATAATGAAAGTAATACGTATATTTATTATAGTTCTAGCGATAATAACTGCATAATATGGGTAATAATGCATGTTATATTGAGAATAATATAAGTAATAAGTATAATTATTACAGTTCTAGCGATAATAACTGCATAATATGGGTAATAATGCACGTTATATTGCTAATAATATAAGTAATGAGTACAATAATTACAGTTCTAGCGATAATAACTGCATTATATGGGTAATAATGCACGTTATATTGCTAATAATATAAGTAATGAGTACAATTATTACAGTTCTAGCGATAATAACTGCATTATATGGGTAATAATGCACGTTATATTGCTAATAATATAAGTAATAAGTATAATTATTACAGTTCTAGCGATAATAACTGCATTATATGGGTAATAATGCATGTTATATTGATAATAATATAAGTAATAAGTATAATTATTACAGTTCTAACGATAATACCTCCATTATATGGGTAATAATGCATGTTATATTGATAATAATATAAGTAATAAGTATAATTATTACAGTTCTAGCGATAATAACTGCATTATATGGGTAATAATGCACGTTATATTGCTAGTAGTATAAGTAATAAGTATAACTATTACAGTTCTAGCGATAATAACTGCATAATATGGGTAATAATGCACGTTATATTGCTAATAATATAAGTAATGAGTACAATTATTACAGTTCTAGCGATAATAACTGCATTATATGGGTAATAATGCACGTTATATTGCTAATAATATAAGTAATAAGTATAATTATTACAGTTCTAGCGATAATAACTGCATTATATGGGTAATAATGCATGTTATATTGATAATAATATAAGTAATAAGTATAATTATTACAGTTCTAACGATAATACCTCCATTATATGGGTAATAATGCATGTTATATTGATAATAATAGAAGTAACAAATATATTTATTACAGTTCTATCGATAATAACTGCATAATATGGGTAATAATGCATGTTATATTGATGATAATAAAAGTAATACGTATATTTATTATAGTTCTAGCGATAATAACTGCATAATATGGGTAATAATGCATGTTATATTGATAATAATATAAGTAATAAGTATAATTATTACAGTTCTAGCGATAATAACTGCATTATATGGGTAATAATGCACGTTATATTGCTAACAATATAAGTAATAAGTATAATTATTACAGTTCTAGCGATAATAACTGCATTATATGGGTAAAAATGCATGTTATATTGATAATATTGGGAGTAATAAGTATATTTATTATGGTTCTAGAGATAATAACTGCATAATATGGGTAATAATGCATGTTATATTGATAAAAATATAAGTAATAAGTATAATTATTACAGTTCTAGCGATAATACCTCGATTATATGGGTAATAATGCATGTTATATTGATGATAATGAAAGTAATACGTATATTTATTATAGTTCTAGCGATAATAACTGCATAATATGGGTAATAATGCATGTTATATTGAGAATAATATAAGTAATAAGTATAATTATTACAGTTCTGGCGATAATAACTGCATTATATGGGTAATAATGCACGTTATATTGCTAATAGTATAAGTAATAAGTATAATTATTACAGTTCTTGCGATAATACCTCCATTATATGGGTAATAATGCATGTTATATTGATAATAATATTAGTAATAAGTATAATTATTACAGTTCTAGCGATAATAACTGCATTATATGGGTAATAATGCACGTTATATTGCTAATAATATAAGTAATAAGTATAATTATTACAGTTCTAGCGATAATAACTGCATTATATGGGTAGTAATGCATGTTATATTGATAATAATATAAGTAATAAGTATAATTATTACAGTTCTAGCGATAATAACTGCATTATATGGGTAATAATGCACGTTATATTGCTAGTAGTATAAGTAATAAGTATAATTATTACAGTTCTAGCGATAATAACTGCATAATATGGGTAATAATGCATGTTATATTGATGATAATAAAAGTAATACGTATATTTATTATAGTTCTAGCGATAATAACTGCATAATATGGGTAATAATGCATGTTATATTGATAATAATATAAGTAATAAGTATAATTATTACAGTTCTAGCGATAATAACTGCATTATATGGGTAATAATGCACGTTATATTGCTAACAATATAAGTAATAAGTATAATTATTACAGTTCTAGCGATAATAACTGCATTATATGGGTAAAAATGCATGTTATATTGATAATATTGGGAGTAATAAGTACATTTATTATGGTTCTAGAGATAATAACTGCATAATATGGGTAATAATGCATGTTATATTGATAATAATATAAGTAATAAGTATAATTATTACAGTTCTAGCAATAATACCTACATTATATGGGTAATAATGCATGTTATATTGATGATAATGAAAGTGATACGTATATTTATTATAGTTCTTGCGATAATAACTGCATCATATGGGTAATAATGCATGTTATATTGAGAATAATATAAGTAATAAGTATAATTATTACAGTTCTGGCGATAATAACTGCATTATATGGGTAACAATGCACGTTATATTGCTAATAGTATAAGTAATAAGTATAATTATTACAGTTCTAGCAATAATACCTCCATTATATGGGTAATAATGCATGTTATATTGATAATAATATAAGTAATAAGTATAATTATTACAGTTCTAGCGATAATAACTGCATTATATGGGTAATAATGCATGTTATATTGATAATATTGGGAGTAATAAGTATATTTATTATGGTTCTAGAGATAATACCTCCATTATATGGGTAATAATGCATGTTATATTAATAATAATATAAGTAATAAGTATAATTATTATAGTTCTAGCGATAATAATAGTAAAATATGGCAAATAGTGCATGTTATATTGAAAATAATAAAAGTAATAAGTATATTTATTACAGTTCTATCGATAATAACTGCATAATATGGGTAATAATGCATGTTATATTGAAGATAATAAAAGTAATACGTATATTTATTATAGTTCTAGCGATAATAACTGCATAATATGGGTAATAATGCATGTTATATTGATAATAATATAAGTAATAAGTATAATTATTACAGTTCTAGCGATAATAACTGCATTATATGGGTAATAATGCATGTTATATTGATGATAATAAAAGTAATACGTATATTTATTATAGTTCTAGCGATAATAACTGCATAATATGGGTAATAATGCATGTTATATTGATAATAATATAAGTAATAAGTATAATTATTACAGTTCTAGAGATAATAACTGCATAATATGGGTAATAATGCATGTTATATTGATAATAATATAAGTAATAAGTATAATTATTACAGTTCTGGCGATAATACCTCGATTATATGGGTAATAATGCATGTTATATTGATGATAATGAAAGTAATACGTATATTTATTATAGTTCTAGCGATAATAACTGCATAATATGGGTAATAATGCATGTTATATTGAGAATAATATAAGTAATAAGTATAATTATTACAGTTCTGGCGATAATAACTGCATTATATGGGTAATAATGCACGTTATATTGCTAATAGTATAAGTAATAAGTATAATTATTACAGTTCTAGCGATAATAACTGCATTATATGGGTAATAATGCATGTTATATTGATAATAATATAAGTAATAAGTATAATTATTACAGTTCTAGCGATAATAACTGCATAATATGGGTAATAATGCACGTTATATTGCTAATAATATAAGTAATGAGTACAATTATTAAAGTTCTAGCGATAATAACTGCATTATATGGGTAATAATGCACGTTATATTGCTAATAATATAAGTAATAAGTATAATTATTACAGTTCTAGCGATAATAACTGCATTATATGGGTAATAATGCATGTTATATTGATAATAATATAAGTAATAAGTATAATTATTACAGTTCTAGCGATAATAACTGCATTATATGGGTAATAATGCACGTTATATTGCTAGTAGTATAAGTAATAAGTATAATTATTACAGTTCTAGCGATAATAACTGCATAATATGGGTAATAATGCACGTTATATTGCTAATAATATAAGTAATGAGTACAATTATTAAAGTTCTAGCGATAATAACTGCATTATATGGGTAATAATGCACGTTATATTGCTAATAATATAAGTAATAAGTATAATTATTACTGTTCTAGCGATAATAACTGCATTATATGGGTAATAATGCATGTTACATTGATAATATTGGGAGTAATAAGTGTATTTATTATAGTTCTAGCGATAATAACTGAATAATATGGGTAATAATGCATGTTATATTGATAATAATATAAGTAATAAGTATAATTATTATAGTTCTAGCAATAATACCTCCATTATATGGGTAATAATGCATGTTATATTGATGATAATGAAAGTGATACGTATATTTATTATAGCTCTTGCGATAATAACTGCATCATATGGGTAATAATGCATGTTATATTGAGAATAATATAAGTAATATGTATAATTATTACAGTTCTGGCGATAATAACTGCATTATATGGGTAACAATGCACGTTATATTGCTAATAGTATAAGTAATAAGTATAATTATTACAGTCCTAGCAATAATACCTCCATTATATGGGTAATAATGCATGTTATATTGATAATAATATAAGTAATAAGTATAATTATTACAGTTCTAGCGATAATAACTGCATTATATGGGTAATAATGCATGTTATATTGATAATATTGGGAGTAATAAGTATATTTATTATAGTTCTAGCGATAATAACTGCATAATATGGGTAATAATGCATGTTATATTGATAATAGTATAAGTAATAAGTATAATTATTACAGTTCTAGCGATAATAACTGCATTATATGGGTAATAATGCACGTTATATTGCTAATAATATAAGTAATAAGTATAATTATTACAGTTCTAGCGATAATAACTGTATTATATTGGTAATAATGCATGTTATATTGATAATATCGGGAGTAATAAGTATAATTATTATAGTTCTAGCGATAATAATACTAAAATATGGCAAATAGTGCATGTTATATTGATAATAATAAAAGTAATAAATATATTTATTACAGTTCTATCGATAATAACTGCATAATATGGGTAATAATGCATGTTATATTGATGATAATAAAAGTAATACGTATATTTATTATAGTTCTAGCGATAATAACTGCATAATATGGGTAATAATGCATGTTATATTGACAATAATCTAAGTAATAAGTATAATTATTACAGTTCTAGCGATAATAACTGCATTATATGGGTAATAATGCACGTTATATTGCTAACAATATAAGTAATAATTATAATTATTACAGTTCTAGCGATAATAACTGCATTATATGGGTAATAATGCATGTTATATTGATGATAATGAAAGTAATACGAATATTTATTATAGTTCTAGCGATAATAACTGCATAATATGGGTAATAATGCATGTTATATTGAGAATAATATAAGTAATAAGTATAATTATTACAGTTCTGGCGATAATAACTGCATTATATGGGTAATAATGCACGTTATATTGCTAATAGTATAAGTAATAAGTATAATTATTACAGTTCTTGCGATAATACCTCCATTATATGGGTAATAATGCATGTTATATTGATAATAATATAAGTAATAAGTATAATTATTACAGTTCTAGCGATAATAACTGCATTATATGGGTAATAATGCACGTTATATTGCTAATAATATAAGTAATAAGTATAATTATTACAGTTCTAGCGATAATAACTGCATTATATGGGTAATAATGCATGTTATATTGATAATAATATAAGTAATAAGTATAATTATTACAGTTCTAGCGATAATAACTGCATTATATGGGTAATAATGCACGTTATATTGCTATTAGTATAAGTAATAAGTATAATTATTACAGTTCTAGCGATAATAACTGCATAATATGGGTAATAATGCACGTTATATTGCTAATAATATAAGTAATAAGTATAATTATTACAGTTCTAGCGATAATAACTGCATTATATGGGTAAAAATGCATGTTATATTGATAATATTGGGAGTAATAAGTATATTTATTATGGTTCTAGAGGTAATAACTGCATAATATGGGTAATAATGCATGTTATATTGATGATAATAAAAGTAATACGTATATTTATTATAGTTCTAGCGATAATAACTGCATAATATGGGTAATAATGCATGTTATATTGATAATAATATAAGTAATAAGTATAATTATTACAGTTCTAGCGATAATAACTGCATTATATGGGTAATAATGCACGTTATATTGCTAACAATATAAGTAATAAGTATAATTATTACAGTTCTAGCGATAATACCTACATTATATGGGTAATAATGCATGTTATATTGATAATGATATAAGTAATAAGTATAATTATTACAGTTCTAGCGATAATAACTGCATTATATGGGTAATAATGCATGTTACATTGATAATATTGGGAGTAATAAGTGTATTTATTATAGTTCTAGCGATAATAACTGAATAATATGGGTAATAATGCATGTTATATTGATAATAATATAAGTAATAAGTATAATTATTATAGTTCTAGCAATAATACCTCCATTATATGGGTAATAATGCATGTTATATTGATGATAATGAAAGTGATACGTATATTTATTATAGCTCTTGCGATAATAACTGCATTATATGGGTAATAATGCACGTTATATTGCTATTAGTATAAGTAATAAGTATAATTATTACAGTTCTAGCGATAATAACTGCATTATATGGGTAATAATGCATGTTATATTGATAATATTGGGAGTAATAAGTATATTTATTATAGTTCTAGCGATAATAACTGCATAATATGGGTAATAATGCATGTTATATTGATAATAGTATAAGTAATAAGTATAATTATTACAGTTCTAGCGATAATAACTGCATTATATGGGTAATAATGCACGTTATATTGCTAATAATATAAGTAATAAGTATAATTATTACAGTTCTAGCGATAATAACTGCATTATATGGGTAATAATGCATGTTATATTGATAATATCGGGAGTAATAAGTATAATTATTATAGTTCTAGCGATAATAATACTAAAATATGGCAAATAGTGCATGTTATATTGATAATAATAAAAGTAATAAATATATTTATTACAGTTCTATCGATAATAACTGCATAATATGGGTAATAATGCATGTTATATTGATGATAATAAAAGTAATACGTATATTTATTATAGTTCTAGCGATAATAACTGCATAATATGGGTAATAATGCATGTTATATTGACAATAATCTAAGTAATAAGTATAATTATTACAGTTCTAGCGATAATAACTGCATAATATGGGTAATAATGCACGTTATATTGCTAACAATATAAGTAATAATTATAATTATTACAGTTCTAGCGATAATAACTGCATTATATGGGTAATAATGCATGTTATATTGATGATAATGAAAGTAATACGAATATTTATTATAGTTCTAGCGATAATAACTGCATAATATGGGTAATAATGCATGTTATATTGAGAATAATATAAGTAATAAGTATAATTATTACAGTTCTGGCGATAATAACTGCATTATATGGGTAATAATGCACGTTATATTGCTAATAGTATAAGTAATAAGTATAATTATTACAGTTCTTGCGATAATACCTCCATTATATGGGTAATAATGCATGTTATATTGATAATAATATAAGTAATAAGTATAATTATTACAGTTCTAGCGATAATAACTGCATTATATGGGTAATAATGCACGTTATATTGCTAATAATATAAGTAATAAGTATAATTATTACAGTTCTAGCGATAATAACTGCATTATATGGGTAATAATGCATGTTATATTGATAATAATATAAGTAATAAGTATAATTATTACAGTTCTAGCGATAATAACTGCATTATATGGGTAATAATGCACGTTATATTGCTATTAGTATAAGTAATAAGTATAATTATTACAGTTCTAGCGATAATAACTGCATAATATGGGTAATAATGCACGTTATATTGCTAATAATATAAGTAATAAGTATAATTATTACAGTTCTAGCGATAATAACTGCATTATATGGGTAAAAATGCATGTTATATTGATAATATTGGGAGTAATAAGTATATTTATTATGGTTCTAGAGATAATAACTGCATAATATGGGTAATAATGCATGTTATATTGATGATAATAAAAGTAATACGTATATTTATTATAGTTCTAGCGATAATAACTGCATAATATGGGTAATAATGCATGTTATATTGATAATAATATAAGTAATAAGTATAATTATTACAGTTCTAGCGATAATAACTGCATTATATGGGTAATAATGCACGTTATATTGCTAACAATATAAGTAATAAGTATAATTATTACAGTTCTAGCGATAATACCTACATTATATGGGTAATAATGCATGTTATATTGATAATGATATAAGTAATAAGTATAATTATTACAGTTCTAGCGATAATAACTGCATAATATGGGTAATAATGCACGTTATATTGCTAATAATATAAGTAATGAGTACAATTATTACAGTTCTAGCGATAATAACTGCATTATATGGGTAATAATGCATGTTATATTGATAATAACATAAGTAATAAGTATAATTATTACAGTTCTAGCGATAATAACTGCATTATATGGGTAATAATGCATGTTATATTGATAATATCGGGAGTAATAAGTATAATTATTATAGTTCTAGCGATAATAATAGTAAAATATGGCAAATAGTGCATGTTATATTGATAATAATAAAAGTAATAAGTATATTTATTACAGTTCTATCGATAATAACTGCATAATATGGGTAATCATGCATGTTATATTGAAGATAATAAAAGTAATACGTATATTTATTATAGTTCTAGCGATAATAACTGCATAATATGGGTAATAATGCATGTTATATTGAGAATAATATAAGTAATAAGTATAATTATTACAGTTCTAGCGATAATAACTGCATTATATGGGTAATATTGCACGTTATATTGATGATAATGAAAGTGATACGTATATTTATTATAGCTCTTGCGATAATAACTGCATCATATGGGTAATAATGCATGTTATATTGAGAATAATATAAGTAATATGTATAGTTATTACAGTTCTGGCGATAATAACTGCATAATATGGGTAATAATGCATGTTATATTGATGATAATAAAAGTAATACGTATATTTATTATAGTTCTAGCGATAATAACTGCATAATATGGGTAATAATGCATGTTATATTGATAATAATCTAAGTAATAAGTATAATTATTACAGTTCTAGCGATAATAACTGCATTATATGGGTAATAATGCACGTTATATTGCTAACAATATAAGTAATAATTATAATTATTACAGTTCTAGCGATAATAACTGCATTATATGGGTAATAATGCATGTTATATTGATGATAATGAAAGTAATACGAATATTTATTATAGTTCTAGCGATAATAACTGCATAATATGGGTAATAATGCATGTTATATTGAGAATAATATAAGTAATAAGTATAATTATTACAGTTCTGGCGATAATAACTGCATTATATGGGTAATAATGCACGTTATATTGCTAATAGTATAAGTAATAAGTATAATTATTACAGTTCTTGCGATAATACCTCCATTATATGGGTAATAATGCATGTTATATTGATAATAATATAAGTAATAAGTATAATTATTACAGTTCTAGCGATAATAACTGCATTATATGGGTAATAATGCACGTTATATTGCTAATAATATAAGTAATAAGTATAATTATTACAGTTCTAGCGATAATAACTGCATTATATGGGTAATAATGCATGTTATATTGATAATAATATAAGTAATAAGTATAATTATTACAGTTCTAGCGATAATAACTGCATTATATGGGTAATAATGCACGTTATATTGCTATTAGTATAAGTAATAAGTATAATTATTACAGTTCTAGCGATAATAACTGCATTATATGGGTAATAATGCACGTTATATTGCTAATAGTATAAGTAATAAGTATAATTATTACAGTTCTTGCGATAATACCTCCATTATATGGGTAATAATGCATGTTATATTGATAATAATATAAGTAATAAGTATAATTATTACAGTTCTAGCGATAATAACTGCATTATATGGGTAATAATGCACGTTATATTGCTAATAATATAAGTAATAAGTATAATTATTACAGTTCTAGCGATAATAACTGCATTATATGGGTAATAATGCATGTTATATTGATAATAATATAAGTAATAAGTATAATTATTACAGTTCTAGCGATAATAACTGCATTATATGGGTAATAATGCACGTTATATTGCTAGTAGTATAAGTAATAAGTATAATTATTACAGTTCTAGCGATAATAACTGCATAATATGGGTAATAATGCACGTTATATTGCTAATAATATAAGTAATGAGTACAATTATTAAAGTTCTAGCGATAATAACTGCATTATATGGGTAAAAATGCACGTTATATTGCTAATAATATAAGTAATAAGTATAATTATTACAGTTCTAGCGATAATAACTGCATTATATGGGTAATAATGCATGTTATATTGATAATAATATAAGTAATAAGTATAATTATTACAGTTCTAGCGATAATATCTGCATTATATGGGTAATAATGCACGTTATATTGCTAGTAGTATTAGTAATAAGTATAATTATTACAGTTCTAGCGATAATAACTGCATAATATGGGTAATAATGCACGTTATATTGCTAATAATATAAGTAATGAGTACAATTATTAAAGTTCTAGCGATAATAACTGCATTATATGGGTAATAATGCACGTTATATTGCTAATAATATAAGTAATAAGTATAATTATTACAGTTCTAGCGATAATAACTGCATTATATGGGTAATAATGCATGTTACATTGATAATATTGGGAGTAATAAGTGTATTTATTATAGTTCTAGCGATAATAACTGAATAATATGGGTAATAATGCATGTTATATTGATAATAATATAAGTAATAAGTATAATTATTATAGTTCTAGCAATAATACCTCCATTATATGGGTAATAATGCATGTTATATTGATGATAATGAAAGTGATACGTATATTTATTATAGCTCTTGCGATAATAACTGCATCATATGGGTAATAATGCATGTTATATTGAGAATAATATAAGTAATATGTATAATTATTACAGTTCTGGCGATAATAACTGCATTATATGGGTAATAATGCACGTTATATTGCTAATAGTATAAGTAATAAGTATAATTATTACAGTTCTTGCGATAATACCTCCATTATATGGGTAATAGTGCATGTTATATTGATAATAATATAAGTAATAAGTATAATTATTACAGTTCTAGCGATAATAACTGCATTATATGGGTAATAATGCACGTTATATTGCTAATAATATAAGTAATAAGTATAATTATTACAGTTCTAGCGATAATAACTGCATTATATGGGTAATAATGCATGTTATATTGATAATAATATAAGTAATAAGTATAATTATTACAGTTCTAGCGATAATAATACTAAAATATGGCAAATAGTGCATGTTATATTGATAATAATAAAAGTAATAAATATATTTATTACAGTTCTATCGATAATAACTGCATAATATGGGTAATAATGCATGTTATATTGATGATAATAAAAGTAATACGTATATTTATTATAGTTCTAGCGATAATAACTGCATAATATGGGTAATAATGCATGTTATATTGATAATAATCTAAGTAATAAGTATAATTATTACAGTTCTAGCGATAATAACTGCATTATATGGGTAATAATGCACGTTATATTGCTAACAATATAAGTAATAATTATAATTATTACAGTTCTAGCGATAATAACTGCATTATATGGGTAATAATGCAAGTTATATTGATGATAATGAAAGTAATACGAATATTTATTATAGTTCTAGCGATAATAACTGCATAATATGGGTAATAATACATGTTATATTGAGAATAATATAAGTAATAAGTATAATTATTACAGTTCTGGCGATAATAACTGCATTATATGGGTAATAATGCACGTTATATTGCTAATAGTATAAGTAATAAGTATAATTATTACAGTTCTTGCGATAATACCTCCATTATATGGGTAATAATGCATGTTATATTGATAATGATATAAGCAATAAGTATAATTATTACAGTTCTAGCGATAATGACTGCATAATATGGGTAATAATGCACGTTATAATGCTAATAATATAAGTAATGAGTACAATTATTACAGTTCTAGCGATAATAACTGCATTATATGGGTAATAATGCATGTTATATTGATAATAACATAAGTAATAAGTATAATTATTACAGTTCTAGCGATAATAACTGCATTATATGGGTAATAATGCATGTTATATTGATAATATCGGGAGTAATAAGTATAATTATTATAGTTCTAGCGATAATAATACTAAAATATGGCAAATAGTGCATGTTATATTGATAATAATAAAAGTAATAAATATATTTATTACAGTTCTATCGATAATAACTGCATAATATGGGTAATAATGCATGTTATATTGATGATAATAAAAGTAATACGTATATTTATTATAGTTCTAGCGATAATAACTGCATAATATGGGTAATAATGCATGTTATATTGATAATAATATAAGTAATGAGTACAATTATTACAGTTCTAGCGATAATAACTACATTATATGGGTAATAATGCATGTTATATTGATAATAACATAAGTAATAAGTATAATTATTGCAGTTCTAGCGATAATAACTGCATTATATGGGTAATAATGCATGTTATATTGATAATATCGGGAGTAATAAGTATAATTATTATAGTTCTAGCGATAATAATAGTAAAATATGGCAAATAGTGCATGTTATATTGATAATAATAAAAGTAATAAGTATATTTATTACAGTTCTATCGATAATAACTGCATAATATGGGTAATAATGCATGTTATATTGAAGATAATAAAAGTAATACGTATATTTATTATAGTTCTAACGATAATAACTGCATAATATGGGTAATAATGCATGTTATATTGGTAATAATATAAGTAATAAGTATAATTATTACAGTTCTAGCGATAATAACTGCATTATATGGGTAATAATGCACGTTATATTGCTAACAATATAAGTAATAAGTATAATTACTACAGTTCTAGCGATAATAACTGCATTATATGGGTAAAAATGCATGTTATATTGATAATATTGGGAGTAAGAAGTATATTTATTATGGTTCTAGAGATAATAACTGCATAATATGGGTAATAATGCATGTTATATTGATAATAATATAAGTAATAAGTATAATTATTACAGTTCTAACGATAATACCTCCATTATATGGGTAATAATGCATGTTATATTGATGATAATGAAAGTAATACGTATATTTATTATAGTTCTAGCGATAATAACTGCATAATATGGGTAATAATGCATGTTATATTGAGAATAGTATAAGTAATAAGTATAATTATTACAGTTCTAGCGATAATACCTCCAGTATATGGGTAATAATGCATGTTATATTGATAATATCGGGAGTAATAAGTATAATTATTATAGTTCTAGCGATAATAATAGTAAAATATGGCAAATAGTGCATGTTATATTGATAATAATAAAAGTAATAAGTATATTTATTACAGTTCTATCGATAATAACTGCATAATATGGGTAATAATGCATGTTATATTGAAGATAATAAAAGTAATACGTATATTTATTATAGTTCTAACGATAATAACTGCATAATATGGGTAATAATGCATGTTATATTGGTAATAATATAAGTAATAAGTATAATTATTACAGTTCTAGCGATAATAACTGCATTATATGGGTAATAATGCACGTTATATTGCTAACAATATAAGTAATAAGTATAATTACTACAGTTCTAGCGATAATAACTGCATTATATGGGTAAAAATGCATGTTATATTGATAATATTGGGAGTAAGAAGTATATTTATTATGGTTCTAGAGATAATAACTGCATAATATGGGTAATAATGCATGTTATATTGATAATAATATAAGTAATAAGTATAATTATTACAGTTCTAACGATAATACCTCCATTATATGGGTAATAATGCATGTTATATTGATGATAATGAAAGTAATACGTATATTTATTATAGTTCTAGCGATAATAACTGCATAATATGGGTAATAATGCATGTTATATTGAGAATAGTATAAGTAATAAGTATAATTATTACAGTTCTAGCGATAATAACTGCATTATATGGGTAATATTGCACGTTATATTGCTAACAATATAAGTAATAAGTATAATTATTACAGTTCTAGCGATAATACCTCCAGTATATGGGTAATAATGCATGTTATATTGATAATATCGGGAGTAATAAGTATAATTATTATAGTTCTAGCGATAATAATAGTAAAATATGGCAAATAGTGCATGTTATATTGATAATAATAAAAGTAATAAGTATATTTATTACAGTTCTATCGATAATAACTGCATAATATGGGTAATAATGCATGTTATATTGAAGATAATAAAAGTAATACGTATATTTATTATAGTTCTAGCGATAATAACTGCATAATATGGGTAATAATGCATGTTATATTGATAATAATATAAGTAATAAGTATAATTATTACAGTTCTAGCGATAATAACTGCATTATATGGGTAATAATGCACGTTATATTGCTAACAATATAAGTAATAAGTACAATTACTACAGTTCTAGCGATAATAACTGCATTATATGGGTAAAAATGCATGTTATATTGATAATATTGGGAGTAATAAGTATATTTATTATGGTTCTAGAGATAATAACTGCATAATATGGGTAATAATGCATGTTATATTGATAATAATATAAGTAATAAGTATAATTATTACAGTTCTAACGATAATACCTCCATTATATGGGTAATAATGCATGTTATATTGATGATAATGAAAGTAGTACGTATATTTATTATAGTTCTAGCGATAATAACTGCATTATATGGGTAATAATGCATGTTATATTGATAATAACATAAGTAATAAGTATAATTATTACAGTTCTAGCGATAATAACTGCATTATATGGGTAATAATGCATGTTATATTGATAATATCGGGAGTAATAAGTATAATTATTATAGTTCTAGCGATAATAATACTAAAATATGGCAAATAGTGCATGTTATATTGATAATAATAAAAGTAATAAATATATTTATTACAGTTCTATCGATAATAACTGCATAATATGGGTAATAATGCATGTTATATTGATGATAATAAAAGTAATACGTATATTTATTATAGTTCTAGCGATAATAACTGCATAATATGGGTAATAATGCATGTTATATTGATAATAATCTAAGTAATACGTATAATTATTACAGTTCTGGCGATAATAACTGCATTATATGGGTAATAATGCACGTTATATTGCTAATAGTATAAGTAATAAGTATAATTATTACAGTCCTTGCGATAATACCTCCATTATATGGGTAATAATGCATGTTATATTGATAATAATATAAGTAATAAGTATAATTATTACAGTTCTAGCGATAATAACTGCATTATATGGGTAATAATGCACGTTATATTGCTAATAATATAAGTAATAAGTATAATTATTACAGTTCTAGCGATAATAACTGCATTATATGGGTAATAATGCATGTTATATTGATAATATTGGGAGTAATAAGTATATTTATTATGGTTCTAGAGATAATACCTCCATTATATGGGTAATAATGCATGTTATATTAATAATAATATAAGTAATAAGTATAATTATTATAGTTCTAGCGATAATAATAGTAAAATATGGCAAATAGTGCATGTTATATTGAAAATAATAAAAGTAATAAGTATATTTATTACAGTTCTATCGATAATAACTGCATAATATGGGTAATAATGCATGTTATATTGATGATAATAAAAGTAATACGTATATTTATTATAGTTCTAGCGATAATAACTGCATAATATGGGTAATAATGCATGTTATATTGATAATAATATAAGTAATAAGTATAATTATTACAGTTCTAGCGATAATAACTGCATTATATGGGTAATAATGCATGTTATATTGATGATAATAAAAGTAATACGTATATTTATTATAGTTCTAGCGATAATAACTGCATAATATGGGTAATAATGCATGTTATATTGATAATAATATAAGTAATAAGTATAATTATTACAGTTCTAGAGATAATAACTGCATAATATGGGTAATAATGCATGTTATATTGATAATAATATAAGTAATAAGTATAATTATTACAGTTCTGGCGATAATACCTCGATTATATGGGTAATAATGCATGTTATATTGATGATAATGAAAGCAATACGTATATTTATTATAGTTCTAGCGATAATAACTGCATAATATGGGTAATAATGCATGTTATATTGAGAATAATATAAGTAATAAGTATAATTATTACAGTTCTGGCGATAATAACTGCATTATATGGGTAATAATGCACGTTATATTGCTAATAGTATAAGTAATAAGTATAATTATTACAGTTCTTGCGATAATACCTCCATTATATGGGTAATAATGCATGTTATATTGATAATAATATAAGTAATAAGTATAATTATTACAGTTCTAGCGATAATAACTGCATTATATGGGTAATAATGCACGTTATATTGCTAATAATATAAGTAATAAGTATAATTATTACAGTTCTAGCGATAATAACTGCATTATATGGGTAATAATGCATGTTATATTGATAATAATATAAGTAATAAGTATAATTATTACAGTTCTAGCGATAATAACTGCATTATATGGGTAATAATGCACGTTATATTGCTAGTAGTATAAGTAATAAGTATAATTATTACAGTTCTAGCGATAATAACTGCATAATATGGGTAATAATGCACGTTATATTGCTAATAATATAAGTAATGAGTACAATTATTAAAGTTCTAGCGATAATAACTGCATTATATGGGTAATAATGCACGTTATGTTGCTAATAATATAAGTAATAAGTATAATTATTACAGTTCTAGCGATAATAACTGCATTATATGGGTAATAATGCATGTTATATTGATAATAATATAAGTAATAAGTATAATTATTACAGTTCTAGCGATAATAACTGCATTATATGGGTAATAATGCACGTTATATTGCTAGTAGTATAAGTAATAAGTATAATTATTACAGTTCTAGCGATAATAACTGCATTATATGGGTAATATTGCACGTTATATTGCTAACAATATAAGTAATAAGTATAATTATTACAGTTCTAGCGATAATACCTCCATTATATGGGTAATAATGCATGTTATATTGATAATGATATAAGTAATAAGTATAATTATTACAGTTCTAGCGATAATAACTGCATAATATGGGTAATAATGCACGTTATATTGCTAATAATATAAGTAATGAGTACAATTATTACAGTTCTAGCGATAATAACTGCATTATATGGGTAATAATGCATGTTATATTGATAATAACATAAGTAATAAGTATAATTATTACAGTTCTAGCGATAATAACTGCATTATATGGGTAATAATGCATGTTATATTGATAATATCGGGAGTAATAAGTATAATTATTATAGTTCTAGCGATAATAATACTAAAATATGGCAAATAGTGCATGTTATATTGATAATAATAAAAGTAATAAATATATTTATTACAGTTCTATCGATAATAACTGCATAATATGGGTAATAATGCATGTTATATTGATGATAATAAAAGTAATACGTATATTTATTATAGTTCTAGCGATAATAACTGCATAATATGGGTAATAATGCATGTTATATTGATAATAATCTAAGTAATAAGTATAATTATTACAGTTCTGGCGATAATAACTGCATTATATGGGTAATAATGCACGTTATATTGCTAATAGTATAAGTAATAAGTATAATTATTACAGTCCTTGCGATAATACCTCCATTATATGGGTAATAATGCATGTTATATTGATAATAATATAAGTAATAAGTATAATTATTACAGTTCTAGCGATAATAACTGCATTATATGGGTAATAATGCACGTTATATTGCTAATAATATAAGTAATAAGTATAATTATTACAGTTCTAGCGATAATAACTGCATTATATGGGTAATAATGCATGTTATATTGATAATATTGGGAGTAATAAGTATATTTATTATGGTTCTAGAGATAATACCTCCATTATATGGGTAATAATGCATGTTATATTAATAATAATATAAGTAATAAGTATAATTATTATAGTTCTAGCGATAATAATAGTAAAATATGGCAAATAGTGCATGTTATATTGAAAATAATAAAAGTAATAAGTATATTTATTACAGTTCTATCGATAATAACTGCATAATATGGGTAATAATGCATGTTATATTGATGATAATAAAAGTAATACGTATATTTATTATAGTTCTAGCGATAATAACTGCATAATATGGGTAATAATGCATGTTATATTGATAATAATATAAGTAATAAGTATAATTATTACAGTTCTAGCGATAATAACTGCATTATATGGGTAATAATGCATGTTATATTGATGATAATAAAAGTAATACGTATATTTATTATAGTTCTAGCGATAATAACTGCATAATATGGGTAATAATGCATGTTATATTGATAATAATATAAGTAATAAGTATAATTATTACAGTTCTAGAGATAATAACTGCATAATATGGGTAATAATGCATGTTATATTGATAATAATATAAGTAATAAGTATAATTATTACAGTTCTGGCGATAATACCTCGATTATATGGGTAATAATGCATGTTATATTGATGATAATGAAAGCAATACGTATATTTATTATAGTTCTAGCGATAATAACTGCATAATATGGGTAATAATGCATGTTATATTGAGAATAATATAAGTAATAAGTATAATTATTACAGTTCTGGCGATAATAACTGCATTATATGGGTAATAATGCACGTTATATTGCTAATAGTATAAGTAATAAGTATAATTATTACAGTTCTTGCGATAATACCTCCATTATATGGGTAATAATGCATGTTATATTGATAATAATATAAGTAATAAGTATAATTATTACAGTTCTAGCGATAATAACTGCATTATATGGGTAATAATGCACGTTATATTGCTAATAATATAAGTAATAAGTATAATTATTACAGTTCTAGCGATAATAACTGCATTATATGGGTAATAATGCATGTTATATTGATAATAATATAAGTAATAAGTATAATTATTACAGTTCTAGCGATAATAACTGCATTATATGGGTAATAATGCACGTTATATTGCTAGTAGTATAAGTAATAAGTATAATTATTACAGTTCTAGCGATAATAACTGCATAATATGGGTAATAATGCACGTTATATTGCTAATAATATAAGTAATGAGTACAATTATTAAAGTTCTAGCGATAATAACTGCATTATATGGGTAATAATGCACGTTATGTTGCTAATAATATAAGTAATAAGTATAATTATTACAGTTCTAGCGATAATAACTGCATTATATGGGTAATAATGCATGTTATATTGATAATAATATAAGTAATAAGTATAATTATTACAGTTCTAGCGATAATAACTGCATTATATGGGTAATAATGCACGTTATATTGCTAGTAGTATAAGTAATAAGTATAATTATTACAGTTCTAGCGATAATAACTGCATAATATGGGTAATAATGCACGTTATATTGCTAATAATATAAGTAATGAGTACAATTATTAAAGTTCTAGCGATAATAACTGCATTATATGGGTAATAATGCACGTTATATTGCTAATAATATAAGTAATAAGTATAATTATTACAGTTCTAGCGATAATAACTGCATTATATGGGTAATAATGCATGTTACATTGATAATATTGGGAGTAATAAGTGTATTTATTATAGTTCTAGCGATAATAACTGAATAATATGGGTAATAATGCATGTTATATTGGTAATAATATAAGTAATAAGTATAATTATTATAGTTCTAGCAATAATACCTCCATTATATGGGTAATAATGCATGTTATATTGATGATAATGAAAGTGATACGTATATTTATTATAGCTCTTGCGATAATAACTGCATCATATGGGTAATAATGCATGTTATATTGAGAATAATATAAGTAATATGTATAATTATTACAGTTCTGGCGATAATAACTGCATTATATGGGTAACAATGCACGTTATATTGCTAATAGTATAAGTAATAAGTATAATTATTACAGTTCTAGCAATAATACCTCCATTATATGGGTAATAATGCATGTTATATTGATAATAATATAAGTAATAAGTATAATTATTACAGTTCTAGCGATAATAACTGCATTATATGGGTAATAATGCATGTTATATTGATAAGATTGGGAGTAATAAGTATATTTATTATAGTTCTAGCGATAATAACTGCATAATATGGGTAATAATGCATGTTATATTGATAATAGTATAAGTAATAAGTATAATTATTACAGTTCTAGCGATAATAACTGCATTATATGGGTAATAATGCACGTTATATTGCTAATAATATAAGTAATAAGTATAATTATTACAGTTCTAGCAATAATAACTGCATTATATGGGTAATAATGCATGTTATATTGATAATATCGGGAGTAATAAGTATAATTATTATAGTTCTAGCGATAATAATACTAAAATATGGCAAATAGTGCATGTTATATTGATAATAATAAAAGTAATAAGTATATTTATTACAGTTCTATCGATAATAACTGCATAATATGGGTAATAATGCATGTTATATTGAAGATAATAAAAGTAATACGTATATTTATTATAGTTCTAACGATAATAACTGCATAATATGGGTAATAATGCATGTTATATTGGTAATAATATAAGTAATAAGTATAATTATTACAGTTCTAGCGATAATAACTGCATTATATGGGTAATAATGCACGTTATATTGCTAACAATATAAGTAATAAGTATAATTACTACAGTTCTAGCGATAATAACTGCATTATATGGGTAAAAATGCATGTTATATTGATAATATTGGGAGTAAGAAGTATATTTATTATGGTTCTAGAGATAATAACTGCATAATATGGGTAATAATGCATGTTATATTGATAATAATATAAGTAATAAGTATAATTATTACAGTTCTAACGATAATACCTCCATTATATGGGTAATAATGCATGTTATATTGATGATAATGAAAGTAATACGTATATTTATTATAGTTCTAGCGATAATAACTGCATAATATGGGTAATAATGCATGTTATATTGATAATAATCTAAGTAATAAGTATAATTATTACAGTTCTAGCGATAATAACTGCATTATATGGGTAATAATGCACGTTATATTGCTAACAATATAAGTAATAATTATAATTATTACAGTTCTAGCCATAATAACTGCATTATATGGGTAATAATGCATGTTATATTGATGATAATGAAAGTAATACGAATATTTATTATAGTTCTAGCGATAATAACTGCATAATATGGGTAATAATGCATGTTATATTGAGAATAATATAAGTAATAAGTATAATTATTACAGTTCTGGCGATAATAACTGCATTATATGGGTAATAATGCACGTTATATCGCTAATAGTATAAGTAATAAGTATAATTATTACAGTTCTTGCGATAATACCTCCATTATATGGGTAATAATGCATGTTATATTGATAATAATATAAGTAATAAGTATAATTATTACAGTTCTAGCGATAATAACTGCATTATATGGGTAATAATGCACGTTATATTGCTAATAATATAAGTAATAAGTATAATTATTACAGTTCTAGCGATAATAACTGCATTATATGGGTAATAATGCATGTTATATTGATAATAATATAAGTAATAAGTATAATTATTACAGTTCTAGCGATAATAACTGCATTATATGGGTAATAATGCACGTTATATTGCTATTAGTATAAGTAATAAGTATAATTATTACAGTTCTAGCGATAATAACTGCATAATATGGGTAATAATGCACGTTATATTGCTAATAATATAAGTAATAAGTATAATTATTACAGTTCTAGCCATAATAACTGCATTATATGGGTAAAAATGCATGTTATATTGATAATATTGGGAGTAATAAGTATATTTATTATGGTTCTAGAGATAATAACTGCATAATATGGGTAATAATGCATGTTATATTGATGATAATAAAAGTAATACGTATATTTATTATAGTTCTAGCGATAATAACTGCATAATATGGGTAATAATGCATGTTATATTGATAATAATATAAGTAATAAGTATAATTATTACAGTTCTAGCCATAATAACTGCATTATATGGGTAAAAATGCATGTTATATTGATAATATTGGGAGTAATAAGTATATTTATTATGGTTCTAGAGATAATAACTGCATAATATGGGTAATAATGCATGTTATATTGATGATAATAAAAGTAATACGTATATTTATTATAGTTCTAGCGATAATAACTGCATAATATGGGTAATAATGCATGTTATATTGATAATAATATAAGTAATAAGTATAATTATTACAGTTCTAGCGATAATAACTGCATTATATGGGTAATAATGCACGTTATATTGCTAACAATATAAGTAATAAGTATAATTATTACAGTTCTAGCGATAATACCTACATTATATGGGTAATAATGCATGTTATATTGATAATGATATAAGTAATAAGTATAATTATTACAGTTCTAGCGATAATAACTGCATAATATGGGTAATAATGCACGTTATATTGCTAATAATATAAGTAATGAGTACAATTATTACAGTTCTAGCGATAATAACTGCATTATATGGGTAATAATGCATGTTATATTGATAATAACATAAGTAATAAGTATAATTATTACAGTTCTAGCGATAATAACTGCATTATATGGGTAATCATGCATGTTATATTGATAATATCGGGAGTAATAAGTATAATTATTATAGTTCTAGCGATAATAATAGTAAAATATGGCAAATAGTGCATGTTATATTGATAATAATAAAAGTAATAAGTATATTTATTACAGTTCTATCGATAATAACTGCATAATATGGGTAATAATGCATGTTATATTGAAGATAATAAAAGTAATACGTATATTTATTATAGTTCTAGCGATAATAACTGCATAATATGGGTAATAATGCATGTTATATTGATAATAATATAAGTAATAAGTATAATTATTGCAGTTCTAGCGATAATAACTGCATTATATGGGTAATAATGCACGTTATATTGCTAACAATATAAGTAATAAGTACAATTACTACAGTTCTAGCGATAATAACTGCATTATATGGGTAAAAATGCATGTTATATTGATAATATTGGGAGTAATAAGTATATTTATTATGGTTCTAGAGATAATAACTGCATAATATGGGTAATAATGCATGTTATATTGATGATAATGAAAGTAATACGAATATTTATTATAGTTCTAGCGATAATAACTGCATAATATGGGTAATAATGCATGTTATATTGAGAATAATATAAGTAATAAGTATAATTATTACAGTTCTGGCGATAATAACTGCATTATATGGGTAATAATGCACGTTATATCGCTAATAGTATAAGTAATAAGTATAATTATTACAGTTCTTGCGATAATACCTCCATTATATGGGTAATAATGCATGTTATATTGATAATAATATAAGTAATAAGTATAATTATTACAGTTCTAGCGATAATAACTGCATTATATGGGTAATAATGCACGTTATATTGCTAATAATATAAGTAATAAGTATAATTATTACAGTTCTAGCGATAATAACTGCATTATATGGGTAATAATGCATGTTATATTGATAATAATATAAGTAATAAGTATAATTATTACAGTTCTAGCGATAATAACTGCATTATATGGGTAATAATGCACGTTATATTGCTATTAGTATAAGTAATAAGTATAATTATTACAGTTCTAGCGATAATAACTGCATAATATGGGTAATAATGCACGTTATATTGCTAATAATATAAGTAATAAGTATAATTATTACAGTTCTAGCCATAATAACTGCATTATATGGGTAAAAATGCATGTTATATTGATAATATTGGGAGTAATAAGTATATTTATTATGGTTCTAGAGATAATAACTGCATAATATGGGTAATAATGCATGTTATATTGATGATAATAAAAGTAATACGTATATTTATTATAGTTCTAGCGATAATAACTGCATAATATGGGTAATAATGCATGTTATATTGATAATAATATAAGTAATAAGTATAATTATTACAGTTCTAGCCATAATAACTGCATTATATGGGTAAAAATGCATGTTATATTGATAATATTGGGAGTAATAAGTATATTTATTATGGTTCTAGAGATAATAACTGCATAATATGGGTAATAATGCATGTTATATTGATGATAATAAAAGTAATACGTATATTTATTATAGTTCTAGCGATAATAACTGCATAATATGGGTAATAATGCATGTTATATTGATAATAATATAAGTAATAAGTATAATTATTACAGTTCTAGCGATAATAACTGCATTATATGGGTAATAATGCACGTTATATTGCTAACAATATAAGTAATAAGTATAATTATTACAGTTCTAGCGATAATACCTACATTATATGGGTAATAATGCATGTTATATTGATAATGATATAAGTAATAAGTATAATTATTACAGTTCTAGCGATAATAACTGCATTATATGGGTAATAATGCATGTTATATTGATAATAATATAAGTAATAAGTATAATTATTACAGTTCTAGCGATAATAACTGCATTATATGGGTAATAATGCACGTTATATTGCTATTAGTATAAGTAATAAGTATAATTATTACAGTTCTAGCGATAATAACTGCATTATATGGGTAATAATGCACGTTATATTGCTAATAGTATAAGTAATAAGTATAATTATTACAGTTCTTGCGATAATACCTCCATTATATGGGTAATAATGCATGTTATATTGATAATAATATAAGTAATAAGTATAATTATTACAGTTCTAGCGATAATAACTGCATTATATGGGTAATAATGCACGTTATATTGCTAATAATATAAGTAATAAGTATAATTATTACAGTTCTAGCGATAATAACTGCATTATATGGGTAATAATGCATGTTATATTGATAATAATATAAGTAATAAGTATAATTATTACAGTTCTAGCGATAATAACTGCATTATATGGGTAATAATGCACGTTATATTGCTAGTAGTATAAGTAATAAGTATAATTATTACAGTTCTAGCGATAATAACTGCATAATATGGGTAATAATGCACGTTATATTGCTAATAATATAAGTAATGAGTACAATTATTAAAGTTCTAGCGATAATAACTGCATTATATGGGTAATAATGCACGTTATATTGCTAATAATATAAGTAATAAGTATAATTATTACAGTTCTAGCGATAATAACTGCATTATATGGGTAATAATGCATGTTATATTGATAATAATATAAGTAATAAGTATAATTATTACAGTTCTAGCGATAATAACTGCATTATATGGGTAATAATGCACGTTATATTGCTAGTAGTATTAGTAATAAGTATAATTATTACAGTTCTAGCGATAATAACTGCATAATATGGGTAATAATGCACGTTATATTGCTAATAATATAAGTAATGAGTACAATTATTAAAGTTCTAGCGATAATAACTGCATTATATGGGTAATAATGCACGTTATATTGCTAATAATATAAGTAATAAGTATAATTATTACAGTTCTAGCGATAATAACTGCATTATATGGGTAATAATGCATGTTACATTGATAATATTGGGAGTAATAAGTGTATTTATTATAGTTCTAGCGATAATAACTGAATAATATGGGTAATAATGCATGTTATATTGATAATAATATAAGTAATAAGTATAATTATTATAGTTCTAGCAATAATACCTCCATTATATGGGTAATAATGCATGTTATATTGATGATAATGAAAGTGATACGTATATTTATTATAGCTCTTGCGATAATAACTGCATCATATGGGTAATAATGCATGTTATATTGAGAATAATATAAGTAATATGTATAATTATTACAGTTCTGGCGATAATAACTGCATTATATGGGTAATAATGCACGTTATATTGCTAATAGTATAAGTAATAAGTATAATTATTACAGTTCTTGCGATAATACCTCCATTATATGGGTAATAGTGCATGTTATATTGATAATAATATAAGTAATAAGTATAATTATTACAGTTCTAGCGATAATAACTGCATTATATGGGTAATAATGCACGTTATATTGCTAATAATATAAGTAATAAGTATAATTATTACAGTTCTAGCGATAATAACTGCATTATATGGGTAATAATGCATGTTATATTGATAATAATATAAGTAATAAGTATAATTATTACAGTTCTAGCGATAATAATACTAAAATATGGCAAATAGTGCATGTTATATTGATAATAATAAAAGTAATAAATATATTTATTACAGTTCTATCGATAATAACTGCATAATATGGGTAATAATGCATGTTATATTGATGATAATAAAAGTAATACGTATATTTATTATAGTTCTAGCGATAATAACTGCATAATATGGGTAATAATGCATGTTATATTGATAATAATCTAAGTAATAAGTATAATTATTACAGTTCTAGCGATAATAACTGCATTATATGGGTAATAATGCACGTTATATTGCTAACAATATAAGTAATAATTATAATTATTACAGTTCTAGCGATAATAACTGCATTATATGGGTAATAATGCAAGTTATATTGATGATAATGAAAGTAATACGAATATTTATTATAGTTCTAGCGATAATAACTGCATAATATGGGTAATAATACATGTTATATTGAGAATAATATAAGTAATAAGTATAATTATTACAGTTCTGGAGATAATAACTGCATTATATGGGTAATAATGCACGTTATATTGCTAATAGTATAAGTAATAAGTATAATTATTACAGTTCTTGCGATAATACCTCCATTATATGGGTAATAATGCATGTTATATTGATAATGATATAAGCAATAAGTATAATTATTACAGTTCTAGCGATAATGACTGCATAATATGGGTAATAATGCACGTTATAATGCTAATAATATAAGTAATGAGTACAATTATTACAGTTCTAGCGATAATAACTGCATTATATGGGTAATAATGCATGTTATATTGATAATAACATAAGTAATAAGTATAATTATTACAGTTCTAGCGATAATAACTGCATTATATGGGTAATAATGCATGTTATATTGATAATATCGGGAGTAATAAGTATAATTATTATAGTTCTAGCGATAATAATACTAAAATATGGCAAATAGTGCATGTTATATTGATAATAATAAAAGTAATAAATATATTTATTACAGTTCTATCGATAATAACTGCATAATATGGGTAATAATGCATGTTATATTGATGATAATAAAAGTAATACGTATATTTATTATAGTTCTAGCGATAATAACTGCATAATATGGGTAATAATGCATGTTATATTGATAATAATATAAGTAATGAGTACAATTATTACAGTTCTAGCGATAATAACTACATTATATGGGTAATAATGCATGTTATATTGATAATAACATAAGTAATAAGTATAATTATTGCAGTTCTAGCGATAATAACTGCATTATATGGGTAATAATGCATGTTATATTGATAATATCGGGAGTAATAAGTATAATTATTATAGTTCTAGCGATAATAATAGTAAAATATGGCAAATAGTGCATGTTATATTGATAATAATAAAAGTAATAAGTATATTTATTACAGTTCTATCGATAATAACTGCATAATATGGGTAATAATGCATGTTATATTGAAGATAATAAAAGTAATACGTATATTTATTATAGTTCTAACGATAATAACTGCATAATATGGGTAATAATGCATGTTATATTGGTAATAATATAAGTAATAAGTATAATTATTACAGTTCTAGCGATAATAACTGCATTATATGGGTAATAATGCACGTTATATTGCTAACAATATAAGTAATAAGTATAATTACTACAGTTCTAGCGATAATAACTGCATTATATGGGTAAAAATGCATGTTATATTGATAATATTGGGAGTAAGAAGTATATTTATTATGGTTCTAGAGATAATAACTGCATAATATGGGTAATAATGCATGTTATATTGATAATAATATAAGTAATAAGTATAATTATTACAGTTCTAACGATAATACCTCCATTATATGGGTAATAATGCATGTTATATTGATGATAATGAAAGTAATACGTATATTTATTATAGTTCTAGCGATAATAACTGCATAATATGGGTAATAATGCATGTTATATTGAGAATAGTATAAGTAATAAGTATAATTATTACAGTTCTAGCGATAATACCTCCAGTATATGGGTAATAATGCATGTTATATTGATAATATCGGGAGTAATAAGTATAATTATTATAGTTCTAGCGATAATAATAGTAAAATATGGCAAATAGTGCATGTTATATTGATAATAATAAAAGTAATAAGTATATTTATTACAGTTCTATCGATAATAACTGCATAATATGGGTAATAATGCATGTTATATTGAAGATAATAAAAGTAATACGTATATTTATTATAGTTCTAACGATAATAACTGCATAATATGGGTAATAATGCATGTTATATTGGTAATAATATAAGTAATAAGTATAATTATTACAGTTCTAGCGATAATAACTGCATTATATGGGTAATAATGCACGTTATATTGCTAACAATATAAGTAATAAGTATAATTACTACAGTTCTAGCGATAATAACTGCATTATATGGGTAAAAATGCATGTTATATTGATAATATTGGGAGTAAGAAGTATATTTATTATGGTTCTAGAGATAATAACTGCATAATATGGGTAATAATGCATGTTATATTGATAATAATATAAGTAATAAGTATAATTATTACAGTTCTAACGATAATACCTCCATTATATGGGTAATAATGCATGTTATATTGATGATAATGAAAGTAATACGTATATTTATTATAGTTCTAGCGATAATAACTGCATAATATGGGTAATAATGCATGTTATATTGAGAATAGTATAAGTAATAAGTATAATTATTACAGTTCTAGCGATAATAACTGCATTATATGGGTAATATTGCACGTTATATTGCTAACAATATAAGTAATAAGTATAATTATTACAGTTCTAGCGATAATACCTCCAGTATATGGGTAATAATGCATGTTATATTGATGATAATGAAAGTAATACGTATATTTATTATAGTTCTAGCGATAATAACTGCATAATATGGGTAATAATGCATGTTATATTGAGAATAGTATAAGTAATAAGTATAATTATTACAGTTCTAGCGATAATACCTCCAGTATATGGGTAATAATGCATGTTATATTGATAATATCGGGAGTAATAAGTATAATTATTATAGTTCTAGCGATAATAATAGTAAAATATGGCAAATAGTGCATGTTATATTGATAATAATAAAAGTAATAAGTATATTTATTACAGTTCTATCGATAATAACTGCATAATATGGGTAATAATGCATGTTATATTGAAGATAATAAAAGTAATACGTATATTTATTATAGTTCTAACGATAATAACTGCATAATATGGGTAATAATGCATGTTATATTGGTAATAATATAAGTAATAAGTATAATTATTACAGTTCTAGCGATAATAACTGCATTATATGGGTAATAATGCACGTTATATTGCTAACAATATAAGTAATAAGTATAATTACTACAGTTCTAGCGATAATAACTGCATTATATGGGTAAAAATGCATGTTATATTGATAATATTGGGAGTAAGAAGTATATTTATTATGGTTCTAGAGATAATAACTGCATAATATGGGTAATAATGCATGTTATATTGATAATAATATAAGTAATAAGTATAATTATTACAGTTCTAACGATAATACCTCCATTATATGGGTAATAATGCATGTTATATTGATGATAATGAAAGTAATACGTATATTTATTATAGTTCTAGCGATAATAACTGCATAATATGGGTAATAATGCATGTTATATTGAGAATAGTATAAGTAATAAGTATAATTATTACAGTTCTAGCGATAATAACTGCATTATATGGGTAATATTGCACGTTATATTGCTAACAATATAAGTAATAAGTATAATTATTACAGTTCTAGCGATAATACCTCCAGTATATGGGTAATAATGCATGTTATATTGATAATATCGGGAGTAATAAGTATAATTATTATAGTTCTAGCGATAATAATAGTAAAATATGGCAAATAGTGCATGTTATATTGATAATAATAAAAGTAATAAGTATATTTATTACAGTTCTATCGATAATAACTGCATAATATGGGTAATAATGCATGTTATATTGAAGATAATAAAAGTAATACGTATATTTATTATAGTTCTAGCGATAATAACTGCATAATATGGGTAATAATGCATGTTATATTGATAATAATATAAGTAATAAGTATAATTATTACAGTTCTAGCGATAATAACTGCATTATATGGGTAATAATGCACGTTATATTGCTAACAATATAAGTAATAAGTACAATTACTACAGTTCTAGCGATAATAACTGCATTATATGGGTAAAAATGCATGTTATATTGATAATATTGGGAGTAATAAGTATATTTATTATGGTTCTAGAGATAATAACTGCATAATATGGGTAATAATGCATGTTATATTGATAATAATATAAGTAATAAGTATAATTATTACAGTTCTAACGATAATACCTCCATTATATGGGTAATAATGCATATTATATTGATGATAATGAAAGTAGTACGTATATTTATTATAGTTCTAGCGATAATAACTGCATAATATGGGTAATAATGCATGTTATATTGAGAATAATATAAGTAATAAGTATAATTATTACAGTTCTAGCGATAATAACTGCATTATATGGGTAATATTGCACGTTATATTGCTAACAATATAAGTAATAAGTATAATTATTACAGTTCTAGCGATAATACCTCCATTATATGGGTAATAATGCATGTTATATTGATAATGATATAAGTAATAAGTATAATTATTACAGTTCTAGCGATAATAACTGCATAATATGGGTAATAATGCACGTTATATTGCTAATAATATAAGTAATGAGTACAATTATTACAGTTCTAGCGATAATAACTGCATTATATGGGTAATAATGCATGTTATATTGATAATAACATAAGTAATAAGTATAATTATTACAGTTCTAGCGATAATAACTGCATTATATGGGTAATAATGCATGTTATATTGATAATATCGGGAGTAATAAGTATAATTATTATAGTTCTAGCGATAATAATACTAAAATATGGCAAATAGTGCATGTTATATTGATAATAATAAAAGTAATAAATATATTTATTACAGTTCTATCGATAATAACTGCATAATATGGGTAATAATGCATGTTATATTGATGATAATAAAAGTAATACGTATATTTATTATAGTTCTAGCGATAATAACTGCATAATATGGGTAATAATGCATGTTATATTGATAATAATCTAAGTAATAAGTATAATTATTACAGTTCTGGCGATAATAACTGCATTATATGGGTAATAATGCACGTTATATTGCTAATAGTATAAGTAATAAGTATAATTATTACAGTCCTTGCGATAATACCTCCATTATATGGGTAATAATGCATGTTATATTGATAATAATATAAGTAATAAGTATAATTATTACAGTTCTAGCGATAATAACTGCATTATATGGGTAATAATGCACGTTATATTGCTAATAATATAAGTAATAAGTATAATTATTACAGTTCTAGCGATAATAACTGCATTATATGGGTAATAATGCATGTTATATTGATAATATTGGGAGTAATAAGTATATTTATTATGGTTCTAGAGATAATACCTCCATTATATGGGTAATAATGCATGTTATATTAATAATAATATAAGTAATAAGTATAATTATTATAGTTCTAGCGATAATAATAGTAAAATATGGCAAATAGTGCATGTTATATTGAAAATAATAAAAGTAATAAGTATATTTATTACAGTTCTATCGATAATAACTGCATAATATGGGTAATAATGCATGTTATATTGATGATAATAAAAGTAATACGTATATTTATTATAGTTCTAGCGATAATAACTGCATAATATGGGTAATAATGCATGTTATATTGATAATAATATAAGTAATAAGTATAATTATTACAGTTCTAGCGATAATAACTGCATTATATGGGTAATAATGCATGTTATATTGATGATAATAAAAGTAATACGTATATTTATTATAGTTCTAGCGATAATAACTGCATAATATGGGTAATAATGCATGTTATATTGATAATAATATAAGTAATAAGTATAATTATTACAGTTCTAGAGATAATAACTGCATAATATGGGTAATAATGCATGTTATATTGATAATAATATAAGTAATAAGTATAATTATTACAGTTCTGGCGATAATACCTCGATTATATGGGTAATAATGCATGTTATATTGATGATAATGAAAGCAATACGTATATTTATTATAGTTCTAGCGATAATAACTGCATAATATGGGTAATAATGCATGTTATATTGAGAATAATATAAGTAATAAGTATAATTATTACAGTTCTGGCGATAATAACTGCATTATATGGGTAATAATGCACGTTATATTGCTAATAGTATAAGTAATAAGTATAATTATTACAGTTCTTGCGATAATACCTCCATTATATGGGTAATAATGCATGTTATATTGATAATAATATAAGTAATAAGTATAATTATTACAGTTCTAGCGATAATAACTGCATTATATGGGTAATAATGCACGTTATATTGCTAATAATATAAGTAATAAGTATAATTATTACAGTTCTAGCGATAATAACTGCATTATATGGGTAATAATGCATGTTATATTGATAATAATATAAGTAATAAGTATAATTATTACAGTTCTAGCGATAATAACTGCATTATATGGGTAATAATGCACGTTATATTGCTAGTAGTATAAGTAATAAGTATAATTATTACAGTTCTAGCGATAATAACTGCATAATATGGGTAATAATGCACGTTATATTGCTAATAATATAAGTAATGAGTACAATTATTAAAGTTCTAGCGATAATAACTGCATTATATGGGTAATAATGCACGTTATGTTGCTAATAATATAAGTAATAAGTATAATTATTACAGTTCTAGCGATAATAACTGCATTATATGGGTAATAATGCATGTTATATTGATAATAATATAAGTAATAAGTATAATTATTACAGTTCTAGCGATAATAACTGCATTATATGGGTAATAATGCACGTTATATTGCTAGTAGTATAAGTAATAAGTATAATTATTACAGTTCTAGCGATAATAACTGCATTATATGGGTAATATTGCACGTTATATTGCTAACAATATAAGTAATAAGTATAATTATTACAGTTCTAGCGATAATACCTCCATTATATGGGTAATAATGCATGTTATATTGATAATGATATAAGTAATAAGTATAATTATTACAGTTCTAGCGATAATAACTGCATAATATGGGTAATAATGCACGTTATATTGCTAATAATATAAGTAATGAGTACAATTATTACAGTTCTAGCGATAATAACTGCATTATATGGGTAATAATGCATGTTATATTGATAATAACATAAGTAATAAGTATAATTATTACAGTTCTAGCGATAATAACTGCATTATATGGGTAATAATGCATGTTATATTGATAATATCGGGAGTAATAAGTATAATTATTATAGTTCTAGCGATAATAATACTAAAATATGGCAAATAGTGCATGTTATATTGATAATAATAAAAGTAATAAATATATTTATTACAGTTCTATCGATAATAACTGCATAATATGGGTAATAATGCATGTTATATTGATGATAATAAAAGTAATACGTATATTTATTATAGTTCTAGCGATAATAACTGCATAATATGGGTAATAATGCATGTTATATTGATAATAATCTAAGTAATAAGTATAATTATTACAGTTCTGGCGATAATAACTGCATTATATGGGTAATAATGCACGTTATATTGCTAATAGTATAAGTAATAAGTATAATTATTACAGTCCTTGCGATAATACCTCCATTATATGGGTAATAATGCATGTTATATTGATAATAATATAAGTAATAAGTATAATTATTACAGTTCTAGCGATAATAACTGCATTATATGGGTAATAATGCACGTTATATTGCTAATAATATAAGTAATAAGTATAATTATTACAGTTCTAGCGATAATAACTGCATTATATGGGTAATAATGCATGTTATATTGATAATATTGGGAGTAATAAGTATATTTATTATGGTTCTAGAGATAATACCTCCATTATATGGGTAATAATGCATGTTATATTAATAATAATATAAGTAATAAGTATAATTATTATAGTTCTAGCGATAATAATAGTAAAATATGGCAAATTGTGCATGTTATATTGAAAATAATAAAAGTAATAAGTATATTTATTACAGTTCTATCGATAATAACTGCATAATATGGGTAATAATGCATGTTATATTGATGATAATAAAAGTAATACGTATATTTATTATAGTTCTAGCGATAATAACTGCATAATATGGGTAATAATGCATGTTATATTGATAATAATATAAGTAATAAGTATAATTATTACAGTTCTAGCGATAATAACTGCATTATATGGGTAATAATGCATGTTATATTGATGATAATAAAAGTAATACGTATATTTATTATAGTTCTAGCGATAATAACTGCATAATATGGGTAATAATGCATGTTATATTGATAATAATATAAGTAATAAGTATAATTATTACAGTTCTAGAGATAATAACTGCATAATATGGGTAATAATGCATGTTATATTGATAATAATATAAGTAATAAGTATAATTATTACAGTTCTGGCGATAATACCTCGATTATATGGGTAATAATGCATGTTATATTGATGATAATGAAAGCAATACGTATATTTATTATAGTTCTAGCGATAATAACTGCATAATATGGGTAATAATGCATGTTATATTGAGAATAATATAAGTAATAAGTATAATTATTACAGTTCTGGCGATAATAACTGCATTATATGGGTAATAATGCACGTTATATTGCTAGTAGTATAAGTAATAAGTATAATTATTACAGTTCTAGCGATAATAACTGCATAATATGGGTAATAATGCACGTTATATTGCTAATAATATAAGTAATGAGTACAATTATTAAAGTTCTAGCGATAATAACTGCATTATATGGGTAATAATGCACGTTATGTTGCTAATAATATAAGTAATAAGTATAATTATTACAGTTCTAGCGATAATAACTGCATTATATGGGTAATAATGCATGTTATATTGATAATAATATAAGTAATAAGTATAATTATTACAGTTCTAGCGATAATAACTGCATTATATGGGTAATAATGCACGTTATATTGCTAGTAGTATAAGTAATAAGTATAATTATTACAGTTCTAGCGATAATAACTGCATAATATGGGTAATAATGCACGTTATATTGCTAATAATATAAGTAATGAGTACAATTATTAAAGTTCTAGCGATAATAACTGCATTATATGGGTAATAATGCACGTTATATTGCTAATAATATAAGTAATAAGTATAATTATTACAGTTCTAGCGATAATAACTGCATTATATGGGTAATAATGCATGTTACATTGATAATATTGGGAGTAATAAGTGTATTTATTATAGTTCTAGCGATAATAACTGAATAATATGGGTAATAATGCATGTTATATTGGTAATAATATAAGTAATAAGTATAATTATTATAGTTCTAGCAATAATACCTCCATTATATGGGTAATAATGCATGTTATATTGATGATAATGAAAGTGATACGTATATTTATTATAGCTCTTGCGATAATAACTGCATCATATGGGTAATAATGCATGTTATATTGAGAATAATATAAGTAATATGTATAATTATTACAGTTCTGGCGATAATAACTGCATTATATGGGTAACAATGCACGTTATATTGCTAATAGTATAAGTAATAAGTATAATTATTACAGTTCTAGCAATAATACCTCCATTATATGGGTAATAATGCATGTTATATTGATAATAATATAAGTAATAAGTATAATTATTGCAGTTCTAGCGATAATAACTGCATTATATGGGTAATAATGCATGTTATATTGATAAGATTGGGAGTAATAAGTATATTTATTATAGTTCTAGCGATAATAACTGCATAATATGGGTAATAATGCATGTTATATTGATAATAGTATAAGTAATAAGTATAATTATTACAGTTCTAGCGATAATAACTGCATTATATGGGTAATAATGCACGTTATATTGCTAATAATATAAGTAATAAGTATAATTATTACAGTTCTAGCAATAATAACTGCATTATATGGGTAATAATGCATGTTATATTGATAATATCGGGAGTAATAAGTATAATTATTATAGTTCTAGCGATAATAATACTAAAATATGGCAAATAGTGCATGTTATATTGATAATAATAAAAGTAATAAGTATATTTATTACAGTTCTATCGATAATAACTGCATAATATGGGTAATAATGCATGTTATATTGAAGATAATAAAAGTAATACGTATATTTATTATAGTTCTAACGATAATAACTGCATAATATGGGTAATAATGCATGTTATATTGGTAATAATATAAGTAATAAGTATAATTATTACAGTTCTAGCGATAACAACTGCATTATATGGGTAATAATGCACGTTATATTGCTAACAATATAAGTAATAAGTATAATTACTACAGTTCTAGCGATAATAACTGCATTATATGGGTAAAAATGCATGTTATATTGATAATATTGGGAGTAAGAAGTATATTTATTATGGTTCTAGAGATAATAACTGCATAATATGGGTAATAATGCATGTTATATTGATAATAATATAAGTAATAAGTATAATTATTACAGTTCTAACGATAATACCTCCATTATATGGGTAATAATGCATGTTATATTGATGATAATGAAAGTAATACGTATATTTATTATAGTTCTAGCGATAATAACTGCATAATATGGGTAATAATGCATGTTATATTGAGAATAGTATAAGTAATAAGTATAATTATTACAGTTCTAGCGATAATAACTGCATTATATGGGTAATATTGCACGTTATATTGCTAACAATATAAGTAATAAGTATAATTATTACAGTTCTAGCGATAATACCTCCAGTATATGGGTAATAATGCATGTTATATTGATAATATCGGGAGTAATAAGTATAATTATTATAGTTCTAGCGATAATAATAGTAAAATATGGCAAATAGTGCATGTTATATTGATAATAATAAAAGTAATAAGTATATTTATTACAGTTCTATCGATAATAACTGCATAATATGGGTAATAATGCATGTTATATTGAAGATAATAAAAGTAATACGTATATTTATTATAGTTCTAGCGATAATAACTGCATAATATGGGTAATAATGCATGTTATATTGATAATAATATAAGTAATAAGTATAATTATTACAGTTCTAGCGATAATAACTGCATTATATGGGTAATAATGCACGTTATATTGCTAACAATATAAGTAATAAGTACAATTACTACAGTTCTAGCGATAATAACTGCATTATATGGGTAAAAATGCATGTTATATTGATAATATTGGGAGTAATAAGTATATTTATTATGGTTCTAGAGATAATAACTGCATAATATGGGTAATAATGCATGTTATATTGATAATAATATAAGTAATAAGTATAATTATTACAGTTCTAACGATAATACCTCCATTATATGGGTAATAATGCATGTTATATTGATGATAATGAAAGTAGTACGTATATTTATTATAGTTCTAGCGATAATAACTGCATAATATGGGTAATAATGCATGTTATATTGAGAATAATATAAGTAATAAGTATAATTATTACAGTTCTAGCGATAATAACTGCATTATATGGGTAATATTGCACGTTATATTGCTAACAATATAAGTAATAAGTATAATTATTACAGTTCTAGCGATAATACCTCCATTATATGGGTAATAATGCATGTTATATTGATAATGATATAAGTAATAAGTATAATTATTACAGTTCTAGCGATAATAACTGCATAATATGGGTAATAATGCACGTTATATTGCTAATAATATAAGTAATGAGTACAATTATTACAGTTCTAGCGATAATAACTGCATTATATGGGTAATAATGCATGTTATATTGATAATAACATAAGTAATAAGTATAATTATTACAGTTCTAGCGATAATAACTGCATTATATGGGTAATAATGCATGTTATATTGATAATATCGGGAGTAATAAGTATAATTATTATAGTTCTAGCGATAATAATACTAAAATATGGCAAATAGTGCATGTTATATTGATAATAATAAAAGTAATAAATATATTTATTACAGTTCTATCGATAATAACTGCATAATATGGGTAATAATGCATGTTATATTGATGATAATAAAAGTAATACGTATATTTATTATAGTTCTAGCGATAATAACTGCATAATATGGGTAATAATGCATGTTATATTGATAATAATCTAAGTAATAAGTATAATTATTACAGTTCTGGCGATAATAACTGCATTATATGGGTAATAATGCACGTTATATTGCTAATAGTATAAGTAATAAGTATAATTATTACAGTCCTTGCGATAATACCTCCATTATATGGGTAATAATGCATGTTATATTGATAATAATATAAGTAATAAGTATAATTATTACAGTTCTAGCGATAATAACTGCATTATATGGGTAATAATGCACGTTATATTGCTAATAATATAAGTAATAAGTATAATTATTACAGTTCTAGCGATAATAACTGCATTATATGGGTAATAATGCATGTTATATTGATAATATTGGGAGTAATAAGTATATTTATTATGGTTCTAGAGATAATACCTCCATTATATGGGTAATAATGCATGTTATATTAATAATAATATAAGTAATAAGTATAATTATTATAGTTCTAGCGATAATAATAGTAAAATATGGCAAATAGTGCATGTTATATTGAAAATAATAAAAGTAATAAGTATATTTATTACAGTTCTATCGATAATAACTGCATAATATGGGTAATAATGCATGTTATATTGATGATAATAAAAGTAATACGTATATTTATTATAGTTCTAGCGATAATAACTGCATAATATGGGTAATAATGCATGTTATATTGATAATAATATAAGTAATAAGTATAATTATTACAGTTCTAGCGATAATAACTGCATTATATGGGTAATAATGCATGTTATATTGATGATAATAAAAGTAATACGTATATTTATTATAGTTCTAGCGATAATAACTGCATAATATGGGTAATAATGCATGTTATATTGATAATAATATAAGTAATAAGTATAATTATTACAGTTCTAGAGATAATAACTGCATAATATGGGTAATAATGCATGTTATATTGATAATAATATAAGTAATAAGTATAATTATTACAGTTCTGGCGATAATACCTCGATTATATGGGTAATAATGCATGTTATATTGATGATAATGAAAGCAATACGTATATTTATTATAGTTCTAGCGATAATAACTGCATAATATGGGTAATAATGCATGTTATATTGAGAATAATATAAGTAATAAGTATAATTATTACAGTTCTGGCGATAATAACTGCATTATATGGGTAATAATGCACGTTATATTGCTAATAGTATAAGTAATAAGTATAATTATTACAGTTCTTGCGATAATACCTCCATTATATGGGTAATAATGCATGTTATATTGATAATAATATAAGTAATAAGTATAATTATTACAGTTCTAGCGATAATAACTGCATTATATGGGTAATAATGCACGTTATATTGCTAATAATATAAGTAATAAGTATAATTATTACAGTTCTAGCGATAATAACTGCATTATATGGGTAATAATGCATGTTATATTGATAATAATATAAGTAATAAGTATAATTATTACAGTTCTAGCGATAATAACTGCATTATATGGGTAATAATGCACGTTATATTGCTAGTAGTATAAGTAATAAGTATAATTATTACAGTTCTAGCGATAATAACTGCATAATATGGGTAATAATGCACGTTATATTGCTAATAATATAAGTAATGAGTACAATTATTAAAGTTCTAGCGATAATAACTGCATTATATGGGTAATAATGCACGTTATGTTGCTAATAATATAAGTAATAAGTATAATTATTACAGTTCTAGCGATAATAACTGCATTATATGGGTAATAATGCATGTTATATTGATAATAATATAAGTAATAAGTATAATTATTACAGTTCTAGCGATAATAACTGCATTATATGGGTAATAATGCACGTTATATTGCTAGTAGTATAAGTAATAAGTATAATTATTACAGTTCTAGCGATAATAACTGCATTATATGGGTAATATTGCACGTTATATTGCTAACAATATAAGTAATAAGTATAATTATTACAGTTCTAGCGATAATACCTCCATTATATGGGTAATAATGCATGTTATATTGATAATGATATAAGTAATAAGTATAATTATTACAGTTCTAGCGATAATAACTGCATAATATGGGTAATAATGCACGTTATATTGCTAATAATATAAGTAATGAGTACAATTATTACAGTTCTAGCGATAATAACTGCATTATATGGGTAATAATGCATGTTATATTGATAATAACATAAGTAATAAGTATAATTATTACAGTTCTAGCGATAATAACTGCATTATATGGGTAATAATGCATGTTATATTGATAATATCGGGAGTAATAAGTATAATTATTATAGTTCTAGCGATAATAATACTAAAATATGGCAAATAGTGCATGTTATATTGATAATAATAAAAGTAATAAATATATTTATTACAGTTCTATCGATAATAACTGCATAATATGGGTAATAATGCATGTTATATTGATGATAATAAAAGTAATACGTATATTTATTATAGTTCTAGCGATAATAACTGCATAATATGGGTAATAATGCATGTTATATTGATAATAATCTAAGTAATAAGTATAATTATTACAGTTCTGGCGATAATAACTGCATTATATGGGTAATAATGCACGTTATATTGCTAATAGTATAAGTAATAAGTATAATTATTACAGTCCTTGCGATAATACCTCCATTATATGGGTAATAATGCATGTTATATTGATAATAATATAAGTAATAAGTATAATTATTACAGTTCTAGCGATAATAACTGCATTATATGGGTAATAATGCACGTTATATTGCTAATAATATAAGTAATAAGTATAATTATTACAGTTCTAGCGATAATAACTGCATTATATGGGTAATAATGCATGTTATATTGATAATATTGGGAGTAATAAGTATATTTATTATGGTTCTAGAGATAATACCTCCATTATATGGGTAATAATGCATGTTATATTAATAATAATATAAGTAATAAGTATAATTATTATAGTTCTAGCGATAATAATAGTAAAATATGGCAAATTGTGCATGTTATATTGAAAATAATAAAAGTAATAAGTATATTTATTACAGTTCTATCGATAATAACTGCATAATATGGGTAATAATGCATGTTATATTGATGATAATAAAAGTAATACGTATATTTATTATAGTTCTAGCGATAATAACTGCATAATATGGGTAATAATGCATGTTATATTGATAATAATATAAGTAATAAGTATAATTATTACAGTTCTAGCGATAATAACTGCATTATATGGGTAATAATGCATGTTATATTGATGATAATAAAAGTAATACGTATATTTATTATAGTTCTAGCGATAATAACTGCATAATATGGGTAATAATGCATGTTATATTGATAATAATATAAGTAATAAGTATAATTATTACAGTTCTAGAGATAATAACTGCATAATATGGGTAATAATGCATGTTATATTGATAATAATATAAGTAATAAGTATAATTATTACAGTTCTGGCGATAATACCTCGATTATATGGGTAATAATGCATGTTATATTGATGATAATGAAAGCAATACGTATATTTATTATAGTTCTAGCGATAATAACTGCATAATATGGGTAATAATGCATGTTATATTGAGAATAATATAAGTAATAAGTATAATTATTACAGTTCTGGCGATAATAACTGCATTATATGGGTAATAATGCACGTTATATTGCTAATAGTATAAGTAATAAGTATAATTATTACAGTTCTTGCGATAATACCTCCATTATATGGGTAATAATGCATGTTATATTGATAATAATATAAGTAATAAGTATAATTATTACAGTTCTAGCGATAATAACTGCATTATATGGGTAATAATGCACGTTATATTGCTAATAATATAAGTAATAAGTATAATTATTACAGTTCTAGCGATAATAACTGCATTATATGGGTAATAATGCATGTTATATTGATAATAATATAAGTAATAAGTATAATTATTACAGTTCTAGCGATAATAACTGCATTATATGGGTAATAATGCACGTTATATTGCTAGTAGTATAAGTAATAAGTATAATTATTACAGTTCTAGCGATAATAACTGCATAATATGGGTAATAATGCACGTTATATTGCTAATAATATAAGTAATGAGTACAATTATTAAAGTTCTAGCGATAATAACTGCATTATATGGGTAATAATGCACGTTATGTTGCTAATAATATAAGTAATAAGTATAATTATTACAGTTCTAGCGATAATAACTGCATTATATGGGTAATAATGCATGTTATATTGATAATAATATAAGTAATAAGTATAATTATTACAGTTCTAGCGATAATAACTGCATTATATGGGTAATAATGCACGTTATATTGCTAGTAGTATAAGTAATAAGTATAATTATTACAGTTCTAGCGATAATAACTGCATAATATGGGTAATAATGCACGTTATATTGCTAATAATATAAGTAATGAGTACAATTATTAAAGTTCTAGCGATAATAACTGCATTATATGGGTAATAATGCACGTTATATTGCTAATAATATAAGTAATAAGTATAATTATTACAGTTCTAGCGATAATAACTGCATTATATGGGTAATAATGCATGTTACATTGATAATATTGGGAGTAATAAGTGTATTTATTATAGTTCTAGCGATAATAACTGAATAATATGGGTAATAATGCATGTTATATTGGTAATAATATAAGTAATAAGTATAATTATTATAGTTCTAGCAATAATACCTCCATTATATGGGTAATAATGCATGTTATATTGATGATAATGAAAGTGATACGTATATTTATTATAGCTCTTGCGATAATAACTGCATCATATGGGTAATAATGCATGTTATATTGAGAATAATATAAGTAATATGTATAATTATTACAGTTCTGGCGATAATAACTGCATTATATGGGTAACAATGCACGTTATATTGCTAATAGTATAAGTAATAAGTATAATTATTACAGTTCTAGCAATAATACCTCCATTATATGGGTAATAATGCATGTTATATTGATAATAATATAAGTAATAAGTATAATTATTACAGTTCTAGCGATAATAACTGCATTATATGGGTAATAATGCATGTTATATTGATAAGATTGGGAGTAATAAGTATATTTATTATAGTTCTAGCGATAATAACTGCATAATATGGGTAATAATGCATGTTATATTGATAATAGTATAAGTAATAAGTATAATTATTACAGTTCTAGCGATAATAACTGCATTATATGGGTAATAATGCACGTTATATTGCTAATAATATAAGTAATAAGTATAATTATTACAGTTCTAGCAATAATAACTGCATTATATGGGTAATAATGCATGTTATATTGATAATATGGGGAGTAATAAGTATATTTATTATGGTTCTAGAGATAATACCTCCATTATATGGGTAATAATGCATGTTATATTAATAATAATATAAGTAATAAGTATAATTATTATAGTTCTAGCGATAATAATAGTAAAATATGGCAAATTGTGCATGTTATATTGAAAATAATAAAAGTAATAAGTATATTTATTACAGTTCTATCGATAATAACTGCATAATATGGGTAATAATGCATGTTATATTGATGATAATAAAAGTAATACGTATATTTATTATAGTTCTAGCGATAATAACTGCATAATATGGGTAATAATGCATGTTATATTGATAATAATATAAGTAATAAGTATAATTATTACAGTTCTAGCGATAATAACTGCATTATATGGGTAATAATGCATGTTATATTGATGATAATAAAAGTAATACGTATATTTATTATAGTTCTAGCGATAATAACTGCATAATATGGGTAATAATGCATGTTATATTGATAATAATATAAGTAATAAGTATAATTATTACAGTTCTAGAGATAATAACTGCATAATATGGGTAATAATGCATGTTATATTGATAATAATATAAGTAATAAGTATAATTATTACAGTTCTGGCGATAATACCTCGATTATATGGGTAATAATGCATGTTATATTGATGATAATGAAAGCAATACGTATATTTATTATAGTTCTAGCGATAATAACTGCATAATATGGGTAATAATGCATGTTATATTGAGAATAATATAAGTAATAAGTATAATTATTACAGTTCTGGCGATAATAACTGCATTATATGGGTAATAATGCACGTTATATTGCTAATAGTATAAGTAATAAGTATAATTATTACAGTTCTTGCGATAATACCTCCATTATATGGGTAATAATGCATGTTATATTGATAATAATATAAGTAATAAGTATAATTATTACAGTTCTAGCGATAATAACTGCATTATATGGGTAATAATGCACGTTATATTGCTAATAATATAAGTAATAAGTATAATTATTACAGTTCTAGCGATAATAACTGCATTATATGGGTAATAATGCATGTTATATTGATAATAATATAAGTAATAAGTATAATTATTACAGTTCTAGCGATAATAACTGCATTATATGGGTAATAATGCACGTTATATTGCTAGTAGTATAAGTAATAAGTATAATTATTACAGTTCTAGCGATAATAACTGCATAATATGGGTAATAATGCACGTTATATTGCTAATAATATAAGTAATGAGTACAATTATTAAAGTTCTAGCGATAATAACTGCATTATATGGGTAATAATGCACGTTATGTTGCTAATAATATAAGTAATAAGTATAATTATTACAGTTCTAGCGATAATAACTGCATTATATGGGTAATAATGCATGTTATATTGATAATAATATAAGTAATAAGTATAATTATTACAGTTCTAGCGATAATAACTGCATTATATGGGTAATAATGCACGTTATATTGCTAGTAGTATAAGTAATAAGTATAATTATTACAGTTCTAGCGATAATAACTGCATAATATGGGTAATAATGCACGTTATATTGCTAATAATATAAGTAATGAGTACAATTATTAAAGTTCTAGCGATAATAACTGCATTATATGGGTAATAATGCACGTTATATTGCTAATAATATAAGTAATAAGTATAATTATTACAGTTCTAGCGATAATAACTGCATTATATGGGTAATAATGCATGTTACATTGATAATATTGGGAGTAATAAGTGTATTTATTATAGTTCTAGCGATAATAACTGAATAATATGGGTAATAATGCATGTTATATTGGTAATAATATAAGTAATAAGTATAATTATTATAGTTCTAGCAATAATACCTCCATTATATGGGTAATAATGCATGTTATATTGATGATAATGAAAGTGATACGTATATTTATTATAGCTCTTGCGATAATAACTGCATCATATGGGTAATAATGCATGTTATATTGAGAATAATATAAGTAATATGTATAATTATTACAGTTCTGGCGATAATAACTGCATTATATGGGTAACAATGCACGTTATATTGCTAATAGTATAAGTAATAAGTATAATTATTACAGTTCTAGCAATAATACCTCCATTATATGGGTAATAATGCATGTTATATTGATAATAATATAAGTAATAAGTATAATTATTACAGTTCTAGCGATAATAACTGCATTATATGGGTAATAATGCATGTTATATTGATAAGATTGGGAGTAATAAGTATATTTATTATAGTTCTAGCGATAATAACTGCATAATATGGGTAATAATGCATGTTATATTGATAATAGTATAAGTAATAAGTATAATTATTACAGTTCTAGCGATAATAACTGCATTATATGGGTAATAATGCACGTTATATTGCTAATAATATAAGTAATAAGTATAATTATTACAGTTCTAGCAATAATAACTGCATTATATGGGTAATAATGCATGTTATATTGATAATATCGGGAGTAATAAGTATAATTATTATAGTTCTAGCGATAATAATACTAAAATATGGCAAATAGTGCATGTTATATTGATAATAATAAAAGTAATAAGTATATTTATTACAGTTCTATCGATAATAACTGCATAATATGGGTAATAATGCATGTTATATTGAAGATAATAAAAGTAATACGTATATTTATTATAGTTCTAACGATAATAACTGCATAATATGGGTAATAATGCATGTTATATTGGTAATAATATAAGTAATAAGTATAATTATTTCAGTTCTAGCGATAATAACTGCATTATATGGGTAATAATGCACGTTATATTGCTAACAATATAAGTAATAAGTATAATTACTACAGTTCTAGCGATAATAACTGCATTATATGGGTAAAAATGCATGTTATATTGATAATATTGGGAGTAAGAAGTATATTTATTATGGTTCTAGAGATAATAACTGCATAATATGGGTAATAATGCATGTTATATTGATAATAATATAAGTAATAAGTATAATTATTACAGTTCTAACGATAATACCTCCATTATATGGGTAATAATGCATGTTATATTGATGATAATGAAAGTAATACGTATATTTATTATAGTTCTAGCGATAATAACTGCATAATATGGGTAATAATGCATGTTATATTGATAATAATCTAAGTAATAAGTATAATTATTACAGTTCTAGCGATAATAACTGCATTATATGGGTAATAATGCACGTTATATTGCTAACAATATAAGTAATAATTATAATTATTACAGTTCTAGCCATAATAACTGCATTATATGGGTAATAATGCATGTTATATTGATGATAATGAAAGTAATACGAATATTTATTATAGTTCTAGCGATAATAACTGCATAATATGGGTAATAATGCATGTTATATTGAGAATAATATAAGTAATAAGTATAATTATTACAGTTCTGGCGATAATAACTGCATTATATGGGTAATAATGCACGTTATATCGCTAATAGTATAAGTAATAAGTATAATTATTACAGTTCTTGCGATAATACCTCCATTATATGGGTAATAATGCATGTTATATTGATAATAATATAAGTAATAAGTATAATTATTACAGTTCTAGCGATAATAACTGCATTATATGGGTAATAATGCACGTTATATTGCTAATAATATAAGTAATAAGTATAATTATTACAGTTCTAGCGATAATAACTGCATTATATGGGTAATAATGCATGTTATATTGATAATAATATAAGTAATAAGTATAATTATTACAGTTCTAGCGATAATAACTGCATTATATGGGTAATAATGCACGTTATATTGCTATTAGTATAAGTAATAAGTATAATTATTACAGTTCTAGCGATAATAACTGCATAATATGGGTAATAATGCACGTTATATTGCTAATAATATAAGTAATAAGTATAATTATTACAGTTCTAGCCATAATAACTGCATTATATGGGTAAAAATGCATGTTATATTGATAATATTGGGAGTAATAAGTATATTTATTATGGTTCTAGAGATAATAACTGCATAATATGGGTAATAATGCATGTTATATTGATGATAATAAAAGTAATACGTATATTTATTATAGTTCTAGCGATAATAACTGCATAATATGGGTAATAATGCATGTTATATTGATAATAATATAAGTAATAAGTATAATTATTACAGTTCTAGCCATAATAACTGCATTATATGGGTAAAAATGCATGTTATATTGATAATATTGGGAGTAATAAGTATATTTATTATGGTTCTAGAGATAATAACTGCATAATATGGGTAATAATGCATGTTATATTGATGATAATAAAAGTAATACGTATATTTATTATAGTTCTAGCGATAATAACTGCATAATATGGGTAATAATGCACGTTATATTGCTAATAATATAAGTAATGAGTACAATTATTACAGTTCTAGCGATAATAACTGCATTATATGGGTAATAATGCATGTTATATTGATAATAACATAAGTAATAAGTATAATTATTACAGTTCTAGCGATAATAACTGCATTATATGGGTAATCATGCATGTTATATTGATAATATCGGGAGTAATAAGTATAATTATTATAGTTCTAGCGATAATAATAGTAAAATATGGCAAATAGTGCATGTTATATTGATAATAATAAAAGTAATAAGTATATTTATTACAGTTCTATCGATAATAACTGCATAATATGGGTAATAATGCATGTTATATTGAAGATAATAAAAGTAATACGTATATTTATTATAGTTCTAGCGATAATAACTGCATAATATGGGTAATAATGCATGTTATATTGATAATAATATAAGTAATAAGTATAATTATTGCAGTTCTAGCGATAATAACTGCATTATATGGGTAATAATGCACGTTATATTGCTAACAATATAAGTAATAAGTACAATTACTACAGTTCTAGCGATAATAACTGCATTATATGGGTAAAAATGCATGTTATATTGATAATATTGGGAGTAATAAGTATATTTATTATGGTTCTAGAGATAATAACTGCATAATATGGGTAATAATGCATGTTATATTGATGATAATGAAAGTAATACGAATATTTATTATAGTTCTAGCGATAATAACTGCATAATATGGGTAATAATGCATGTTATATTGAGAATAATATAAGTAATAAGTATAATTATTACAGTTCTGGCGATAATAACTGCATTATATGGGTAATAATGCACGTTATATCGCTAATAGTATAAGTAATAAGTATAATTATTACAGTTCTTGCGATAATACCTCCATTATATGGGTAATAATGCATGTTATATTGATAATAATATAAGTAATAAGTATAATTATTACAGTTCTAGCGATAATAACTGCATTATATGGGTAATAATGCACGTTATATTGCTAATAATATAAGTAATAAGTATAATTATTACAGTTCTAGCGATAATAACTGCATTATATGGGTAATAATGCATGTTATATTGATAATAATATAAGTAATAAGTATAATTATTACAGTTCTAGCGATAATAACTGCATTATATGGGTAATAATGCACGTTATATTGCTATTAGTATAAGTAATAAGTATAATTATTACAGTTCTAGCGATAATAACTGCATAATATGGGTAATAATGCACGTTATATTGCTAATAATATAAGTAATAAGTATAATTATTACAGTTCTAGCCATAATAACTGCATTATATGGGTAAAAATGCATGTTATATTGATAATATTGGGAGTAATAAGTATATTTATTATGGTTCTAGAGATAATAACTGCATAATATGGGTAATAATGCATGTTATATTGATGATAATAAAAGTAATACGTATATTTATTATAGTTCTAGCGATAATAACTGCATAATATGGGTAATAATGCATGTTATATTGATAATAATATAAGTAATAAGTATAATTATTACAGTTCTAGCCATAATAACTGCATTATATGGGTAAAAATGCATGTTATATTGATAATATTGGGAGTAATAAGTATATTTATTATGGTTCTAGAGATAATAACTGCATAATATGGGTAATAATGCATGTTATATTGATGATAATAAAAGTAATACGTATATTTATTATAGTTCTAGCGATAATAACTGCATAATATGGGTAATAATGCATGTTATATTGATAATAATATAAGTAATAAGTATAATTATTACAGTTCTAGCGATAATAACTGCATTATATGGGTAATAATGCACGTTATATTGCTAACAATATAAGTAATAAGTATAATTATTACAGTTCTAGCGATAATACCTACATTATATGGGTAATAATGCATGTTATATTGATAATGATATAAGTAATAAGTATAATTATTACAGTTCTAGCGATAATAACTGCATAATATGGGTAATAATGCACGTTATATTGCTAATAATATAAGTAATGAGTACAATTATTACAGTTCTAGCGATAATAACTGCATTATATGGGTAATAATGCATGTTATATTGATAATAACATAAGTAATAAGTATAATTATTACAGTTCTAGCGATAATAACTGCATTATATGGGTAATCATGCATGTTATATTGATAATATCGGGAGTAATAAGTATAATTATTATAGTTCTAGCGATAATAATAGTAAAATATGGCAAATAGTGCATGTTATATTGATAATAATAAAAGTAATAAGTATATTTATTACAGTTCTATCGATAATAACTGCATAATATGGGTAATAATGCATGTTATATTGAAGATAATAAAAGTAATACGTATATTTATTATAGTTCTAGCGATAATAACTGCATAATATGGGTAATAATGCATGTTATATTGATAATAATATAAGTAATAAGTATAATTATTACAGTTCTAGCGATAATAACTGCATTATATGGGTAATAATGCACGTTATATTGCTAACAATATAAGTAATAAGTACAATTACTACAGTTCTAGCGATAATAACTGCATTATATGGGTAAAAATGCATGTTATATTGATAATATTGGGAGTAATAAGTATATTTATTATGGTTCTAGAGATAATAACTGCATAATATGGGTAATAATGCATGTTATATTGATGATAATGAAAGTAATACGAATATTTATTATAGTTCTAGCGATAATAACTGCATAATATGGGTAATAATGCATGTTATATTGAGAATAATATAAGTAATAAGTAAAATTATTACAGTTCTGGCGATAATAACTGCATTATATGGGTAATAATGCACGTTATATCGCTAATAGTATAAGTAATAAGTATAATTATTACAGTTCTTGCGATAATACCTCCATTATATGGGTAATAATGCATGTTATATTGATAATAATATAAGTAATAAGTATAATTATTACAGTTCTAGCGATAATAACTGCATTATATGGGTAATAATGCACGTTATATTGCTAATAATATAAGTAATAAGTATAATTATTACAGTTCTAGCGATAATAACTGCATTATATGGGTAATAATGCATGTTATATTGATAATAATATAAGTAATAAGTTTAATTATTACAGTTCTAGCGATAATAACTGCATTATATGGGTAATAATGCACGTTATATTGCTATTAGTATAAGTAATAAGTATAATTATTACAGTTCTAGCGATAATAACTGCATAATATGGGTAATAATGCACGTTATATTGCTAATAATATAAGTAATAAGTATAATTATTACAGTTCTAGCCATAATAACTGCATTATATGGGTAAAAATGCATGTTATATTGATAATATTGGGAGTAATAAGTATATTTATTATGGTTCTAGAGATAATAACTGCATAATATGGGTAATAATGCATGTTATATTGATGATAATAAAAGTAATACGTATATTTATTATAGTTCTAGCGATAATAACTGCATAATATGGGTAATAATGCATGTTATATTGATAATAATATAAGTAATAAGTATAATTATTACAGTTCTAGCCATAATAACTGCATTATATGGGTAAAAATGCATGTTATATTGATAATATTGGGAGTAATAAGTATATTTATTATGGTTCTAGAGATAATAACTGCATAATATGGGTAATAATGCATGTTATATTGATGATAATAAAAGTAATACGTATATTTATTATAGTTCTAGCGATAATAACTGCATAATATGGGTAATAATGCATGTTATATTGATAATAATATAAGTAATAAGTATAATTATTACAGTTCTAGCGATAATAACTGCATTATATGGGTAATAATGCACGTTATATTGCTAACAATATAAGTAATAAGTATAATTATTACAGTTCTAGCGATAATACCTACATTATATGGGTAATAATGCATGTTATATTGATAATGATATAAGTAATAAGTATAATTATTACAGTTCTAGCGATAATAACTGCATAATATGGGTAATAATGCACGTTATATTGCTAATAATATAAGTAATGAGTACAATTATTACAGTTCTAGCGATAATAACTGCATTATATGGGTAATAATGCATGTTATATTGATAATAACATAAGTAATAAGTATAATTATTACAGTTCTAGCGATAATAACTGCATTATATGGGTAATCATGCATGTTATATTGATAATATCGGGAGTAATAAGTATAATTATTATAGTTCTAGCGATAATAATAGTAAAATATGGCAAATAGTGCATGTTATATTGATAATAATAAAAGTAATAAGTATATTTATTACAGTTCTATCGATAATAACTGCATAATATGGGTAATAATGCATGTTATATTGAAGATAATAAAAGTAATACGTATATTTATTATAGTTCTAGCGATAATAACTGCATAATATGGGTAATAATGCATGTTATATTGATAATAATATAAGTAATAAGTATAATTATTACAGTTCTAGCGATAATAACTGCATTATATGGGTAATAATGCACGTTATATTGCTAACAATATAAGTAATAAGTACAATTACTACAGTTCTAGCGATAATAACTGCATTATATGGGTAAAAATGCATGTTATATTGATAATATTGGGAGTAATAAGTATATTTATTATGGTTCTAGAGATAATAACTGCATAATATGGGTAATAATGCATGTTATATTGATAATAATATAAGTAATAAGTATAATTATTACAGTTCTAACGATAATACCTCCATTATATGGGTAATAATGCATGTTATATTGATGATAATGAAAGTAGTACGTATATTTATTATAGTTCTAGCGATAATAACTGCATAATATGGGTAATAATGCATGTTATATTGAGAATAATATAAGTAATAAGTATAATTATTACAGTTCTAGCGATAATAACTGCATTATATGGGTAATATTGCACGTTATATTGCTAACAATATAAGTAATAAGTATAATTATTACAGTTCTAGCGATAATACCTCCATTATATGGGTAATAATGCATGTTATATTGATAATATCGGGAGTAATAAGTATAATTATTATAGTTCTAGCGATAATAATACTAAAATATGGCAAATAGTGCATGTTATATTGATAATAATAAAAGTAATAAATATATTTATTACAGTTCTATCGATAATAACTGCATAATATGGGTAATAATGCATGTTATATTGATGATAATAAAAGTAATACGTATATTTATTATAGTTCTAGCGATAATAACTGCATAATATGGGTAATAATGCATGTTATATTGATAATAATATAAGTAATGAGTACAATTATTACAGTTCTAGCGATAATAACTACATTATATGGGTAATAATGCATGTTATATTGATAATAACATAAGTAAAAGTATAATTATTACAGTTCTAGCGATAATAACTGCATTATATGGGTAATAATGCATGTTATATTGATAATATCGGGAGTAATAAGTATAATTATTATAGTTCTAGCGATAATATTAGTAAAATATGGCAAATAGTGCATGTTATATTGATAATAATAAAAGTAATAAGTATATTTATTACAGTTCTATCGATAATAACTGCATAATATGGGTAATAATGCATGTTATATTCAAGATAATAAAAGTAATACGTATATTTATTATAGTTCTAACGATAATAACTGCATAATATGGGTAATAATGCATGTTATATTGGTAATAATATAAGTAATAAGTATAATTATTACAGTTCTAGCGATAATAACTGCATTATATGGGTAATATTGCACGTTATATTGCTAACAATATAAGTAATAAGTATAATTATTACAGTTCTAGCGATAATACCTCCAGTATATGGGTAATAATGCATGTTATATTGATAATATCGGGAGTAATAAGTATAATTATTATAGTTCTAGCGATAATAATAGTAAAATATGGCAAATAGTGCATGTTATATTGATAATAATAAAAGTAATAAGTATATTTATTACAGTTCTATCGATAATAACTGCATAATATGGGTAATAATGCATGTTATATTGAAGATAATAAAAGTAATACGTATATTTATTATAGTTCTAGCGATAATAACTGCATAATATGGGTAATAATGCATGTTATATTGATAATAATATAAGTAATAAGTATAATTATTACAGTTCTAGCGATAATAACTGCATTATATGGGTAATAATGCACGTTATATTGCTAACAATATAAGTAATAAGTACAATTACTACAGTTCTAGCGATAATAACTGCATTATATGGGTAAAAATGCATGTTATATTGATAATATTGGGAGTAATAAGTATATTTATTATGGTTCTAGAGATAATAACTGCATAATATGGGTAATAATGCATGTTATATTGATAATAATATAAGTAATAAGTATAATTATTACAGTTCTAACGATAATACCTCCATTATATGGGTAATAATGCATGTTATATTGATGATAATGAAAGTAGTACGTATATTTATTATAGTTCTAGCGATAATAACTGCATAATATGGGTAATAATGCATGTTATATTGAGAATAATATAAGTAATAAGTATAATTATTACAGTTCTAGCGATAATAACTGCATTATATGGGTAATATTGCACGTTATATTGCTAACAATATAAGTAATAAGTATAATTATTACAGTTCTAGCGATAATACCTCCATTATATGGGTAATAATGCATGTTATATTGATAATGATATAAGTAATAAGTATAATTATTACAGTTCTAGCGATAATAACTGCATAATATGGGTAATAATGCACGTTATATTGCTAATAGTATAAGTAATAAGTATAATTATTACAGTTCTAGCAATAATACCTCCATTATATGGGTAATAATGCATGTTATATTGATAATAATATAAGTAATAAGTATAATTATTACAGTTCTAGCGATAATAACTGCATTATATGGGTAATAATGCATGTTATATTGATAATATTGGGAGTAATAAGTATATTTATTATGGTTCTAGAGATAATACCTCCATTATATGGGTAATAATGCATGTTATATTAATAATAATATAAGTAATAAGTATAATTATTATAGTTCTAGCGATAATAATAGTAAAATATGGCAAATAGTGCATGTTATATTGAAAATAATAAAAGTAATAAGTATAATTATTACAGTTCTGGCGATAATACCTCGATTATATGGGTAATAATGCATGTTATATTGATGATAATGAAAGTAATACGTATATTTATTATAGTTCTAGCGATAGTAACTGCATAATATGGGTAATAATGCATGTTATATTGAGAATAATATAAGTAATAAGTATAATTATTACAGTTCTGGCGATAATAACTGCATTATATGGGTAACAATGCACGTTATATTGCTAATAGTATAAGTAATAAGTATAATTATTACAGTTCTAGCAATAATACCTCCATTATATGGGTAATAATGCATGTTATATTGATAATAATATAAGTAATAAGTATAATTATTACAGTTCTAGCGATAATAACTGCATTATATGGGTAATAATGCATGTTATATTGATAATATTGGGAGTAGTAAGTATATTTATTATAGTTCTAGCGATAATAACTGCATAATATGGGTAATAATGCATGTTATATTGATAATAGTATAAGTAATAAGTATAATTATTACAGTTCTAGCGATGATAACTGCATTATATGGGTAATAATGCACGTTATATTGCTAATAATATAAGTAATAAGTATAATTATTACAGTTCTAGCGATAATAACTGCATTATATGGGTAATAATGCATGTTATATTGATAATATCGGGAGTAATAAGTATAATTATTATAGTTCTAGCGATAATAATACTAAAATATGGCAAATAGTGCATGTTATATTGATAATAATAAAAGTAATAAATATATTTATTACAGTTCTATCGATAATAACTGCATAATATGAGTAATAATGCATGTTATATTGATGATAATAAAAGTAATACGTATATTTATTATAGTTCCAGCGATAATAACTGCATAATATGGGTAATAATGCATGTTATATTGATAATAATCTAAGTAATAAGTATAATTATTACAGTTCTAGCGATAATAACTGCATTATATGGGTAATAATGCACGTTATATTGCTAACAATATAAGTAATAATTATAATTATTACAGTTCTAGCGATAATAACTGCATTATATGGGTAATAATGCATGTTATATTGATGATAATAAAAGTAATACGTATATTTATTATAGTTCTAGCGATAATAACTGCATAATATGGGTAATAATGCATGTTATATTGATAATAATATAAGTAATAAGTATAATTATTACAGTTCTAGAGATAATAACTGCATAATATGGGTAATAATGCATGTTATATTGATAATAATATAAGTAATAAGTATAATTATTACAGTTCTGGCGATAATACCTCGATTATATGGGTAATAATGCATGTTATATTGATGATAATGAAAGTAATACGTATATTTATTATAGTTCTAGCGATAGTAACTGCATAATATGGGTAATAATGCATGTTATATTGAGAATAATATAAGTAATAAGTATAATTATTACAGTTCTGGCGATAATAACTGCATTATATGGGTAACAATGCACGTTATATTGCTAATAGTATAAGTAATAAGTATAATTATTACAGTTCTAGCAATAATACCTCCATTATATGGGTAATAATGCATGTTATATTGATAATAATATAAGTAATAAGTATAATTATTACAGTTCTAGCGATAATAACTGCATAATATGGGTAATAATGCACGTTATATTGCTAATAATATAAGTAATAAGTATAATTATTACAGTTCTAGCGATAATAACTGCATTATATGGGTAATAATGCATGTTATATTGATAATAATATAAGTAATAAGTATAATTATTACAGTTCTAGCGATAATAACTGCATTATATGGGTAATAATGCACGTTATATTGCTATTAGTATAAGTAATAAGTATAATTATTACAGTTCTAGCGATAATAACTGCATAATATGGGTAATAATGCACGTTATATTGCTAATAATATAAGTAATAAGTATAATTATTACAGTTCTAGCGATAATAACTGCATTATATGGGTAAAAATGCATGTTATATTGATAATATTGGGAGTAATAAGTATATTTATTATGGTTCTAGAGATAATAACTGCATAATATGGGTAATAATGCATGTTATATTGATGATAATAAAAGTAATACGTATATTTATTATAGTTCTAGCGATAATAACTGCATAATATGGGTAATAATGCATGTTATATTGATAATAATATAAGTAATAAGTATAATTATTACAGTTCTAGCGATAATAACTGCATTATATGGGTAATAATGCACGTTATATTGCTAACAATATAAGTAATAAGTATAATTATTACAGTTCTAGCGATAATACCTCCAGTATATGGGTAATAATGCATGTTATATTGATAATATCGGGAGTAATAAGTATAATTATTATAGTTCTAGCGATAATAATAGTAAAATATGGCAAATAGTGCATGTTATATTGATAATAATAAAAGTAATAAGTATATTTATTACAGTTCTATCGATAATAACTGCATAATATGGGTAATAATGCATGTTATATTGAAGATAATAAAAGTAATACGTATATTTATTATAGTTCTAGCGATAATAACTGCATAATATGGGTAATAATGCATGTTATATTGATAATAATATAAGTAATAAGTATAATTATTACAGTTCTAGCGATAATAACTGCATTATATGGGTAATAATGCACGTTATATTGCTAACAATATAAGTAATAAGTACAATTACTACAGTTCTAGCGATAATAACTGCATTATATGGGTAAAAATGCATGTTATATTGATAATATTGGGAGTAATAAGTATATTTATTATGGTTCTAGAGATAATAACTGCATAATATGGGTAATAATGCATGTTATATTGATAATAATATAAGTAATAAGTATAATTATTACAGTTCTAACGATAATACCTCCATTATATGGGTAATAATGCATGTTATATTGATGATAATGAAAGTAGTACGTATATTTATTATAGTTCTAGCGATAATAACTGCATAATATGGGTAATAATGCATGTTATATTGAGAATAATATAAGTAATAAGTATAATTATTACAGTTCTAGCGATAATAATAGTAAAATATGGCAAATAGTGCATGTTATATTGATAATAATAAAAGTAATAAGTATATTTATTACAGTTCTATCGATAATAACTGCATAATATGGGTAATAATGCATGTTATATTGAAGATAATAAAAGTAATACGTATATTTATTATAGTTCTAGCGATAATAACTGCATAATATGGGTAATAATGCATGTTATATTGATAATAATATAAGTAATAAGTATAATTATTACAGTTCTAGCGATAATAACTGCATTATATGGGTAATAATGCACGTTATATTGCTAACAATATAAGTAATAAGTACAATTACTACAGTTCTAGCGATAATAACTGCATTATATGGGTAAAAATGCATGTTATATTGATAATATTGGGAGTAATAAGTATATTTATTATGGTTCTAGAGATAATAACTGCATAATATGGGTAATAATGCATGTTATATTGATAATAATATAAGTAATAAGTATAATTATTACAGTTCTAACGATAATACCTCCATTATATGGGTAATAATGCATGTTATATTGATGATAATGAAAGTAGTACGTATATTTATTATAGTTCTAGCGATAATAACTGCATAATATGGGTAATATTGCACGTTATATTGCTAACAATATAAGTAATAAGTATAATTATTACAGTTCTAGCGATAATACCTCCATTATATGGGTAATAATGCATGTTATATTGATAATGATATAAGTAATAAGTATAATTATTACAGTTCTAGCGATAATAACTGCATAATATGGGTAATAATGCACGTTATATTGCTAATAGTATAAGTAATAAGTATAATTATTACAGTTCTAGCAATAATACCTCCATTATATGGGTAATAATGCATGTTATATTGATAATAATATAAGTAATAAGTATAATTATTACAGTTCTAGCGATAATAACTGCATTATATGGGTAATAATGCATGTTATATTGATAATATTGGGAGTAATAAGTATATTTATTATGGTTCTAGAGATAATACCTCCATTATATGGGTAATAATGCATGTTATATTAATAATAATATAAGTAATAAGTATAATTATTATAGTTCTAGCGATAATAATAGTAAAATATGGCAAATAGTGCATGTTATATTGAAAATAATAAAAGTAATAAGTATAATTATTACAGTTCTAGCGATAATAACTGCATTATATGGGTAATAATGCATGTTATATTGATGATAATAAAAGTAATACGTATATTTATTATAGTTCTAGCGATAATAACTGCATAATATGGGTAATAATGCATGTTATATTGATAATAATATAAGTAATAAGTATAATTATTACAGTTCTAGAGATAATAACTGCATAATATGGGTAATAATGCATGTTATATTGATAATAATATAAGTAATAAGTATAATTATTACAGTTCTGGCGATAATACCTCGATTATATGGGTAATAATGCATGTTATATTGATGATAATGAAAGTAATACGTATATTTATTATAGTTCTAGCGATAGTAACTGCATAATATGGGTAATAATGCATGTTATATTGAGAATAATATAAGTAATAAGTATAATTATTACAGTTCTGGCGATAATAACTGCATTATATGGGTAACAATGCACGTTATATTGCTAATAGTATAAGTAATAAGTATAATTATTACAGTTCTAGCAATAATACCTCCATTATATGGGTAATAATGCATGTTATATTGATAATAATATAAGTAATAAGTATAATTATTACAGTTCTAGCGATAATAACTGCATTATATGGGTAATAATGCATGTTATATTGATAATATTGGGAGTAATAAGTATATTTATTATAGTTCTAGCGATAATAACTGCATAATATGGGTAGTAATGCATGTTATATTGATAATAGTATAAGTAATAAGTATAATTATTACAGTTCTAGCGATGATAACTGCATTATATGGGTAATAATGCACGTTATATTGCTAATAATATAAGTAATAAGTATAATTATTACAGTTCTAGCGATAATAACTGCATTATATGGGTAATAATGCATGTTATATTGATAATATCGGGAGTAATAAGTATAATTATTATAGTTCTAGCGATAATAATACTAAAATATGGCAAATAGTGCATGTTATATTGATAATAATAAAAGTAATAAATATATTTATTACAGTTCTATCGATAATAACTGCATAATATGGGTAATAATGCATGTTATATTGATGATAATAAAAGTAATACGTATATTTATTATAGTTCTAGCGATAATAACTGCATAATATGGGTAATAATGCATGTTATATTGATAATAATCTAAGTAATAAGTATAATTATTACAGTTCTAGCGATAATAACTGCATTATATGGGTAATAATGCACGTTATATTGCTAACAATATAAGTAATAATTATAATTATTACAGTTCTAGCGATAATAACTGCATTATATGGGTAATAATGCATGTTATATTGATGATAATGAAAGTAATACGAATATTTATTATAGTTCTAGCGATAATAACTGCATAATATGGGTAATAATGCATGTTATATTGAGAATAATATAAGTAATAAGTATAATTATTACAGTTCTGGCGATAATAACTGCATTATATGGGTAATAATGCACGTTATATTGCTAATAGTATAAGTAATAAGTATAATTATTACAGTTCTTGCGATAATACCTCCATTATATGGGTAATAATGCATGTTATATTGATAATAATATAAGTAATAAGTATAATTATTACAGTTCTAGCGATAATAACTGCATTATATGGGTAATAATGCACGTTATATTGCTAATAATATAAGTAATAAGTATAATTATTACAGTTCTAGCGATAATAACTGCATTATATGGGTAATAATGCATGTTATATTGATAATAATATAAGTAATAAGTATAATTATTACAGTTCTAGCGATAATAACTGCATTATATGGGTAATAATGCACGTTATATTGCTATTAGTATAAGTAATAAGTATAATTATTACAGTTCTAGCGATAATAACTGCATAATATGGGTAATAATGCACGTTATATTGCTAATAATATAAGTAATAAGTATAATTATTACAGTTCTAGCGATAATAACTGCATTATATGGGTAAAAATGCATGTTATATTGATAATATTGGGAGTAATAAGTATATTTATTATGGTTCTAGAGATAATAACTGCATAATATGGGTAATAATGCATGTTATATTGATGATAATAAAAGTAATACGTATATTTATTATAGTTCTAGCGATAATAACTGCATAATATGGGTAATAATGCATGTTATATTGATAATAATATAAGTAATAAGTATAATTATTACAGTTCTAGCGATAATAACTGCATTATATGGGTAATAATGCACGTTATATTGCTAACAATATAAGTAATAAGTATAATTATTACAGTTCTAGCGATAATACCTCCATTATATGGGTAATAATGCATGATATATTGATAATGATATAAGTAATAAGTATAATTATTACAGTTCTAGCGATAATAACTGCATAATATGGGTAATAATGCACGTTATATTGCTAATAATATAAGTAATGAGTACAATTATTACAGTTCTAGCGATAATAACTGCATTATATGGGTAAAAATGCATGTTATATTGATAATATTGGGAGTAATAAGTATATTTATTATGGTTCTAGAGATAATAACTGCATAATATGGGTAATAATGCATGTTATATTGATAATAATATAAGTAATAAGTATAATTATTACAGTTCTAACGATAATACCTCCATTATATGGGTAATAATGCATGTTATATTGATGATAATGAAAGTAGTACGTATATTTATTATAGTTCTAGCGATAATAACTGCATAATATGGGTAATAATGCATGTTATATTGAGAATAATATAAGTAATAAGTATAATTATTACAGTCCTAGCGATAATAACTGCATTATATGGGTAATATTGCACGTTATATTGCTAACAATATAAGTAATAAGTATAATTATTACAGTTCTAGCGATAATACCTCCATTATATGGGTAATAATGCATGTTATATTGATAATGATATAAGTAATAAGTATAATTATTACAGTTCTAGCGATAATAACTGCATAATATGGGTAATAATGCACGTTATATTGCTAATAATATAAGTAATGAGTACAATTATTACAGTTCTAGCTATAATAACTGCATTATATGGGTAATAATGCATGTTATATTGATAATAACATAAGTAATAAGTATAATTATTACAGTTCTAGCGATAATAACTGCATTATATGGGTAATAATGCATGTTATATTGATAATATCGGGAGTAATAAGTATAATTATTATAGTTCTAGCGATAATAATACTAAAATATGGCAAATAGTGCATGTTATATTGATAATAATAAAAGTAATAAATATATTTATTACTGTTCTATCGATAATAACTGCATAATATGGGTAATAATGCATGTTATATTGATGATAATAAAAGTAATACGTATATTTATTATAGTTCTAGCGATAATAACTGCATAATATGGGTAATAATGCATGTTATATTGATAATAATCTAAGTAATAAGTATAATTATTACAGTTCTAGCGATAATAACTGCATTATATGGGTAATAATGCACGTTATATTGCTAGTAGTATAAGTAATAAGTACAATTATTACAGTTCTAGCGATAATAACTGCATTATATGGGTAAAAATGCATGTTATATTGATAATATTGGGAGTAATAAGTATATTTATTATGGTTCTAGAGATAATAACTGCATAATATGGGTAATAATGCATGTTATATTGATGATAATAAAAGTAATACGTATATTTATTATAGTTCTAGCGATAATAACTGCATAATATGGGTAATAATGCATGTTATATTGATAATAATCTAAGTAATAAGTATAATTATTACAGTTCTAGCGATAATAACTGCATTATATGGGTAATAATGCACGTTATATTGCTAGTAGTATAAGTAATAAGTACAATTATTACAGTTCTAGCGATAATAACTGCATTATATGGGTAAAAATGCATGTTATATTGATAATATTGGGAGTAATAAGTATATTTATTATGGTTCTAGAGATAATAACTGCATAATATGGGTAATAATGCATGTTATATTGATGATAATAAAAGTAATACGTATATTTATTATAGTTCTAGCGATAATAACTGCATAATATGGGTAATAATGCATGTTATATTGATAATAATATAAGTAATAAGTATAATTATTACAGTTCTAGCGATAATAACTGCATAATATGGGTAATAATGCACGTTATATTGCTAATAATATAAGTAATGAGTACAATTATTACAGTTCTAGCGATAATAACTACATTATATGGGTAATAATGCATGTTATATTGATAATAACATAAGTAGTAAGTATAATTATTACAGTTCTAGCGAATAATAACTGCATTATATGGGTAATAATGCATGTTATATTGATAATATCGGGAGTAATAAGTATAATTATTATAGTTCTAGCGATAATAATAGTAAAATATGGCAAATAGTGCATGTTATATTGATAATAATAAAAGTAATAAGTATATTTATTACAGTTCTATCGATAATAACTGCATAATATGGGTAATAATGCATGTTATATTGAAGATAATAAAAGTAATACGTATATTTATTATAGTTCTAGCGATAATAACTGCATAATATGGGTAATAATGCATGTTATATTGGTAATAATATAAGTAATAAGTATAATTATTACAGTTCTAGCGATAATAACTGCATTATATGGGTAATAATGCACGTTATATTGCTAACAATATAAGTAATAAGTACAATTACTACAGTTCTAGCGATAATAACTGCATTATATGGGTAAAAATGCATGTTATATTGATAATATTGGGAGTAAGAAGTATATTTATTATGGTTCTAGAGATAATAACTGCATAATATGGGTAATAATGCATGTTATATTGATAATAATATAAGTAATAAGTATAATTATTACAGTTCTAACGATAATACCTCCATTATATGGGTAATAATGCATGTTATATTGATGATAATGAAAGTAGTACGTATATTTATTATAGTTCTAGCGATAATAACTGCATAATATGGGTAATAATGCATGTTATATTGAGAATAATATAAGTAATAAGTATAATTATTACAGTTCTGGCGATAATAACTGCATTATATGGGTAATATTGCACGTTATATTGCTAACAATATAAGTAATAAGTATAATTATTACAGTTCTAGCGATAATACCTCCATTATATGGGTAATAATGCATGTTATATTGATAATGATATAAGTAATAAGTATAATTATTACAGTTCTAGCGATAATAACTGCATAATATGGGTAATAATGCACGTTATATTGCTAATAATATAAGTAATGAGTACAATTATTACAGTTCTAGCGATAATAACTGCATTATATGGGTAAAAATGCATGTTATATTGATAATATTGGGAGTAATAAGTATATTTATTATGGTTCTAGAGATAATAACTGCATAATATGGGTAATAATGCATGTTATATTGATGATAATAAAAGAAGTACGTATATTTATTATAGTTCTAGCGATAATAACTGCATAATATGGGTAATAATGCATGTTATATTGAGAATAATATAAGTAATAAGTATAATTATTACAGTTCTAGCGATAATACCTCCATTATATGGGTAATAATGCATGTTATATTGATAATGATATAAGTAATAAGTATAATTATTACAGTTCTAGCGATAATAACTGCATAATATGGGTAATAATGCACGTTATATTGCTAATAATATAAGTAATGAGTACAATTATTACAGTTCTAGCGATAATAACTGCATAATATGGGTAATAATGCACGTTATATTGCTAATAATATAAGTAATGAGTACAATTATTACAGTTCTAGCGATAATAACTACATTATATGGGTAATAATGCATGTTATATTGATAATAACATAAGTAATAAGTATAATTATTACAGTTCTAGCGATAATAACTGCATTATATGGGTAATAATGCATGTTATATTGATAATATTGGGAGTAATAAGTATATTTATTATGGTTCTAGAGATAATAACTGCATAATATGGGTAATAATGCATGTTATATTGATGATAATAAAAGTAATACGTATATTTATTATAGTTCTAGCGATAATAACTGCATAATATGGGTAATAATGCATGTTATATTGATAATAATATAAGTAATAAGTATAATTATTACAGTTCTAGCGATAATAACTGCATAATATGGGTAATAATGCACGTTATATTGCTAATAATATAAGTAATGAGTACAATTATTACAGTTCTAGCGATAATAACTACATTATATGGGTAATAATGCATGTTATATTGATAATGATATAAGTAATAAGTATAATTATTACAGTTCTAGCGATAATAACTGCATAATATGGGTAATAATGCACGTTATATTGCTAATAATATAAGTAATGAGTACAATTATTACAGTTCTAGCGATAATAACTGCATTATATGGGTAAAAATGCATGTTATATTGATAATATTGGGAGTAATAAGTATATTTATTATGGTTCTAGAGATAATAACTGCATAATATGGGTAATAATGCATGTTATATTGATGATAATAAAAGAAGTACGTATATTTATTATAGTTCTAGCGATAATAACTGCATAATATGGGTAATAATGCATGTTATATTGAGAATAATATAAGTAATAAGTATAATTATTACAGTTCTAGCGATAATACCTCCATTATATGGGTAATAATGCATGTTATATTGATAATGATATAAGTAATAAGTATAATTATTACAGTTCTAGCGATAATAACTGCATAATATGGGTAATAATGCACGTTATATTGCTAATAATATAAGTAATGAGTACAATTATTACAGTTCTAGCGATAATAACTGCATAATATGGGTAATAATGCACGTTATATTGCTAATAATATAAGTAATGAGTACAATTATTACAGTTCTAGCGATAATAACTACATTATATGGGTAATAATGCATGTTATATTGATAATAACATAAGTAATAAGTATAATTATTACAGTTCTAGCGATAATAACTGCATTATATGGGTAATAATGCATGTTATATTGATAATATTGGGAGTAATAAGTATATTTATTATGGTTCTAGAGATAATAACTGCATAATATGGGTAATAATGCATGTTATATTGATGATAATAAAAGTAATACGTATATTTATTATAGTTCTAGCGATAATAACTGCATAATATGGGTAATAATGCATGTTATATTGATAATAATATAAGTAATAAGTATAATTATTACAGTTCTAGCGATAATAACTGCATAATATGGGTAATAATGCACGTTATATTGCTAATAATATAAGTAATGAGTACAATTATTACAGTTCTAGCGATAATAACTACATTATATGGGTAATAATGCATGTTATATTGATAATAACATAAGTAGTAAGTATAATTATTACAGTTCTAGCGATAATAACTGCATTATATGGGTAATAATGCATGTTATATTGATAATATCGGGAGTAATAAGTATAATTATTATAGTTCTAGCGATAATAATAGTAAAATATGGCAAATAGTGCATGTTATATTGATAATAATAAAAGTAATAAGTATATTTATTACAGTTCTATCGATAATAACTGCATAATATGGGTAATAATGCATGTTATATTGATGATAATAAAAGTAATACGTATATTTATTATAGTTCTAGCGATAATAACTGCATAATATGGGTAATAATGCATGTTATATTGAGAATAATATAAGTAATAAGTATAATTATTACAGTTCTAGCGATAATAACTGCATTATATGGGTAATATTGCACGTTATATTGCTAACAATATAAGTAATAAGTATAATTATTACAGTTCTAGCGATAATACCTCCATTATATGGGTAATAATGCATGTTATATTGATAATGATATAAGTAATAAGTATAATTATTACAGTTCTAGCGATAATAACTGCATAATATGGGTAATAATGCACGTTATATTGCTAATAATATAAGTAATGAGTACAATTATTACAGTTCTAGCGATAATAACTGCATTATATGGGTAATAATGCATGTTATATTGATAATAACATAAGTAATAAGTATAATTATTACAGTTCTAGCGATAATAACTGCATTATATGGGTAAAAATGCATGTTATATTGATAATATTGGGAGTAATAAGTGTATTTATGATAGTTCTAGCGATAATAACTGCATTATATGGGTAATAATGCACGTTATATTGCTAATAATATAAGTAATAAGTATAATTATTACAGTTCTAGCAATAATACCTCCATTATATGGGTAATAATGCATGTTATATTGATGATAATGATAGTGATACGTATATTTATTATAGTTCTTGCGATAATAACTGCATCATATGGGTAATAATGCATGTTATATTGAGAATAATATAAGTAATAAGTATAATTATTACAGTTCTGGCGATAATAACTGCATTATATGGGTAACAATGCACGTTACATTGCTAATAGTATAAGTAATAAGTATAATTATTACAGTTCTAGCAATAATACCTCCATTATATGGGTAATAATGCATGTTATATTGATAATAATATAAGTAATAAGTATAATTATTACAGTTCTAGCGATAATAACTGCATTATATGGGTAATAATGCATGTTATATTGATAATAATATAAGTAATAAGTATAATTATTACAGTTCTAGCGATAATAACTGCATTATATGGGTAATAGTGCATGTTACATTGATAATATTGGGAGTAATAAGTGTATTTATGATAGTTCTAGCGATAATAACTGCATAATATGGGTAATAATGCATGTTATATTGATAATAATATAAGTAATAAGTATAATTATTACAGTTCTAGCAATAATACCTCCATTATATGGGTAATAATGCATGTTATATTGATGATAATGATAGTGATACGTATATTTATTATAGTTCTTGCGATAATAACTGCATCATATGGGTAATAATGCATGTTATATTGAGAATAATATAAGTAATAAGTATAATTATTACAGTTCTGGCGATAATAACTGCATTATATGGGTAACAATGCACGTTACATTGCTAATACTATAAGTAATAAGTATAATTATTACAGTTTTAGCAATACTACCTCCATTATATGGGTAATAATGCATGTTATATTGATGATAATATAAGTAATAAGTATAATTATTACAGTTCTAGCGATAATAACTGCATTATATGGGTAATAATGCATGTTATATTGATAATAATATAAGTAATAAGTATAATTATTACAGTTCTAGCGATAATAACTGCATTATATGGGTAATAGTGCATGTTACATTGATAATATTGGGAGTAATAAGTGTATTTATGATAGTTCTAGCGATAATAACTGCATAATATGGGTAATAATGCATGTTATATTGATAATAATATAAGTAATAAGTATAATTATTACAGTTCTAGCAATAATACCTCCATTATATGGGTAATAATGCATGTTATATTGATGATAATGATAGTGATACGTATATTTATTATAGTTCTTGCGATAATAACTGTATCATATGGGTAATAATGCATGTTATATTGAGAATAATATAAGTAATAAGTATAATTATTACAGTTCTGGCGATAATAACTGCATTGTATGGGTAACAATGCACGTTACATTGCTAATAGTATAAGTAATAAGTATAATTATTACAGTTCTAGCAATAATACCTCCATTATATGGGTAATAATGCATGTTATATTGATAATAATATAAGTAATAAGTATAATTATTACAGTTCTAGCGATAATAACTGCATTATATGGGTAATAATTTACGTTATATTGCTAATATTGGGAGTACAAATTAGTTCGGTCCGTTTTTTAAGGTCAAATATGCATTTATTTCAAAACAAAATGAATTAACAGGTTAATCAAAGTATTGTCCATCGTTGGCTACTACTTTTTCCCATCTCTCAGTCAATTTTCGAATTCCATCTCGGAAAAATGTCACATCTTTTGAGGAGATCCATGTTTGGAGCCAATTTTCGATTTCTGCAAAGGAAGTGAATCTGTGACCTGCCAAATCGTGTTGCATCCGTCGGAACAACCAATAATCTGACGGAGCAATGTCCGGTGAATACGGCGGGTGCGGTAAAATATCCCACTTCAGGGTTTCCAAATAGTTTTTCACCACTTTTGCAACGTGAGGCCGAGCGTTGTCGTGCAGTAGAATGACTTTGTCATGCCTTTGCTCGTATTCTGGTCGTTTCTCGCGTAATGCACGACTCAAACGCATTAATTGCAGCCTATACTTATCGCCCGTAATGGAATCGCCAGGTTGTAGCAATTCGTAGTACACAACACCATTTTGGTCCCACCAGATACTGAGCATGACCTTCGAACCATGAATATTTGGCTTCGGTGTCGATGTTTTTGTCGATAATAGCGATTGACCAGGCATAGCATAATACTTTTTTTTCTTAGGGTTGTCATAGAATATCCACTTTTCGTCTCCAGTAACAATCCGGTGTAAAAATCCCTTCCTTTGTTGCCTTCGCATTAGTTGCTCGCAGGTGACAAATCGCCTTTCAACGTCTCGCGGCTTCAGTTCATGAGGCACCCAACTGCCTTGCTTTTGAATCATTCCCATGGATTTTAATCGGACTGAAACGGCTTGTTGGGTCACTCCCAATGATTCTGCAAGCTCCTCTTGCGTTTGACTCGGATCTTCGTCGAGTAATGCCTCTAAGTCTTTGTCTTCGAATTTCTTTGGCTGTCCAGAGCGAGGCTTGTCTTCAACGCTGAAATCACCATTCTTGAAACGTCGAAACCATTCTCTACATGATTTATCAGTTGGAGCATTGTCACCATAAACTTCCACCAGCATTCGATGCGCTTCAGCTGCACTTTTCTTCCAATTAAAGCAAAACGCTAACACCTCCCGCAAATGCTGCTTCGTTAAGACAAAACTTGACATATTCAACACAATAAAAAATAAGATTTCTGTATGAAACTCAAAGCAATATAAACTGAATATTATTCACAAATGTCTAAGCTCTATGAAACAATTGAAATTAGCTGTTACCATGGAACATTCATAATAAACAGAGGCGCCACTTGAAAACGGACCGAACTAATTTGTACTCCCAATAATATAAGTAATAAGTATAATTATTACAGTTCTAGCGATAATAACTGCATTATATGGGTAATAATGCATGTTACATTGATAATATTGGGAGTAATAAGTGTATTTATGATAGTTCTAGCGATAATAACTGCATAATATGGGTAATAATGCATGTTATATTGATAATAATATAAGTAATAAGTATAATTATTACAGTTCTAGCAATAATACCTCCATTATATGGGTAATAATGCATGTTATATTGATGATAATGAAAGTGATACGTATATTTATTATAGTTCTTGCGATAATAACTGCATCATATGGGTGATAATGCATGTTATATTGATAATAATATAAGTAATAAGTATAATTATTACAGTTCTAGCGATAATAACTGAATTATATGGGTAATAATGCACGTTATATTGCTAACAATATAAGTAATAAGTATAATTATTACAGTTCTAGCGATAATAACTGCATTATATGGGTAATAATGCATGTTATATTGATAATATCGGGAGTAATAAGTATAATTATTATAGTTCTAGCGATAATAATAGTAAAATATGGCAAATAGTGCATGTTATATTGATAATAATAAAAGTAATAAGTATATTTATTACAGTTCTATCGATAATAACTGCATAATATGGGTAATAATGCATGTTATATTGATGATAATAAAAGAATACGTATATTTATTATAGTTCTAGCGATAATAACTGCATAATATGGGTAATAATGCGTGTTATATTGATAATAATATAAGTAATAAGTATAATTATTACAGTTCTAGCGATAATAACTGCATTATATGGGTAATAATGCACGTTATATTGCTAGTAGTATAAGTAATAAGTATAATTATTACAGTTCTAGCGATAATAACTGCATAATATGGGTAATAATGCACGTTATATTGCTAATAATATAAGTAATGAGTACAATTATTACATTTCTAGCGATAATAACTGCATTATATGGGTAATAATGCACGTTATATTGCTAACAATATAAGTAATAAGTATAATTATTACAGTTCTAGCGATAATAACTGCATTATATGGGTCAAAATGCATGTTATATTGATAATATTGGGAGTAATAAGTATATTTATTATGGTTCTAGAGATAATAACTGCATAATATGGGTAATAATGCATGTTATATTGATAATAACATAAGGAATAAGTATAATTATTACAGTTCTAACGATAATACCTCCATTATATGGGTAATAATGCATGTTATATTGATGATAATGAAAGTAATACGTATATTTATTATAGTTCTAGCGATAATAACTGCATAATATGGGTAATAATGCATGTTATATTGAGAATAATATAAGTAATAAGTATAATTATTACAGTTCTGGCGATAATAACTGCATTATATGGGTAATAATGCACGTTATATTGCTAATAGTATAAGTAATAAGTATAATTATTACAGTTCTTGCGATAATACCTCCATTATATGGGTAATAATGCATGTTATATTGATAATAATATAAGTAACAAGTATAATTATTACAGTTCTGGCGATAATAACTGCATTATATGGGTAATAATGCACGTTATATTGCTAATAATATAAGTAATAAGTATAATTATTACAGTTCTAGCGATAATAACTGCATTATATGGGTAATAATGCATGTTATATTGATAATATCGGGAGTAATAAGTATAATTATTATAGTTCTAGCGATAATAATAGTAAAATATGGCAAATAGTGCATGTTATATTGATAATAATAAAAGTAATAAGTATATTTATTACAGTTCTATCGATAATAACTGCATAATATGGGTAATAATGCATGTTATATTGATGATAATAAAAGAATACGTATATTTATTATAGTTCTAGCGATAATAACTGCATAATATGGGTAATAATGCATGTTATATTGATAATAATATAAGTAATAAGTATAATTATTACAGTTCTAGCGATAATAACTGCATTATATGCGTAATAATGCACGTTATATTGCTAATAATATAAGTAATAAGTATAATTATTACAGTTCTAGCGATAATAACTGCATTATATGGGTAATAATGCATGTTATATTGATAATAATATAAGTAATAAGTATAATTATTACAGTTCTAGCGATAATAACTGCATTATATGGGTAATAATGCATGTTACATTGATAATATTGGGAGTAATAAGTGTATTTATGATAGTTCTAGCGATAATAACTGCATAATATGGGTAATAATGCATGTTATATTGATAATAATATAAGTAATAAGTATAATTATTACAGTTCTAGCAATAATACCTCCATTATATGGGTAATAATGCATGTTATATTGATGATAATGAAAGTGATACGTATATTTATTATAGTTCTTGCGATAATAACTGCATCATATGGGTAATAATGCATGTTATATTGAGAATAATATAAGTAATAAGTATAATTATTACAGTTCTGGCGATAATAACTGCATTATATGGGTAACAATGGCACGTTATATTGCTAATAGTATAAGTAATAAGTATAATTATTACAGTTCTAGCAATAATACCTCCATTATATGGGTAATAATGCATGTTATATTGATGATAATGATAGTGATACGTATATTTATTATAGTTCTTGCGATAATAACTGCATCATATGGGTAATAATGCATGTTATATTGAGAATAATATAAGTAATAAGTATAATTATTACAGTTCTGGCGATAATAACTGCATTATATGGGTAACAATGTACGTTACATTGCTAATAGTATAAGTAATAAGTATAATTATTACAGTTCTAGCAATAATACCTCCATTATATGGGTAATAATGCATGTTATATTGATAATAATATAAGTAATAAGTATAATTATTACAGTTCTAGCGATAATAACTGCATTATATGGGTAATAATGCATGTTATATTGATAATAATATAAGTAATAAGTATAATTATTACAGTTCTAGCGATAATAACTGCATTATATGGGTAATAGTGCATGTTACATTGATAATATTGGGAGTAATAAGTGTATTTATGATAGTTCTAGCGATAATAACTGCATAATATGGGTAATAATGCATGTTATATTGATAATAATATAAGTAATAAGTATAATTATTACAGTTCTAGCAATAATACCTCCATTATATGGGTAATAATGCATGTTATATTGATGATAATGATAGTGATACGTATATTTATTATAGTTCTTGCGATAATAACTGCATCATATGGGTAATAATGCATGTTATATTGAGAATAATATAAGTAATAAGTATAATTATTACAGTTCTGGCGATAATAACTGCATTATATGGGTAACAATGCACGTTACATTGCTAATACTATAAGTAATAAGTATAATTATTACAGTTCTAGCAATAATACCTCCATTATATGGGTAATAATGCATGTTATATTGATGATAATATAAGTAATAAGTATAATTATTACAGTTCTAGCGATAATAACTGCATTATATGGGTAATAATGCATGTTATATTGATAATAATATAAGTAATAAGTATAATTATTACAGTTCTAGCGATAATAACTGCATTATATGGGTAATAGTGCATGTTACATTGATAATATTGGGAGTAATAAGTGTATTTATGATAGTTCTAGCGATAATAACTGCATAATATGGGTAATAATGCATGTTATATTGATAATAATATAAGTAATAAGTATAATTATTACAGTTCTAGCAATAATACCTCCATTATATGGGTAATAATGCATGTTATATTGATGATAATGATAGTGATACGTATATTTATTATAGTTCTTGCGATAATAACTGCATCATATGGGTAATAATGCATGTTATATTGAGAATAATATAAGTAATAAGTATAATTATTACAGTTCTGGCGATAATAACTGCATTATATGGGTAACAATGCACGTTACATTGCTAATAGTATAAGTAATAAGTATAATTATTACAGTTCTAGCAATAATACCTCCATTATATGGGTAATAATGCATGTTATATTGATAATAATATAAGTAATAAGTATAATTATTACAGTTCTAGCGATAAAAACTGCATTATATGGGTAATAATTTACGTTATATTGCTAATAATATAAGTAATAAGTATAATTATTACAGTTCTAGCGATAATAACTGCATTATATGGGTAATAATGCATGTTACATTGATAATATTGGGAGTAATAAGTGTATTTATGATAGTTCTAGCGATAATAACTGCATAATATGGGTAATAATGCATGTTATATTGATAATAATATAAGTAATAAGTATAATTATTACAGTTCTAGCAATAATACCTCCATTATATGGGTAATAATGCATGTTATATTGATGATAATGAAAGTGATACGTATATTTATTATAGTTCTTGCGATAATAACTGCATCATATGGGTAATAATGCATGTTATATTGAGAATAATATAAGTAATAAGTATAATTATTACAGTTCTGGCGATAATAACTGCATTATATGGGTAACAATGGCACGTTATATTGCTAATAGTATAAGTAATAAGTATAATTATTACAGTTCTAGCAATAATACCTCCTTTATATGGGTAATAATGCATGTTATATTGATGATAATGATAGTGATACGTATATTTATTATAGTTCTTGCGATAATAACTGCATCATATGGGTAATAATGCATGTTATATTGAGAATAATATAAGTAATAAGTATAATTATTACAGTTCTGGCGATAATAACTGCATTATATGGGTAACAATGCACGTTAAATTGCTAATAGTATAAGTAATAAGTATAATTATTACAGTTCTAGCAAAAATACCTCCATTATATGGGTAATAATGCATGTTATATTGATGATAATGAAAGTGATACGTATATTTATTATAGTTCTTGCGATAATAACTGCATCATATGGGTGATAATGCATGTTATATTGATAATAATATAAGTAATAAGTATAATTATTACAGTTCTAGCGATAATAACTGTATTATATGGGTAATAATGCACGTTATATTGCTAACAATATAAGTAATAAGTATAATTATTACAGTTCTAGCGATAATAACTGCATTATATGGGTCAAAATGCATGTTATATTGATAATATTGGGAGTAATAAGTATAATTATTACAGTTCTAGCAATAATAACTGTATTATATGGGTAATAATGCACGTTATATTGCTAACAATATAAGTAATAAGTATAATTATTACAGTTCTAGCGATAATAACTGCATTATATGGGTAATAATGCATGTTATATTGATAATAATATAAGTAATAAGTATAATTATTACAGTTCTAGCGATAATAACTGCATTATATGGGTAATAATGCATGTTACATTGATAATATTGGGAGTAATAAGTGTATTTATGGTAGTTCTAGCGATAATAACTGCATAATATGGGTAATAATGCATGTTATATTGATAATAATGTAAGTAATAAGTATAATTATTACAGTTCTAGCAATAATACCTCCATTATATGGGTAATAATGCATGTTATATTGATGATAATGATAGTGATACGTATATTTATTATAGTTCCTGCGATAATAACTGCATCATATGGGTAATAATGCATGTTATATTGAGAATAAAATAAGTAATAAGTATAATTATTACAGTTCTGGCGATAATAACTGCATTATATGGGTAACAATGCACGTTACATTGCTAATAGTATAAGTAATAAGTATAATTATTTCAGTTCTAGCAATAATACCTCCATTATATGGGTAATAATGCATGTTATATTGATAATAATATAAGTAATAAGTATATTTATTACAGTTCTAGCGATAATAACTGCATTATATGGGTAATAATGCATGTTATATTGATAATATTGGGAGTAATAAGTATATTTATTATGGTTCTAGAGATAATACCTCCATTATATGGGTAATAATGCATGTTATATTGATAATAATATAAGTAATAAGTATAATTATTACAGTTCTAGCGATAATAACTGCATTATATGGGTAATAATGCACGTTATATTGCTAATAATATAAGTAATAAGTATAATTATTACAGTTCTAGCGATAATAACTGCATTATATGCGTAATAATGCACGTTATATTGCTAATAATATAAGTAATAAGTATAATTATTACAGTTCTAGCGATAATAACTGCATTATATGGGTAATAATGCATGTTATATTGATAATAATATAAGTAATAAGTATAATTATTACAGTTCTAGCGATAATAACTGCATTATATGGGTAATAATGCATGTTACATTGATAATATTGGGAGTAATAAGTGTATTTATTATAGTTCTAGCGATAATAACTGCATAATATGGGTAATAATGCATGTTATATTTATAATAATATAAGTAATAAGTATAATTATTACAGTTCTAGCAATAATACCTCCATTATATGGGTAATAATGCATGTTATATTGATGATAATGAAAGTAATACGTATATTTATTATAGTTCTTGCGATAATAACTGCATAATATGGGTAATAATGCATATTATATTGAGAATAGTATAAGTAATAAGTATAATTATTACAGTTCTGGCGATAATAACTGCATTATATGGGTAACAATGCACGTGATATTGCTAATAGTATAAGTAATAAGTATAATTATTACAGTTCTAGCAATAATACCTCCATTATATGGGTGATAATGCATGTTATATTGATAATAATATAAGTAATAAGTATAATTATTACAGTTCTAGCGATAGTAACTGTATTATATGGGTAATAATGCACGTTATATTGCTAACAATATAAGTAATAAGTATAATTATTACAGTTCTAGCGATAATAACTGCATTATATGGGTAAAAATGCATGTTATATTGATAATATTGGGAGTAATAAGTATATTTATTATGGTTCTAGAGATAATAACTGCATAATATGGGTAATAATGCATGTTATATTGATGATAATGCAAGTAGTAAGTATATTTATTACAGTTCTAGCGATAATAACTGCATTATATGCGTAATAATGCATGTTATATTGATAACATCGGGAGTAATAAGTATAATTATTACAGTTCTAGCGATAATAATAGTAAAATATGGCTAATAGTACATGTTATACTGATAATAATAAAAGTAATAAGTATATTTATTATACTTCTGTCGATAATAACTGCATTATATGGGTAATAATGCATGTTGTATTGATAATATCGGGAGTAATAAGTATAATTAATACAGTTCTAGCGATAATAACTGCATTATATGGGTAATAATGGATGTTATATTGATAATATCGGGAGTAATAAGTATAATTATTACAGTTCTAGCGATAATACTAGTAAAATATGGGTAAGAGTGCCTGTTATATTGATAATAATGAAAGTAATAACTATATTTATTATACTTCTGTCGATAATAACTGCATTATATGGGTAATAATGCATGTTATATTGATAATAATATTAGTAATAAGTATAATTATTACAGTTCTAGCTATAATAACTCCATTATATGGGTAATAAAGCATGTTATATTGATAATAATAAAAGTAATAAGTATATTTATTACAGTTCTATCCAAAATAACTGCATAATATGGGTAATAATGCATGCTATATTGATGATAATATAACTAATAAGTATAATTATTACAGTTCTAGCGATGATAACTGCAATTTATGGGTAACGATGCACGTTATATTGCTAATAATATAAGTAATAAGTATAATTATTACCGTTCTAGCGATAATAACTGCATAATATGGGTAATAATGCTTGTTATATTGATAATAATATAAGTAATAAGTATAATTATTACAGTTCTAGCGATAATAACTGCATTATATGGGTAATAATGCACGTTATATTGCTAACAATATAAGTAATAAGTATAATTATTACAGTTCTAGCGATAATAACTGCATTATATGGGTCAAAATGCATGTTATATTGATAATATTGGGAGTAATAAGTATATTTATTATGGTTCTAGAGATAATAACTGCATAATATGGGTATTAATGCATGTTATATTGAGAATAATATAAGTAATAAGTATAATTATTACAGTTCTAGCGATAATAACTGCATTATATGGGTAATAATGCATGTTATATTGATAATATCGGGAGTAATAAGTATAATTACTATAGTTCTAGCGATAATAATAGTAAAATATGGCAAATAGTGCATGTTATATTGATAATAATAAAAGTAATAAGTATATTTATTACAGTTCTATCGATAATAACTGCATAATATGGGTAATAATGCATGTTATATTGATGATAATAAAAGAATACGTATATTTATTATAGTTCTAGCGATAATAACTGCATAATATGGGTAATAATGCATGTTATATTGATAATAATATATGTAATAAGTATAATTATTACAGTTCTAGCGATAATAACTGCATTATATGGGTAATAATGCACGTTATATTGCTAGTAGTATAAGTAATAAGTATAATTATTACAGTTCTAGCGATAATAACTGCATAATATGGGTAATAATGCACGTTATATTGCTAATAATATAAGTAATGAGTACAATTATTACATTTCTAGCGATAATAACTGCATTATATGGGTAATAATGCACGTTATATTGCTAATAATATAAGTAATAAGTATAATTATTACAGTTCTAGCGATAATAACTGCATTATATGGGTAATAATGCATGTTACATTGATAATATTGGGAGTAATAAGTGTATTTATTATAGTTCTAGCGATAATAACTGCATAATATGGGTAATAATGCATGTTATATTGAGAATAATATAAGTAATAAGTATAATTATTACAGTTCTGGCGATAATAACTGCATTATATGGGTAATAATGCACGTTATATTGCTAATAGTATAAGTAATAAGTATAATTATTACAGTTCTAGCGATAATACCTCCATTATATGGGTAATAATGCATGTTATATTGATAATGATATAAGTAATAAGTATAATTATTACAGTTCTAGCGATATTAACTGCATAATATGGGTAATAATGCACGTTATATTGCTAATAATATAAGTAATGAGTACAATTATTACATTTCTAGCGATAATAACTGCATTATATGGGTAATAATGCACGTTATATTGCTAATAATATAAGTAATAAGTATAATTATTACAGTTCTAGCGATAATAACTGCATTATATGGGTAATAATGCATGTTACATTGATAATACTGGGAGTAATAAGTGTATTTATTATAGTTCTAGCGATAATAACTGCATAATATGGGTAATAATGCATGTTATATTGAGAATAATATAAGTAATAAGTATAATTATTACAGTTCTGGCGATAATAACTGCATTATATGGGTAATAATGCACGTTATATTGCTAATAGTATAAGTAATAAGTATAATTATTACAGTTCTAGCGATAATACCTCCATTATATGGGTAATAATGCATGTTATATTGATAATGATATAAGCAATAAGTATAATTATTACAGTTCTAGCGATAATAACTACATAATATGGGTAATAATGCACGTTATATTGCTAATAATATAAGAAATGAGTACAATTACTACAGTTCTAGCGATAATAACTGCATTATATGGGTAATAATGCATGATATATTGATAATAACATAAGTAATAAGTATAATTATTACAGTTCTAGCGATAATAACTGCATTATATGGGTAATAATGCATGTTATATTGATAATATCGGGAGTAATAGGTATAATTATTATAGTTCTAGCGATAATAATAGTAAAATATGGCAAATAGTGCATGTTATATTGATAATAATAAAAGTAATAAGTATATTTATTACAGTTCTATCGATAATAACTGCATAATATGGGTAATAATGCATGTTATATTGATGATAATAAAAGTAATACGTATATTTATTATAGTTCTAGCGATAATAACTGCATAATATGGGTAATAATGCATGTTATATTGATAATAATATAAGTAATAAGTATAATTATTACAGTTCTAGCGATAATAACTGCATTATATGGGTAATAATGCACGTTATATTGCTAGTAGTATAAGTAATAAGTATAATTATTACAGTTCTAGCGATAATAACTGCATAATATGGGTAATAATGCACGTTATATTGCTAATAATATAAGTAATGAGTACAATTATTACATTTCTAGCGATAATAACTGCATTATATGGGTAATAATGCACGTTATATTGCTAATAATATAAGTAATAAGTATAATTATTACAGTTCTAGCGATAATAACTGCATTATATGGGTAATAATGCATGTTACATTGATAATATTGGGAGTAATAAGTGTATTTATTATAGTTCTAGCGATAATAACTGCATAATATGGGTAATAAGGCATGTTATATTTATAATAATATAAGTAATAAGTATAATTATTACAGTTCTAGCAATAATACCTCCATTATATGGGTAATAATGCATGTTATATTGATGATAATGAAAGTAATACGTATATTTATTATAGTTCTTGCGATAATAACTGCATAATATGGGTAATAATGCATATTATATTGAGAATAGTATAAGTAATAAGTATAATTATTACAGTTCTGGCGATAATAACTGCATTATATGGGTAACAATGCACGTGATATTGCTAATAGTATAAGTAATAAGTATAATTATTACAGTTCTAGCAATAATACCTCCATTATATGGGTGATAATGCATGTTATATTGATAATAATATAAGTAATAAGTATAATTATTACCGTTCTAGCGATAATAACTGCATAATATGGGTAATAATGCTTGTTATATTGATAATAATATAAGTAATAAGTATAATTATTACAGTTCTAGCGATAATAACTGCATTATATGGGTAATAATGCACGTTATATTGCTAACAATATAAGTAATAAGTATAATTATTACAGTTCTAGCGATAATAACTGCATTATATGGGTCAAAATGCATGTTATATTGATAATATTGGGAGTAATAAGTATATTTATTATGGTTCTAGAGATAATAACTGCATAATATGGGTAATAATGCATGTTATATTGATAATAATGTAAGTAATAAGTATAATTATTACAGTTCTAGCAATAATACCTCCATTATATGGGTAATAATGCATGTTATATTGATGATAATGATAGTGATACGTATATTTATTATAGTTCCTGCGATAATAACTGCATCATATGGGTAATAATGCATGTTATATTGAGAATAAAATAAGTAATAAGTATAATTATTACAGTTCTGGCGATAATAACTGCATTATATGGGTAACAATGCACGTTACATTGCTAATAGTATAAGTAATAAGTATAATTATTTCAGTTCTAGCAATAATACCTCCATTATATGGGTAATAATGCATGTTATATTGATAATAATATAAGTAATAAGTATAATTATTACAGTTCTAGCGATAATAACTGCATTATATGGGTAATAATGCATGTTATATTGATAATATTGGGAGTAATAAGTATATTTATTATGGTTCTAGAGATAATACCTCCATTATATGGGTAATAATGCATGTTATATTGATAATAATATAAGTAATAAGTATAATTATTACAGTTCTAGCGATAATAACTGCATTATATGGGTAATAATGCACGTTATATTGCTAACAATATAAGTAATAAGTATAATTATTACAGTTCTAGCGATAATAACTGCATTATATGGGTAATAATGCATGTTACATTGATAATATTGGGAGTAATAAGTGTATTTATTATAGTTCTAGCGATAATAACTGCATAATATGGGTAATAATGCATGTTATATTGAGAATAATATAAGTAATAAGTATAATTATTACAGTTCTGGCGATAATAACTGCATTATATGGGTAATAATGCACGTTATATTGCTAATAGTATAAGTAATAAGTATAATTATTACAGTTCTAGCGATAATACCTCCATTATATGGGTAATAATGCATGTTATATTGATAATGATATAAGTAATAAGTATAATTATTACAGTTCTAGCGATATTAACTGCATAATATGGGTAATAATGCACGTTATATTGCTAATAATATAAGTAATGAGTACAATTATTACATTTCTAGCGATAATAACTGCATTATATGGGTAATAATGCACGTTATATTGCTAATAATATAAGTAATAAGTATAATTATTACAGTTCTAGCGATAATAACTGCATTATATGGGTAATAATGCATGTTACATTGATAATACTGGGAGTAATAAGTGTATTTATTATAGTTCTAGCGATAATAACTGCATAATATGGGTAATAATGCATGTTATATTGAGAATAATATAAGTAATAAGTATAATTATTACAGTTCTGGCGATAATAACTGCATTATATGGGTAATAATGCACGTTATATTGCTAATAGTATAAGTAATAAGTATAATTATTACAGTTCTAGCGATAATACCTCCATTATATGGGTAATAATGCATGTTATATTGATAATGATATAAGCAATAAGTATAATTATTACAGTTCTAGCGATAATAACTACATAATATGGGTAATAATGCACGTTATATTGCTAATAATATAAGAAATGAGTACAATTACTACAGTTCTAGCGATAATAACTGCATTATATGGGTAATAATGCATGATATATTGATAATAACATAAGTAATAAGTATAATTATTACAGTTCTAGCGATAATAACTGCATTATATGGGTAATAATGCATGTTATATTGATAATATCGGGAGTAATAGGTATAATTATTATAGTTCTAGCGATAATAATAGTAAAATATGGCAAATAGTGCATGTTATATTGATAATAATAAAAGTAATAAGTATATTTATTACAGTTCTATCGATAATAACTGCATAATATGGGTAATAATGCATGTTATATTGATGATAATAAAAGTAATACGTATATTTATTATAGTTCTAGCGATAATAACTGCATAATATGGGTAATAATGCATGTTATATTGATAATAATATAAGTAATAAGTATAATTATTACAGTTCTAGCGATAATAACTGCATTATATGGGTAATAATGCACGTTATATTGCTAGTAGTATAAGTAATAAGTATAATTATTACAGTTCTAGCGATAATAACTGCATAATATGGGTAATAATGCACGTTATATTGCTAATAATATAAGTAATGAGTACAATTATTACATTTCTAGCGATAATAACTGCATTATATGGGTAATAATGCACGTTATATTGCTAATAATATAAGTAATAAGTATAATTATTACAGTTCTAGCGATAATAACTGCATTATATGGGTAATAATGCATGTTACATTGATAATATTGGGAGTAATAAGTGTATTTATTATAGTTCTAGCGATAATAACTGCATAATATGGGTAATAAGGCATGTTATATTTATAATAATATAAGTAATAAGTATAATTATTACAGTTCTAGCAATAATACCTCCATTATATGGGTAATAATGCATGTTATATTGATGATAATGAAAGTAATACGTATATTTATTATAGTTCTTGCGATAATAACTGCATAATATGGGTAATAATGCATATTATATTGAGAATAGTATAAGTAATAAGTATAATTATTACAGTTCTGGCGATAATAACTGCATTATATGGGTAACAATGCACGTGATATTGCTAATAGTATAAGTAATAAGTATAATTATTACAGTTCTAGCAATAATACCTCCATTATATGGGTGATAATGCATGTTATATTGATAATAATATAAGTAATAAGTATAATTATTACCGTTCTAGCGATAATAACTGCATAATATGGGTAATAATGCTTGTTATATTGATAATAATATAAGTAATAAGTATAATTATTACAGTTCTAGCGATAATAACTGCATTATATGGGTAATAATGCACGTTATATTGCTAACAATATAAGTAATAAGTATAATTATTACAGTTCTAGCGATAATAACTGCATTATATGGGTCAAAATGCATGTTATATTGATAATATTGGGAGTAATAAGTATATTTATTATGGTTCTAGAGATAATAACTGCATAATATGGGTAATAATGCATGTTATATTGATAATAATGTAAGTAATAAGTATAATTATTACAGTTCTAGCAATAATACCTCCATTATATGGGTAATAATGCATGTTATATTGATGATAATGATAGTGATACGTATATTTATTATAGTTCCTGCGATAATAACTGCATCATATGGGTAATAATGCATGTTATATTGAGAATAAAATAAGTAATAAGTATAATTATTACAGTTCTGGTGATAATAACTGCATTATATGGGTAACAATGCACGTTACATTGCTAATAGTATAAGTAATAAGTATAATTATTTCAGTTCTAGCAATAATACCTCCATTATATGGGTAATAATGCATGTTATATTGATAATAATATAAGTAATAAGTATAATTATTACAGTTCTAGCGATAATAACTGCATTATATGGGTAATAATGCATGTTATATTGATAATATTGGGAGTAATAAGTATATTTATTATGGTTCTAGAGATAATACCTCCATTATATGGGTAATAATGCATGTTATATTGATAATAATATAAGTAATAAGTATAATTATTACAGTTCTAGCGATAATAACTGCATTATATGGGTAATAATGCACGTTATATTGCTAACAATATAAGTAATAAGTATAATTATTACAGTTCTAGCGATAATAACTGCATTATATGGGTCAAAATGCATGTTATATTGATAATATTGGGAGTAATAAGTATATTTATTATGGTTCTAGAGATAATAACTGCATAATATGGGTAATAATGCATGTTATATTGATAATAATGTAAGTAATAAGTATAATTATTACAGTTCTAGCAATAATACCTCCATTATATGGGTAATAATGCATGTTATATTGATGATAATGATAGTGATACGTATATTTATTATAGTTCCTGCGATAATAACTGCATCATATGGGTAATAATGCATGTTATATTGAGAATAAAATAAGTAATAAGTATAATTATTACAGTTCTGGCGATAATAACTGCATTATATGGGTAACAATGCACGTTACATTGCTAATAGTATAAGTAATAAGTATAATTATTTCAGTTCTAGCAATAATACCTCCATTATATGGGTAATAATGCATGTTATATTGATAATAATATAAGTAATAAGTATAATTATTACAGTTCTAGCGATAATAACTGCATTATATGGGTAATAATGCATGTTATATTGATAATATTGGGAGTAATAAGTATATTTATTATGGTTCTAGAGATAATACCTCCATTATATGGGTAATAATGCATGTTATATTGATAATAATATAAGTAATAAGTATAATTATTACAGTTCTAGCGATAATAACTGCATTATATGGGTAATAATGCACGTTATATTGCTAATAATATAAGTAATAAGTATAATTATTACAGTTCTAGCGATAATAACTGCATTATATGCGTAATAATGCACGTTATATTGCTAATAATATAAGTAATAAGTATAATTATTACAGTTCTAGCGATAATAACTGCATTATATGGGTAATAATGCATGTTATATTGATAATAATATAAGTAATAAGTATAATTATTACAGTTCTAGCGATAATAACTGCATTATATGGGTAACAATGCATGTTACATTGATAATATTGGGAGTAATAAGTGTATTTATTATAGTTCTAGCGATAATAACTGCATAATATGGGTAATAATGCATGTTATATTTATAATAATATAAGCAATAAGTATAATTATTACCGTTCTAGCAATAATACCTCCATTATATGGGTAATAATGCATGTTATATTGATGATAATGAAAGTAATACGTATATTTATTATAGTTCTTGCGATAATAACTGCATAATATGGGTAATAATGCATATTATATTGAGAATAGTATAAGTAATAAGTATAATTATTACAGTTCTGGCGATAATAACTGCATTATATGGGTAACAATGCACGTGATATTGCTAATAGTATAAGTAATAAGTATAATTATTACAGTTCTAGCAATAATACCTCCATTATATGGGTGATAATGCATGTTATATTGATAATAATATAAGTAATAAGTATAATTATTACAGTTCTAGCGATAATAACTGTATTATATGGGTAATAATGCACGTTATATTGCTAACAATATAAGTAATAAGTATAATTATTACAGTTCTAGCGATAATAACTGCATTATATGGGTAAAAATGCATGTTATATTGATAATATTGGGAGTAATAAGTATATTTATTATGGTTCTAGAGATAATAACTGCATAATATGGGTAATAATGCATGTTATATTGATGATAATGCAAGTAGTAAGTATATTTATTACAGTTCTAGCGATAATAACTGCATTATATGCGTAATAATGCATGTTATATTGATAACATCGGGAGTAATAAGTATAATTATTACAGTTCTAGCGATAATAATAGTAAAATATGGCTAATAGTACATGTTATACTGATAATAATAAAAGTAATAAGTATATTTATTATACTTCTGTCGATAATAACTGCATTATATGGGTAATAATGCATGTTGTATTGATAATATCGGGAGTAATAAGTATAATTAATACAGTTCTAGCGATAATAACTGCATTATATGGGTAATAATGGATGTTATATTGATAATATCGGGAGTAATAAGTATAATTATTACAGTTCTAGCGATAATACTAGTAAAATATGGGTAAGAGTGCCTGTTATATTGATAATAATGAAAGTAATAACTATATTTATTATACTTCTGTCGATAATAACTGCATTATATGGGTAATAATGCATGTTATATTGATAATAATATTAGTAATAAGTATAATTATTACAGTTCTAGCTATAATAACTCCATTATATGGGTAATAAAGCATGTTATATTGATAATAATAAAAGTAATAAGTATATTTATTACAGTTCTATCCAAAATAACTGCATAATATGGGTAATAATGCATGCTATATTGATGATAATATAACTAATAAGTATAATTATTACAGTTCTAGCGATGATAACTGCAATTTATGGGTAACGATGCACGTTATATTGCTAATAATATAAGTAATAAGTATAATTATTACCGTTCTAGCGATAATAACTGCATAATATGGGTAATAATGCTTGTTATATTGATAATAATATAAGTAATAAGTATAATTATTACAGTTCTAGCGATAATAACTGCATTATATGGGTAATAATGCACGTTATATTGCTAACAATATAAGTAATAAGTATAATTATTACAGTTCTAGCGATAATAACTGCATTATATGGGTCAAAATGCATGTTATATTGATAATATTGGGAGTAATAAGTATATTTATTATGGTTCTAGAGATAATAACTGCATAATATGGGTAATAATGCATGTTATATTGAGAATAAAATAAGTAATAAGTATAATTATTACAGTTCTGGCGATAATAACTGCATTATATGGGTAACAATGCACGTTACATTGCTAATAGTATAAGTAATAAGTATAATTATTTCAGTTCTAGCAATAATACCTCCATTATATGGGTAATAATGCATGTTATATTGATAATAATATAAGTAATAAGTATAATTATTACAGTTCTAGCGATAATAACTGCATTATATGGGTAATAATGCATGTTATATTGATAATATTGGGAGTAATAAGTATATTTATTATGGTTCTAGAGATAATAACTGCATAATATGGGTAATAATGCATGTTATATTGATAATAATGTAAGTAATAAGTATAATTATTACAGTTCTAGCAATAATACCTCCATTATATGGGTAATAATGCATGTTATATTGATGATAATGATAGTGATACGTATATTTATTATAGTTCCTGCGATAATAACTGCATCATATGGGTAATAATGCATGTTATATTGAGAATAAAATAAGTAATAAGTATAATTATTACAGTTCTGGCGATAATAACTGCATTATATGGGTAACAATGCACGTTACATTGCTAATAGTATAAGTAATAAGTATAATTATTTCAGTTCTAGCAATAATACCTCCATTATATGGGTAATAATGCATGTTATATTGATAATAATATAAGTAATAAGTATAATTATTACAGTTCTAGCGATAATAACTGCATTATATGGGTAATAATGCATGTTATATTGATAATATTGGGAGTAATAAGTATATTTATTATGGTTCTAGAGATAATACCTCCATTATATGGGTAATAATGCATGTTATATTGATAATAATATAAGTAATAAGTATAATTATTACAGTTCTAGCGATAATAACTGCATTATATGGGTAATAATGCACGTTATATTGCTAATAATATAAGTAATAAGTATAATTATTACAGTTCTAGCGATAATAACTGCATTATATGGGTAATAATGCATGTTATATTGATAATATCGGGTGTAATAAGTATAATTATTACAGTTCTAGCGATAATAACTGCATTATATGGGTAATAATGCATGTTATATTGATAATATCGGGAGTAATAAGTACAATTATTATAGTTCTAGCGATAATAATAGTAAAATATGGCAAATAGTGCATGTTATATTGATAATAATAAAAGTAATAAGTATATTTATTACAGTTCTATCGATAATAACTGCACAATATGGGTAATAATGCATGTTATATTGAAGATAATAAAAGTAATACGTATATTTATTATAGTTCTAGCGATAATAACTGCATAATATGGGTAATAATGCATGTTATATTGATAATAATATAAGTAATAACTATAATTATTACAGTTCTAGCGATAATAACTGCATTATATGGGTAATAATGCACGTTATATTGCTGACAATATAAGTAATAAGTATAATTATTACAGTTCTAGCGATAATAACTGCATTATATGGGTAAAAATGCATGTTATATTGATAATGTTGGGAGTAATAAATATATTTATTATGGTTCTAGAGATAATAACTGCATAATATGGGTAATAATGCATGTTATATTGATAATAATATAAGTAATAAGTATAATTATTACAGTTCTAACGATAATACCTCCATTATATGGGTAATAATGCATGTTATATTGATGATAATGAAAGTAATACGTATATTTGTTATAGTTCTTGCGATAATAACTGCATAATATGGGTAATAATGCATGTTATATTGAGAATAGTATAAGTAATAAGTATAATTATTACAGTTCTGGCGATAATAACTGCACTATATGGGTAACAATGCACGTGATATTGCTAATAGTATAAGTAATAAGTATAATTATTACAGTTCTAGCAATAATACCTCCATTATATGGGTGATAATGCATGTTATATTGATAATAATATAAGTAATAAGTATAATTATTACAGTTCTAGCGATAATAACTGCATTATATGGGTAATAATGCATGTTACATTGATAATATTGGGAGTAATAAGTGTATTTATGGTAGTTCTAGCGATAATAACTGCATAATATGGGTAATAATGCATGTTATATTGATAATAATGTAAGTAATAAGTATAATTATTACAGTTCTAGCAATAATACCTCCATTATATGGGTAATAATGCATGTTATATTGATGATAATGATAGTGATACGTATATTTATTATAGTTCCTGCGATAATAACTGCATCATATGGGTAATAATGCATGTTATATTGAGAATAAAATAAGTAATAAGTATAATTATTACAGTTCTGGCGATAATAACTGCATTATATGGGTAACAATGCACGTTACATTGCTAATAGTATAAGTAATAAGTATAATTATTTCAGTTCTAGCAATAATACCTCCATTATATGGGTAATAATGCATGTTATATTGATAATAATATAAGTAATAAGTATAATTATTACAGTTCTAGCGATAATAACTGCATTATATGGGTAATAATGCATGTTATATTGATAATATTGGGAGTAATAAGTATATTTATTATGGTTCTAGAGATAATACCTCCATTATATGGGTAATAATGCATGTTATATTGATAATAATATAAGTAATAAGTATAATTATTACAGTTCTAGCGATAATAACTGCATTATATGGGTAATAATGCACGTTATATTGCTAATAATATAAGTAATAAGTATAATTATTACAGTTCTAGCGATAATAACTGCATTATATGGGTAATAATGCATGTTATATTGATAATATCGGGTGTAATAAGTATAATTATTACAGTTCTAGCGATAATAACTGCATTATATGGGTAATAATGCATGTTATATTGATAATATCGGGAGTAATAAGTATAATTATTATAGTTCTAGCGATAATAATAGTAAAATATGGCAAATAGTGCATGTTATATTGATAATAATAAAAGTAATAAGTATATTTATTACAGTTCTATCGATAATAACTGCATAATATGGGTAATAATGCATGTTATATTGAAGATAATAAAAGTAATACGTATATTTATTATAGTTCTAGCGATAATAACTGCATAATATGGCTAATAATGCATGTTATATTGATAATAATATAAGTAATAACTATAATTATTACAGTTCTAGCGATAATAACTGCATTATATGGGTAATAATGCACGTTATATTGCTAGTAGTATAAGTAATAAGTATAATTATTACAGTTCTAGCGATAATAACTGCATAATATGGGTAATAATGCACGTTATATTGCTAATAATATAAGTAATGAGTACAATTATTACATTTCTAGCGATAATAACTGCATTATATGGGTAATAATGCACGTTATATTGCTAATAATATAAGTAATAAGTATAATTATTACAGTTCTAGCGATAATAACTGCATTATATGGGTAATAATGCATGTTACATTGATAATATTGGGAGTAATAAGTGTATTTATTATAGTTCTAGCGATAATAACTGCATAATATGGGTAATAATGCATGTTATATTTATAATAATATAAGTAATAAGTATAATTATTACAGTTCTAACGATAATACCTCCATTATATGGGTAATAATGCATGTTATATTGATGATAATGAAAGTAATACGTATATTTGTTATAGTTCTTGCGATAATAACTGCATAATATGGGTAATAATGCATGTTATATTGAGAATAGTATAAGTAATAAGTATAATTATTACAGTTCTGGCGATAATAACTGCACTATATGGGTAACAATGCACGTGATATTGCTAATAGTATAAGTAATAAGTATAATTATTACAGTTCTAGCAATAATACCTCCATTATATGGGTGATAATGCATGTTATATTGATAATAATATAAGTAATAAGTATAATTATTACAGTTCTAGCGATAATAACTGCATTATATGGGTAATAATGCATGTTACATTGATAATATTGGGAGTAATAAGTGTATTTATGGTAGTTCTAGCGATAATAACTGCATAATATGGGTAATAATGCATGTTATATTGATAATAATGTAAGTAATAAGTATAATTATTACAGTTCTAGCAATAATACCTCCATTATATGGGTAATAATGCATGTTATATTGATGATAATGATAGTGATACGTATATTTATTATAGTTCCTGCGATAATAACTGCATCATATGGGTAATAATGCATGTTATATTGAGAATAAAATAAGTAATAAGTATAATTATTACAGTTCTGGCGATAATAACTGCATTATATGGGTAACAATGCACGTTACATTGCTAATAGTATAAGTAATAAGTATAATTATTTCAGTTCTAGCAATAATACCTCCATTATATGGGTAATAATGCATGTTATATTGATAATAATATAAGTAATAAGTATAATTATTACAGTTCTAGCGATAATAACTGCATTATATGGGTAATAATGCATGTTATATTGATAATATTGGGAGTAATAAGTATATTTATTATGGTTCTAGAGATAATACCTCCATTATATGGGTAATAATGCATGTTATATTGATAATAATATAAGTAATAAGTATAATTATTACAGTTCTAGCGATAATAACTGCATTATATGGGTAATAATGCACGTTATATTGCTAATAATATAAGTAATAAGTATAATTATTACAGTTCTAGCGATAATAACTGCATTATATGGGTAATAATGCATGTTATATTGATAATATCGGGTGTAATAAGTATAATTATTACAGTTCTAGCGATAATAACTGCATTATATGGGTAATAATGCATGTTATATTGATAATATCGGGAGTAATAAGTATAATTATTATAGTTCTAGCGATAATAATAGTAAAATATGGCAAATAGTGCATGTTATATTGATAATAATAAAAGTAATAAGTATATTTATTACAGTTCTATCGATAATAACTGCATAATATGGGTAATAATGCATGTTATATTGAAGATAATAAAAGTAATACGTATATTTATTATAGTTCTAGCGATAATAACTGCATAATATGGCTAATAATGCATGTTATATTGATAATAATATAAGTAATAACTATAATTATTACAGTTCTAGCGATAATAACTGCATTATATGGGTAATAATGCACGTTATATTGCTAGTAGTATAAGTAATAAGTATAATTATTACAGTTCTAGCGATAATAACTGCATAATATGGGTAATAATGCACGTTATATTGCTAATAATATAAGTAATGAGTACAATTATTACATTTCTAGCGATAATAACTGCATTATATGGGTAATAATGCACGTTATATTGCTAATAATATAAGTAATAAGTATAATTATTACAGTTCTAGCGATAATAACTGCATTATATGGGTAATAATGCATGTTACATTGATAATATTGGGAGTAATAAGTGTATTTATTATAGTTCTAGCGATAATAACTGCATAATATGGGTAATAATGCATGTTATATTTATAATAATATAAGTAATAAGTATAATTATTACAGTTCTAGCAATAATACCTCCATTATATGGGTAATAATGCATGTTATATTGATGATAATGAAAGTAATACGTATATTTATTATAGTTCTTGCGATAATAACTGCATAATATGGGTAAGAATGCATGTTATATTGAGAATAGTATAAGTAATAAGTATAATTATTACAGTTCTGGCGATAATAACTGCATTATATGGGTAACAATGCACGTGATATTGCTAATAGTATAAGTAATAAGTATAATTATTACAGTTCTAGCAATAATACCTCCATTATATGGGTGATAATGCATGTTATATTGATAATAATATAAGTAATAAGTATAATTATTACAGTTCTAGCGATAATAACTGTATTATATGGGTAATAATGCACGTTATATTGCTAACAATATAAGTAATAAGTATAATTATTACAGTTCTAGCGATAATAACTGCATTATATGGGTAAAAATGCATGTTATATTGATAATATTGGGAGTAATAAGTATATTTATTATGGTTCTAGAGATAATAACTGCATAATATGGGTAATAATGCATGTTATATTGATAATAATATAAGTAATAAGTATAATTATTACAGTTCTAGCGATAATACCTCCATTATATGGGTAATAATGCATGTTATATTGATGATAATGAAAGTAATACGTATATTTATTATAGTTCTTGCGATAATAACTGCATAATATGGGTAATAATGCATGTTATATTGAGAATAATATAAGTAATAAGTATAATGATTACAGTTCTGGCGATAATAACTGCATTATATGGGTAATAATGCACGTTATATTGCTAATAGTATAAGTAATAAGTATAATTATTACAGTTCTTGCGATAATACCTCCATTATATGGGTAATAATGCATGTTATATTGATAATAATATAAGTAATAAGTATAATTATTACAGTTCTAGCAATAATAACTGCATTATATGGGTAATAATGCACGTTATATTGCTAATAATATAAGTAATAAGTATAATTATTACAGTTCTAGCGATAATAACTGCATTATATGGGTAATAATGCATGTTATATTGATAATAATATAAGTAATAAGTATAATTATTACAGTTCTAGCGATAATAACTGCATTATATGGGTAATAGTGCATGTTACATTGATAATATTGGGAGTAATAAGTGTATTTATGATAGTTCTAGCGATAATAACTGCATAATATGGGTAATAATGCATGTTATATTGATAATAATATAAGTAATAAGTATAATTATTACAGTTCTAGCAATAATACCTCCATTATATGGGTAATAATGCATGTTATATTGATGATAATGATAGTGATACGTATATTTATTATAGGTCTTGCGATAATAACTGCATCATATGGGTAATAATGCATGTTATATTGAGAATAATATAAGTAATAAGTATAATTATTACAGTTCTGGCGATAATAACTGCATTATATGGGTAACAATGCACGTTACATTGCTAATAGTATAAGTAATAAGTATAATTATTACAGTTCTAGCGATAATAACTGTATTATATGGGTAATAATGCACGTTATATTGCTAACAATATAAGTAATAAGTATAATTATTACAGTTCTAGCGATAATAACTGCATTATATGGGTAATAATGCATGTTATATTGATAATAATATAAGTAATAAGTATAATTATTACAGTTCTAGCGATAATAACTGCATTATATGGGTAATAATGCATGTTACATTGATAATATTGGGAGTAATAAGTATATTTATTATGGTTCTAGAGATAATACCTCCATTATATGGGTAATAATGCATGTTATATTGATAATAATATAAGTAATAAGTATAATTATTACAGTTCTGGCGATAATAACTGCATTATATGGGTAATAATGCACGTTATATTGCTAATAATATAAGTAATAAGTATAATTATTACAGTTCTAGCGATAATAACTGCATTATATGGGTAATAATGCATGTTATATTGATAATATCGGGTGTAATAAGTATAATTATTACAGTTCTAGCGATAATAACTGCATTATATGGGTAATAATGCATGTTATATTGATAATATCGGGAGTAATAAGTATAATTATTATAGTTCTAGCGATAATAATAGTAAAATATGGCAAATAGTGCATGTTATATTGATAATAATAAAAGTAATAAGTATATTTATTACAGTTCTATCGATAATAACTGCATAATATGGGTAATAATGCATGTTATATTGAAGATAATAAAAGTAATACGTATATTTATTATAGTTCTAGCGATAATAACTGCATAATATGGGTAATAATGCATGTTATATTGATAATAATATAAGTAATAACTATAATTATTACAGTTCTAGCGATAATAACTGCATTATATGGGTAATAATGCACGTTATATTGCTAGTAGTATAAGTAATAAGTATAATTATTACAGTTCTAGCGATAATAACTGCATAATATGGGTAATAATGCACGTTATATTGCTAATAATATAAGTAATGAGTACAATTATTACATTTCTAGCGATAATAACTGCATTATATGGGTAATAATGCACGTTATATTGCTAATAATATAAGTAATAAGTATAATTATTACAGTTCTAGCGATAATAACTGCATTATATGGGTAATAATGCATGTTACATTGATAATATTGGGAGTAATAAGTGTATTTATTATAGTTCTAGCGATAATAACTGCATAATATGGGTAATAATGCATGTTATATTTATAATAATATAAGTAATAAGTATAATTATTACAGTTCTAGCAATAATACCTCCATTATATGGGTAATAATGCATGTTATATTGATGATAATGAAAGTAATACGTATATTTATTATAGTTCTTGCGATAATAACTGCATAATATGGGTAAGAATGCATGTTATATTGAGAATAGTATAAGTAATAAGTATAATTATTACAGTTCTGGCGATAATAACTGCATTATATGGGTAACAATGCACGTGATATTGCTAATAGTATAAGTAATAAGTATAATTATTACAGTTCTAGCAATAATACCTCCATTATATGGGTGATAATGCATGTTATATTGATAATAATATAAGTAATAAGTATAATTATTACAGTTCTAGCGATAATAACTGTATTATATGGGTAATAATGCACGTTATATTGCTAACAATATAAGTAATAAGTATAATTATTACAGTTCTAGCGATAATAACTGCATTATATGGGTAAAAATGCATGTTATATTGATAATATTGGGAGTAATAAGTATATTTATTATGGTTCTAGAGATAATAACTGCATAATATGGGTAATAATGCATGTTATATTGATAATAATATAAGTAATAAGTATAATTATTACAGTTCTAGCGATAATACCTCCATTATATGGGTAATAATGCATGTTGTATTGATGATAATGAAAGTAATACGTATATTTATTATAGTTCTTGCGATAATAACTGCATAATATGGGTAATAATGCATGTTATATTGAGAATAATATAAGTAATAAGTATAATGATTACAGTTCTGGCGGTAATAACTGCATTATATGGGTAATAATGCACGTTATATTGCTAATAGTATAAGTAATAAGTATAATTATTACAGTTCTTGCGATAATACCTCCATTATATGGGTAATAATGCATGTTATATTGATAATAATATAAGTAATAAGTATAATTATTACAGTTCTAGCAATAATAACTGCATTATATGGGTAATAATGCACGTTATATTGCTAATAATATAAGTAATAAGTATAATTATTACAGTTCTAGCGATAATAACTGCATTATATGGGTAATAATGCATGTTATATTGATAATAATATAAGTAATAAGTATAATTATTACAGTTCTAGCGATAATAACTGCATTATATGGGTAATAGTGCATGTTACATTGATAATATTGGGAGTAATAAGTGTATTTATGATAGTTCTAGCGATAATAACTGCATAATATCGGTAATAATGCATGTTATATTGATAATAATATAAGTAATAAGTATAATTATTACAGTTCTAGCAATAATACCTCCATTATATGGGTAATAATGCATGTTATATTGATGATAATGATAGTGATACGTATATTTATTATAGTTCTTGCGATAATAACTGCATCATATGGGTAATAATGCATGTTATATTGAGAATAATATAAGTAATAAGTATAATTATTACAATTCTGGCGATAATAACTGCATTATATGGGTAACAATGCACGTTACATTGCTAATAGTATAAGTAATAAGTATAATTATTACAGTTCTAGCAATAATACCTCCATTATATGGGTAATAATGCATGTTATATTGATGATAATGAAAGTGATACGTATATTTATTATAGTTCTTGCGATAATAACTGCATCATATGGGTAATAATGCATGTTATATTGAGAATAATATAAGTAATAAGTATAATTATTACAGTTCTGGCGATAATAACTGCATTATATGGGTAACAATGCACGTTATATTGCTAATAGTATAAGTAATAAGTATAATTATTACAGTTCTAGCAATAATACCTCCATTATATGGGTAATAATGCATGTTATATTGATAATAATATAAGTAATAAGTATAATTATTACAGTTCTAGCGATAATAACTGCATTACATGGGTAATAATGCATGTTATATTGATAATATTGGGAGTAATAAGTATATTTATTATGGTTCTAGAGATAATACCTCCATTATATGGGTAATAATGCATGTTATATTGATAATAATATAAGTAATAAGTATAATTATTACAGTTCTAGCAATAATAACTGCATTATATGGGTAATAATGCACGTTATATTGCTAATAATATAAGTAGTAAGTATAATTATTACAGTTCTAGCGATAATAACTGCATTATATGGGTAATAATGCATGTTATATTGATAATAATATAAGTAATAAGTATAATTATTACAGTTCTAGCGATAATAACTGCATTATATGGGTAATAGTGCATGTTACATTGATAATATTGGGAGTAATAAGTGTATTTATGATAGTTCTAGCGATAATAACTGCATAATATGGGTAATAATGCATGTTATATTGATAATAATATAAGTAATAAGTATAATTATTACAGTTCTAGCAATAATACCTCCATTATATGGGTAATAATGCATGTTATATTGATGATAATGATAGTGATACGTATATTTATTATAGTTCTTGCGATAATAACTGCATCATATGGGTAATAATGCATGTTATATTGAGAATAATATAAGTAATAAGTATAATTATTACAGTTCTGGCGATAATAACTGCATTATATGGGTAACAATGCACGTTACATTGCTAATAGTATAAGTAATAAGTATAATTATTACAGTTCTAGCAATAATACCTCCATTATATGGGTAATAATGCATGTTATATTGATAATAATATAAGTAATAAGTATAATTATTACAGTTCTAGCGATAATAACTGCATTACATGGGTAATAATGCATGTTATATTGATAATATTGGGAGTAATAAGTATATTTATTATGGTTCTAGAGATAATACCTCCATTATATGGGTAATAATGCATGTTATATTGGTAATAATATAAGTAATAAGTATAATTATTACAGTTCTAGCGATAATAACTGCATTATATGGGTAACAATGCACGTTATATTGCTAATAATATAAGTAATAAGTATAATTATTACAGTTCTAGCAATAATAACTGCATTATATGGGTAATAATGCATGTTATATTGATAATATCGGGAGTAATAAGTATAATTATTACAGTTCTAGCGATAATAACGGCATTATATGGGTAATAATGCATGTTATATTGATAATATCGGGAGTAATAAGAACAATTATTATAGTTCTAGCGATAATAATAGTAAAATATGGCAAATAGTGCCTGTTATATTGATAATAATAAAAGTAATAAGTATATTTATTACAGTTCTATCGATAATAACTGCATAATATGGGTAATAATGCATGTTATATTGAAGATAATAAAAGTAGTACGTATATTTATTATAGTTCTAGCGATAATAACTGCATAATATGGGTAATAATGCATGTTATATTGATAATAATATAAGTAATAAGTATAATTATTACAGTTCTAGCGATAATAACTGCATTATATGGGTAATAATGCACGTTATATTGCTGACAATATAAGTAATAAGTATAATTATTACAGTTCTAGCGATAATAACTGCATTATACGGGTAAAAATGCATGTTATATTGATAATGTTGGGAGTAATAAATATATTTATTATGGTTCTAGAGATAATAACTGCATAATATGGGTAATAATGCATGTTATATTGATAATAATAGAAGTAACAAATATATTTATTACAGTTCTATCGATAATAACTGCATAATATGGGTAATAATGCATGTTATATTGATGATAATAAAAGTAATACGTATATTTATTATAGTTCTAGCGATAATAACTGCATAATATGGGTAATAATGCATGTTATATTGATAATAATATAAGTAATAAGTATAATTATTACAGTTCTAGCGATAATAACTGCATTATATGGGTAATAATGCACGTTATATTGCTAATAATATAAGTAATAAGTATAATTATTACAGTTCTAGCGATAATAACTGCATTATATGGGTAATAATGCATGTTATATTGATAATAATATAAGTAATAAGTATAATTATTACAGTTCTAGCGATAATAACTGCATTATATGGGTAATAATGCACGTTATATTGCTAGTAGTATAAGTAATAAGTATAATTATTACAGTTCTAGCGATAATAACTGCATAATATGGGTAATAATGCACGTTATATTGCTAATAATATAAGTAATGAGTACAATTATTACAGTTCTAGCGATAATAACTGCATTATATGGGTAATAATGCACGTTATATTGCTAATAATATAAGTAATAAGTATAATTATTACAGTTCTAGCGATAATAACTGCATTATATGGGTAATAATGGATGTTATATTGATAATAATATAAGTAATAAGTATAATTATTACAGTTCTAACGATAATACCTCCATTATATGGGTAATAATGCATGTTATATTGATAATAATAGAAGTAACAAATATATTTATTACAGTTCTATCGATAATAACTGCATAATATGGGTAATAATGCATGTTATATTGATGATAATAGAAGTAATACGTATATTTATTATAGTTCTAGCGATAATAACTGCATAATATGGGTAATAATGCATGTTATATTGATAATAATATAAGTAATAAGTATAATTATTACAGTTCTAGCGATAATAACTGCATTATATGGGTAATAATGCACGTTATATTGCTAACAATATAAGTAATAAGTATAATTATTACAGTTCTAGCGATAATAACTGCATTATATGGGTAAAAATGCATGTTATATTGATAATATTGGGAGTAATAAGTACATTTATTATGGTTCTAGAGATAATAACTGCATAATATGGGTAATAATGCATGTTATATTGATAATAATATAAGTAATAAGTATAATTATTACAGTTCTAGCGATAATACCTCGATTATATGGGTAATAATGCATGTTATATTGATGATAATGAAAGTAATACGTATATTTATTATAGTTCTAGCGATAATAACTGCATAATATGGGTAATAATGCATGTTATATTGAGAATAATATAAGTAATAAGTATAATTATTACAGTTCTGGCGATAATAACTGCATTATATGGGTAATAATGCACGTTATATTGCTAATAGTATAAGTAATAAGTATAATTATTACAGTTCTTGCGATAATACCTCCATTATATGGGTAATAATGCATGTTATATTGATAATAATATAAGTAATAAGTATAATTATTACAGTTCTAGCGATAATAACTGCATTATATGGGTAATAATGCACGTTATATTGCTAATAATATAAGTAATAAGTATAATTATTACAGTTCTAGCGATAATAACTGCATTATATGGGTAATAATGCATGTTATATTGAAGATAATAAAAGTAATACGTATATTTATTATAGTTCTAGCGATAATAACTGCATAATATGGGTAATAATGCATGTTATATTGATAATAATATAAGTAATAAGTATAATTATTACAGTTCTAGCGATAATAACTGCATTATATGGGTAATAATGCACGTTATATTGCTAATAATATAAGTAATAAGTATAATTATTACAGTTCTAGCGATAATAACTGCATTATATGGGTAATAATGCATGTTATATTGATAATAATATAAGTAATAAGTATAATTATTACAGTTCTAGCGATAATAACTGCATTATATGGGTAATAATGCACGTTATATTGCTAGTAGTATAAGTAATAAGTATAACTATTACAGTTCTAGCGATAATAACTGCATAATATGGGTAATAATGCACGTTATATTGCTAATAATATAAGTAATGAGTACAATTATTACAGTTCTAGCGATAATAACTGCATTATATGGGTAATAATGCACGTTATATTGCTAATAATATAAGTAATAAGTATAATTATTACAGTTCTAGCGATAATAACTGCATTATATGGGTAATAATGCATGTTATATTGATAATAATATAAGTAATAAGTATAATTATTACAGTTCTAACGATAATACCTCCATTATATGGGTAATAATGCATGTTATATTGATAATAATAGAAGTAACAAATATATTTATTACAGTTCTATCGATAATAACTGCATAATATGGGTAATAATGCATGTTATATTGATGATAATAAAAGTAATACGTATATTTATTATAGTTCTAGCGATAATAACTGCATAATATGGGTAATAATGCATGTTATATTGATAATAATATAAGTAATAAGTATAATTATTACAGTTCTAGCGATAATAACTGCATTATATGGGTAATAATGCACGTTATATTGCTAACAATATAAGTAATAAGTATAATTATTACAGTTCTAGCGATAATAACTGCATTATATGGGTAAAAATGCATGTTATATTGATAATATTGGGAGTAATAAGTACATTTATTATGGTTCTAGAGATAATAACTGCATAATATGGGTAATAATGCATGTTATATTGATAATAATATAAGTAATAAGTATAATTATTACAGTTCTAGCGATAATACCTCGATTATATGGGTAATAATGCATGTTATATTGATGATAATGAAAGTAATACGTATATTTATTATAGTTCTAGCGATAATAACTGCATAATATGGGTAATAATGCATGTTATATTGAGAATAATATAAGTAATAAGTATAATTATTACAGTTCTGGCGATAATAACTGCATTATATGGGTAATAATGCACGTTATATTGCTAATAGTATAAGTAATAAGTATAATTATTACAGTTCTTGCGATAATACCTCCATTATATGGGTAATAATGCATGTTATATTGATAATAATATAAGTAATAAGTATAATTATTACAGTTCTAGCGATAATAACTGCATTATATGGGTAATAATGCACGTTATATTGCTAATAATATAAGTAATAAGTATAATTATTACTGTTCTAGCGATAATAACTGCATTATATGGGTAATAATGCATGTTATATTGATAATAATATAAGTAATAAGTATAATTATTACAGTTCTAGCGATAATAACTGCATTATATGGGTAATAATGCACGTTATATTGCTAGTAGTATAAGTAATATGTATAATTATTACAGTTCTAGCGATAATAACTGCATAATATGGGTAATAATGCACGTTATATTGCTAATAATATAAGTAATGAGTACAATTATTACAGTTCTAGCGATAATAACTGCATTATATGGGTAATAATGCACGTTATATTGCTAATAATATAAGTAATGAGTACAATTATTACAGTTCTAGCGATAATAACTGCATTATATGGGTAATAATGCATGTTATATTGATAATATCGGGAGTAATAAGTATAATTATTACAGTTCTAGCGATAATAACTGCATTATATGGGTAATAATGCATGTTATATTGATAATATCGGGAGTAATAAGTACAATTATTATAGTTCTAGCGATAATAATAGTAAAATATGGCAAATTGTGCATGTTATATTGATAATAATATAAGTAGTAAGTATAATTATTACAGTTCTAGCGATAATAACTGCATTATATGGGTAATAATGCACGTTATATTGCTAACAATATAAGTAATAAGTATAATTATTACAGTTCTAGCGATAATAACTGCATTATATGGGTAAAAATGCATGTTATATTGATAATATTGGGAGTAATAAGTATATTTATTATGGTTCTAGAGATAATAACTGCATAATATGGGTAATAATGGATGTTATATTGATAATAATATAAGTAATAAGTATAATTATTACAGTTCTAGCGATAATACCTCGATTATATGGGTAATAATGCATGTTATATTGATGATAATGAAAGTAATACGTATATTTATTATAGTTCTAGCGATAATAACTGCATAATATGGGTAATAATGCATGTTATATTGAGAATAATACAAGTAATAAGTATAATTATTACAGTTCTGGCGATAATAACTGCATTATATGGGTAATAATGCACGTTATATTGCTAATAGTATAAGTAATAAGTATAATTATTACAGTTCTTGCGATAATACCTCCATTATATGGGTAATAATGCATGTTATATTGATGATAATGAAAGTGATACGTATATTTATTATAGTTCTTGCGATAATAACTGCATCATATGGGTAATAATGCTTGTTATATTGAGAATAATATAAGTAATAAGTATAATTATTACAGTTCTCGCGATAATAACTGCATTATATGGGTAACAATGCACGTTATATTGCTAATAGTATAAGTAATAAGTATAATTATTACAGTTCTAGCAATAATACCTCCATTATATGGGTAATAATGCATGTTATATTGATAATAATATAAGTAATAAGTATAATTATTACAGTTCTAGCGATAATAACTGCATTACATGGGTAATAATGCATGTTATATTGATAATATTGGGAGTAATAAGTATATTTATTATGGTTCTAGAGATAATACCTCCATTATATGGGTAATAATGCATGTTATATTGGTAATAATATAAGTAATAAGTATAATTATTACAGTTCTAGCGATAATAACTGCATTATATGGGTAACAATGCACGTTATATTGCTAATAATATAAGTAATAAGTATAATTATTACAGTTCTAGCGATAATAACTGCATTATATGGGTAATAATGCATGTTATATTGATAATATCGGGAGTAATAAGTATAATTATTACAGTTCTAGCGATAATAACTGCATTATATGGGTAATAATGCATGTTATATTGATAATATCGGGAGTAATAAGTACAATTATTATAGTTCTAGCGATAATAATAGTAAAATATGGCAAATAGTGCCTGTTATATTGATAATAATAAAAGTAATAAGTATATTTATTACAGTTCTATCGATAATAACTGCATAATATGGGTAATAATGCATGTTATATTGAAGATAATAAAAGTAATACGTATATTTATTATAGTTCTAGCGATAATAACTGCATAATATGGGTAATAATGCATGTCATATTGATAATAATATAAGTAATAAGTATAATTATTACAGTTCTAGCGATAATAACTGCATTATATGGGTAATAATGCACGTTATATTGCTAATAGTATAAGTAATAAGTATAATTATTACAGTTCTTGCGATAATACCTCCATTATATGGGTAATAATGCATGTTATATTGATAATAATATAAGTAATAAGTATAATTATTACAGTTCTAGCGATAATAACTGCATTATATGGGTAATAATGCACGTTATATTGCTAATAATATAAGTAATAAGTATAATTATTACAGTTCTAGCGATAATAACTGCATTATATGGGTAATAATGCATGTTATATTGAAGATAATAAAAGTAATACGTATATTTATTATAGTTCTAGCGATAATAACTGCATAATATGGGTAATAATGCATGTTATATTGATAATAATATAAGTAATAAGTATAATTATTACAGTTCTAGCGATAATAACTGCATTATATGGGTAATAATGCACGTTATATTGCTAATAATATAAGTAATAAGTATAATTATTACAGTTCTAACGATAATACCTCCATTATATGGGTAATAATGCATGTTATATTGATAATAATAGAAGTAACAAATATATTTATTACAGTTCTATCGATAATAACTGCATAATATGGGTAATAATGCATGTTATATTGATGATAATAAAAGTAATACGTATATTTATTATAGTTCTAGCGATAATAACTGCATAATATGGGTAATAATGCATGTTATATTGATAATAATATAAGTAATAAGTATAATTATTACAGTTCTAGCGATAATAACTGCATTATATGGGTAATAATGCACGTTATATTGCTAACAATATAAGTAATAAGTATAATTATTACAGTTCTAGCGATAATAACTGCATTATATGGGTAAAAATGCATGTTATATTGATAATATTGGGAGTAATAAGTACATTTATTATGGTTCTAGAGATAATAACTGCATAATATGGGTAATAATGCATGTTATATTGATAATAATATAAGTAATAAGTATAATTATTACAGTTCTAGCGATAATACCTCGATTATATGGGTAATAATGCATGTTATATTGATGATAATGAAAGTAATACGTATATTTATTATAGTTCTAGCGATAATAACTGCATAATATGGGTAATAATGCATGTTATATTGAGAATAATATAAGTAATAAGTATAATTATTACAGTTCTAGCGATAATAACTGCATAATATGGGTAATAATGCACGTTATATTGCTAATAATATAAGTAATGAGTACAATTATTACAGTTCTAGCGATAATAACTGCATTATATGGGTAATAATGCACGTTATATTGCTAATAATATAAGTAATGAGTACAATTATTACAGTTCTAGCGATAATAACTGCATTATATGGGTAATAATGCACGTTATATTGCTAATAATATAAGTAATAAGTATAATTATTACAGTTCTAGCGATAATAACTGCATTATATGGGTAATAATGCATGTTATATTGATAATAATATAAGTAATAAGTATAATTATTACAGTTCTAACGATAATACCTCCATTATATGGGTAATAATGCATGTTATATTGATAATAATAGAAGTAACAAATATATTTATTACAGTTCTATCGATAATAACTGCATAATATGGGTAATAATGCATGTTATATTGATGATAATAGAAGTAATACGTATATTTATTATAGTTCTAGCGATAATAACTGCATAATATGGGTAATAATGCATGTTATATTGATAATAATATAAGTAATAAGTATAATTATTACAGTTCTAGCGATAATAACTGCATTATATGGGTAATAATGCACGTTATATTGCTAACAATATAAGTAATAAGTATAATTATTACAGTTCTAGCGATAATAACTGCATTATATGGGTAAAAATGCATGTTATATTGATAATATTGGGAGTAATAAGTACATTTATTATGGTTCTAGAGATAATAACTGCATAATATGGGTAATAATGCATGTTATATTGATAATAATATAAGTAATAAGTATAATTATTACAGTTCTAGCGATAATACCTCGATTATATGGGTAATAATGCATGTTATATTGATGATAATGAAAGTAATACGTATATTTATTATAGTTCTAGCGATAATAACTGCATAATATGGGTAATAATGCATGTTATATTGAGAATAATATAAGTAATAAGTATAATTATTACAGTTCTGGCGATAATAACTGCATTATATGGGTAATAATGCACGTTATATTGCTAATAGTATAAGTAATAAGTATAATTATTACAGTTCTTGCGATAATACCTCCATTATATGGGTAATAATGCATGTTATATTGATAATAATATAAGTAATAAGTATAATTATTACAGTTCTAGCGATAATAACTGCATTATATGGGTAATAATGCACGTTATATTGCTAATAATATAAGTAATAAGTATAATTATTACAGTTCTAGCGATAATAACTGCATTATATGGGTAATAATGCACGTTATATTGCTAATAGTATAAGTAATAAGTATAATTATTACAGTTCTTGCGATAATACCTCCATTATATGGGTAATAATGCATGTTATATTGATAATAATATAAGTAATAAGTATAATTATTACAGTTCTAGCGATAATAACTGCATTATATGGGTAATAATGCACGTTACATTGCTAATAGTATAAGTAATAAGTATAATTATTTCAGTTCTAGCAATAATACCTCCATTATATGGGTAATAATGCATGTTATATTGATAATAATATAAGTAATAAGTATAATTATTACAGTTCTAGCGATAATAACTGCATTATATGGGTAATAATGCATGTTATATTGATAATATTGGGAGTAATAAGTATATTTATTATGGTTCTAGAGATAATACCTCCATTATATGGGTAATAATGCATGTTATATTGATAATAATATAAGTAATAAGTATAATTATTACAGTTCTAGCGATAATAACTGCATTATATGGGTAATAATGCACGTTATATTGCTAATAATATAAGTAATAAGTATAATTATTACAGTTCTAGCGATAATAACTGCATTATTTGGGTAATAATGCATGTTATATTGATAATATCGGGTGTAATAAGTATAATTATTACAGTTCTAGCGATAATAACTGCATTATATGGGTAATAATGCATGTTATATTGATAATATCGGGAGTAATAAGTATAATTATTATAGTTCTAGCGATAATAATAGTAAAATATGGCAAATAGTGCATGTTATATTGATAATAATAAAAGTAATAAGTATATTTATTACAGTTCTATCGATAATAACTGCATAATATGGGTAATAATGCATGTTATATTGAAGATAATAAAAGTAATACGTATATTTATTATAGTTCTAGCGATAATAACTGCATAATATGGCTAATAATGCATGTTATATTGATAATAATATAAGTAATAACTATAATTATTACAGTTCTAGCGATAATAACTGCATTATATGGGTAATAATGCACGTTATATTGCTAGTAGTATAAGTAATAAGTATAATTATTACAGTTCTAGCGATAATAACTGCATAATATGGGTAATAATGCACGTTATATTGCTAATAATATAAGTAATGAGTACAATTATTACATTTCTAGCGATAATAACTGCATTATATGGGTAATAATGCACGTTATATTGCTAATAATATAAGTAATAAGTATAATTATTACAGTTCTAGCGATAATAACTGCATTATATGGGTAATAATGCATGTTACATTGATAATATTGGGAGTAATAAGTGTATTTATTATAGTTCTAGCGATAATAACTGCATAATATGGGTAATAATGCATGTTATATTTATAATAATATAAGTAATAAGTATAATTATTACAGTTCTAGCAATAATACCTCCATTATATGGGTAATAATGCATGTTATATTGATGATAATGAAAGTAATACGTATATTTATTATAGTTCTTGCGATAATAACTGCATAATATGGGTAAGAATGCATGTTATATTGAGAATAGTATAAGTAATAAGTATAATTATTACAGTTCTGGCGATAATAACTGCATTATATGGGTAACAATGCACGTGATATTGCTAATAGTATAAGTAATAAGTATAATTATTACAGTTCTAGCAATAATACCTCCATTATATGGGTGATAATGCATGTTATATTGATAATAATATAAGTAATAAGTATAATTATTACAGTTCTAGCGATAATAACTGTATTATATGGGTAATAATGCACGTTATATTGCTAACAATATAAGTAATAAGTATAATTATTACAGTTCTAGCGATAATAACTGCATTATATGGGTAAAAATGCATGTTATATTGATAATATTGGGAGTAATAAGTATATTTATTATGGTTCTAGAGATAATAACTGCATAATATGGGTAATAATGCATGTTATATTGATAATAATATAAGTAATAAGTATAATTATTACAGTTCTAGCGATAATACCTCCATTATATGGGTAATAATGCATGTTATATTGATAATAATATAAGTAATAAGTATAATTATTACAGTTCTAGCGATAATAACTGCATTATATGGGTAATAATGCACGTTATATTGCTAATAATATAAGTAATAAGTATAATTATTACAGTTCTAGCGATAATAACTGCATTATATGGGTAATAATGCACGTTATATTGCTAATAGTATAAGTAATAAGTATAATTATTACAGTTCTTGCGATAATACCTCCATTATATGGGTAATAATGCATGTTATATTGATAATAATATAAGTAATAAGTATAATTATTACAGTTCTAGCGATAATAACTGCATTATATGGGTAATAATGCACGTTACATTGCTAATAGTATAAGTAATAAGTATAATTATTTCAGTTCTAGCAATAATACCTCCATTATATGGGTAATAATGCATGTTATATTGATAATAATATAAGTAATAAGTATAATTATTACAGTTCTAGCGATAATAACTGCATTATATGGGTAATAATGCATGTTATATTGATAATATTGGGAGTAATAAGTATATTTATTATGGTTCTAGAGATAATACCTCCATTATATGGGTAATAATGCATGTTATATTGATAATAATATAAGTAATAAGTATAATTATTACAGTTCTAGCGATAATAACTGCATTATATGGGTAATAATGCACGTTATATTGCTAATAATATAAGTAATAAGTATAATTATTACAGTTCTAGCGATAATAACTGCATTATTTGGGTAATAATGCATGTTATATTGATAATATCGGGTGTAATAAGTATAATTATTACAGTTCTAGCGATAATAACTGCATTATATGGGTAATAATGCATGTTATATTGATAATATCGGGAGTAATAAGTATAATTATTATAGTTCTAGCGATAATAATAGTAAAATATGGCAAATAGTGCATGTTATATTGATAATAATAAAAGTAATAAGTATATTTATTACAGTTCTATCGATAATAACTGCATAATATGGGTAATAATGCATGTTATATTGAAGATAATAAAAGTAATACGTATATTTATTATAGTTCTAGCGATAATAACTGCATAATATGGCTAATAATGCATGTTATATTGATAATAATATAAGTAATAACTATAATTATTACAGTTCTAGCGATAATAACTGCATTATATGGGTAATAATGCACGTTATATTGCTAGTAGTATAAGTAATAAGTATAATTATTACAGTTCTAGCGATAATAACTGCATAATATGGGTAATAATGCACGTTATATTGCTAATAATATAAGTAATGAGTACAATTATTACATTTCTAGCGATAATAACTGCATTATATGGGTAATAATGCACGTTATATTGCTAATAATATAAGTAATAAGTATAATTATTACAGTTCTAGCGATAATAACTGCATTATATGGGTAATAATGCATGTTACATTGATAATATTGGGAGTAATAAGTGTATTTATTATAGTTCTAGCGATAATAACTGCATAATATGGGTAATAATGCATGTTATATTTATAATAATATAAGTAATAAGTATAATTATTACAGTTCTAGCAATAATACCTCCATTATATGGGTAATAATGCATGTTATATTGATGATAATGAAAGTAATACGTATATTTATTATAGTTCTTGCGATAATAACTGCATAATATGGGTAAGAATGCATGTTATATTGAGAATAGTATAAGTAATAAGTATAATTATTACAGTTCTGGCGATAATAACTGCATTATATGGGTAACAATGCACGTGATATTGCTAATAGTATAAGTAATAAGTATAATTATTACAGTTCTAGCAATAATACCTCCATTATATGGGTGATAATGCATGTTATATTGATAATAATATAAGTAATAAGTATAATTATTACAGTTCTAGCGATAATAACTGTATTATATGGGTAATAATGCACGTTATATTGCTAACAATATAAGTAATAAGTATAATTATTACAGTTCTAGCGATAATAACTGCATTATATGGGTAAAAATGCATGTTATATTGATAATATTGGGAGTAATAAGTATATTTATTATGGTTCTAGAGATAATAACTGCATAATATGGGTAATAATGCATGTTATATTGATAATAATATAAGTAATAAGTATAATTATTACAGTTCTAGCGATAATACCTCCATTATATGGGTAATAATGCATGTTATATTGATGATAATGAAAGTAATACGTATATTTATTATAGTTCTAGCGATAATAACTGCATAATATGGGTAATAATGCATGTTATATTGAGAATAATATAAGTAATAAGTATAATTATTACAGTTCTAGCGATAATAACTGCATAATATGGGTAATAATGCACGTTATATTGCTAATAATATAAGTAATGAGTACAATTATTACAGTTCTAGCGATAATAACTGCATTATATGGGTAATAATGCACGTTATATTGCTAATAATATAAGTAATGAGTACAATTATTACAGTTCTAGCGATAATAACTGCATTATATGGGTAATAATGCACGTTATATTGCTAATAATATAAGTAATAAGTATAATTATTACAGTTCTAGCGATAATAACTGCATTATATGGGTAATAATGCATGTTATATTGATAATAATATAAGTAATAAGTATAATTATTACAGTTCTAACGATAATACCTCCATTATATGGGTAATAATGCATGTTATATTGATAATAATAGAAGTAACAAATATATTTATTACAGTTCTATCGATAATAACTGCATAATATGGGTAATAATGCATGTTATATTGATGATAATAGAAGTAATACGTATATTTATTATAGTTCTAGCGATAATAACTGCATAATATGGGTAATAATGCATGTTATATTGATAATAATATAAGTAATAAGTATAATTATTACAGTTCTAGCGATAATAACTGCATTATATGGGTAATAATGCACGTTATATTGCTAACAATATAAGTAATAAGTATAATTATTACAGTTCTAGCGATAATAACTGCATTATATGGGTAAAAATGCATGTTATATTGATAATATTGGGAGTAATAAGTACATTTATTATGGTTCTAGAGATAATAACTGCATAATATGGGTAATAATGCATGTTATATTGATAATAATATAAGTAATAAGTATAATTATTACAGTTCTAGCGATAATACCTCGATTATATGGGTAATAATGCATGTTATATTGATGATAATGAAAGTAATACGTATATTTATTATAGTTCTAGCGATAATAACTGCATAATATGGGTAATAATGCATGTTATATTGAGAATAATATAAGTAATAAGTATAATTATTACAGTTCTGGCGATAATAACTGCATTATATGGGTAATAATGCACGTTATATTGCTAATAGTATAAGTAATAAGTATAATTATTACAGTTCTTGCGATAATACCTCCATTATATGGGTAATAATGCATGTTATATTGATAATAATATAAGTAATAAGTATAATTATTACAGTTCTAGCGATAATAACTGCATTATATGGGTAATAATGCACGTTATATTGCTAATAATATAAGTAATAAGTATAATTATTACAGTTCTAGCGATAATAACTGCATTATATGGGTAATAATGCACGTTATATTGCTAATAGTATAAGTAATAAGTATAATTATTACAGTTCTTGCGATAATACCTCCATTATATGGGTAATAATGCATGTTATATTGATAATAATATAAGTAATAAGTATAATTATTACAGTTCTAGCGATAATAACTGCATTATATGGGTAATAATGCACGTTACATTGCTAATAGTATAAGTAATAAGTATAATTATTTCAGTTCTAGCAATAATACCTCCATTATATGGGTAATAATGCATGTTATATTGATAATAATATAAGTAATAAGTATAATTATTACAGTTCTAGCGATAATAACTGCATTATATGGGTAATAATGCATGTTATATTGATAATATTGGGAGTAATAAGTATATTTATTATGGTTCTAGAGATAATACCTCCATTATATGGGTAATAATGCATGTTATATTGATAATAATATAAGTAATAAGTATAATTATTACAGTTCTAGCGATAATAACTGCATTATATGGGTAATAATGCACGTTATATTGCTAATAATATAAGTAATAAGTATAATTATTACAGTTCTAGCGATAATAACTGCATTATTTGGGTAATAATGCATGTTATATTGATAATATCGGGTGTAATAAGTATAATTATTACAGTTCTAGCGATAATAACTGCATTATATGGGTAATAATGCATGTTATATTGATAATATCGGGAGTAATAAGTATAATTATTATAGTTCTAGCGATAATAATAGTAAAATATGGCAAATAGTGCATGTTATATTGATAATAATAAAAGTAATAAGTATATTTATTACAGTTCTATCGATAATAACTGCATAATATGGGTAATAATGCATGTTATATTGAAGATAATAAAAGTAATACGTATATTTATTATAGTTCTAGCGATAATAACTGCATAATATGGCTAATAATGCATGTTATATTGATAATAATATAAGTAATAACTATAATTATTACAGTTCTAGCGATAATAACTGCATTATATGGGTAATAATGCACGTTATATTGCTAGTAGTATAAGTAATAAGTATAATTATTACAGTTCTAGCGATAATAACTGCATAATATGGGTAATAATGCACGTTATATTGCTAATAATATAAGTAATGAGTACAATTATTACATTTCTAGCGATAATAACTGCATTATATGGGTAATAATGCACGTTATATTGCTAATAATATAAGTAATAAGTATAATTATTACAGTTCTAGCGATAATAACTGCATTATATGGGTAATAATGCATGTTACATTGATAATATTGGGAGTAATAAGTGTATTTATTATAGTTCTAGCGATAATAACTGCATAATATGGGTAATAATGCATGTTATATTTATAATAATATAAGTAATAAGTATAATTATTACAGTTCTAGCAATAATACCTCCATTATATGGGTAATAATGCATGTTATATTGATGATAATGAAAGTAATACGTATATTTATTATAGTTCTTGCGATAATAACTGCATAATATGGGTAAGAATGCATGTTATATTGAGAATAGTATAAGTAATAAGTATAATTATTACAGTTCTGGCGATAATAACTGCATTATATGGGTAACAATGCACGTGATATTGCTAATAGTATAAGTAATAAGTATAATTATTACAGTTCTAGCAATAATACCTCCATTATATGGGTGATAATGCATGTTATATTGATAATAATATAAGTAATAAGTATAATTATTACAGTTCTAGCGATAATAACTGTATTATATGGGTAATAATGCACGTTATATTGCTAACAATATAAGTAATAAGTATAATTATTACAGTTCTAGCGATAATAACTGCATTATATGGGTAAAAATGCATGTTATATTGATAATATTGGGAGTAATAAGTATATTTATTATGGTTCTAGAGATAATAACTGCATAATATGGGTAATAATGCATGTTATATTGATAATAATATAAGTAATAAGTATAATTATTACAGTTCTAGCGATAATACCTCCATTATATGGGTAATAATGCATGTTATATTGATAATAATATAAGTAATAAGTATAATTATTACAGTTCTAGCGATAATAACTGCATTATATGGGTAATAATGCACGTTATATTGCTAATAATATAAGTAATAAGTATAATTATTACAGTTCTAGCGATAATAACTGCATTATATGGGTAATAATGCACGTTATATTGCTAATAGTATAAGTAATAAGTATAATTATTACAGTTCTTGCGATAATACCTCCATTATATGGGTAATAATGCATGTTATATTGATAATAATATAAGTAATAAGTATAATTATTACAGTTCTAGCGATAATAACTGCATTATATGGGTAATAATGCACGTTACATTGCTAATAGTATAAGTAATAAGTATAATTATTTCAGTTCTAGCAATAATACCTCCATTATATGGGTAATAATGCATGTTATATTGATAATAATATAAGTAATAAGTATAATTATTACAGTTCTAGCGATAATAACTGCATTATATGGGTAATAATGCATGTTATATTGATAATATTGGGAGTAATAAGTATATTTATTATGGTTCTAGAGATAATACCTCCATTATATGGGTAATAATGCATGTTATATTGATAATAATATAAGTAATAAGTATAATTATTACAGTTCTAGCGATAATAACTGCATTATATGGGTAATAATGCACGTTATATTGCTAATAATATAAGTAATAAGTATAATTATTACAGTTCTAGCGATAATAACTGCATTATTTGGGTAATAATGCATGTTATATTGATAATATCGGGTGTAATAAGTATAATTATTACAGTTCTAGCGATAATAACTGCATTATATGGGTAATAATGCATGTTATATTGATAATATCGGGAGTAATAAGTATAATTATTATAGTTCTAGCGATAATAATAGTAAAATATGGCAAATAGTGCATGTTATATTGATAATAATAAAAGTAATAAGTATATTTATTACAGTTCTATCGATAATAACTGCATAATATGGGTAATAATGCATGTTATATTGAAGATAATAAAAGTAATACGTATATTTATTATAGTTCTAGCGATAATAACTGCATAATATGGCTAATAATGCATGTTATATTGATAATAATATAAGTAATAACTATAATTATTACAGTTCTAGCGATAATAACTGCATTATATGGGTAATAATGCACGTTATATTGCTAGTAGTATAAGTAATAAGTATAATTATTACAGTTCTAGCGATAATAACTGCATAATATGGGTAATAATGCACGTTATATTGCTAATAATATAAGTAATGAGTACAATTATTACATTTCTAGCGATAATAACTGCATTATATGGGTAATAATGCACGTTATATTGCTAATAATATAAGTAATAAGTATAATTATTACAGTTCTAGCGATAATAACTGCATTATATGGGTAATAATGCATGTTACATTGATAATATTGGGAGTAATAAGTGTATTTATTATAGTTCTAGCGATAATAACTGCATAATATGGGTAATAATGCATGTTATATTTATAATAATATAAGTAATAAGTATAATTATTACAGTTCTAGCAATAATACCTCCATTATATGGGTAATAATGCATGTTATATTGATGATAATGAAAGTAATACGTATATTTATTATAGTTCTTGCGATAATAACTGCATAATATGGGTAAGAATGCATGTTATATTGAGAATAGTATAAGTAATAAGTATAATTATTACAGTTCTGGCGATAATAACTGCATTATATGGGTAACAATGCACGTGATATTGCTAATAGTATAAGTAATAAGTATAATTATTACAGTTCTAGCAATAATACCTCCATTATATGGGTGATAATGCATGTTATATTGATAATAATATAAGTAATAAGTATAATTATTACAGTTCTAGCGATAATAACTGTATTATATGGGTAATAATGCACGTTATATTGCTAACAATATAAGTAATAAGTATAATTATTACAGTTCTAGCGATAATAACTGCATTATATGGGTAAAAATGCATGTTATATTGATAATATTGGGAGTAATAAGTATATTTATTATGGTTCTAGAGATAATAACTGCATAATATGGGTAATAATGCATGTTATATTGATAATAATATAAGTAATAAGTATAATTATTACAGTTCTAGCGATAATACCTCCATTATATGGGTAATAATGCATGTTATATTGATGATAATGAAAGTAATACGTATATTTATTATAGTTCTTGCGATAATAACTGCATAATATGGGTAATAATGCATGTTATATTGAGAATAATATAAGTAATAAGTATAATGATTACAGTTCTGGCGATAATAACTGCATTATATGGGTAATAATGCACGTTATATTGCTAATAGTATAAGTAATAAGTATAATTATTACAGTTCTTGCGATAATACCTCCATTATATGGGTAATAATGCATGTTATATTGATAATAATATAAGTAATAAGTATAATTATTACAGTTCTAGCAATAATAACTGCATTATATGGGTAATAATGCACGTTATATTGCTAATAATATAAGTAATAAGTATAATTATTACAGTTCTAGCGATAATAACTGCATTATATGGGTAATAATGCATGTTATATTGATAATAATATAAGTAATAAGTATAATTATTACAGTTCTAGCGATAATAACTGCATTATATGGGTAATAGTGCATGTTACATTGATAATATTGGGAGTAATAAGTGTATTTATGATAGTTCTAGCGATAATAACTGCATAATATGGGTAATAATGCATGTTATATTGATAATAATATAAGTAATAAGTATAATTATTACAGTTCTAGCAATAATACCTCCATTATATGGGTAATAATGCATGTTATATTGATGATAATGATAGTGATACGTATATTTATTATAGTTCTTGCGATAATAACTGCATCATATGGGTAATAATGCATGTTATATTGAGAATAATATAAGTAATAAGTATAATTATTACAGTTCTGGCGATAATAACTGCATTATATGGGTAACAATGCACGTTACATTGCTAATAGTATAAGTAATAAGTATAATTATTACAGTTCTAGCGATAATAACTGTATTATATGGGTAATAATGCACGTTATATTGCTAACAATATAAGTAATAAGTATAATTATTACAGTTCTAGCGATAATAACTGCATTATATGGGTAATAATGCATGTTATATTGATAATAATATAAGTAATAAGTATAATTATTACAGTTCTAGCGATAATAACTGCATTATATGGGTAATAATGCATGTTACATTGATAATATTGGGAGTAATAAGTATATTTATTATGGTTCTAGAGATAATACCTCCATTATATGGGTAATAATGCATGTTATATTGATAATAATATAAGTAATAAGTATAATTATTACAGTTCTAGCGATAATAACTGCATTATATGGGTAATAATGCACGTTATATTGCTAATAATATAAGTAATAAGTATAATTATTACAGTTCTAGCGATAATAACTGCATTATATGGGTAATAATGCATGTTATATTGATAATATCGGGTGTAATAAGTATAATTATTACAGTTCTAGCGATAATAACTGCATTATATGGGTAATAATGCATGTTATATTGATAATATCGGGAGTAATAAGTATAATTATTATAGTTCTAGCGATAATAATAGTAAAATATGGCAAATAGTGCATGTTATATTGATAATAATAAAAGTAATAAGTATATTTATTACAGTTCTATCGATAATAACTGCATAATATGGGTAATAATGCATGTTATATTGAAGATAATAAAAGTAATACGTATATTTATTATAGTTCTAGCGATAATAACTGCATAATATGGGTAATAATGCATGTTATATTGATAATAATATAAGTAATAACTATAATTATTACAGTTCTAGCGATAATAACTGCATTATATGGGTAATAATGCACGTTATATTGCTAGTAGTATAAGTAATAAGTATAATTATTACAGTTCTAGCGATAATAACTGCATAATATGGGTAATAATGCACGTTATATTGCTAATAATATAAGTAATGAGTACAATTATTACATTTCTAGCGATAATAACTGCATTATATGGGTAATAATGCACGTTATATTGCTAATAATATAAGTAATAAGTATAATTGTTACAGTTCTAGCGATAATAACTGCATTATATGGGTAATAATGCATGTTACATTGATAATATTGGGAGTAATAAGTGTATTTATTATAGTTCTAGCGATAATAACTGCATAATATGGGTAATAATGCATGTTATATTTATAATAATATAAGTAATAAGTATAATTATTACAGTTCTAGCAATAATACCTCCATTATATGGGTAATAATGCATGTTATATTGATGATAATGAAAGTAATACGTATATTTATTATAGTTCTTGCGATAATAACTGCATAATATGGGTAAGAATGCATGTTATATTGAGAATAGTATAAGTAATAAGTATAATTATTACAGTTCTGGCGATAATAACTGCATTATATGGGTAACAATGCACGTGATATTGCTAATAGTATAAGTAATAAGTATAATTATTACAGTTCTAGCAATAATACCTCCATTATATGGGTGATAATGCATGTTATATTGATAATAATATAAGTAATAAGTATAATTATTACAGTTCTAGCGATAATAACTGTATTATATGGGTAATAATGCACGTTATATTGCTAACAATATAAGTAATAAGTATAATTATTACAGTTCTAGCGATAATAACTGCATTATATGGGTAAAAATGCATGTTATATTGATAATATTGGGAGTAATAAGTATATTTATTATGGTTCTAGAGATAATAACTGCATAATATGGGTAATAATGCATGTTATATTGATAATAATATAAGTAATAAGTATAATTATTACAGTTCTAGCGATAATACCTCCATTATATGGGTAATAATGCATGTTGTATTGATGATAATGAAAGTAATACGTATATTTATTATAGTTCTTGCGATAATAACTGCATAATATGGGTAATAATGCATGTTATATTGAGAATAATATAAGTAATAAGTATAATGATTACAGTTCTGGCGGTAATAACTGCATTATATGGGTAATAATGCACGTTATATTGCTAATAGTATAAGTAATAAGTATAATTATTACAGTTCTTGCGATAATACCTCCATTATATGGGTAATAATGCATGTTATATTGATAATAATATAAGTAATAAGTATAATTATTACAGTTCTAGCAATAATAACTGCATTATATGGGTAATAATGCACGTTATATTGCTAATAATATAAGTAATAAGTATAATTATTACAGTTCTAGCGATAATAACTGCATTATATGGGTAATAATGCATGTTATATTGATAATAATATAAGTAATAAGTATAATTATTACAGTTCTAGCGATAATAACTGCATTATATGGGTAATAGTGCATGTTACATTGATAATATTGGGAGTAATAAGTGTATTTATGATAGTTCTAGCGATAATAACTGCATAATATGGGTAATAATGCATGTTATATTGATAATAATATAAGTAATAAGTATAATTATTACAGTTCTAGCAATAATACCTCCATTATATGGGTAATAATGCATGTTATATTGATGATAATGATAGTGATACGTATATTTATTATAGTTCTTGCGATAATAACTGCATCATATGGGTAATAATGCATGTTATATTGAGAATAATATAAGTAATAAGTATAATTATTACAGTTCTGGCGATAATAACTGCATTATATGGGTAACAATGCACGTTACATTGCTAATAGTATAAGTAATAAGTATAATTATTACAGTTCTAGCAATAATACCTCCATTATATGGGTAATAATGCATGTTATATTGATGATAATGAAAGTGATACGTATATTTATTATAGTTCTTGCGATAATAACTGCATCATATGGGTAATAATGCATGTTATATTGAGAATAATATAAGTAATAAGTATAATTATTACAGTTCTGGCGATAATAACTGCATTATATGGGTAACAATGCACGTTATATTGCTAATAGTATAAGTAATAAGTATAATTATTACAGTTCTAGCAATAATACCTCCATTATATGGGTAATAATGCATGTTATATTGATAATAATATAAGTAATAAGTATAATTATTACAGTTCTAGCGATAATAACTGCATTACATGGGTAATAATGCATGTTATATTGATAATATTGGGAGTAATAAGTATATTTATTATGGTTCTAGAGATAATACCTCCATTATATGGGTAATAATGCATGTTATATTGATAATAATATAAGTAATAAGTATAATTATTACAGTTCTAGCAATAATAACTGCATTATATGGGTAATAATGCACGTTATATTGCTAATAATATAAGTAGTAAGTATAATTATTACAGTTCTAGCGATAATAACTGCATTATATGGGTAATAATGCATGTTATATTGATAATAATATAAGTAATAAGTATAATTATTACAGTTCTAGCGATAATAACTGCATTATATGGGTAATAGTGCATGTTACATTGATAATATTGGGAGTAATAAGTGTATTTATGATAGTTCTAGCGATAATAACTGCATAATATGGGTAATAATGCATGTTATATTGATAATAATATAAGTAATAAGTATAATTATTACAGTTCTAGCAATAATACCTCCATTATATGGGTAATAATGCATGTTATATTGATGATAATGATAGTGATACGTATATTTATTATAGTTCTTGCGATAATAACTGCATCATATGGGTAATAATGCATGTTATATTGAGAATAATATAAGTAATAAGTATAATTATTACAGTTCTGGCGATAATAACTGCATTATATGGGTAACAATGCACGTTACATTGCTAATAGTATAAGTAATAAGTATAATTATTACAGTTCTAGCAATAATACCTCCATTATATGGGTAATAATGCATGTTATATTGATAATAATATAAGTAATAAGTATAATTATTACAGTTCTAGCGATAATAACTGCATTACATGGGTAATAATGCATGTTATATTGATAATATTGGGAGTAATAAGTATATTTATTATGGTTCTAGAGATAATACCTCCATTATATGGGTAATAATGCATGTTATATTGGTAATAATATAAGTAATAAGTATAATTATTACAGTTCTAGCGATAATAACTGCATTATATGGGTAACAATGCACGTTATATTGCTAATAATATAAGTAATAAGTATAATTATTACAGTTCTAGCAATAATAACTGCATTATATGGGTAATAATGCATGTTATATTGATAATATCGGGAGTAATAAGTATAATTATTACAGTTCTAGCGATAATAACGGCATTATATGGGTAATAATGCATGTTATATTGATAATATCGGGAGTAATAAGAACAATTATTATAGTTCTAGCGATAATAATAGTAAAATATGGCAAATAGTGCCTGTTATATTGATAATAATATAAGTAATAAGTATAATTATTACAGTTCTATCGATAATAACTGCATAATATGGGTAATAATGAATGTTATATTGATGATAATAAAAGTAATACGTATATTTATTATAGTTCTAGCGATAATAACTGCATAATATGGGTAATAATGCATGTTATATTGATAATAATATAAGTAATAAGTATAATTATTACAGTTCTAGCGATAATAACTGCATTATATGGGTAATAATGCACGTTATATTGCTAATAATATAAGTAATAAGTATAATTATTACAGTTCTAGCGATAATAACTGCATTATATGGGTAATAATGCATGTTATATTGATAATAATATAAGTAATAAGTATAATTATTACAGTTCTAGCGATAATAACTGCATTATATGGGTAATAATGCACGTTATATTGCTAGTAGTATAAGTAATAAGTATAATTATTACAGTTCTAGCGATAATAACTGCATAATATGGGTAATAATGCACGTTATATTGCTAATAATATAAGTAATGAGTACAATTATTACAGTTCTAGCGATAATAACTGCATTATATGGGTAATAATGCACGTTATATTGCTAATAATATAAGTAATAAGTATAATTATTACAGTTCTAGCGATAATAACTGCATTATATGGGTAATAATGGATGTTATATTGATAATAATATAAGTAATAAGTATAATTATTACAGTTCTAACGATAATACCTCCATTATATGGGTAATAATGCATGTTATATTGATAATAATAGAAGTAACAAATATATTTATTACAGTTCTATCGATAATAACTGCATAATATGGGTAATAATGCATGTTATATTGATGATAATAGAAGTAATACGTATATTTATTATAGTTCTAGCGATAATAACTGCATAACATGGGTAATAATGCATGTTATATTGATAATAATATAAGTAATAAGTATAATTATTACAGTTCTAGCGATAATAACTGCATTATATGGGTAATAATGCACGTTATATTGCTAACAATATAAGTAATAAGTATAATTATTACAGTTCTAGCGATAATAACTGCATTATATGGGTAATAATGCACGTTATATTGCTAACAATATAAGTAATAAGTATAATTATTACAGTTCTAGCGATAATAACTGCATTATATGGGTAAAAATGCATGTTATATTGATAATATTGGGAGTAATAAGTACATTTATTATGGTTCTAGAGATAATAACTGCATAATATGGGTAATAATGCATGTTATATTGATAATAATATAAGTAATAAGTATAATTATTACAGTTCTAGCGATAATACCTCGATTATATGGGTAATAATGCATGTTATATTGATGATAATGAAAGTAATACGTATATTTATTATGGTTCTAGAGATAATACCTCCATTATATGGGTAATAATGCATGTTATATTGATAATAATATAAGTAATAAGTATAATTATTACAGTTCTAGCAATAATAACTGCATTATATGGGTAATAATGCACGTTATATTGCTAATAATATAAGTAGTAAGTATAATTATTACAGTTCTAGCGATAATAACTGCATTATATGGGTAATAATGCATGTTATATTGATAATAATATAAGTAATAAGTATAATTATTACAGTTCTAGCGATAATAACTGCATTATATGGGTAATAGTGCATGTTACATTGATAATATTGGGAGTAATAAGTGTATTTATGATAGTTCTAGCGATAATAACTGCATAATATGGGTAATAATGCATGTTATATTGATAATAATATAAGTAATAAGTATAATTATTACAGTTCTAGCAATAATACCTCCATTATATGGGTAATAATGCATGTTATATTGATGATAATGATAGTGATACGTATATTTATTATAGTTCTTGCGATAATAACTGCATCATATGGGTAATAATGCATGTTATATTGAGAATAATATAAGTAATAAGTATAATTATTACAGTTCTGGCGATAATAACTGCATTATATGGGTAACAATGCACGTTACATTGCTAATAGTATAAGTAATAAGTATAATTATTACAGTTCTAGCAATAATACCTCCATTATATGGGTAATAATGCATGTTATATTGATAATAATATAAGTAATAAGTATAATTATTACAGTTCTAGCGATAATAACTGCATTACATGGGTAATAATGCATGTTATATTGATAATATTGGGAGTAATAAGTATATTTATTATGGTTCTAGAGATAATACCTCCATTATATGGGTAATAATGCATGTTATATTGGTAATAATATAAGTAATAAGTATAATTATTACAGTTCTAGCGATAATAACTGCATTATATGGGTAACAATGCACGTTATATTGCTAATAATATAAGTAATAAGTATAATTATTACAGTTCTAGCAATAATAACTGCATTATATGGGTAATAATGCATGTTATATTGATAATATCGGGAGTAATAAGTATAATTATTACAGTTCTAGCGATAATAACGGCATTATATGGGTAATAATGCATGTTATATTGATAATATCGGGAGTAATAAGAACAATTATTATAGTTCTAGCGATAATAATAGTAAAATATGGCAAATAGTGCCTGTTATATTGATAATAATATAAGTAATAAGTATAATTATTACAGTTCTATCGATAATAACTGCATAATATGGGTAATAATGAATGTTATATTGATGATAATAAAAGTAATACGTATATTTATTATAGTTCTAGCGATAATAACTGCATAATATGGGTAATAATGCATGTTATATTGATAATAATATAAGTAATAAGTATAATTATTACAGTTCTAGCGATAATAACTGCATTATATGGGTAATAATGCACGTTATATTGCTAATAATATAAGTAATAAGTATAATTATTACAGTTCTAGCGATAATAACTGCATTATATGGGTAATAATGCATGTTATATTGATAATAATATAAGTAATAAGTATAATTATTACAGTTCTAGCGATAATAACTGCATTATATGGGTAATAATGCACGTTATATTGCTAGTAGTATAAGTAATAAGTATAATTATTACAGTTCTAGCGATAATAACTGCATAATATGGGTAATAATGCACGTTATATTGCTAATAATATAAGTAATGAGTACAATTATTACAGTTCTAGCGATAATAACTGCATTATATGGGTAATAATGCACGTTATATTGCTAATAATATAAGTAATAAGTATAATTATTACAGTTCTAGCGATAATAACTGCATTATATGGGTAATAATGGATGTTATATTGATAATAATATAAGTAATAAGTATAATTATTACAGTTCTAACGATAATACCTCCATTATATGGGTAATAATGCATGTTATATTGATAATAATAGAAGTAACAAATATATTTATTACAGTTCTATCGATAATAACTGCATAATATGGGTAATAATGCATGTTATATTGATGATAATAGAAGTAATACGTATATTTATTATAGTTCTAGCGATAATAACTGCATAACATGGGTAATAATGCATGTTATATTGATAATAATATAAGTAATAAGTATAATTATTACAGTTCTAGCGATAATAACTGCATTATATGGGTAATAATGCACGTTATATTGCTAACAATATAAGTAATAAGTATAATTATTACAGTTCTAGCGATAATAACTGCATTATATGGGTAAAAATGCATGTTATATTGATAATATTGGGAGTAATAAGTACATTTATTATGGTTCTAGAGATAATAACTGCATAATATGGGTAATAATGCATGTTATATTGATAATAATATAAGTAATAAGTATAATTATTACAGTTCTAGCGATAATACCTCGATTATATGGGTAATAATGCATGTTATATTGATGATAATGAAAGTAATACGTATATTTATTATAGTTCTAGCGATAATAACTGCATAATATGGGTAATAATGCATGTTATATTGAGAATAATATAAGTAATAAGTATAATTATTACAGTTCTGGCGATAATAACTGCATTATATGGGTAAAAATGCACGTTATATTGCTAATAGTATAAGTAATAAGTATAATTATTACAGTTCTTGCGATAATACCTCCATTATATGGGTAATAATGCATGTTATATTGATAATAATATAAGTAATAAGTATAATTATTACAGTTCTAGCGATAATAACTGCATTATATGGGTAATAATGCACGTTATATTGCTAATAATATAAGTAATAAGTATAATTATTACAGTTCTAGCGATAATAACTGCATTATATGGGTAATAATGCATGTTATATTGAAGATAATAAAAGTAATACGTATATTTATTATAGTTCTAGCGATAATAACTGCATAATATGGGTAATAATGCATGTTATATTGATAATAATATAAGTAATAAGTATAATTATTACAGTTCTAGCGATAATAACTGCATTATATGGGTAATAATGCACGTTATATTGCTAATAATATAAGTAATAAGTATAATTATTACAGTTCTAGCGATAATAACTGCATTATATGGGTAATAATGCATGTTATATTGATAATAATATAAGTAATAAGTATAATTATTACAGTTCTAACGATAATACCTCCATTATATGGGTAATAATGCATGTTATATTGATAATAATAGAAGTAACAAATATATTTATTACAGTTCTATCGATAATAACTGCATAATATGGGTAATAATGCATGTTATATTGATGATAATAGAAGTAATACGTATATTTATTATAGTTCTAGCGATAATAACTGCATAATATGGGTAATAATGCATGTTATATTGATAATAATATAAGTAATAAGTATAATTATTACAGTTCTAGCGATAATACCTCGATTATATGGGTAATAATGCATGTTATATTGATGATAATGAAAGTAATACGTATATTTATTATAGTTCTAGCGATAATAACTGCATAATATGGGTAATAATGCATGTTATATTGAGAATAATATAAGTAATAAGTATAATTATTACAGTTCTGGCGATAATAACTGCATTATATGGGTAATAATGCACGTTATATTGCTAATAGTATAAGTAATAAGTATAATTATTACAGTTCTTGCGATAATACCTCCATTATATGGGTAATAATGCATGTTATATTGATAATAATATAAGTAATAAGTATAATTATTACAGTTCTAGCGATAATAACTGCATTATATGGGTAATAATGCACGTTATATTGCTAATAATATAAGTAATAAGTATAATTATTACTGTTCTAGCGATAATAACTGCATTATATGGGTAATAATGCATGTTATATTGATAATAATATAAGTAATAAGTATAATTATTACAGTTCTAGCGATAATAACTGCATTATATGGGTAATAATGCACGTTATATTGCTAGTAGTATAAGTAATAAGTATAATTATTACAGTTCTAGCGATAATAACTGCATAATATGGGTAATAATGCACGTTATATTGCTAATAATATAAGTAATGAGTACAATTATTACAGTTCTAGCGATAATAACTGCATTATATGGGTAATAATGCACGTTATATTGCTAATAATATAAGTAATGAGTACAATTATTACAGTTCTAGCGATAATAACTGCATTATATGGGTAATAATGCATGTTATATTGATAATATCGGGAGTAATAAGTATAATTATTACAGTTCTAGCGATAATAACTGCATTATATGGGTAATAATGCATGTTATATTGATAATATCGGGAGTAATAAGTACAATTATTATAGTTCTAGCGATAATAATAGTAAAATATGGCAAATTGTGCATGTTATATTGATAATAATATAAGTAGTAAGTATAATTATTACATTTCTAGCGATAATAACTGCATTATATGGGTAATAATGCACGTTATATTGCTAACAATATAAGTAATAAGTATAATTATTACAGTTCTAGCGATAATAACTGCATTATATGGGTAAAAATGCATGTTATATTGATAATATTGGGAGTAATAAGTATATTTATTATGGTTCTAGAGATAATAACTGCATAATATGGGTAATAATGGATGTTATATTGATAATAATATAAGTAATAAGTATAATTATTACAGTTCTAGCGATAATACCTCGATTATATGGGTAATAATGCATGTTATATTGATGATAATGAAAGTAATACGTATATTTATTATAGTTCTAGCGATAATAACTGCATAATATGGGTAATAATGCATGTTATATTGAGAATAATACAAGTAATAAGTATAATTATTACAGTTCTGGCGATAATAACTGCATTATATGGGTAATAATGCACGTTATATTGCTAATAGTATAAGTAATAAGTATAATTATTACAGTTCTTGCGATAATACCTCCATTATATGGGTAATAATGCATGTTATATTGATGATAATGAAAGTGATACGTATATTTATTATAGTTCTTGCGATAATAACTGCATCATATGGGTAATAATGCATGTTATATTGAGAATAATATAAGTAATAAGTATAATTATTACAGTTCTCGCGATAATAACTGCATTATATGGGTAACAATGCACGTTATATTGCTAATAGTATAAGTAATAAGTATAATTATTACAGTTCTAGCAATAATACCTCCATTATATGGGTAATAATGCATGTTATATTGATAATAATATAAGTAATAAGTATAATTATTACAGTTCTAGCGATAATAACTGCATTACATGGGTAATAATGCATGTTATATTGATAATATTGGGAGTAATAAGTATATTTATTATGGTTCTAGAGATAATACCTCCATTATATGGGTAATAATGCATGTTATATTGGTAATAATATAAGTAATAAGTATAATTATTACAGTTCTAGCGATAATAACTGCATTATATGGGTAACAATGCACGTTATATTGCTAATAATATAAGTAATAAGTATAATTATTACAGTTCTAGCGATAATAACTGCATTATATGGGTAATAATGCATGTTATATTGATAATATCGGGAGTAATAAGTATAATTATTACAGTTCTAGCGATAATAACTGCATTATATGGGTAATAATGCATGTTATATTGATAATATCGGGAGTAATAAGTACAATTATTATAGTTCTAGCGATAATAATAGTAAAATATGGCAAATAGTGCCTGTTATATTGATAATAATAAAAGTAATAAGTATATTTATTACAGTTCTATCGATAATAACTGCATAATATGGGTAATAATGCATGTTATATTGAAGATAATAAAAGTAATACGTATATTTATTATAGTTCTAGCGATAATAACTGCATAATATGGGTAATAATGCATGTTATATTGATAATAATATAAGTAATAAGTATAATTATTACAGTTCTAGCGATAATAACTGCATTATATGGGTAATAATGCACGTTATATTGCTAATAATATAAGTAATAAGTATAATTATTACAGTTCTAGCGATAATAACTGCATTATATGGGTAATAATGCACGTTATATTGCTAATAGTATAAGTAATAAGTATAATTATTACAGTTCTTGCGATAATACCTCCATTATATGGGTAATAATGCATGTTATATTGATAATAATATAAGTAATAAGTATAATTATTACCGTTCTAGCGATAATAACTGCATTATATGGGTAATAATGCACGTTATATTGCTAATAATATAAGTAATAAGTATAATTATTACAGTTCTAGCGATAATAACTGCATTATATGGGTAATAATGCATGTTATATTGAAGATAATAAAAGTAATACGTATATTTATTATAGTTCTAGCGATAATAACTGCATAATATGGGTAATAATGCATGTTATATTGATAATAATATAAGTAATAAGTATAATTATTACAGTTCTAGCGATAATAACTGCATTATATGGGTAATAATGCACGTTATATTGCTAATAATATAAGTAATAAGTATAATTATTACAGTTCTAGCGATAATAACTGCATTATATGGGTAATAATGCATGTTATATTGATAATAATATAAGTAATAAGTATAATTATTACAGTTCTAGCGATAATAACTGCATTATATGGGTAATAATGCACGTTATATTGCTAGTAGTATAAGTAATAAGTATAACTATTACAGTTCTAGCGATAATAACTGCATAATATGGGTAATAATGCACGTTATATTGCTAATAATATAAGTAATGAGTACAATTATTACAGTTCTAGCGATAATAACTGCATTATATGGGTAATAATGCACGTTATATTGCTAATAATATAAGTAATAAGTATAATTATTACAGTTCTAGCGATAATAACTGCATTATATGGGTAATAATGCATGTTATATTGATAATAATATAAGTAATAAGTATAATTATTACAGTTCTAACGATAATACCTCCATTATATGGGTAATAATGCATGTTATATTGATAATAATAGAAGTAACAAATATATTTATTACAGTTCTATCGATAATAACTGCATAATATGGGTAATAATGCATGTTATATTGATGATAATAAAAGTAATACGTATATTTATTATAGTTCTAGCGATAATAACTGCATAATATGGGTAATAATGCATGTTATATTGATAATAATATAAGTAATAAGTATAATTATTACAGTTCTAGCGATAATAACTGCATTATATGGGTAATAATGCACGTTATATTGCTAACAATATAAGTAATAAGTATAATTATTACAGTTCTAGCGATAATAACTGCATTATATGGGTAAAAATGCATGTTATATTGATAATATTGGGAGTAATAAGTACATTTATTATGGTTCTAGAGATAATAACTGCATAATATGGGTAATAATGCATGTTATATTGATAATAATATAAGTAATAAGTATAATTATTACAGTTCTAGCGATAATACCTCGATTATATGGGTAATAATGCATGTTATATTGATGATAATGAAAGTAATACGTATATTTATTATAGTTCTAGCGATAATAACTGCATAATATGGGTAATAATGCATGTTATATTGAGAATAATATAAGTAATAAGTATAATTATTACAGTTCTAGCGATAATAACTGCATAATATGGGTAATAATGCACGTTATATTGCTAATAATATAAGTAATGAGTACAATTATTACAGTTCTAGCGATAATAACTGCATTATATGGGTAATAATGCACGTTATATTGCTAATAATATAAGTAATGAGTACAATTATTACAGTTCTAGCGATAATAACTGCATTATATGGGTAATAATGCACGTTATATTGCTAATAATATAAGTAATAAGTATAATTATTACAGTTCTAGCGATAATAACTGCATTATATGGGTAATAATGCATGTTATATTGATAATAATATAAGTAATAAGTATAATTATTACAGTTCTAACGATAATACCTCCATTATATGGGTAATAATGCATGTTATATTGATAATAATAGAAGTAACAAATATATTTATTACAGTTCTATCGATAATAACTGCATAATATGGGTAATAATGCATGTTATATTGATGATAATAGAAGTAATACGTATATTTATTATAGTTCTAGCGATAATAACTGCATAATATGGGTAATAATGCATGTTATATTGATAATAATATAAGTAATAAGTATAATTATTACAGTTCTAGCGATAATAACTGCATTATATGGGTAATAATGCACGTTATATTGCTAACAATATAAGTAATAAGTATAATTATTACAGTTCTAGCGATAATAACTGCATTATATGGGTAAAAATGCATGTTATATTGATAATATTGGGAGTAATAAGTACATTTATTATGGTTCTAGAGATAATAACTGCATAATATGGGTAATAATGCATGTTATATTGATAATAATATAAGTAATAAGTATAATTATTACAGTTCTAGCGATAATACCTCGATTATATGGGTAATAATGCATGTTATATTGATGATAATGAAAGTAATACGTATATTTATTATAGTTCTAGCGATAATAACTGCATAATATGGGTAATAATGCATGTTATATTGAGAATAATATAAGTAATAAGTATAATTATTACAGTTCTGGCGATAATAACTGCATTATATGGGTAATAATGCACGTTATATTGCTAATAGTATAAGTAATAAGTATAATTATTACAGTTCTTGCGATAATACCTCCATTATATGGGTAATAATGCATGTTATATTGATAATAATATAAGTAATAAGTATAATTATTACAGTTCTAGCGATAATAACTGCATTATATGGGTAATAATGCACGTTATATTGCTAATAATATAAGTAATAAGTATAATTATTACAGTTCTAGCGATAATAACTGCATTATATGGGTAATAATGCACGTTATATTGCTAATAGTATAAGTAATAAGTATAATTATTACAGTTCTTGCGATAATACCTCCATTATATGGGTAATAATGCATGTTATATTGATAATAATATAAGTAATAAGTATAATTATTACAGTTCTAGCGATAATAACTGCATTATATGGGTAATAATGCACGTTATATTGCTAATAATATAAGTAATAAGTATAATTATTACTGTTCTAGCGATAATAACTGCATTATATGGGTAATAATGCATGTTATATTGATAATAATATAAGTAATAAGTATAATTATTACAGTTCTAGCGATAATAGCTGCATTATATGGGTAATAATGCACGTTATATTGCTAGTAGTATAAGTAATAAGTATAATTATTACAGTTCTAGCGATAATAACTGCATAATATGGGTAATAATGCACGTTATATTGCTAATAATATAAGTAATGAGTACAATTATTACAGTTCTAGCGATAATAACTGCATTATATGGGTAATAATGCACGTTATATTGCTAATAATATAAGTAATGAGTACAATTATTACAGTTCTAGCGATAATAACTGCATTATATGGGTAATAATGCATGTTATATTGATAATATCGGGAGTAATAAGTATAATTATTACAGTTCTAGCGATAATAACTGCATTATATGGGTAATAATGCATGTTATATTGATAATATCGGGAGTAATAAGTACAATTATTATAGTTCTAGCGATAATAATAGTAAAATATGGCAAATAGTGCATGTTATATTGATAATAATAAAAGTAATAAGTATATTTATTACAGTTCTATCGATAATAACTGCATAATATGGGTAATAATGCATGTTATATTGAAGATAATAAAAGTAATACGTATATTTATTATAGTTCTAGCGATAATAACTGCATAATATGGGTAATAATGCATGTTATATTGATAATAATATAAGTAATAAGTATAATTATTACAGTTCTAGCGATAATAACTGCATTATATGGGTAATAATGCACGTTATATTGCTGAAAATATAAGTAATAAGTATAATTATTACAGTTCTAGCGATAATAACTGCATTATATGGGTAAAAATGCATGTTATATTGATAATGTTGGGAGTAATAAATATATTTATTATGGTTCTAGAGATAATAACTGCATAATATGGGTAATAATGCATGTTATATTGATAATAATATACGTAATAAGTATAATTATTACAGTTCTAACGATAATACCTCCATTATATGGGTAATAATGCATGTTATATTGATAATAATAGAAGTAACAAATATATTTATTACAGTTCTATCGCTAATAACTGCATAATATGGGTAATAATGCATGTTATATTGATGATAATAAAAGTAATACGTATATTTATTATAGTTCTAGCGATAATAACTGCATAATATGGGTAATAATGCATGTTATATTGATAATAATATAAGTAGTAAGTATAATTATTACAGTTCTAGCGATAATAACTGCATTATATGGGTAATAATGCACGTTATATTGCTAACAATATAAGTAATAAGTATAATTATTACAGTTCTAGCGATAATAACTGCATTATATGGGTAAAAATGCATGTTATATTGATAATATTGGGAGTAATAAGTATATTTATTATGGTTCTAGAGATAATAACTGCATAATATGGGTAATAATGCATGTTATATTGATAATAATATAAGTAATAAGTATAATTATTACAGTTCTAGTGATAATACCTCGATTATATGGGTAATAATGCATGTTATATTGATGATAATGAAAGTAATACGTATATTTATTATAGTTCTAGCGATAATAACTGCATAATATGGGTAATAATGCATGTTATATTGAGAATAATATAAGTAATAAGTATAATTATTACAGTTCTGGCGATAATAACTGCATTATATGGGTAATAATGCACGTTATATTGCTAATAGTATAAGTAATAAGTATAATTATTACAGTTCTTGCGATAATACCTCCATTATATGGGTAATAATGCATGTTATATTGATAATAATATAAGTAATAAGTATAATTATTACAGTTCTAGCGATAATAACTGCATTATATGGGTAATAATGCACGTTATATTGCTAGTAGTATAAGTAATAAGTATAATTATTACAGTTCTAGCGATAATAATTGCATAATATGGGTAATAATGCACGTTATATTTCTAATAATATAAGTAATGAGTACAATTATTACAGTTCTAGCGATAATAACTGCATTATATGGGTAATAATGCACGTTATATTGCTAATAATATAAGTAATAAGTATAATTATTACAGTTCTAGCGATAATAACTGCATTATATGGGTAATAATGCATGTTACATTGATAATATTGGGAGTAATAAGTGTATTTATGATAGTTCTAGCGATAATAACTGCATAATATGGGTAATAATGCATGTTATATTGATAATAATATAAGTAATAAGTATAATTATTACAGTTCTAGCAATAATACCTACATTATATGGGTAATAATGCATGTTATATTGATGATAATGAAAGTGATACGTATATTTATTATAGTTCTTGCGATAATAACTGCATCATATGGGTAATAATGCATGTTATATTGAGAATAATATAAGTAATAAGTATAATTATTACAGTTCTGGCGATAATAACTGCATTATATGGGTAACAATGCACGTTATATTGCTAATAGTATAAGTAATAAGTATAATTATTACAGTTCTAGCAATAATACCTCCATTATATGGGTAATAATGCATGTTATATTGATAATAATATAAGTAATAAGTATAATTATTACAGTTCTAGCGATAATAACTGCATTATATGGGTAATAATGCATGTTATATTGATAATATTGGGAGTAATAAGTATATTTATTATGGTTCTAGAGATAATACCTCCATTATATGGGTAATAATGCATGTTATATTAATAATAATATAAGTAATAAGTATAATTATTATAGTTCTAGCGATAATAATAGTAAAATATGGCAAATAGTGCATGTTATATTGAAAATAATAAAAGTAATAAGTATATTTATTACAGTTCTATCGATAATAACTGCATAATATGGGTAATAATGCATGTTATATTGAAGATAATAAAAGTAATACGTATATTTATTATAGTTCTAGCGATAATAACTGCATAATATGGGTAATAATGCATGTTATATTGATAATAATATAAGTAATAAGTATAATTATTACAGTTCTAGCGATAATAACTGCATTATATGGGTAATAATGCATGTTATATTGATGATAATAAAAGTAATACGTATATTTATTATAGTTCTAGCGATAATAACTGCATAATATGGGTAATAATGCATGTTATATTGATAATAATATAAGTAATAAGTATAATTATTACAGTTCTAGAGATAATAACTGCATAATATGGGTAATAATGCATGTTATATTGATAATAATATAAGTAATAAGTATAATTATTACAGTTCTGGCGATAATACCTCGATTATATGGGTAATAATGCATGTTATATTGATGATAATGAAAGTAATACGTATATTTATTATAGTTCTAGCGATAATAACTGCATAATATGGGTAATAATGCATGTTATATTGAGAATAATATAAGTAATAAGTATACTTATTACAGTTCTGGCGATAATAACTGCATTATATGGGTAATAATGCACGTTATATTGCTAATAGTATAAGTAATAAGTATAATTATTACAGTTCTAGCGATAATAACTGCATTATATGGGTAATAATGCATGTTATATTGATAATAATATAAGTAATAAGTATAATTATTACAGTTCTAGCGATAATAACTGCATTATATGGGTAATAATGCACGTTATATTGCTAGTAGTATAAGTAATAAGTATAATTATTACAGTTCTAGCGATAATAACTGCATAATATGGGTAATAATGCACGTTATATTGCTAATAATATAAGTAATGAGTACAATTATTAAAGTTCTAGCGATAATAACTGCATTATATGGGTAATAATGCACGTTATATTGCTAATAATATAAGTAATAAGTATAATTATTACAGTTCTAGCGATAATAACTGCATTATATGGGTAATAATGCATGTTATATTGATAATAATATAAGTAATAAGTATAATTATTACAGTTCTAGCGATAATAACTGCATTATATGGGTAATAATGCACGTTATATTGCTAGTAGTATAAGTAATAAGTATAATTATTACAGTTCTAGCGATAATAACTGCATAATATGGGTAATAATGCACGTTATATTGCTAATAATATAAGTAATGAGTACAATTATTAAAGTTCTAGCGATAATAACTGCATTATATGGGTAATAATGCACGTTATATTGCTAATAATATAAGTAATAAGTATAATTATTACAGTTCTAGCGATAATAACAGCATTATATGGGTAATAATGCATGTTACATTGATAATATTGGGAGTAATAAGTGTATTTATTATAGTTCTAGCGATAATAACTGAATAATATGGGTAATAATGCATGTTATATTGATAATAATATAAGTAATAAGTATAATTATTATAGTTCTAGCAATAATACCTCCATTATATGGGTAATAATGCATGTTATATTGATGATAATGAAAGTGATACGTATATTTATTATAGCTCTTGCGATAATAACTGCATCATATGGGTAATAATGCATGTTATATTGAGAATAATATAAGTAATATGTATAATTATTACAGTTCTGGCGATAATAACTGCATTATATGGGTAACAATGCACGTTATATTGCTAATAGTATAAGTAATAAGTATAATTATTACAGTTCTAGCAATAATACCTCCATTATATGGGTAATAATGCATGTTATATTGATAATAATATAAGTAATAAGTATAATTATTACAGTTCTAGCGATAATAACTGCATTATATGGGTAATAATGCATGTTATATTGATAATATTGGGAGTAATAAGTATATTTATTATAGTTCTAGCGATAATAACTGCATAATATGGGTAATAATGCATGTTATATTGATAATAGTATAAGTAATAAGTATAATTATTACAGTTCTAGCGATAATAACTGCATTATATGGGTAATAATGCACGTTATATTGCTAATAATATAAGTAATAAGTATAATTATTACAGTTCTAGCGATAATAACTGCATTATATGGGTAATAATGCATGTTATATTGATAATATCGGGAGTAATAAGTATAATTATTATAGTTCTAGCGATAATAATACTAAAATATGGCAAATAGTGCATGTTATATTGATAATAATAAAAGTAATAAATATATTTATTACAGTTCTATCGATAATAACTGCATAATATGGGTAATAATGCATGTTATATTGATGATAATAAAAGTAATACGTATATTTATTATAGTTCTAGCGATAATAACTGCATAATATGGGTAATAATGCATGTTATATTGACAATAATCTAAGTAATAAGTATAATTATTACAGTTCTAGCGATAATAACTGCATTATATGGGTAATAATGCACGTTATATTGCTAACAATATAAGTAATAATTATAATTATTACAGTTCTAGCGATAATAACTGCATTATATGGGTAATAATGCATGTTATATTGATGATAATGAAAGTAATACGAATATTTATTATAGTTCTAGCGATAATAACTGCATAATATGGGTAATAATGCATGTTATATTGAGAATAATATAAGTAATAAGTATAATTATTACAGTTCTGGCGATAATAACTGCATTATATGGGTAATAATGCACGTTATATTGCTAATAGTATAAGTAATAAGTATAATTATTACAGTTCTTGCGATAATACCTCCATTATATGGGTAATAATGCATGTTATATTGATAATAATATAAGTAATAAGTATAATTATTACAGTTCTAGCGATAATAACTGCATTATATGGGTAATAATGCACGTTATATTGCTAATAATATAAGTAATAAGTATAATTATTACAGTTCTAGCGATAATAACTGCATTATATGGGTAATAATGCATGTTATATTGATAATAATATAAGTAATAAGTATAATTATTACAGTTCTAGCGATAATAACTGCATTATATGGGTAATAATGCACGTTATATTGCTATTAGTATAAGTAATAAGTATAATTATTACAGTTCTAGCGATAATAACTGCATAATATGGGTAATAATGCACGTTATATTGCTAATAATATAAGTAATAAGTATAATTATTACAGTTCTAGCGATAATAACTGCATTATATGGGTAAAAATGCATGTTATATTGATAATATTGGGAGTAATAAGTATATTTATTATGGTTCTAGAGATAATAACTGCATAATATGGGTAATAATGCATGTTATATTGATGATAATAAAAGTAATACGTATATTTATTATAGTTCTAGCGATAATAACTGCATAATATGGGTAATAATGCATGTTATATTGATAATAATATAAGTAATAAGTATAATTATTACAGTTCTAGCGATAATAACTGCATTATATGGGTAATAATGCACGTTATATTGCTAACAATATAAGTAATAAGTATAATTATTACAGTTCTAGCGATAATACCTACATTATATGGGTAATAATGCATGTTATATTGATAATGATATAAGTAATAAGTATAATTATTACAGTTCTAGCGATAATAACTGCATAATATGGGTAATAATGCACGTTATATTGCTAATAATATAAGTAATGAGTACAATTATTACAGTTCTAGCGATAATAACTGCATTATATGGGTAATAATGCATGTTATATTGATAATAACATAAGTAATAAGTATAATTATTACAGTTCTAGCGATAATAACTGCATTATATGGGTAATAATGCATGTTATATTGATAATATCGGGAGTAATAAGTATAATTATTATAGTTCTAGCGATAATAATAGTAAAATATGGCAAATAGTGCATGTTATATTGATAATAATAAAAGTAATAAGTATATTTATTACAGTTCTATCGATAATAACTGCATAATATGGGTAATCATGCATGTTATATTGAAGATAATAAAAGTAATACGTATATTTATTATAGTTCTAGCGATAATAACTGCATAATATGGGTAATAATGCATGTTATATTGAGAATAATATAAGTAATAAGTATAATTATTACAGTTCTAGCGATAATAACTGCATTATATGGGTAATATTGCACGTTATATTGCTAACAATATAAGTAATAAGTATAATTATTACAGTTCTAGCGATAATACCTCCATTATATGGGTAATAATGCATGTTATATTGATAATGATATAAGTAATAAGTATAGTTATTACAGTTCTAGCGATAATAACTGCATTATATGGGTAATAATGCACGTTATATTGCTAATAGTATAAGTAATAAGTATAATTATTACAGTTCTTGCGATAATACCTCCATTATATGGGTAATAATGCATGTTATATTGATAATAGTATAAGTAATAAGTATAATTATTACAGTTCTAGCGATAATAACTGCATTATATGGGTAATAATGCACGTTATATTGCTAATAATATAAGTAATAAGTATAATTATTACAGTTCTAGCGATAATAACTGCATTATATGGGTAATAATGCATGTTATATTGATAATAATATAAGTAATAAGTATAATTATTACAGTTCTAGCGATAATAACTGCATTATATGGGTAATAATGCACGTTATATTGCTAGTAGTATAAGTAATAAGTATAATTATTACAGTTCTAGCGATAATAACTGCATAATATGGGTAATAATGCACGTTATATTGCTAATAATATAAGTAATGAGTACAATTATTAAAGTTCTAGCGATAATAACTGCATTATATGGGTAATAATGCACGTTATATTGCTAATAATATAAGTAATAAGTATAATTATTACAGTTCTAGCGATAATAACTGCATTATATGGGTAATAATGCATGTTATATTGATAATAATATAAGTAATAAGTATAATTATTACAGTTCTAGCGATAATAACTGCATTATATGGGTAATAATGCACGTTATATTGCTAGTAGTATTAGTAATAAGTATAATTATTACAGTTCTAGCGATAATAACTGCATAATATGGGTAATAATGCACGTTATATTGCTAATAATATAAGTAATGAGTACAATTATTAAAGTTCTAGCGATAATAACTGCATTATATGGGTAATAATGCACGTTATATTGCTAATAATATAAGTAATAAGTATAATTATTACAGTTCTAGCGATAATAACTGCATTATATGGGTAATAATGCATGTTACATTGATAATATTGGGAGTAATAAGTGTATTTATTATAGTTCTAGCGATAATAACTGAATAATATGGGTAATAATGCATGTTATATTGATAATAATATAAGTAATAAGTATAATTATTATAGTTCTAGCAATAATACCTCCATTATATGGGTAATAATGCATGTTATATTGATGATAATGAAAGTGATACGTATATTTATTATAGCTCTTGCGATAATAACTGCATCATATGGGTAATAATGCATGTTATATTGAGAATAATATAAGTAATATGTATAATTATTACAGTTCTGGCGATAATAACTGCATTATATGGGTAACAATGCACGTTATATTGCTAATAGTATAAGTAATAAGTATAATTATTACAGTTCTAGCAATAATACCTCCATTATATGGGTAATAATGCATGTTATATTGATAATAATATAAGTAATAAGTATAATTATTACAGTTCTAGCGATAATAACTGCATTATATGGGTAATAATGCATGTTATAATGATAATAATAAAAGTAATAAATATATTTATTACAGTTCTATCGATAATAACTGCATAATATGGGTAATAATGCATGTTATATTGATGATAATAAAAGTAATACGTATATTTATTATAGTTCTAGCGATAATAACTGCATAATATGGGTAATAATGCATGTTATATTGATAATAATCTAAGTAATAAGTATAATTATTACAGTTCTAGCGATAATAACTGCATTATATGGGTAATAATGCACGTTATATTGCTAACAATATAAGTAATAATTATAATTATTACAGTTCTAGCGATAATAACTGCATTATATGGGTAATAATGCATGTTATATTGATGATAATGAAAGTAATACGAATATTTATTATAGTTCTAGCGATAATAACTGCATAATATGGGTAATAATGCATGTTATATTGAGAATAATATAAGTAATAAGTATAATTATTACAGTTCTGGCGATAATAACTGCATTATATGGGTAATAATGCACGTTATATTGCTAATAGTATAAGTAATAAGTATAATTATTACAGTTCTTGCGATAATACCTCCATTATATGGGTAATAATGCATGTTATATTGATAATAATATAAGTAATAAGTATAATTATTACAGTTCTAGCGATAATAACTGCATTATATGGGTAATAATGCACGTTATATTGCTAATAATATAAGTAATAAGTATAATTATTACAGTTCTAGCGATAATAACTGCATTATATGGGTAATAATGCATGTTATATTGATAATAATATAAGTAATAAGTATAATTATTACAGTTCTAGCGATAATAATACTAAAATATGGCAAATAGTGCATGTTATATTGATAATAATAAAAGTAATAAATATATTTATTACAGTTCTATCGATAATAACTGCATAATATGGGTAATAATGCATGTTATATTGATGATAATAAAAGTAATACGTATATTTATTATAGTTCTAGCGATAATAACTGCATAATATGGGTAATAATGCATGTTATATTGATAATAATCTAAGTAATAAGTATAATTATTACAGTTCTAGCGATAATAACTGCATTATATGGGTAATAATGCACGTTATATTGCTAACAATATAAGTAATAATTATAATTATTACAGTTCTAGCGATAATAACTGCATAATATGGGTAATAATGCACGTTATATTGCTAATAATATAAGTAATGAGTACAATTATTACAGTTCTAGCGATAATAACTGCATAATATGGGTAATAATGCATGTTATATTGATAATAATATAAGTAATAAGTATAATTATTACAGTTCTAGCGATAATAACTGCATTATATGGGTAATAATGCACGTTATATTGCTAACAATATAAGTAATAAGTATAATTATTACAGTTCTAGCGATAATAACTGCATAATATGGGTAATAATGCATGTTATATTGATAATAATATAAGTAATAAGTATAATTATTACAGTTCTAGCGATAATACCTCCATTATATGGGTAATAATGCATGTTATATTGATAATGATATAAGTAATAAGTATAATTATTACAGTTCTAGGGATAATAACTGCATAATATGGGTCATAATGCACGTTACATTGCTAATAATATAAGTAATGAGTACAATTATTACAGTTCTAGCGATAATAACTGCATAATATGGGTAATAATGCATGTTATATTGATGATAATAAACGTAATACGTATATTTATTACAGTTCTAGCGATAATAACTGCATTATATGGGTAATAATGCATGTTATATTGATAATATCGGGATTAATAAGTATAATTATTACAGTTCTAGCGATAATAACTGCATAATATGGGTAATAATGCACGTTATATTGCTAATAATATAAGTAATGAGTACAATTATTACAGTTCTAGCGATAATAACTGCATAATATCGGTAATAATGCACGTTATATTGCTAATAATATAAGTATTAAGTATAATTATTACAGTTCTAGCAATAATACCTCCATTATATGGGTAATAATGCATGTTATATTGATAATAATATAAGTAATAAGTATAATTATTACAGTTCTAGCGATAATAACTGCATTATATGGGTAATAATGCATGTTATATTGATAATATTGGGAGTAATAAGTATATTTATTATAGTTCTAGCGATAATAACTGCAGAATATGGGTAATAATGCATGTTATATTGATAATAGTATAAGTAGTAAGTATAATTATTACAGTTCTAGCGATAATAACTGCATTATATGGGTAATAATGCATGTTATATTGATGATAATAAAAGTAATACGTATATTTATTATAGTTCTAGCGATAATAACTGCATAATATGGGTAATAATGCATGTTATATTGATAATAATGTAAGTAATAAGTATAATTATTACAGTTCTAGCGATAATAATAGTAAAATATGGCTAATGGTGCATGATATATTGATAATAGTAAAAGTAATAAGTATATTTATTACAGTTCTATCGATAATAACTGCATAATATGGGTAATAATGCATGTTATATTGATGATAATGAAAGTAGTAAGTATATTTATTACTGTTCTAGCGATAATAACTGCATTATATGCGTAATAATGCACGTTATATTGCTAATAATATAAGTAATGAGTATAATTATTACAGTTCTAGCGATAATAACTGCATTATATGGGTAATAATGCATGTTATATTGATGATAATAAAAGTAATACGTATATTTATTATAGTTCTAGCGATAATAACTGCATAATATGGGTAATAATGCATGTTATATTGATAATAATGTAAGTAATAAGTATAATTATTACAGTTCTAGCGATAATAACTGCATTATATGGGTAATAATGCACGTTATATTGCTAACAATATAAGTAATAAGTATATTTATTATCGTTCTATCGATAATAACTGCATTATATGGGTAATAATGCATGTTATATTGATGATAATAAAAGTAATACGTATATTTATTATAGTTCTAGCGATAATAACTGCATTATGTGGGTAATAATGCACGTTATATTGCTAGCAATATAAGTAATAAGTATAATTATTACAGTTCTAGCGATAATAACTGCATTATATGGGTAATAATGCATGTTATATTGCTAATAGTATTTAATAAGTATAATTATTACAGTTCTAGCGATAATACCTCCATTATATGGGTAATAATGCATGTTATATTGATAATGATATAAGTAATAAGTATAATTATTACAGTTCTAGCGATAATAACTGCATAATATGGGTAATAATGCACGTTATATTGCTAACAATATAAGTAATAAGTATAATTATTACCGTTCTAGCGATAATAACTGCATTATATGGGTAATAATGCATGTTATATTGATAATATTGGGAGTAATAAGTATATTTATTATGGTTCTAGAGATAATAACTGCATAATATGGGTAATAATGCATGTTATATTGATAATAATATAAGTAATAAGTATAATTATTAGAGTTCTAGCGATAATAACTGCATTATATGGGTAATAGTGCATGTTATATTGATAATATTGGGAGTAATAAGTATATTTATTATAGTTCTAGCGATAATAACTGCATAATATGGGTAATAGTGCATGTTATATTGATAATAGTATAAGTAATAAGTATAATTATTACAGTTCTAGCGATAATAACTGCATTATATGGGTAATAATGCATGTTATATTGATAATATTGGGAGTAATAAGTATAATTATTATAGTTCTAGTGATAATAATAGTAAAATATGGCTAATAGTGCATGATATATTGATAATAGTAAAAGTAATAAGTATATTTATTACAGTTCTAGCGATAATAACTGCATTATATGGGTAATAATGCATGTTATATTGATGATAATAAAAGTAATACGTATATTTATTATAGTTCTAGCGATAATAACTGCATAATATGGGTAATAATGCATGTTATATTGATAATAATCTAAGTAATAAGTATAATTATTACAGTTCTAGCGATAATAACTGCATTATGTGGGTAATAATGCACGTTATATTGCTAACAATATAAGTAATAAGTATATTTATTATCGTTCTATCAATAATAACTTCTTAATATGGGTAATAATGCATGTTATATTGATGATAATGAAAGTACTAAGTATATTTATTACAGTTCTAGCGATAATAACTGCATTATATGCGTAATAAGGCATGTTATATTGATAATATCGGGAGTAATAAGTATAATTATTATAGTTCTAGCGATAATAATAGTAAAATATGGCTAATAGTGCATGATATATTGATAATAGTAAAAGTAATAAGTATATTTATTACAGTTCTATCGATAATAACTGCATAATATGGGTAATAATGCATGTTATATTGATGATAATAAAGGTAATACGTATATTTATTATAGTTCTAGCGATAATAACTGCATAATATGGGTAATAATGCATGTTATATTGAGAATAATATAAGTAATAAGTATAATTATTACAGTTATGGCGATAATAACTGCATTATATGGGTAATAATGCACGTTATATTGCTAATAGTATAAGTAATAAGTATAATTATTACAATTCTAGCGATAATACCTCCATTATATGGGTAATAATGCATGTTGTATTGATAATAATATAAGTAATAAGTATAATTATTACAGTTCTAGCGATAATAACTGCATAATATGGGTAATAATGCATGTTATATTGATAATAATATAAGTAATAAGTATAATTATTACAGTTCTAGCGATAATAACTGCACTATATGGGTAATAATGCACGTTATATTGCTAACAATATAAGTAATAAGTATAATTATTACAGTTCTAGCGATAATAATAGTAAAATATGGCTAATAGTGCATGATATATTGATAATAGTATAAGTAATAAGTATATTTATTACAGTTCTATCGACAATAACTGCATAATATGGGTAAAAATGCATGTTATATTGATGATAATGAAAGTAATACGTATATTTATTATAGTTCTAGCGATAATAACTGCATAATATGGGTAACAATGCATGTTATATTGAGAATAATATAAGTAATAAGTATAATTATTACAGTTCTGGCGATAATAACTGCATTGTATGGGTAATAATGCACGTTATATTGCTAATAGTATAAGTAATAAGTATAATTATTACAGTTCTGGCGATAATACCTCCATTATACGGGTAATAATGCATGTTATATTGATAATAATATAAGTAATAAGTATATTTATTACAGTTATATCGATAATATTTGCATAATATGGGTAATAATGCATGTTATATTGATGATAATAAAAGTAATACGTATATTTATTATAGTTCTAGCAATAATAACTGCATAATATGGGTAATAATGCATGTTATATTGATAATAATATAAGTAATAAGTATAATTATTACAGTTCTAGCGATAATAACTGCATTATATGGGTAATAATGCACGTTATATTGCTAGCAATATAAGTAACAAGTATAATTATTACAGTTCTAGCGATAATAACTGCATTATATGGGTAATAATGCATGTTATATTGATAATAATATAAGTAATAAGTATAATTATTACAGTTCTAGCGATAATAATAGTAAAATATGGCTAATGGTGCATGATATATTGATAATAGTAAAAGTAATAAGTATATTTATTACAGTTCTATCGATAATAACTGCATTATGTGGGTAATAATGCACGTTATATTGCTAGCAATATAAGTAATAAGTATAATTATTACAGTTCTAGCGATAATAACTGCATAATATGGGTAATAATGCACGTTATATTGCTAACAATATAAGTAATAAGTATAATTATTACCGTTCTAGCGATAATAACTGCATTATATGGGTAATAATGCATGTTATATTGATAATATTGGGAGTAATAAGTATATTTATTATGGTTCTAGAGATAATAACTGCATAATATGGGTAATAATGCATGTTATATTGATAATAATATAAGTAATAAGTATAATTATTAGAGTTCTAGCGATAATAACTGCATTATATGGGTAATAGTGCATGTTATATTGATAATATTGGGAGTAATAAGTATATTTATTACAGTTCTAGCGATAATAACTGCACTATATGGGTAATAATGCACGTTATATTGCTAATAATATAAGTAATAAGTATAATTATTACAGTTCTAGCGATAATAACTGCATTATATGGGTAATAATGCACGTTATATTGCTAACAATATAAGTAATAAGTATAATTATTACTGTTCTAGCGATAATAACTGCATTATATGGGTAATAATGCATGTTATATTGATAATATTGGGAGTAATAAGTATACTTACTATGGTTCTAGAGATATTACCTCCATTATATGGGTAATAATGCATGTTATATTGATAATAATATAAGTAATAAGTATAATTATTACAGTTCTAGCGATAATAACTGCATTATATGGGTAATAATGCATGTTATATTGATAATAATATAAGTAATAAGTATAATTATTACAGTTCTAGCGATAATAACTGCATTATATGGGTAATAATGCATGTTATATTGATAATAATAAAAGTAATAAGTATATTTATTATCGTTCTATCGATAATAACTTCTTAATATGGGTAATTGTGCATGTTATATTGATAATAATATAAGTAATAAGTATAATTATTACAGTTCTAGCGATAATAACTGCATTGTATGGGTAATAATGCACGTTATATTGCTAACAATATAAGTAATAAGTATAATTATTTCAGTGATAGCGATAATAACTGCATTATATGGCTAATAATGCATGTTATATTGATAATATTGGGAGTAATAAGTATATTTATTATGGTTCTAGAGATAATAACTGCATTATATGGGTAATAATGCATGTTATATTGATAATAATAAAAGTAATAAATATATTTATTACTGTTCTATCGATAATAACTGCATAATATGGGTAATAATGCATGTTATATTGATGATAATAAAAGTAATACGTATATTTATTATAGTTCTAGCGATAATAACTGCATAATATGGGTAATAATGCATGTTATATTGATAATAATCTAAGTAATAAGTATAATTATTACAGTTCTAGCGATAATAACTGCGTTATATGGGTAATAATGCACGTTATATTGCTAACAATATAAGTAATAAGTATAATTATTACAGTTCTATCGATAATAACTTCTTAATATGGGTAATAATGCATGTTATATTGATGATAATGAAAGTAGTAAGTATATTTATTACAGTTCTAGCGATAATAACTGCATTATATGCGTAATAAGGCATGTTATATTGATAATATCGGGGGTAATAAGTATAATTATTATAGTTCTTGCGATAATAACTGCATTATATGGGTAATAATGCACGTTATATTGCTAATAGTATTTAATAAGTATAATTATTACAGTTCTAGCGATAATGCCTCCATTATATGGGTAATAACGCATGTTATATTGATAATGATATAAGTAATAAATATATTTATTACAGTTCTATCGATAATAACTGCATAATATGGGTAATAATGCATGTTATATTGATAATAATCTAAGTAATAAGTATAATTATTAGAGTTCTAGCGATAATAACTGCATTATATGGGTAATAATGCACGTTATATTGCTAACAATATAAGTAATAAGTATAATTATTACAGTTCTAGCGATAATAACTGCCTAATATGGGTAATAATGCATGTTATATTGATAATAATATAAGTAATAAGTATAATTATTACAGTTCTAGCGATAATAACTGCATTATATGGGTAATAATGCACGTTATATTGATAATAATATAAGTAATAAGTATAATTATTACAGTTCTAGCGATAATAACTGCATTATATGGGTAAAAATGCATGTTATATTGATAATATTGGGAGTAATAAGTATATTTATTATGGTTCTTGAGATAATAACTGCATAATATGGGTAATAATGCATGTTATATTGATAATAATATAAGTAATAAGTATAATTATTACAGTTCTATCGATAATAACTGCATAATATGTGTAATAATGCATGTTATATTGAGAATAATATAAGTAATAAGTATAATTATTACAGTTCTAGCGATAATAACTGCATTATATGGGTAAAAATGCATGTTATATTGATAATATTGGGAGTAATAAGTATATTTATTATGGTTCTAGCGATAATAATAGTAAAATATGGCAAATAGTGCATGTTATATTGATAATAATAAAAGTAATAAGTATATTTATTACAGTTCTATCGATAATAACTGCATAATATGGGTAATAATGCATGTTATATTGATGATAATAAAGGTAATACGTATATTTATTATAGTTCTAGCGATAATAACTGCCTAATATGGGTAATAATGCATGTTATATTGATAATAATATAAGTAATAAGTATAATTATTACAGTTCTAGCGACAATAACTGCATTATATGGGTAATAATGCATGTTATATTGATAATATTGGGAGTAATAAGTATATTTACTATGGTTCTTGAGATAATAACTGCATTATATGGGTAATAATGCACGTTATATTGATAATAATATAAGTAATAAGTATAATTATTACAGTTCTAGCGATAATAACTGCATTATATGGGTAAAAATGCATGTTATATTGATAATATTGGGAGTAATAAGTATATTTATTATGGTTCTTGAGATAATAACTGCATAATATGGGTAATAATGCATGTTATATTGATAATAATATAAGTAATAAGTATAATTATTACAGTTCTATCGATAATAACTGCATAATATGTGTAATAATGCATGTTATATTGAGAATAATATAAGTAATAAGTATAATTATTACAGTTCTAGCGATAATAACTGCATTATATGGGTAAAAATGCATGTTATATTGATAATATTGGGAGTAATAAGTATATTTATTATGGTTCTAGCGATAATAATAGTAAAATATGGCACATAGTGCATGTTATATTGATAATAATAAAAGTAATAAGTATATTTATTACAGTTCTATCGATAATAACTGCATAATATGGGTAATAATGCATGTTATATTGATGATAATAAAGGTAATACGTATATTTATTATAGTTCTAGCGATAATAACTGCATAATATGGGTAATAATGCATGTTATATTGATAATAATATAAGTAAGAAGTATAATTATTACAGTTCTAGCGATAATAACTGCCTAATATGGGTAATAATGCATGTTATATTGATAATAATATAAGTAATAAGTATAATTATTACAGTTCTAGCGACAATAACTGCATTATATGGGTAATAATGCATGTTATATTGATAATAATAAAAGTAATAAGTATATTTATTATCGTTCTATCGATAATAACTTCTTAATATGGGTAATAATGCATGTTATATTGATAATAATATAAGTAATAAGTATAATTATTACAGTTCTAGCGATAATAACTGCATTGTATGGGTAATAATGCACGTTATATTGCTAACAATATAAGTAATAAGTATAATTATTTCAGTTATAGCGATAATAACTGCATTATATGGTAATAATGCATGTTATATTGATAATATTGGGAGTAATAAGTATATTTATTATGGTTCTAGAGATAATAACTGCATTATATGGGTAATAATGCATGTTATATTGATAATAATAAAAGTAATAAATATATTTATTACTGTTCTATCGATAATAACTGCATAATATGGGTAATAATGCATGTTATATTGATGATAATAAAAGTAATACGTATATTTATTATAGTTCTAGCGATAATAACTGCATAATATGGGTAATAATGCATGTTATATTGATAATAATCTAAGTAATAAGTATAATTATTACAGTTCTAGCGATAATAACTGCGTTATATGGGTAATAATGCACGTTATATTGCTAACAATATAAGTAATAAGTATAATTATTACAGTTCTATCGATAATAACTTCTTAATATGGGTAATAATGCATGTTATATTGATGATAATGAAAGTAGTAAGTATATTTATTACAGTTCTAGCGATAATAACTGCATTATATGCGTAATAAGGCATGTTATATTGATAATATCGGGGGTAATAAGTATAATTATTATAGTTCTTGCGATAATAACTGCATTATATGGGTAATAATGCACGTTATATTGCTAATAGTATTTAATAAGTATAATTATTACAGTTCTAGCGATAATACCTCCATTATATGGGTAATAACGCATGTTATATTGATAATGATATAAGTAATAAATATATTTATTACAGTTCTATCGATAATAACTGCATAATATGGGTAATAATGCATGTTATATTGATAATAATCTAAGTAATAAGTATAATTATTAGAGTTCTAGCGATAATAACTGCATTATATGGGTAATAATGCACGTTATATTGCTAACAATATAAGTAATAAGTATAATTATTACAGTTCTAGCGATAATAACTGCCTAATATGGGTAATAATGCATGTTATATTGATAATAATATAAGTAATAAGTATAATTATTACAGTTCTAGCGATAATAACTGCATTATATGGGTAATAATGCACGTTATATTGATAATAATATAAGTAATAAGTATAATTATTACAGTTCTAGCGATATTAACTGCATTATATGGGTAAAAATGCATGTTATATTGATAATATTGGGAGTAATAAGTATATTTATTATGGTTCTTGAGATAATAACTGCATAATATGGGTAATAATGCATGTTATATTGATAATAATATAAGTAATAAGTATAATTATTACAGTTCTATCGATAATAACTGCATAATATGTGTAATAATGCATGTTATATTGAGAATAATATAAGTAATAAGTATAATTATTACAGTTCTAGCGATAATAACTGCATTATATGGGTAAAAATGCATGTTATATTGATAATATTGGGAGTAATAAGTATATTTATTATGGTTCTAGCGATAATAATAGTAAAATATGGCAAATAGTGCATGTTATATTGATAATAATAAAAGTAATAAGTATATTTATTACAGTTCTATCGATAATAACTGCATAATATGGGTAATAATGCATGTTATATTGATGATAATAAAGGTAATACGTATATTTATTATAGTTCTAGCGATAATAACTGCATAATATGGGTAATAATGCATGTTATATTGATAATAATATAAGTAAGAAGTATAATTATTACAGTTCTAGCGATAATAACTGCCTAATATGGGTAATAATGCATGTTATATTGATAATAATATAAGTAATAAGTATAATTATTACAGTTCTAGCGACAATAACTGCATTATATGGGTAATAATGCATGTTATATTGATAATATTGGGAGTAATAAGTATATTTATTATGGTTCTTGAGATAATAACTGCATAATATGGGTAATAATGCATGTTATATTGATAATAATATAAGTAATAAGTATATTTATTACAGTTCTAGCGATAATAACTGCATTATATGGGTAATAATGCATGTTATATTGATAATAATCTAAGTAATAAGTATAATTATTAGAGTTCTAGCGATAATAACTGCATTATATGGGTAATAATGCACGTTATATTGCTAACAATATAAGTAATAAGTATAATTATTACAGTTCTAGCGATAATAACTGCCTAATATGGGTAATAATGCATGTTATATTGATAATAATATAAGTAATAAGTATAATTATTACAGTTCTAGCGATAATAACTGCATTATATGGGTAATAATGCACGTTATATTGATAATAATATAAGTAATAAGTATAATTATTACAGTTCTAGCGATAATAACTGCATTATATGGGTAAAAATGCATGTTATATTGATAATATTGGGAGTAATAAGTATATTTATTATGGTTCTTGAGATAATAACTGCATAATATGGGTAATAATGCATGTTATATTGATAATAATATAAGTAATAAGTATAATTATTACAGTTCTATCGATAATAACTGCATAATATGGGTAATAATGCATGTTATATTGATGATAATAAAGGTAATACGTATATTTATTATAGTTCTAGCGATAATAACTGCATAATGTGGGTAATAATGCATGTTATATTGATAACAATATAAGTAATAAGTATAATTATTACAGTTCTAGCGATAATAACTGCATTATATGGGTAAAAATGCATGTTATATTGATAATATTGGGACTAATAAGTATATTTATTATGGTTCTAGCGATAATAACTGCATAATGTGGGTAATAATGCATGTTATATTGATAACAATATAAGTAATAAGTATAATTATTACAGTTCTAGCGATAATAACTGCATTATATGGGTAAAAATGCATGTTATATTGATAATATTGGGAGTAATAAGTATATTTATTATGGTTCTTGAGATAATAACTGCATAATATGGGTAATAATGCATGTTATATTGATAATAATAAAAGTAATAAGTATATTTATTACAGTTCTATCGATAATAACTGCATAATATGGGTAATAATGCATGTTATATTGATGATAATAAAGGTAATACGTATATTTATTATAGTTCTAGCGATAATAACTGCATAATGTGGGTAATAATGCATGTTATATTGATAACAATATAAGTAATAAGTATAATTATTACAGTTCTAGCGATAATAACTGCATTATATGGGTAATAATGCACGTTATATTGCTAACAATATAAGTAATAAGTATAATTATTACAGTTCTAGCGACAATAACTGCATTATATGGGTAATAATGCATGTTATATTGATAATATTGGGAGTAATAAGTATATTTACTATGGTTCTTGAGATAATAACTGCATTATATGGGTAATAATGCACGTTATATTGATAATAATATAAGTAATAAGTATAATTATTACAGTTCTAGCGATAATAACTGCATTATATGGGTAAAAATGCATGTTATATTGATAATATTGGGAGTAATAAGTATATTTATTATGGTTCTTGAGATAATAACTGCATAATATGGGTAATAATGCATGTTATATTGATAATAATATAAGTAATAAGTATAATTATTACAGTTCTATCGATAATAACTGCATAATATGTGTAATAATGCATGTTATATTGAGAATAATATAAGTAATAAGTATAATTATTACAGTTCTAGCGATAATAACTGCATTATATGGGTAAAAATGCATGTTATATTGATAATATTGGGAGTAATAAGTATATTTATTATGGTTCTAGCGATAATAATAGTAAAATATGGCAAATAGTGCATGTTATATTGATAATAATAAAAGTAATAAGTATATTTATTACAGTTCTATCGATAATAACTGCATAATATGGGTAATAATGCATGTTATATTGATGATAATAAAGGTAATACGTATATTTATTATAGTTCTAGCGATAATAACTGCATAATATGGGTAATAATGCATGTTATATTGATAATAATATAAGTAAGAAGTATAATTATTACAGTTCTAGCGATAATAACTGCCTAATATGGGTAATAATGCATGTTATATTGATAATAATATAAGTAATAAGTATAATTATTACAGTTCTAGCGACAATAACTGCATTATATGGGTAATAATGCATGTTATATTGATAATAATAAAAGTAATAAGTATATTTATTATCGTTCTATCGATAATAACTTCTTAATATGGGTAATAATGCATGTTATATTGATAATAATATAAGTAATAAGTATAATTATTACAGTTCTAGCGATAATAACTGCATTGTATGGGTAATAATGCACGTTATATTGCTAACAATATAAGTAATAAGTATAATTATTTCAGTTATAGCGATAATAACTGCATTATATGGTAATAATGCATGTTATATTGATAATATTGGGAGTAATAAGTATATTTATTATGGTTCTAGAGATAATAACTGCATTATATGGGTAATAATGCATGTTATATTGATAATAATAAAAGTAATAAATATATTTATTACTGTTCTATCGATAATAACTGCATAATATGGGTAATAATGCATGTTATATTGATAATAATATAAGTAATAAGTATAATTATTACAGTTCTAGCGACAATAACTGCATTATATGGGTAATAATGCATGTTATATTGATAATATTGGGAGTAATAAGTATAATTATTATGGTTCTTGAGATAATAACTGCATAATATGGGTAATAATGCATGTTATATTGATAATAATATAAGTAATAAGTATATTTATTACAGTTCTAGCGATAATAACTGCATTATATGGGTAATAATGCATGTTATATTGATAATAATCTAAGTAATAAGTATAATTATTAGAGTTCTAGCGATAATAACTGCATTATATGGGTAATAATGCACGTTATATTGCTAACAATATAAGTAATAAGTATAATTATTACAGTTCTAGCGATAATAACTGCCTAATATGGGTAATAATGCATGTTATATTGATAATAATATAAGTAATAAGTATAATTATTACAGTTCTAGCGATAATAACTGCATTATATGGGTAATAATGCACGTTATATTGATAATAATATAAGTAATAAGTATAATTATTACAGTTCTAGCGATAATAACTGCATTATATGGGTAAAAATGCATGTTATATTGATAATATTGGGAGTAATAAGTATATTTATTATGGTTCTTGAGATAATAACTGCATAATATGGGTAATAATGCATGTTATATTGATAATAATATAAGTAATAAGTATAATTATTACAGTTCTATCGATAATAACTGCATAATATGGGTAATAATGCATGTTATATTGATGATAATAAAGGTAATACGTATATTTATTATAGTTCTAGCGATAATAACTGCATAATGTGGGTAATAATGCATGTTATATTGATAACAATATAAGTAATAAGTATAATTATTACAGTTCTAGCGATAATAACTGCATTATATGGGTAAAAATGCATGTTATATTGATAATATTGGGACTAATAAGTATATTTATTATGGTTCTAGCGATAATAACTGCATAATGTGGGTAATAATGCATGTTATATTGATAACAATATAAGTAATAAGTATAATTATTACAGTTCTAGCGATAATAACTGCATTATATGGGTAAAAATGCATGTTATATTGATAATATTGGGAGTAATAAGTATATTTATTATGGTTCTTGAGATAATAACTGCATAATATGGGTAATAATGCATGTTATATTGATAATAATAAAAGTAATAAGTATATTTATTACAGTTCTATCGATAATAACTGCATAATATGGGTAATAATGCATGTTATATTGATGATAATAAAGGTAATACGTATATTTATTATAGTTCTAGCGATAATAACTGCATAATGTGGGTAATAATGCATGTTATATTGATAACAATATAAGTAATAAGTATAATTATTACAGTTCTAGCGATAATAACTGCATTATATGGGTAATAATGCACGTTATATTGCTAACAATATAAGTAATAAGTATAATTATTACAGTTCTAGCGACAATAACTGCATTATATGGGTAATAATGCATGTTATATTGATAATATTGGGAGTAATAAGTATATTTATTATGGTTCTTGAGATAATAACTGCATAATATGGGTAATAATGCATGTTATATTGATAATAATATAAGTAATAAGTATAATTATTACAGTTCTATCGATAATAACTGCATAATATGGGTAATAATGCATGTTATATTGAGAATAATATAAGTAATAAGTATAATTATTACAGTTCTAGCGATAATAACTGCATTATATGGGTAAAAATGCATGTTATATTGATAATATTGGGAGTAATAAGTATATTTATTATGGTTCTAGCGATAATAACAGTAAAATATGGCAAATAGTGCATGTTATATTGATAATAATAAAAGTAATAAGTATATTTATTACAGTTCTATCGATAATAACTGCATAATATGGGTAATAATGCATGTTATATTGATGATAATAAAGGTAATACGTATATTTATTATAGTTCTAGCGATAATAACTGCATAATATGGGTAATAATGCATGTTATATTGATAATAATATAAGTAAGATGTATAATTATTACAGTTCTAGCGATAATAACTGCATTATATGGGTAATAATGCACGTTATATTGCTAACAATATAAGTAATAAGTATAATTATTACAGTTCTAGCGATAATAACTGCATTATATGGGTAATAATGCATGTTATATTGATAATATTGGGAGTAATAAGTATATTTATTATGGTTCTAGAGATAATAACTGCATAATATGGGTAATAATGCATGTTATATTGATAATAATATACGTAATAAGTATAATTATTACAGTTCTAGCGATAATAACTGCATTATATGGGTAAAAATGCATGTTATATTGATAATATTGGGAGTAATAAGTATATTTATTATGGTTCTTGAGATAATAACTGCATAATATGGGTAATAATGCATGTTATATTGATAATATTGGGAGTAATAAGTATATTTATTATGGTTCTAGAGATAATAACTGCATAATATGGGTAATAATGCATGTTATATTGATAATAATATAAGTAATAAGTATAATTATTACAGTTCTAGCGATAATAACTGCATAATACGGGTAATAATGCACGTTATATTGCTAATAATATAAGTAATGAGTATAATTATTACAGTTCTAGCGATAACTGCATTATATGGGTAATAATGCATGTTATATTGATAATAATTAAAGTAATAAGTATATTTATTATCGTTCAATCGATAATAACTTCTTAATATGGGTAATAATGCATGTTATATTGATGATAATGAAAGTAGTAAGTATATTTATTACAGTTCTAGCGATAATAACTGCATTATATGCGTAATAAGGCATGTTATATTGATAATATCGGGGGTAATAAGTATAATTATTATAGTTCTAGCTATAATAATAGTAAAATATGGCTAATAGTGCATGATATATTGATAATAGTAAAAGTAATAAGTATATTTATTACAGTTCTATCGATAATAACTGCATAATATGGGTAATAATGCATGTTATATTGATGATAATGAAAGTAATACGTATATTTATTATAGTTCTAGCGATAATAACTGCATAATATGGGTAACAATGCATGTTATATTGAGAACAATATAAGTAATAAGTATAATTATTACAGTTCTAGCGATAATAACTCCATTATATGGGTAATAATGCATGTTATATTGATAATAATATAAGTAATAAGTATAATTATTACAGTTCTAGCGATAATAACTGCATTATATGGGTAATAATGCACGTTATATTGCTAATAATATAAGTAATAAGTATAATTATTACAGTTCTAGCGATAATAACTGCATTATATGGGTAATAATGCATGTTATATTGATAATATTGGGAGTAATAAGTATAATTATTATAGTTCTAGCGATAATAATAGTAAAATATGGCTATTAGTGCCTGCTATATTGATAATAATAAAAGTAATAAGTATATTTATTATACTTCTGTCGATAATAACTGCATTATATGGGTAATAATGCATGTTATATTGATAATAATATAAGTAATAAGTATAATTATTACAGTTCTAGCGATAATAACTGCATTATATGCGTAATAATGCATGTTATATTGATAATATCGGGAGTAATAAGTATAATTATTATAGTTCTAGCGATAATAATAGTAAAATATGGCTATTAGTGCCTGCTATATTGATAATGATAAAAGTAATAAGTATATTTATTATACTTCTGTCGATAATAACTGCATTATATGGGTAATAATGCATGTTATATTGCCAATAATATAAGTAATAAGTATAATTATTACAGTTCTAGCGATAATAACTGCATTATATGGGTAATAATGCATGTTATATTGATAATATCGGGAGTAATAAGTATAATTATTATAGTTCTAGCGATAATAATAGTAAAATATGGCAAACAGTGCATGTTATATTGATAATAATAAAAGTAATAAGTATATTTATTACAGTTCTATCGATAATAACTGCATAATATGGGTAATAATGCATGTTATATTGATGATAATAAAAGTAATACGTATATTTATTATAGTTCTAGCGGTAATAACTGCATTATATGCGTAATAATGCATGTTATATTGATAATAATATAAGTAATAAGTATAATTATTACAGTTCAAGCGATGATAACTGCAATTTATGGGTAATAATGCACGTTATATTGCTAATAATATAAGTAATAAGTATAATTATTACAGTTCTAGCGATAATAACTGCATTATACGGGTAATAATGCATGTTATATTGATAATAATAAAAGTAATAAGTATATTTATTATAGTTCTATCGATAATAACTGCATAATATGGGTAATAATGCATGTTATATTGATAATATCGGGAGTAATAAGTATAATTATTACAGTTCTAGCGATAATAATAGTAAAATATGGCTATTAGTGCCTGTTATATTGATAATAATAAAAGTAATAAGTATATTTATTATACTTCTGTCGATAATAACTGCATTATATGCGTAATAATGCATGTTATATTGATAATATCGGGAATAATAAGTATAATTATTATAGTTCTAGCGATAATAATAGTAAAATATGGCTATTAGTGCCTGCTATATTGATAATAAAAAAAGTAATAAGTACTTTTATTATACTTCTGTCGATAATAACTGCATTATATGGGTAATAATGCATGTTATATTGCTAATAATATAAGTAATAAGTATAATTATTACAGTTCTAGCGATAATAACTGCATTATATGGGTAATAATGCATGTTATATTGATAATATCGGGAGTAATAAGTATAATAATTATAGTTCTGGCGATAATAATAGTAAAATATGGCAAACAGTGCATGTTATATTGATAATAATAAAAGTAATAAGTATATTTATTACAGTTCTATCGATAATAACTGCATAATATGGGTAATAATGCATGTTATATTGATGATAATAAAAGTAATACGTATATTTATTATAGTTCTAGCGATAATAACTGCATTATATGCGTAATAATGCATGTTATATTGATAATAATATAAGTAATAAGTATAATTATTACAGTTCTAGCGATAATAACTGCATTATATGGGTAATAATGCATGTTATATTGATAATATCGGGAGTAATAAGTATAATTATTATAGTTCTAGCGATAATAATAGTATAATATGGCTAATAGTACATGTTATACTGATAATAATAAAAGTAATAAGTATATTTATTATACTTCTGTCGATAATAACTGCATTATATGGGTAATAATGCATGTTATATTGATAATATCGGGAGTAATAAGTATAATTATTACAGTTCTAGCGATAATAACTGCATTATATGGGTAATAATGGATGTTATATTGACAATATCGGGAGTAATAAGTATAATTATTACAGTTCTAGCGATAATAACTGCATTATATAGGTAATAATGCATGTTATATTGATAATATTGGGAGTAATAAGTATAATTATTATAGTTCTAGCGATAATGATTGTAAAATATTTCTAATAGTGCATGTTATATTGATAATAATAAAAGTTATATGTATATTTATTACAGTTCTATCGGTAATAACTGCATAATATGGGTAATAATGCATGTTATATTGATGATAATAAAAGTAATAAGTATAATTATTACAGTTCTAGCGGTGATAACTGCAATTTATGGGTAATAATGCACGATATATTGCTAATAATATAAGTAATAAGTATAATTATTACAGTTATAGCGATAATAACTGCATAATATGGGCAACAATGCATGTTATATTGATGATAATGAAAGTAGTAAGTATATTTATTACAGTTCCAGCGATAATAACTGCATTATATGCGTAATAATGGATGTTATATTGACAATATCGGGAGTAATAAGTATAATTATTACAGTTCTAGCGATAATAACTGCATTATATAGGTAATAATGCATGTTATATTGATAATATTGGGAGTAATAAGTATAATTATTATAGTTCTAGCGATAATGATTGTAAAATATTTCTAATAGTGCATGTTATATTGATAATAATAAAAGTAATAAGTATAATTATTACAGTTCTAGCGATAATAACTGCATTATATGGGTAATAATGCACGTTATATTGCTAATAATATAAGTAATAAGTATAATTATTACAGTTCTAGCGATAATAACTGCATTATATGGGTAATAATGCATGTTATATTGATAATATTGGGAGTAATAAGTATAATTATTATAGTTCTAGCGATAATAATAGTAAAATATGGCTATTAGTGCCTGCTATATTGATAATAATAAAAGTAATAAGTATATTTATTATACTTCTGTCGATAATAACTGCATTATATGGGTAATAATGCATGTTATATTGATAATAATATAAGTAATAAGTATAATTATTACAGTTCTAGCGATAATAACTGCATTATATGCGTAATAATGCATGTTATATTGATAATATCGGGAGTAATAAGTATAATTATTATAGTTCTAGCGATAATAATAGTAAAATATGGCTATTAGTGCCTGCTATATTGATAATAATAAAAGTAATAAGTATATTTATTATACTTCTGTCGATAATAACTGCATTATATGGGTAATAATGCATGTTATATTGATAATATTGGGAGTAATAAGTATAATTATTATAGTTCTAGCGATAATAATAGTAAAATATGGCTATTAGTGCCTGCTATATTGATAATAATAAAAGTAATAAGTATATTTATTATACTTCTATCGATAATAACTGCATAATATGGGTAATAATGCATGTTATATTGATGATAATAAAAGTAATACGTATATTTATTATAGTTCTAGCGATAATAACTGCATTATACGGGTAATAATGCATGTTATATTGATAATAATAAAAGTAATAAGTATATTTATTATAGTTCTATCGATAATAACTGCATAATATGGGTAATAATGCATGTTATATTGATAATATCGGGAGTAATAAGTATAATTATTACAGTTCTAGCGATAATAATAGTAAAATATGGCTATTAGTGCCTGTTATATTGATAATAATAAAAGTAATAAGTATATTTATTATACTTCTGTCGATAGTAACTGCATTATATGGGTAATAATGCATGTTATATTGATAATAATATAAGTAATAGGTATAATTATTACAGTTCTAGCTATAATAACTCCATTATATGGGTAATAAAGCATGTTATATTGATAATAATAAAAGTATTAAGTATATTTATTACAGTTCTATCCAAAATAACTGCATAATATGGGTAATAATGCATGTTATATTGATGATAATAAAAGTAATACGCATATTTATTATAGTTCTAGCGATAATAACTGCATAATATGGGTAATAATGCATGTTATATTGATAATAATATAAGTAATAAGTATAATTATTACAGTTCTAGCGATAATAACTGCATTATATGGGTAATAATGCATGTTATATTGATAATATCGGGAGTAATAAGTATAATTATTATAGTTCTACCGATAATAATAGTAAAATATGGCTATTAGTGCCTGCTATATTGATAATAATAAAAGTAATAAGTATATTTATTATACTTCTGTCGATAATAACTGCATTATATGCGTAATAATGCATGTTATATTGATAATATCGGGAGTAATAAGTATAATTATTATAGTTCTAGCGATAATAATAGTAAAATATGGCAAACAGTGCATGTTATATTGATAATAATAAAAGTAATAAGTATATTTATTATACTTCTGTCGATAATAACTGCATTATATGGGTAATAATGCATGTTATATTGATAATATCGGGAGTAATAAGTATAATTATTATAGTTCTAGCGATAATAATAGTAAAATATGGCTATTAGTGCCTGCTATATTGATAATAATAAAAGTAATAAGTATATTTATTAGACTTCTGTCGATAATAACTGCATTATATGGGTAATAATGCATGTTATATTGCTAATAATATAAGTAATAAGTATAATTATTACAGTTCTAGCGATAATAACTGCATTATATGCGTAATAATGCATGTTATATTGATAATATCGGAAGTAATAAGTATAATCATTATAGTTCTACCGATAATAATAGTAAAATATGGCTATTAGTGCCTGCTATATTGATAATAATAAAAGTAATAAGTATATTTATTATACTTCTGTCGATAATAACTGCATTATATGCGTAATAATGCATGTTATATTGATAATATCGGGAGTAATAAGTATAATTATTATAGTTCTAGCGATAGTAATAGTAAAATATGGCTATTAGTGCCTGCTATATTGATAATAATAAAAGTAATAAGTATATTTATTATACTTCTGTCGATAATAACTGCATTATATGGGTAATAATGCATGTTATATTGCTAATAATATAAGTAATAAGTATAATTATTACAGTTCTAGCGATAATAACTGCATTATATGGGTAATAATGCATGTTATATTGATAATATCGGGAGTAATAAGTATAATAATTATAGTTCTGGCGATAATAATAGTAAAATATGGCAAACAGTGCATGTTATATTGATAATAATAAAAGTAATAAGTATATTTATTACAGTTCTATCGATAATTACTGCATAATATGGGTAATAATGCATGTTATATTGATGATAATAAAAGTAATACGTATATTTATTATAGTTCTAGCGATAATAACTGCATTATATGCGTAATAATGCATGTTATATTGATAATAATATAAGTAATAAGTATAATTATTACAGTTCTAGCGATAATAACTGCATTATATGGGTAATAATGCATGTTATATTGATAATATCGGGAGTAATAAGTATAATTATTATAGTTCTAGCGATAATAATAGTAAAATATGGCTATTAGTGCCTGCTATATTGATAATAATAAAAGTAATAAGTATATTTATTATACTTCTGTCGATAATAACTGCATTATATGGGTAATAATGCATGTTATATTGATAATAATATAAGTAATAAGTATAATTATTACAGTTCTAGCGATAATAACTGCATTATATGGGTAATAATGCACGTTATATTGATAATATCGGGAGTAATAAGTATAATTATTATAGTTCTAGCGAAAATAATAGTAAAATATGGCAAATAGTGCATGTTATATTGATAATAATAAAAGTAATAAGTATATTTATTACAGTTCTATCGATAATAACTGCATAATATGGGTAATAATGCACGTTATATTGCTAATAGTATAAGTAATAAGTATAATTATTACAGTTCTTGCGATAATACCTCCATTATATGGGTAATAATGCATGTTATATTGATAATAATATAAGTAATAAGTATAATTATTACAGTTCTAGCGATAATAACTGCATTATATGGGTAATAATGCACGTTATATTGATAATATCGGGAGTAATAAGTATAATTATTATAGTTCTAGCGAAAATAATAGTAAAATATGGCAAATAGTGCATGTTATATTGATAATAATAAAAGTAATAAGTATATTTATTACAGTTCTATCGATAATAACTGCATAATATGGGTAATAATGCATGTTATATTGATGATAATAAAAGTAATACGTTTATTTATTATAGTTCTAGCGATAATAACTGCATAATATGGGTAATAATGCATGTTATATTGATAATAATATAAGTAATAAGTATAATTATTACAGTTCTAGCGATAATAACTGCATTATATGGGTAATAATGCATGTTATATTGATAATATCGGGAGTAATAAGTATAATTATTATAGTTCTACCGATAATAATAGTAAAATATGGCTATTAGTGCCTGCTATATTGATAATAATAAAAGTAATAAGTATATTTATTATACTTCTGTCGATAATAACTGCATTATATGCGTAATAATGCATGTTATATTGATAATATCGGGAGTAATAAGTATAATTATTATAGTTCTAGCGATAATAATAGTAAAATATGGCAAACAGTGCATGTTATATTGATAATAATAAAAGTAATAAGTATATTTATTATACTTCTGTCGATAATAACTGCATTATATGGGTAATAATGCATGTTATATTGATAATATCGGGAGTAATAAGTATAATTATTATAGTTCTAGCGATAATAATAGTAAAATATGGCTATTAGTGCCTGCTATATTGATAATAATAAAAGTAATAAGTATATTTATTAGACTTCTGTCGATAATAACTGCATTATATGGGTAATAATGCATGTTATATTGCTAATAATATAAGTAATAAGTATAATTATTACAGTTCTAGCGATAATAACTGCATTATATGCGTAATAATGCATGTTATATTGATAATATCGGAAGTAATAAGTATAATCATTATAGTTCTACCGATAATAATAGTAAAATATGGCTATTAGTGCCTGCTATATTGATAATAATAAAAGTAATAAGTATATTTATTATACTTCTGTCGATAATAACTGCATTATATGCGTAATAATGCATGTTATATTGATAATATCGGGAGTAATAAGTATAATTATTATAGTTCTAGCGATAGTAATAGTAAAATATGGCTATTAGTGCCTGCTATATTGATAATAATAAAAGTAATAAGTATATTTATTATACTTCTGTCGATAATAACTGCATTATATGGGTAATAATGCATGTTATATTGCTAATAATATAAGTAATAAGTATAATTATTACAGTTCTAGCGATAATAACTGCATTATATGGGTAATAATGCATGTTATATTGATAATATCGGGAGTAATAAGTATAATAATTATAGTTCTGGCGATAATAATAGTAAAATATGGCAAACAGTGCATGTTATATTGATAATAATAAAAGTAATAAGTATATTTATTACAGTTCTATCGATAATAACTGCATAATATGGGTAATAATGCATGTTATATTGATGATAATAAAAGTAATACGTATATTTATTATAGTTCTAGCGATAATAACTGCATTATATGGGTAATAATGCATGTTATATTGCTAATAATATAAGTAATAAGTATAATTATTACAGTTCTAGCGATAATAACTGCATTATATGGGTAATAATGCATGTTATATTGATAATATCGGGAGTAATAAGTATAATTATTATAGTTCTAGCGATAATAATAGTATAATATGGCTAATAGTACATGTTATACTGATAATAATAAAAGTAATAAGTATATTTATTATACTTCTGTCGATAATAACTGCATTATATGGGTAATAATGCATGTTATATTGATAATATCGGGAGTAATAAGTATAATTATTACAGTTCTAGCGATAATAACTGCATTATATGGGTAATAATGGATGTTATATTGACAATATCGGGAGTAATAAGTATAATTATTACAGTTCTAGCGATAATAACTGCATTATATAGGTAATAATGCATGTTATATTGATAATATTGGGAGTAATAAGTATAATTATTATAGTTCTAGCGATAATGATTGTAAAATATTTCTAATAGTGCATGTTATATTGATAATAATAAAAGTTATATGTATATTTATTACAGTTCTATCGGTAATAACTGCATAATATGGGTAATAATGCATGTTATATTGATGATAATAAAAGTAATAAGTATAATTATTACAGTTCTAGCGGTGATAACTGCAATTTATGGGTAATAATGCACGATATATTGCTAATAATATAAGTAATAAGTATAATTATTACAGTTATAGCGATAATAACTGCATAATATGGGCAACAATGCATGTTATATTGATGATAATGAAAGTAGTAAGTATATTTATTACAGTTCCAGCGATAATAACTGCATTATATGCGTAATAATGGATGTTATATTGACAATATCGGGAGTAATAAGTATAATTATTACAGTTCTAGCGATAATAACTGCATTATATAGGTAATAATGCATGTTATATTGATAATATTGGGAGTAATAAGTATAATTATTATAGTTCTAGCGATAATGATTGTAAAATATTTCTAATAGTGCATGTTATATTGATAATAATAAAAGTAATAAGTATAATTATTACAGTTCTAGCGATAATAACTGCATTATATGGGTAATAATGCACGTTATATTGCTAATAATATAAGTAATAAGTATAATTATTACAGTTCTAGCGATAATAACTGCATTATATGGGTAATAATGCATGTTATATTGATAATATTGGGAGTAATAAGTATAATTATTATAGTTCTAGCGATAATAATAGTAAAATATGGCTATTAGTGCCTGCTATATTGATAATAATAAAAGTAATAAGTATATTTATTATACTTCTGTCGATAATAACTGCATTATATGGGTAATAATGCATGTTATATTGATAATAATATAAGTAATAAGTATAATTATTACAGTTCTAGCGATAATAACTGCATTATATGCGTAATAATGCATGTTATATTGATAATATCGGGAGTAATAAGTATAATTATTATAGTTCTAGCGATAATAATAGTAAAATATGGCTATTAGTGCCTGCTATATTGATAATAATAAAAGTAATAAGTATATTTATTATACTTCTGTCGATAATAACTGCATTATATGGGTAATAATGCATGTTATATTGCCAGTAATGTAAGTAATAAGTATAATTATTACAGTTCTAGCGATAATAACTGCATTATATGGGTAATAATGCATGTTATATTGATAATATCGGGAGTAATAAGTATAATTATTATAGTTCTAGCGATAATAATAGTAAAATATGGCAAACAGTGCATGTTATATTGATAATAATAAAAGTAATAAGTATATTTATTACAGTTCTATCGATAATAACTGCATAATATGGGTAATAATGCATGTTATATTGATGATAATAAAAGTAATACGTATATTTATTATAGTTCTAGCGATAATAACTGCATTATACGGGTAATAATGCATGTTATATTGATAATAATAAAAGTAATAAGTATATTTATTATAGTTCTATCGATAATAACTGCATAATATGGGTAATAATGCATGTTATATTGATAATATCGGGAGTAATAAGTATAATTATTACAGTTCTAGCGATAATAATAGTAAAATATGGCTATTAGTGCCTGTTATATTGATAATAATAAAAGTAATAAGTATATTTATTATACTTCTGTCGATAGTAACTGCATTATATGGGTAATAATGCATGTTATATTGATAATAATATAAGTAATAGGTATAATTATTACAGTTCTAGCTATAATAACTCCATTATATGGGTAATAAAGCATGTTATATTGATAATAATAAAAGTATTAAGTATATTTATTACAGTTCTATCCAAAATAACTGCATAATATGGGTAATAATGCATGTTATATTGATGATAATAAAAGTAATACGCATATTTATTATAGTTCTAGCGATAATAACTGCATAATATGGGTAATAATGCATGTTATATTGATAATAATATAAGTAATAAGTATAATTATTACAGTTCTAGCGATAATAACTGCATTATATGGGTAATAATGCATGTTATATTGATAATATCGGGAGTAATAAGTATAATTATTATAGTTCTACCGATAATAATAGTAAAATATGGCTATTAGTGCCTGCTATATTGATAATAATAAAAGTAATAAGTATATTTATTATACTTCTGTCGATAATAACTGCATTATATGCGTAATAATGCATGTTATATTGATAATATCGGGAGTAATAAGTATAATTATTATAGTTCTAGCGATAATAATAGTAAAATATGGCAAACAGTGCATGTTATATTGATAATAATAAAAGTAATAAGTATATTTATTATACTTCTGTCGATAATAACTGCATTATATGGGTAATAATGCATGTTATATTGATAATATCGGGAGTAATAAGTATAATTATTATAGTTCTAGCGATAATAATAGTAAAATATGGCTATTAGTGCCTGCTATATTGATAATAATAAAAGTAATAAGTATATTTATTAGACTTCTGTCGATAATAACTGCATTATATGGGTAATAATGCATGTTATATTGCTAATAATATAAGTAATAAGTATAATTATTACAGTTCTAGCGATAATAACTGCATTATATGCGTAATAATGCATGTTATATTGATAATATCGGAAGTAATAAGTATAATCATTATAGTTCTACCGATAATAATAGTAAAATATGGCTATTAGTGCCTGCTATATTGATAATAATAAAAGTAATAAGTATATTTATTATACTTCTGTCGATAATAACTGCATTATATGCGTAATAATGCATGTTATATTGATAATATCGGGAGTAATAAGTATAATTATTATAGTTCTAGCGATAGTAATAGTAAAATATGGCTATTAGTGCCTGCTATATTGATAATAATAAAAGTAATAAGTATATTTATTATACTTCTGTCGATAATAACTGCATTATATGGGTAATAATGCATGTTATATTGCTAATAATATAAGTAATAAGTATAATTATTACAGTTCTAGCGATAATAACTGCATTATATGGGTAATAATGCATGTTATATTGATAATATCGGGAGTAATAAGTATAATAATTATAGTTCTGGCGATAATAATAGTAAAATATGGCAAACAGTGCATGTTATATTGATAATAATAAAAGTAATAAGTATATTTATTACAGTTCTATCGATAATAACTGCATAATATGGGTAATAATGCATGTTATATTGATGATAATAAAAGTAATACGTATATTTATTATAGTTCTAGCGATAATAACTGCATTATATGCGTAATAATGCATGTTATATTGATAATAATATAAGTAATAAGTATAATTATTACAGTTCTAGCGATAATAACTGCATTATATGGGTAATAATGCATGTTATATTGATAATATCGGGAGTAATAAGTATAATTATTATAGTTCTAGCGATAATAATAGTAAAATATGGCTATTAGTGCCTGCTATATTGATAATAATAAAAGTAATAAGTATATTTATTATACTTCTGTCGATAATAACTGCATTATATGGGTAATAATGCATGTTATATTGATAATAATATAAGTAATAAGTATAATTATTACAGTTCTAGCGATAATAACTGCATTATATGGGTAATAATGCACGTTATATTGATAATATCGGGAGTAATAAGTATAATTATTATAGTTCTAGCGAAAATAATAGTAAAATATGGCAAATAGTGCATGTTATATTGATAATAATAAAAGTAATAAGTATATTTATTACAGTTCTATCGATAATAACTGCATAATATGGGTAATAATGCACGTTATATTGCTAATAGTATAAGTAATAAGTATAATTATTACAGTTCTTGCGATAATACCTCCATTATATGGGTAATAATGCATGTTATATTGATAATAATATAAGTAATAAGTATAATTATTACAGTTCTAGCGATAATAACTGCATTATATGGGTAATAATGCACGTTATATTGATAATATCGGGAGTAATAAGTATAATTATTATAGTTCTAGCGAAAATAATAGTAAAATATGGCAAATAGTGCATGTTATATTGATAATAATAAAAGTAATAAGTATATTTATTACAGTTCTATCGATAATAACTGCATAATATGGGTAATAATGCATGTTATATTGATGATAATAAAAGTAATACGTTTATTTATTATAGTTCTAGCGATAATAACTGCATAATATGGGTAATAATGCATGTTATATTGATAATAATATAAGTAATAAGTATAATTATTACAGTTCTAGCGATAATAACTGCATTATATGGGTAATAATGCACGTTATATTGCTAACAATATAAGTAATAAGTATAATTATTACTGTTCTAGCGATAATAACTGCATTATATGGGTAATAATGCATGTTATATTGATAATATTGGGAGTAATAAGTATACTTATTATGGTTCTAGAGATAATAACTGCATAATATGGGTAATAATGCACGTTATATTGATAATAATATAAGTAATAAGTATAATTATTACAGTGCTAGCGATAATACCTCCATTATATGGGTAATAATGCATGTTATATTGATAATAATATAAGTAATAAGTATATTTATTATACTTCTGTCGATAATAACTGCATTATATAGGTAATAATGCATGTTGTATTGATGATAATGAAAGTAATACGCATATTTATTATAGTTCTTGCGATAATAACTGCATAATATGGGTAATAATGCATGTTATCTTGAGAATAATATAAGTAATAAGTATAATTATTACAGTTCTGGCGATAATAACTGCATTATATGGGTAATAATGCACGATATATTGCTAATAGTATAAGTAATAAGTATAATTATTACAGTTCTAGCGATAATACCTCCATTATATGGGTAATAATGCATGTTATATTGATAATAATATAAGTAATAAGTATAATTATTACAGTTCTAGCGATAATAACTGCATTATATGGGTAATAATGCATGTTATATTGATAATATCGGGAGTAATAAGTATAATTATTATAGTTCTACCGATAATAATAGTAAAATATGGCTATTAGTGCCTGCTATATTGATAATAATAAAAGTAATAAGTATATTTATTATACTTCTGTCGATAATAACTGCATTATATGCGTAATAATGCATGTTATATTGATAATATCGGGAGTAATAAGTATAATTATTATAGTTCTAGCGATAATAATAGTAAAATATGGCAAACAGTGCATGTTATATTGATAATAATAAAAGTAATAAGTATATTTATTATACTTCTGTCGATAATAACTGCATTATATGGGTAATAATGCATGTTATATTGATAATATCGGGAGTAATAAGTATAATTATTATAGTTCTAGCGATAATAATAGTAAAATATGGCTATTAGTGCCTGCTATATTGATAATAATAAAAGTAATAAGTATATTTATTAGACTTCTGTCGATAATAACTGCATTATATGGGTAATAATGCATGTTATATTGCTAATAATATAAGTAATAAGTATAATTATTACAGTTCTAGCGATAATAACTGCATTATATGCGTAATAATGCATGTTATATTGATAATATCGGAAGTAATAAGTATAATCATTATAGTTCTACCGATAATAATAGTAAAATATGGCTATTAGTGCCTGCTATATTGATAATAATAAAAGTAATAAGTATATTTATTATACTTCTGTCGATAATAACTGCATTATATGCGTAATAATGCATGTTATATTGATAATATCGGGAGTAATAAGTATAATTATTATAGTTCTAGCGATAGTAATAGTAAAATATGGCTATTAGTGCCTGCTATATTGATAATAATAAAAGTAATAAGTATATTTATTATACTTCTGTCGATAATAACTGCATTATATGGGTAATAATGCATGTTATATTGCTAATAATATAAGTAATAAGTATAATTATTACAGTTCTAGCGATAATAACTGCATTATATGGGTAATAATGCATGTTATATTGATAATATCGGGAGTAATAAGTATAATAATTATAGTTCTGGCGATAATAATAGTAAAATATGGCAAACAGTGCATGTTATATTGATAATAATAAAAGTAATAAGTATATTTATTACAGTTCTATCGATAATAACTGCATAATATGGGTAATAATGCATGTTATATTGATGATAATAAAAGTAATACGTATATTTATTATAGTTCTAGCGATAATAACTGCATTATATGCGTAATAATGCATGTTATATTGATAATAATATAAGTAATAAGTATAATTATTACAGTTCTAGCGATAATAACTGCATTATATGGGTAATAATGCATGTTATATTGATAATATCGGGAGTAATAAGTATAATTATTATAGTTCTAGCGATAATAATAGTAAAATATGGCTATTAGTGCCTGCTATATTGATAATAATAAAAGTAATAAGTATATTTATTATACTTCTGTCGATAATAACTGCATTATATGGGTAATAATGCATGTTATATTGATAATAATATAAGTAATAAGTATAATTATTACAGTTCTAGCGATAATAACTGCATTATATGGGTAATAATGCACGTTATATTGATAATATCGGGAGTAATAAGTATAATTATTATAGTTCTAGCGAAAATAATAGTAAAATATGGCAAATAGTGCATGTTATATTGATAATAATAAAAGTAATAAGTATATTTATTACAGTTCTATCGATAATAACTGCATAATATGGGTAATAATGCACGTTATATTGCTAATAGTATAAGTAATAAGTATAATTATTACAGTTCTTGCGATAATACCTCCATTATATGGGTAATAATGCATGTTATATTGATAATAATATAAGTAATAAGTATAATTATTACAGTTCTAGCGATAATAACTGCATTATATGGGTAATAATGCACGTTATATTGATAATATCGGGAGTAATAAGTATAATTATTATAGTTCTAGCGAAAATAATAGTAAAATATGGCAAATAGTGCATGTTATATTGATAATAATAAAAGTAATAAGTATATTTATTACAGTTCTATCGATAATAACTGCATAATATGGGTAATAATGCATGTTATATTGATGATAATAAAAGTAATACGTTTATTTATTATAGTTCTAGCGATAATAACTGCATAATATGGGTAATAATGCATGTTATATTGATAATAATATAAGTAATAAGTATAATTATTACAGTTCTAGCGATAATAACTGCATTATATGGGTAATAATGCACGTTATATTGCTAACAATATAAGTAATAAGTATAATTATTACTGTTCTAGCGATAATAACTGCATTATATGGGTAATAATGCATGTTATATTGATAATATTGGGAGTAATAAGTATACTTATTATGGTTCTAGAGATAATAACTGCATAATATGGGTAATAATGCACGTTATATTGATAATAATATAAGTAATAAGTATAATTATTACAGTGCTAGCGATAATACCTCCATTATATGGGTAATAATGCATGTTATATTGATAATAATATAAGTAATAAGTATATTTATTATACTTCTGTCGATAATAACTGCATTATATAGGTAATAATGCATGTTGTATTGATGATAATGAAAGTAATACGCATATTTATTATAGTTCTTGCGATAATAACTGCATAATATGGGTAATAATGCATGTTATATTGAGAATAATATAAGTAATAAGTATAATTATTACAGTTCTGGCGATAATAACTGCATTATATGGGTAATAATGCACGATATATTGCTAATAGTATAAGTAATAAGTATAATTATTACAGTTCTAGCGATAATACCTCCATTATATGGGTAATAATGCATGTTATATTGATAATAATATAAGTAATAAGTATAATTATTACAGTTCTTGCGATAATACCTCCATTATATGGGTAATAATGCATGTTATATTGCTAATAATATAAGTAATAAGTATAATTATTACAGTTCTAGCGATAATAACTGCATTATATGGGTAATAATGCATGTTACATTGATAATATTGGGAGTAATAAGTGTATTTATGATAGTTCTAGCGATAATAACTGCATAATATGGGTAATAATGCATGTTATATTGATAATAATATAAGTAATAAGTATAATTATTACAGTTCTAGCAATAATACCTCCATTATATGGGTAATAATGCATGTTATATTGATGATATTGAAAGTGATACGTATATTTATTATAGTTCTTGCGATAATAACTGCATCATATGGGTAATAATGCATGTTATATTGAGAATAATATAAGTAATAAGTATAATTATTACAGTTCTGGCGATAATAACTGCATTATATGGGTAACAATGCACGTTATATTGCTAATAGTATAAGTAATAAGTATAATTATTACAGTTCTAGCAATAATACCTCCATTATATGGGTAATAATGCATGTTATATTGATAACAATATAAGTAATAAGTATAATTATTACAGTTCTAGCGATAATAACTGCATTATATGGGTAATAATGCATGTTATATTGATAATATTGGGAGTAATAAGTATATTTATTATGGTTCTAGAGATAATACCTCCATTATATGGGTAATAATGCATGTTATATTGATAATAATATAAGTAATAAGTATAATTATTACAGTTCTAGCGATAATAACTGCATTATATGGGTAATAATGCACGTTATATTGCTAATAATATAAGTAATAAGTATAATTATTACAGTTCTAGCAATAATACCTCCATTATATGGGTAATAATGCATGTTATATTGATGATAATGATAGTGATACGTATATTTATTATAGTTCTTGCGATAATAACTGCATCATATGGGTAATAATGCATGTTATATTGAGAATAATATAAGTAATAAGTATAATTATTACAGTTCTGGCGATAATAACTGCATTATATGGGTAACAATGCACGTTACATTGCTAATAGTATAAGTAATAAGTATAATTATTACAGTTCTAGCAATAATACCTCCATTATATGGGTAATAATGCATGTTATATTGATAATAATATAAGTAATAAGTATAATTATTACAGTTCTAGCAATAATACCTCCATTATATGGGTAATAATGCATGTTATATTGATGATATTGAAAGTGATACGTATATTTATTATAGTTCTAGCGATAATAACTGCATAATATGGGTAACAATGCACGTTATATTGCTAATAGTATAAGTAATAAGTATAATTATTACAGTTCTAGCAATAATACCTCCATTATATGGGTAATAATGCATGTTATATTGATAACAATATAAGTAATAAGTATAATTATTACAGTTCTAGCGATAATAACTGCATTATATGGGTAATAATGCATGTTATATTGATAATATTGGGAGTAATAAGTATATTTATTATGGTTCTAGAGATAATACCTCCATTATATGGGTAATAATGCATGTTATATTGATAATAATATAAGTAATAAGTATAATTATTACAGTTCTAGCGATAATAACTGCATTATATGGGTAATAATGCACGTTATATTGCTAATAATATAAGTAATAAGTATAATTATTACAGTTCTAGCAATAATACCTCCATTATATGGGTAATAATGCATGTTATATTGATGATAATGATAGTGATACGTATATTTATTATAGTTCTTGCGATAATAACTGCATCATATGGGTAATAATGCATGTTATATTGAGAATAATATAAGTAATAAGTATAATTATTACAGTTCTGGCGATAATAACTGCATTATATGGGTAACAATGCACGTTACATTGCTAATAGTATAAGTAATAAGTATAATTATTACAGTTCTAGCAATAATACCTCCATTATATGGGTAATAATGCATGTTATATTGATAATAATATAAGTAATAAGTATAATTATTACAGTTCTAGCGATAATAACTGCATTATATGGGTAATAATGCATGTTATATTGATAATAATATAAGTAATAAGTATAATTATTACAGTTCTAGCGATAATAACTGCATTATATGGGTAATAGTGCATGTTACATTGATAATATTGGGAGTAATAAGTGTATTTATGATAGTTCTAGCGATAATAACTGCATAATATGGGTAATAATGCATGTTATATTGATAATAATATAAGTAATAAGTATAATTATTACAGTTCTAGCAATAATACCTCCATTATATGGGTAATAATGCATGTTATATTGATGATAATGATAGTGATACGTATATTTATTATAGTTCTTGCGATAATAACTGCATCATATGGGTAATAATGCATGTTATATTGAGAATAATATAAGTAATAAGTATAATTATTACAGTTCTGGCGATAATAACTGCATTATATGGGTAACAATGCACGTTACATTGCTAATAGTATAAGTAATAAGTATAATTATTACAGTTCTAGCAATAATACCTCCATTATATGGGTAATAATGCATGTTATATTGATAATAATATAAGTAATAAGTATAATTATTACAGTTCTAGCGATAATAGCTGCATTATATGGGTAATAATGCATGTTATATTGATAATAATATAAGTAATAAGTATAATTATTACAGTTCTAGCGATAATAACTGCATTATATGGGTAATAGTGCATGTTACATTGATAATATTGGGAGTAATAAGTGTATTTATGATAGTTCTAGCGATAATAACTGCATAATATGGGTAATAATGCATGTTATATTGATAATAATATAAGTAATAAGTATAATTATTACAGTTCTAGCAATAATACCTCCATTATATGGGTAATAATGCATGTTATATTGATGATAATGATAGTGATACGTATATTTATTATAGTTCTTGCGATAATAACTGCATCATATGGGTAATAATGCATGTTATATTGAGAATAATATAAGTAATAAGTATAATTATTACAGTTCTGGCGATAATAACTGCATTATATGGGTAACAATGCACGTTACATTGCTAATAGTATAAGTAATAAGTATAATTATTACTGTTCTAGCAATAATACCTCCATTATATGGGTAATAATGCATGTTATATTGATAATAATATAAGTTATAAGTATAATTATTACAGTTCTAGCGATAATAACTGCATTATATGGGTAATAATGCATGTTATATTGATAATAATATAAGTAATAAGTATAATTATTACAGTTCTAGTGATAATAACTGCATTATATGGGTAATAGTGCATGTTACATTGATAATATTGGGAGTAATAAGTGTATTTATGATAGTTCTAGCGATAATAACTGCATAATATGGGTAATAATGCATGTTATATTTATAATAATATAAGTAATAAGTATAATTATTACAGTTCTAACGATAATACCTCCATTATATGGGTAATAATGCATGTTATATTGATGATAATGAAAGTAATACGTATATTTATTATAGTTCTTGCGATAATAACTGCATAATATGGGTAATAATGCATGTTATATTGAGAATAATATAAGTAATAAGTATAATTATTACAGTTCTGGCGATAATAACTGCATTATATGGGTAATAATGCACGTTATATTGCTAATAGTATAAGTAATAAGTATAATTATTACAGTTCTTGCGATAATACCTCCATTATATGGGTAATAATGCACGTTATATTGCTAATAATATAAGTAATGAGTACAATTATTACAGTTCTAGCGATAATAACTGCATAATATGGGTAATAATGCATGTTATATTGATAATAATATAAGTAATAAGTATAATTATTACAGTTCTAGCGATAATAACTGCATTATATGGGTAATAATGCACGTTATATTGCTAGTAGTATAAGTAATAAGTATAATTATTACAGTTCTAGCGATAATAACTGCATAATATGGGTAATAATGCACGTTATATTGCTAATAATATAAGTAATGAGTACAATTATTACATTTCTAGCGATAATAACTGCATTATATGGGTAATAATGCACGTTATATTGCTAACAATATAAGTAATAAGTATAATTATTACAGTTCTAGCGATAATAACTGCATTATATGGGTCAAAATGCATGTTACATTGATAATATTGGGAGTAATAAGTATATTTATTATGGTTCTAGAGATAATAACTGCATAATATGGGTAATAATGCATGTTATATTGATAATAATATAAGGAATAAGTATAATTATTACAGTTCTAACGATAATACCTCCATTATATGGGTAATAATGCATGTTATATTGATGATAATGAAAGTAATACGTATATTTATTATAGTTCTAGCGATAATAACTGCATAATATGGGTAATAATGCATGTTATATTGAGAATAATATAAGTAATAAGTATAATTATTACAGTTCTGGCGATAATAACTGCATTATATGGGTAATAATGCACGTTATATTGCTAATAGTATAAGTAATAAGTATAATTATTACAGTTCTTGCGATAATACCTCCATTATATGGGTAATAATGCATGTTATATTGATAATAATATAAGTAACAAGTATAATTATTACAGTTCTGGCGATAATAACTGCATTATATGGGTAATAATGCACGTTATATTGCTAATAATATAAGTAATAAGTATAATTATTACAGTTCTAGCGATAATAACTGCATTATATGGGTAATAATGCACGTTATATTGCTAGTAGTATAAGTAATAAGTATAATTATTACAGTTCTAGCGATAATAACTGCATAATATGGGTAATAATGCATGTTATATTGATAATAATATAAGTAATAAGTATAATTATTACAGTTCTAGCAATAATACCTCCGTTATATGGGTAATAATGCATGTTATATTGATGATAATGAAAGTGATACGTATATTTATTATAGTTCTTGCGATAATAACTGCATCATATGGGTAATAATGCATGTTATTTTGAGAATAATATAAGTAATAAGTATAATTATTACAGTTCTGGCGATAATAACTGCATTATATGGGTAACAATGCACGTTATATTGCTAATAGTATAAGTAATAAGTATAATTATTACAGTTCTAGCAATAATACCTCCATTATATGGGTAATAATGCATGTTATATTGATAATAATATAAGTAATAAGTATAATTATTACAGTTCTAGCGATAATAACTGCATTATATGGGTAATAATGCATGTTATATTGATAATATTTGGAGTAATAAGTATATTTATTATGGTTCTAGAGATAATACCTCCATTATATGGGTAATAATGCATGTTATATTGATAATAATATAAGTAATAAGTATAATTATTACAGTTCTAGCGATAATAACTGCATTATATGGGTAATAATGCACGTTATATTGCTAATAATATAAGTAATAAGTATAATTATTACAGTTCTAGCAATAATACCTCCATTATATGGGTAATAATGCATGTTATATTGATGATAATGATAGTGATACGTATATTTATTATAGTTCTAGCGATAATAACTGCATAATATGGGTAATAATGCATGTTATATTGATAATAATATAAGTAGTAAGTATAATTATTACAGTTCTAGCGATAATAACTGCATTATATGGGTAATAATGCACGTTATATTGCTAACAATATAAGTAATAAGTATAATTATTACAGTTCTAGCGATAATAACTGCATAATATGGGTAATAATGCACGTTATATTGCTAATAATATAAGTAATGAGTACAATTATTACATTTCTAGCGATAATAACTGCATTATATGGGTAATAATGCACGTTATATTGCTAATAATATAAGTAATAAGTATAATTATTACAGTTCTAGCGATAATAACTGCATTATATGGGTAATAATGCATGTAACATTGATAATATTGGGAGTAATAAGTGTATTTATTATAGTTCTAGCGATAATAACTGCATAATATGGGTAATAATGCATGTTATATTTATAATAATATAAGTAATAAGTATAATTATTACAGTTCTAGCAATAATACCTCCATTATATGGGTAATAATGCATGTTATATTGATGATAATGAAAGTAATACGTATATTTATTATAGTTCTTGCGATAATAACTGCATAATATGGGTAATAATGCATGTTATATTGAGAATAGTATAAGTAATAAGTATAATTATTACAGTTCTGGCGATAATAACTGCACTATATGGGTAACAATGCACGTGATATTGCTAATAGTATAAGTAATAAGTATAATTATTACAGTTCTAGCAATAATACCTCCATTATATGGGTGATAATGCATGTTATATTGATAATAATATAAGTAATAAGTATAATTATTACAGTTCTAGCGATAATAACTGTATTATATGGGTAATAATGCACGTTATATTGCTAACAATATAAGTAATAAGTATAATTATTACAGTTCTAGCGATAATAACTGCATTATATGGGTAATAATGCATGTTATATTGATAATATTGGGAGTAATAAGTATATTTATTATGGTTCTAGAGATAATAACTGCATAATATGGGTAATAATGCATGTTATATTGATAATAATATAAGTAATAAGTATAATTATTACAGTTCTAACGATAATACCTCCATTATATGGGTAATAATGCATGTTATATTGATGATAATGAAAGTAATACGTATATTTATTATAGTTCTTGCGATAATAACTGCATAATATGGGTAATAATGCATGTTATATTGAGAATAATATAAGTAATAAGTATAATTGTTACAGTTCTGGCGATAATAACTGCATTATATGGGTAATAATGCACGTTATATTGCTAATAGTATAAGTAATAAGTATAATTATTACAGTTCTTGCGATAATACCTCCATTATATGGGTAATAATGCACGTTATATTGCTAATAATATAAGTAATGAGTACAATTATTACAGTTCTAGCGATAATAACTGCATTATATGGGTAATAATGCACGTTATATTGCTAATAATATAAGTAATAAGTATAATTATTACAGTTCTAGCGATAATAACTGCATTATATGGGTAATAATGCATGTTACATTGATAATATTGGGAGTAATAAGTGTATTTATGATAGTTCTAGCGATAATAACTGCATAATATGGGTAATAATGCATGTTATATTGATAATAATATAAGTAATAAGTATAATTATTACAGTTCTAGCAATAATACCTCCATTATATGGGTAATAATGCATGTTATATTGATGATAATGAAAGTGATACGTATATTTATTATAGTTCTTGCGATAATAACTGCATCATATGGGTAATAATGCATGTTATATTGAGAATAATATAAGTAATAAGTATAATTATTACAGTTCTGGCGATAATAACTGCATTATATGGGTAACAATGCACGTTATATTGCTAATAGTATAAGTAATAAGTATAATTATTACAGTTCTAGCAATAATACCTCCATTATATGGGTAATAATGCATGTTATATTGATAACAATATAAGTAATAAGTATAATTATTACAGTTCTAGCGATAATAACTGCATTATATGGGTAATAATGCATGTTATATTGATAATATTGGGAGTAATAAGTATATTTATTATGGTTCTAGAGATAATACCTCCATTATATGGGTAATAATGCATGTTATATTGATAATAATATAAGTAATAAGTATAATTATTACAGTTCTAGCGATAATAACTGCATTATATGGGTAATAATGCACGTTATATTGCTAATAATATAAGTAATAAGTATAATTATTACAGTTCTAGCAATAATACCTCCATTATATGGGTAATAATGCATGTTATATTGATGATAATGATAGTGATACGTATATTTATTATAGTTCTTGCGATAATAACTGCATCATATGGGTAATAATGCATGTTATATTGAGAATAATATAAGTAATAAGTATAATTATTACAGTTCTGGCGATAATAACTGCATTATATGGGTAACAATGCACGTTACATTGCTAATAGTATAAGTAATAAGTATAATTATTACAGTTCTAGCAATAATACCTCCATTATATGGGTAATAATGCATGTTATATTGATAATAATATAAGTAATACGTATAATTATTACAGTTCTAGCGATAATAACTGCATTATATGGGTAATAATGCATGTTATATTGATAATAATATAAGTAATAAGTATAATTATTACAGTTCTAGCGATAATAACTGCATTATATGGGTAATAGTGCATGTTACATTGATAATATTGGGAGTAATAAGTGTATTTATGATAGTTCTAGCGATAATAACTGCATAATATGGGTAATAATGCATGTTATATTGATAATAATATAAGTAATGAGTACAATTATTACATTTCTAGCGATAATAACTGCATTATATGGGTAATAATGCACGTTATATTGCTAACAATATAAGTAATAAGTATAATTATTACAGTTCTAGCAATAATACCTCCATTATATGGGTAATAATGCATGTTATATTGATAATAATATAAGTAATAAGTATAATTATTACAGTTCTAGCGATAATAACTGCATTATATGGGTAATAATGCACGTTATATTGCTAGTAGTATAAGTAATAAGTATAATTATTACAGTTCTAGCGATAATAACTGCATAATATGGGTAATAATGCACGTTATATTGCTAATAATATAAGTAATGGGTACAATTATTACATTTCTAGCGATAATAACTGCATTATATGGGTAATAATGCACGTTATATTGCTAACAATATAAGTAATAAGTATAATTATTACAGTTCTAGCGATAATAACTGCATTATATGGGTCAAAATGCATGTTACATTGATAATATTGGGAGTAATAAGTATATTTATTATGGTTCTAGAGATAATAACTGCATAATATGGGTAATAATGCATGTTATATTGATAATAATATAAGGAATAAGTATAATTATTACAGTTCTAACGATAATACCTCCATTATATGGGTAATAATGCATGTTATATTGATGATAATGAAAGTAATACGTATATTTATTATAGTTCTAGCGATAATAACTGCATAATATGGGTAATAATGCATGTTATATTGAGAATAATATAAGTAATAAGTATAATTATTACAGTTCTAGCAATAATACCTCCATTATATGGGTAATAATGCATGTTATATTGATGATAATGATAGTGATACGTATATTTATTATAGTTCTTGCGATAATAACTGCATCATATGGGTAATAATGCATGTTATATTGAGAATAATATAAGTAATAAGTGTAATTATTACAGTTCTGGCGATAATAACTGCATTATATGGGTAACAATGCACGTTACATTGCTAATAGTATAAGTAATAAGTATAATTATTACTGTTCTAGCAATAATACCTCCATTATATGGGTAATAATGCATGTTATATTGGTAATAATATAAGTAATAAGTATAATTATTACAGTTCTAGCGATAATAACTGCATTATATGGGTAATAATGCATGTTATATTGATAATAATATAAGTAATAAGTATAATTATTACAGTTCTAGTGATAATAACTGCATTATATGGGTAATAGTGCATGTTACATTGATAATATTGGGAGTAATAAGTGTATTTATGATAGTTCTAGCGATAATAACTGCATAATATGGGTAATAATGCATGTTATATTTATAATAATATAAGTAATAAGTATAATTATTACAGTTCTAACGATAATACCTCCATTATATGGGTAATAATGCATGTTATATTGATGATAATGAAAGTAATACGTATATTTATTATAGTTCTTGCGATAATAACTGCATAATATGGGTAATAATGCATGTTATATTGAGAATAATATAAGTAATAAGTATAATTATTACAGTTCTGGCGATAATAACTGCATTATATGGGTAATAATGCACGTTATATTGCTAATAGTATAAGTAATAAGTATAATTATTACAGTTCTTGCGATAATACCTCCATTATATGGGTAATAATGCACGTTATATTGCTAATAATATAAGTAATGAGTACAATTATTACAGTTCTAGCGATAATAACTGCATAATATGGGTAATAATGCATGTTATATTGATAATAATATAAGTAATAAGTATAATTATTACAGTTCTAGCGATAATAACTGCATTATATGGGTAATAATGCACGTTATATTGCTAGTAGTATAAGTAATAAGTATAATTATTACAGTTCTAGCGATAATAACTGCATAATATGGGTAATAATGCACGTTATATTGCTAATAATATAAGTAATGAGTACAATTATTACATTTCTAGCGATAATAACTGCATTATATGGGTAATAATGCACGTTATATTGCTAACAATATAAGTAATAAGTATAATTATTACAGTTCTAGCGATAATAACTGCATTATATGGGTCAAAATGCATGTTACATTGATAATATTGGGAGTAATAAGTATATTTATTATGGTTCTAGAGATAATAACTGCATAATATGGGTAATAATGCATGTTATATTGATAATAATATAAGGAATAAGTATAATTATTACAGTTCTAACGATAATACCTCCATTATATGGGTAATAATGCATGTTATATTGATGATAATGAAAGTAATACGTATATTTATTATAGTTCTAGCGATAATAACTGCATAATATGGGTAATAATGCATGTTATATTGAGAATAATATAAGTAATAAGTATAATTATTACAGTTCTGGCGATAATAACTGCATTATATGGGTAATAATGCACGTTATATTGCTAATAGTATAAGTAATAAGTATAATTATTACAGTTCTTGCGATAATACCTCCATTATATGGGTAATAATGCATGTTATATTGATAATAATATAAGTAACAAGTATAATTATTACAGTTCTGGCGATAATAACTGCATTATATGGGTAATAATGCACGTTATATTGCTAATAATATAAGTAATAAGTATAATTATTACAGTTCTAGCGATTATAACTGCATTATATGGGTAATAATGCATGTTATATTGATAATAATATAAGTAATAAGTATAATTATTACAGTTCTAGCGATAATAACTGCATTATATGGGTAATAATGCACGTTATATTGCTAGTAGTATAAGTAATAAGTATAATTATTACAGTTCTAGCGATAATAACTGCATAATATGGGTAATAATGCACGTTATATTGCTAATAATATAAGTAATGAGTACAATTATTACATTTCTAGCGATAATAACTGCATTATATGGGTAATAATGTACGTTATATTGCTAACAATATAAGTAATAAGTATAATTATTACAGTTCTAGCGATAATAACTGCATTATATGGGTCAAAATGCATGTTACATTGATAATATTGGGAGTAATAAGTATATTTATTATGGTTCTAGAGATAATAACTGCATAATATGGGTAATAATGCATGTTATATTGATAATAATATAAGGAATAAGTATAATTATTACAGTTCTAACGATAATACCTCCATTATATGGGTAATAATGCATGTTATATTGATGATAATGAAAGTAATACGTATATTTATTATAGTTCTAGCGATAATAACTGCATAATATGGGTAATAATGCATGTTATATTGAGAATAATATAAGTAATAAGTATAATTATTACAGTTCTAGCAATAATACCTCCATTATATGGGTAATAATGCATGTTATATTGATGATAATGATAGTGATACGTATATTTATTATAGTTCTTGCGATAATAACTGCATCATATGGGTAATAATGCATGTTATATTGAGAATAATATAAGTAATAAGTATAATTATTACAGTTCTGGCGATAATAACTGCATTATATGGGTAACAATGCACGTTACATTGCTAATAGTATAAGTAATAAGTATAATTATTACTGTTCTAGCAATAATACCTCCATTATATGGGTAATAATGCATGTTATATTGATAATAATATAAGTAATAAGTATAATTATTACAGTTCTAGCGATAATAACTGCATTATATGGGTAATAATGCATGTTATATTGATAATAATATAAGTAATAAGTATAATTATTACAGTTCTAGTGATAATAACTGCATTATATGGGTAATAGTGCATGTTACATTGATAATATTGGGAGTAATAAGTGTATTTATGATAGTTCTAGCGATAATAACTGCATAATATGGGTAATAATGCATGTTATATTTATAATAATATAAGTAATAAGTATAATTATTACAGTTCTAACGATAATACCTCCATTATATGGGTAATAATGCATGTTATATTGATGATAATGAAAGTAATACGTATATTTATTATAGTTCTTGCGATAATAACTGCATAATATGGGTAATAATGCATGTTATATTGAGAATAATATAAGTAATAAGTATAATTATTACAGTTCTGGCGATAATAACTGCATTATATGGGTAATAATGCACGTTATATTGCTAATAGTATAAGTAATAAGTATAATTATTACAGTTCTTGCGATAATACCTCCATTATATGGGTAATAATGCACGTTATATTGCTAATAATATAAGTAATGAGTACAATTATTACAGTTCTAGCGATAATAACTGCATAATATGGGTAATAATGCATGTTATATTGATAATAATATAAGTAATAAGTATAATTATTACAGTTCTAGCGATAATAACTGCATTATATGGGTAATAATGCACGTTATATTGCTAGTAGTATAAGTAATAAGTATAATTATTACAGTTCTAGCGATAATAACTGCATAATATGGGTAATAATGCACGTTATATTGCTAATAATATAAGTAATGAGTACAATTATTACATTTCTAGCGATAATAACTGCATTATATGGGTAATAATGCACGTTATATTGCTAACAATATAAGTAATAAGTATAATTATTACAGTTCTAGCGATAATAACTGCATTATATGGGTCAAAATGCATGTTACATTGATAATATTGGGAGTAATAAGTATATTTATTATGGTTCTAGAGATAATAACTGCATAATATGGGTAATAATGCATGTTATATTGATAATAATATAAGGAATAAGTATAATTATTACAGTTCTAACGATAATACCTCCATTATATGGGTAATAATGCATGTTATATTGATGATAATGAAAGTAATACGTATATTTATTATAGTTCTAGCGATAATAACTGCATAATATGGGTAATAATGCATGTTATATTGAGAATAATATAAGTAATAAGTATAATTATTACAGTTCTGGCGATAATAACTGCATTATATGGGTAATAATGCACGTTATATTGCTAATAGTATAAGTAATAAGTATAATTATTACAGTTCTTGCGATAATACCTCCATTATATGGGTAATAATGCATGTTATATTGATAATAATATAAGTAACAAGTATAATTATTACAGTTCTGGCGATAATAACTGCATTATATGGGTAATAATGCACGTTATATTGCTAATAATATAAGTAATAAGTATAATTATTACAGTTCTAGCGATTATAACTGCATTATATGGGTAATAATGCATGTTATATTGATAATATCGGGAGTAATAAGTATAATTATTATAGTTCTAGCGATAATAATAGTAAAATATGGCAAATAGTGCATGTTATATTGATAATAATAAAAGTAATAAGTATATTTATTACAGTTCTATCGATAATAACTGCATAATATGGGTAATAATGCATGTTATATTGATGATAATAAAAGAATACGTATATTTATTATAGTTCTAGCGATAATAACTGCATAATATGGGTAATAATGCATGTTATATTGATAATAATATAAGTAATAAGTATAATTATTACAGTTCTAGCGATAATAACTGCATTATATGGGTAATAATGCACGTTATATTGCTAGTAGTATAAGTAATAAGTATAATTATTACAGTTCTAGCGATAATAACTGCATAATATGGGTAATAATGCACGTTATATTGCTAATAATATAAGTAATGAGTACAATTATTACATTTCTAGCGATAATAACTGCATTATATGGGTAATAATGCACGTTATATTGCTAACAATATAAGTAATAAGTATAATTATTACAGTTCTAGCGATAATAACTGCATTATATGGGTAATAATGCATGTTATATTGATGATAATGAAAGTAATACGTATATTTATTGTAGTTCTAGCGATAATAACTGCATAATATGGGTAATAATGCATGTTATATTGAGAATTATATAAGTAATAAGTATAATTATTACAGTTCTAGCGATAATACCTCCATTATATGGGTAATAATGCACGTTATATTGCTAATAATATAAGTAATGAGTACAATTATTACAGTTCTAGCGATAATAACTGCATTATATGGGTAATAATGCATGTTATATTGATAATAACATAAGTAATAAGTATAATTATTACAGTTCTAGCGATAATAACTGCATTATATGGGTAATAATGCATGTTATATTGATAATATCGGGAGTAATACGTATAATTATTATAGTTCTAGCGATAATAATAGTAAAATATGGCAAATAGTGCATGTTATATTGATAATAATAAAAGTAATAAGTATATTTATTACAGTTCTATCGATAATAACTGCATAATATGGGTAATAATGCATGTTATATTGATGATAATAAAAGTAATACGTATATTTATTATAGTTCTAGCGATAATAACTGCATAATATGGGTAATAATGCATGTTATATTGAGAATAATATAAGTAATAAGTATAATTATTACAGTTCTGGCGATAATAACTGCATTATATGGGTAACAATGCACGTGATATTGCTAATAGTATAAGTAATAAGTATAATTATTACAGTTCTAGCAATAATACCTCCATTATATGGGTGATAATGCATGTTATATTGATAATAATATAAGTAATAAGTATAATTATTACAGTTCTAGCGATAATAACTGTATTATATGGGTAATAATGCACGTTATATTGCTAACAATATAAGTAATGAGTATAATTATTACAGTTCTAGCGATAATAACTGCATTATATGGGTAAAAATGCATGTTATATTGATAATATTGGGAGTAATAAGTATATTTATTATGGTTCTAGAGATAATAACTGCATAATATGGGTAATAATGCATGTTATATTGATAATAATATAAGTAATAAGTATAATTATTACAGTTCTAGCGATAATACCTCCATTATATGGGTAATAATGCATGTTATATTGATGATAATGAAAGTAATACGTATATTTATTATAGTTCTTGCGATAATAACTGCATAATATGGGTAATAATGCATGTTATATTGAGAATAATATAAGTAATAAGTATAATTATTACAGTTCTGGCGATAATAACTGCATTATATGGGTAATAATGCACGTTATATTGCTAATAATATAAGTAATGAGTACAATTATTACAGTTCTAGCGATAATAACTGCATTATATGGGTAATAATTTACGTTATATTGCTAATAATATAAGTAATAAGTATAATTATTACAGTTCTAGCGATAATAACTGCATTATATGGGTAATAATGCATGTTACATTGATAATATTGGGAGTAATAAGTGTATTTATGATAGTTCTAGCGATAATAACTGCATAATATGGGTAATAATGCATGTTATATTGATAATAATATAAGTAATAAGTATAATTATTACAGTTCTAGCAATAATACCTCCATTATATGGGTAATAATGCATGTTATATTGATGATAATGAAAGTGATACGTATATTTATTATAGTTCTTGCGATAATAACTGCATCATATGGGTGATAATGCATGTTATATTGATAATAATATATGTAATAAGTATAATTATTACAGTTCTAGCGATAATAACTGTATTATATGGGTAATAATGCACGTTATATTGCTAACAATATAAGTAATAAGTATAATTATTACAGTTCTAGCGATAATAACTGCATTATATGGGTAATAATGCATGTTACATTGATAATATCGGGAGTAATAAGTATAATTATTATAGTTCTAGCGATAATAATAGTAAAATATGGCAAATAGTGCATGTTATATTGATAATAATAAAAGTAATAAGTATATTTATTACAGTTCTATCGATAATAACTGCATAATGTGGGTAATAATGCATGTTATATTGATGATAATAAAAGAATACGTATATTTATTATAGTTCTAGCGATAATAACTGCATAATATGGGTAATAATGCATGTTATATTGATAATAATATAAGTAATAAGTATAATTATTACAGTTCTAGCGATAATAACTGCATTATATGGGTAATAATGCACGTTATATTGCTAGTAGTATAAGTAATAAGTATAATTATTACAGTTCTAGCGATAATAACTGCATAATATGGGTAATAATGCACGTTATATTGCTAATAATATAAGTAATGAGTACAATTATTACATTTCTAGCGATAATAACTGCATTATATGGGTAATAATGCACGTTATATTGCTAACAATATAAGTAATAAGTATAATTATTACAGTTCTAGCGATAATAACTGCATTATATGGGTCAAAATGCATGTTACATTGATAATATTGGGAGTAATAAGTATATTTATTATGGTTCTAGAGATAATAACTGCATAATATGGGTAATAATGCATGTTATATTGATAATAATATAAGGAATAAGTATAATTATTACAGTTCTAACGATAATACCTCCATTATATGGGTAATAATGCATGTTATATTGATGATAATGAAAGTAATACGTATATTTATTATAGTTCTAGCGATAATAACTGCATAATATGGGTAATAATGCATGTTATATTGAGAATAATATAAGTAATAAGTATAATTATTACAGTTCTGGCGATAATAACCGCATTATATGGGTAATAATGCACGTTATATTGCTAATAGTATAAGTAATAAGTATAATTATTACAGTTCTTGCGATAATACCTCCATTATATGGGTAATAATGCATGTTATATTGATAATAATATAAGTAACAAGTATAATTATTACAGTTCTGGCGATAATAACTGCATTATATGGGTAATAATGCACGTTATATTGCTAATAATATAAGTAATAAGTATAATTATTACAGTTCTAGCGATTTTAACTGCATTATATGGGTAATAATGCATGTTATATTGATAATATCGGGAGTAATAAGTATAATTATTATAGTTCTAGCGATAATAATAGTAAAATATGGCAAATAGTGCATGTTATATTGATAATAATAAAAGTAATAAGTATATTTATTACAGTTCTATCGATAATAACTGCATAATATGGGTAATAATGCATGTTATATTGATGATAATAAAAGAATACGTATATATATTATAGTTCTAGCGATAATAACTGCATAATATGGGTAATAATGCATGTTATATTGATAATAATATAAGTAATAAGTATAATTATTACAGTTCTAGCGATAATAACTGCATTATATGGGTAATAATGCACGTTATATTGCTAGTAGTATAAGTAATAAGTATAATTAATACAGTTCTAGCGATAATAACTGCATAATATGGGTAATAATGCACGTTATATTGCTAATAATATAAGTAATGAGTACAATTATTACATTTCTAGCGATAATAACTGCATTATATGGGTAATAATGCACGTTATATTGCTAACAATATAAGTAATAAGTATAATTATTACAGTTCTAGCGATAATAACTGCATTATATGGGTAATAATGCACGTTATATTGCTAGTAGTATAAGTAATAAGTATAATTATTACAGTTCTAGCGATAATAACTGCATAATATGGGTAATAATGCACGTTATATTGCTAATAATATAAGTAATGAGTACAATTATTACATTTCTAGCGATAATAACTGCATTATATGGGTAATAATGCACGTTATATTGCTAACAATATAAGCAATAAGTATAATTATTACAGTTCTAGCGATAATAACTGCATTATATGGGTCAAAATGCATGTTACATTGATAATATTGGGAGTAATAAGTATATTTATTATGGTTCTAGAGATAATAACTGCATAATATGGGTAATAATGCATGTTATATTGATAATAATATAAGGAATAAGTATAATTATTACAGTTCTAACGATAATACCTCCATTATATGGGTAATAATGCATGTTATATTGATGATAATGAAAGTAATACGTATATTTATTATAGTTCTAGCGATAATAACTGCATAATATGGGTAATAATGCATGTTATATTGAGAATAATATAAGTAATAAGTATAATTATTACAGTTCTGGCGATAATAACTGCATTATATGGGTAATAATGCACGTTATATTGCTAATAGTATAAGTAATAAGTATAATTATTACAGTTCTTGCGATAATACCTCCATTATATGGGTAATAATGCATGTTATATTGATAATAATATAAGTAACAAGTATAATTATTACAGTTCTGGCGATAATAACTGCATTATATGGGTAATAATGCACGTTATATTGCTAATAATATAAGTAATAAGTATAATTATTACAGTTCTAGCGATTATAACTGCATTATATGGGTAATAATGCATGTTATATTGATAATATCGGGAGTAATAAGTATAATTATTATAGTTCTAGCGATAATAATAGTAAAATATGGCAAATAGTGCATGTTATATTGATAATAATAAAAGTAATAAGTATATTTATTACATTTCTATCGATAATAACTGCATAATATGGGTAATAATGCATGTTATATTGATGATAATAAAAGAATACGTATATTTATTATAGTTCTAGCGATAATAACTGCATAATATGGGTAATAATGCATGTTATATTGATAATAATATAAGTAATAAGTATAATTATTACAGTTCTAGCGATAATAACTGCATTATATGGGTAATAATGCACGTTATATTGCTAGTAGTATAAGTAATAAGTATAATTATTACAGTTCTAGCGATAATAACTGCATAATATGGGTAATAATGCACGTTATATTGCTAATAATATAAGTAATGAGTACAATTATTACATTTCTAGCGATAATAACTGCATTATATGGGTAATAATGCACGTTATATTGCTAACAATATAAGTAATAAGTATAATTATTACAGTTCTAGCGATAATAACTGCATTATATGGGTAATAATGCATGTTATATTGATGATAATGAAAGTAATACGTATATTTATTGTAGTTCTAGCGATAATAACTGCATAATATGGGTAATAATGCATGTTATATTGAGAATTATATAAGTAATAAGTATAATTATTACAGTTCTAGCGATAATACCTCCATTATATGGGTAATAATGCACGTTATATTGCTAATAATATAAGTAATGCGTACAATTATTACAGTTCTAGCGATAATAACTGCATTATATGGGTAATAATGCATGTTATATTGATAATAACATAAGTAATAAGTATAATTATTACAGTTCTAGCGATAATAACTGCATTATATGGGTAATAATGCATGTTATATTGATAATATCGGGAGTAATACGTATAATTATTATAGTTCTAGCGATAATAATAGTAAAATATGGCAAATAGTGCATGTTATATTGATAATAATAAAAGTAATAAGTATATTTATTACAGTTCTATCGATAATAACTGCATAATATGGGTAATAATGCATGTTATATTGATGATAATAAAAGTAATACGTATATTTATTATAGTTCTAGCGATAATAACTGCATAATATGGGTAATAATGCATGTTATATTGAGAATAATATAAGTAATAAGTATAATTATTACAGTTCTGGCGATAATAACTGCATTATATGGGTAACAATGCACGTTATATTGCTAATAATATAAGTAATGAGTACAATTATTACAGTTCTAGCGATAATAACTGCATTATATGGGTAATAATTTACGTTATATTGCTAATAATATAAGTAATAAGTATAATTATTACAGTTCTAGCGATAATAACTGCATTATATGGGTAATAATGCATGTTACATTGATAATATTGGGAGTAATAAGTATATTTATTATGGTTCTAGAGATAATAACTGCATAATATGGGTAATAATGCACGTTATATTGCTAACAATATAAGTAATAAGTATAATTATTACAGTTCTAGCGATAATAACTGCATTATATGGGTAATAATGCACGTTATATTGCTAGTAGTATAAGTAATAAGTATAATTATTACAGTTCTAGCGATAATAACTGCATAATATGGGTAATAATGCACGTTATATTGCTAATAATATAAGTAATGAGTACAATTATTACATTTCTAGCGATAATAACTGCATTATATGGGTAATAATGCACGTTATATTGCTAACAATATAAGTAATAAGTATAATTATTACAGTTCTAGCGATAATAACTGCATTATATGGGTCAAAATGCATGTTACATTGATAATATTGGGAGTAATAAGTATATTTATTATGGTTCTAGAGATAATAACTGCATAATATGGGTAATAATGCATGTTATATTGATAATAATATAAGGAATAAGTATAATTATTACAGTTCTAACGATAATACCTCCATTATATGGGTAATAATGCATGTTATATTGATGATAATGAAAGTAATACGTATATTTATTATAGTTCTAGCGATAATAACTGCATAATATGGGTAATAATGCATGTTATATTGAGAATAATATAAGTAATAAGTATAATTATTACAGTTCTGGCGATAATAACCGCATTATATGGGTAATAATGCACGTTATATTGCTAATAGTATAAGTAATAAGTATAATTATTACAGTTCTTGCGATAATACCTCCATTATATGGGTAATAATGCATGTTATATTGATAATAATATAAGTAACAAGTATAATTATTACAGTTCTGGCGATAATAACTGCATTATATGGGTAATAATGCACGTTATATTGCTAATAATATAAGTAATAAGTATAATTATTACAGTTCTAGCGATTTTAACTGCATTATATGGGTAATAATGCATGTTATATTGATAATATCGGGAGTAATAAGTATAATTATTATAGTTCTAGCGATAATAATAGTAAAATATGGCAAATAGTGCATGTTATATTGATAATAATAAAAGTAATAAGTATATTTATTACAGTTCTATCGATAATAACTGCATAATATGGGTAATAATGCATGTTATATTGATGATAATAAAAGAATACGTATATATATTATAGTTCTAGCGATAATAACTGCATAATATGGGTAATAATGCATGTTATATTGATAATAATATAAGTAATAAGTATAATTATTACAGTTCTAGCGATAATAACTGCATTATATGGGTAATAATGCACGTTATATTGCTAGTAGTATAAGTAATAAGTATAATTAATACAGTTCTAGCGATAATAACTGCATAATATGGGTAATAATGCACGTTATATTGCTAATAATATAAGTAATGAGTACAATTATTACATTTCTAGCGATAATAACTGCATTATATGGGTAATAATGCACGTTATATTGCTAACAATATAAGTAATAAGTATAATTATTACAGTTCTAGCGATAATAACTGCATTATATGGGTAATAATGCACGTTATATTGCTAGTAGTATAAGTAATAAGTATAATTATTACAGTTCTAGCGATAATAACTGCATAATATGGGTAATAATGCACGTTATATTGCTAATAATATAAGTAATGAGTACAATTATTACATTTCTAGCGATAATAACTGCATTATATGGGTAATAATGCACGTTATATTGCTAACAATATAAGTAATAAGTATAATTATTACAGTTCTAGCGATAATAACTGCATTATATGGGTCAAAATGCATGTTACATTGATAATATTGGGAGTAATAAGTATATTTATTATGGTTCTAGAGATAATAACTGCATAATATGGGTAATAATGCATGTTATATTGATAATAATATAAGGAATAAGTATAATTATTACAGTTCTAACGATAATACCTCCATTATATGGGTAATAATGCATGTTATATTGATGATAATGAAAGTAATACGTATATTTATTATAGTTCTAGCGATAATAACTGCATAATATGGGTAATAATGCATGTTATATTGAGAATAATATAAGTAATAAGTATAATTATTACAGTTCTGGCGATAATAACTGCATTATATGGGTAATAATGCACGTTATATTGCTAATAGTATAAGTAATAAGTATAATTATTACAGTTCTTGCGATAATACCTCCATTATATGGGTAATAATGCATGTTATATTGATAATAATATAAGTAACAAGTATAATTATTACAGTTCTGGCGATAATAACTGCATTATATGGGTAATAATGCACGTTATATTGCTAATAATATAAGTAATAAGTATAATTATTACAGTTCTAGCGATTATAACTGCATTATATGGGTAATAATGCATGTTATATTGATAATATCGGGAGTAATAAGTATAATTATTATAGTTCTAGCGATAATAATAGTAAAATATGGCAAATAGTGCATGTTATATTGATAATAATAAAAGTAATAAGTATATTTATTACAGTTCTATCGATAATAACTGCATAATATGGGTAATAATGCATGTTATATTGATGATAATAAAAGAATACGTATATTTATTATAGTTCTAGCGATAATAACTGCATAATATGGGTAATAATGCATGTTATATTGATAATAATATAAGTAATAAGTATAATTATTACAGTTCTAGCGATAATAACTGCATTATATGGGTAATAATGCACGTTATATTGCTAGTAGTATAAGTAATAAGTATAATTATTACAGTTCTAGCGATAATAACTGCATAATATGGGTAATAATGCACGTTATATTGCTAATAATATAAGTAATGAGTACAATTATTACATTTCTAGCGATAATAACTGCATTATATGGGTAATAATGCACGTTATATTGCTAACAATATAAGTAATAAGTATAATTATTACAGTTCTAGCGATAATAACTGCATTATATGGGTAATAATGCATGTTATATTGATGATAATGAAAGTAATACGTATATTTATTGTAGTTCTAGCGATAATAACTGCATAATATGGGTAATAATGCATGTTATATTGAGAATTATATAAGTAATAAGTATAATTATTACAGTTCTAGCGATAATACCTCCATTATATGGGTAATAATGCACGTTATATTGCTAATAATATAAGTAATGAGTACAATTATTACAGTTCTAGCGATAATAACTGCATTATATGGGTAATAATGCATGTTATATTGATAATAACATAAGTAATAAGTATAATTATTACAGTTCTAGCGATAATAACTGCATTATATGGGTAATAATGCATGTTATATTGATAATATCGGGAGTAATACGTATAATTATTATAGTTCTAGCGATAATAATAGTAAAATATGGCAAATAGTGCATGTTATATTGATAATAATAAAAGTAATAAGTATATTTATTACAGTTCTATCGATAATAACTGCATAATATGGGTAATAATGCATGTTATATTGATGATAATAAAAGTAATACGTATATTTATTATAGTTCTAGCGATAATAACTGCATAATATGGGTAATAATGCATGTTATATTGAGAATAATATAAGTAATAAGTATAATTATTACAGTTCTGGCGATAATAACTGCATTATATGGGTAACAATGCACGTGATATTGCTAATAGTATAAGTAATAAGTATAATTATTACAGTTCTAGCAATAATACCTCCATTATATGGGTGATAATGCATGTTATATTGATAATAATATAAGTAATAAGTATAATTATTACAGTTCTAGCGATAATAACTGTATTATATGGGTAATAATGCACGTTATATTGCTAACAATATAAGTAATGAGTATAATTATTACAGTTCTAGCGATAATAACTGCATTATATGGGTAAAAATGCATGTTATATTGATAATATTGGGAGTAATAAGTATATTTATTATGGTTCTAGAGATAATAACTGCATAATATGGGTAATAATGCATGTTATATTGATAATAATATAAGTAATAAGTATAATTATTACAGTTCTAGCGATAATACCTCCATTATATGGGTAATAATGCATGTTATATTGATGATAATGAAAGTAATACGTATATTTATTATAGTTCTTGCGATAATAACTGCATAATATGGGTAATAATGCATGTTATATTGAGAATAATATAAGTAATAAGTATAATTATTACAGTTCTGGCGATAATAACTGCATTATATGGGTAATAATGCACGTTATATTGCTAATAATATAAGTAATGAGTACAATTATTACAGTTCTAGCGATAATAACTGCATTATATGGGTAATAATTTACGTTATATTGCTAATAATATAAGTAATAAGTATAATTATTACAGTTCTAGCGATAATAACTGCATTATATGGGTAATAATGCATGTTACATTGATAATATTGGGAGTAATAAGTGTATTTATGATAGTTCTAGCGATAATAACTGCATAATATGGGTAATAATGCATGTTATATTGATAATAATATAAGTAATAAGTATAATTATTACAGTTCTAGCAATAATACCTCCATTATATGGGTAATAATGCATGTTATATTGATGATAATGAAAGTGATACGTATATTTATTATAGTTCTTGCGATAATAACTGCATCATATGGGTGATAATGCATGTTATATTGATAATAATATATGTAATAAGTATAATTATTACAGTTCTAGCGATAATAACTGTATTATATGGGTAATAATGCACGTTATATTGCTAACAATATAAGTAATAAGTATAATTATTACAGTTCTAGCGATAATAACTGCATTATATGGGTAATAATGCATGTTACATTGATAATATCGGGAGTAATAAGTATAATTATTATAGTTCTAGCGATAATAATAGTAAAATATGGCAAATAGTGCATGTTATATTGATAATAATAAAAGTAATAAGTATATTTATTACAGTTCTATCGATAATAACTGCATAATGTGGGTAATAATGCATGTTATATTGATGATAATAAAAGAATACGTATATTTATTATAGTTCTAGCGATAATAACTGCATAATATGGGTAATAATGCATGTTATATTGATAATAATATAAGTAATAAGTATAATTATTACAGTTCTAGCGATAATAACTGCATTATATGGGTAATAATGCACGTTATATTGCTAGTAGTATAAGTAATAAGTATAATTATTACAGTTCTAGCGATAATAACTGCATAATATGGGTAATAATGCACGTTATATTGCTAATAATATAAGTAATGAGTACAATTATTACATTTCTAGCGATAATAACTGCATTATATGGGTAATAATGCACGTTATATTGCTAACAATATAAGTAATAAGTATAATTATTACAGTTCTAGCGATAATAACTGCATTATATGGGTCAAAATGCATGTTACATTGATAATATTGGGAGTAATAAGTATATTTATTATGGTTCTAGAGATAATAACTGCATAATATGGGTAATAATGCATGTTATATTGATAATAATATAAGGAATAAGTATAATTATTACAGTTCTAACGATAATACCTCCATTATATGGGTAATAATGCATGTTATATTGATGATAATGAAAGTAATACGTATATTTATTATAGTTCTAGCGATAATAACTGCATAATATGGGTAATAATGCATGTTATATTGAGAATAATATAAGTAATAAGTATAATTATTACAGTTCTGGCGATAATAACCGCATTATATGGGTAATAATGCACGTTATATTGCTAATAGTATAAGTAATAAGTATAATTATTACAGTTCTTGCGATAATACCTCCATTATATGGGTAATAATGCATGTTATATTGATAATAATATAAGTAACAAGTATAATTATTACAGTTCTGGCGATAATAACTGCATTATATGGGTAATAATGCACGTTATATTGCTAATAATATAAGTAATAAGTATAATTATTACAGTTCTAGCGATTTTAACTGCATTATATGGGTAATAATGCATGTTATATTGATAATATCGGGAGTAATAAGTATAATTATTATAGTTCTAGCGATAATAATAGTAAAATATGGCAAATAGTGCATGTTATATTGATAATAATAAAAGTAATAAGTATATTTATTACAGTTCTATCGATAATAACTGCATAATATGGGTAATAATGCATGTTATATTGATGATAATAAAAGAATACGTATATATATTATAGTTCTAGCGATAATAACTGCATAATATGGGTAATAATGCATGTTATATTGATAATAATATAAGTAATAAGTATAATTATTACAGTTCTAGCGATAATAACTGCATTATATGGGTAATAATGCACGTTATATTGCTAGTAGTATAAGTAATAAGTATAATTAATACAGTTCTAGCGATAATAACTGCATAATATGGGTAATAATGCACGTTATATTGCTAATAATATAAGTAATGAGTACAATTATTACATTTCTAGCGATAATAACTGCATTATATGGGTAATAATGCACGTTATATTGCTAACAATATAAGTAATAAGTATAATTATTACAGTTCTAGCGATAATAACTGCATTATATGGGTAATAATGCATGTTATATTGATGATAATGAAAGTAATACGTATATTTATTGTAGTTCTAGCGATAATAACTGCATAATATGGGTAATAATGCATGTTATATTGAGAATTATATAAGTAATAAGTATAATTATTACAGTTCTAGCGATAATACCTCCATTATATGGGTGATAATGCATGTTATATTGATAATAATATAAGTAATAAGTATAATTATTACAGTTCTAGCGATAATAACTGTATTATATGGGTAATAATGCATGTTATATTGATAATAATATAAGTAATAAGTATAATTATTACAGTTCTGGCGATAATAACTGCATTATATGGGTAATAATGCACGTTATATTGCTAATAGTATAAGTAATAAGTATAATTATTACAGCTCTTGCGATAATACCTCCATTATATGGGTAATAATGCATGTTATATTGATAATAATATAAGTAATAAGTATAATTATTACAGTTCTAGCGATAATAACTGCATTATATGCGTAATAATGCACGTTATATTGCTAATAATATAAGTAATAAGTATAATTATTACAGTTCTAGCGATAATAACTGCATTATATGGGTAATAATGCATGTTATATTGATAATAATATAAGTAATAAGTATAATTATTACAGTGCTAGCGATAATAACTGCATTATATGGGTAATAATGCATGTTACATTGATAATATTGGGAGTAATAAGTGTATTTATGATAGTTCTAGCGATAATAACTGCATAATATGGGTAATAATGCATGTTATATTGATAATAATATAAGTAATAAGTATAATTATTACAGTTCTAGCAATAATACCTCCGTTATATGGGTAATAATGCATGTTATATTGATGATAATGAAAGTGATACGTATATTTATTATAGTTCTTGCGATAATAACTGCATCATATGGGTAATAATGCATGTTATTTTGAGAATAATATAAGTAATAAGTATAATTATTACAGTTCTGGCGATAATAACTGCATTATATGGGTAACAATGCACGTTATATTGCTAATAGTATAAGTAATAAGTATAATTATTACAGTTCTAGCAATAATACCTCCATTATATGGGTAATAATGCATGTTATATTGATAATAATATAAGTAATAAGTATAATTATTACAGTTCTAGCGATAATAACTGCATTATATGGGTAATAATGCATGTTATATTGATAGTATTTGGAGTAATAAGTATATTTATTATGGTTCTAGAGATAATACCTCCATTATATGGGTAATAATGCATGTTATATTGATAATAATATAAGTAATAAGTATAATTATTACAGTTCTAGCGATAATAACTGCATTATATGGGTAATAATGCACGTTATATTGCTAATAATATAAGTAATAAGTATAATTATTACAGTTCTAGCAATAATACCTCCATTATATGGGTAATAATGCATGTTATATTGATGATAATGATAGTGATACGTATATTTATTATAGTTCTTGCGATAATAACTGCATCATATGGGTAATAATGCATGTTATATTGAGAATAATATAAGTAATAAGTATAATTATTACAGTTCTGGCGATAATAACTGCATTATATGGGTAACAATGCACGTTACATTGCTAATAGTATAAGTAATAAGTATAATTATTACAGTTCTAGCAGAAATACCTCCATTATATGGGTAATAATGCATGTTATATTGATAATAATATAAGTAATAAGTATAATTATTACAGTTCTAGCGATAATAACTGCATTATATGGGTAATAATGCACGTTATATTGCTAATAATATAAGTAATAAGTATAATTATTACAGTTCTAGCGATAATAACTGCATTATATGGGTAATAATGCATGTTATATTGATAATAATATAAGTAATAAGTATAATTATTACAGTTCTAGCGATAATAACTGCATTATATGGGTAATAGTGCATGTTACATTGATAATATTGGGAGTAATAAGTGTATTTATGATAGTTCTAGCGATAATAACTGCATAATATGGGTAATAATGCATGTTATATTGATAATAATATAAGTAATAAGTATAATTATTACAGTTCTAGCAATAATACCTCCATTATATGGGTAATAATGCATGTTATATTGATGATAATGATAGTGATACGTATATTTATTATAGTTCTTGCGATAATAACTGCATCATATGGGTAATAATGCATGTTATATTGAGAATAATATAAGTAATAAGTATAATTATTACAGTTCTGGCGATAATAACTGCATTATATGGGTAACAATGCACGTTATATTGCTAATAGTATAAGTAATAAGTATAATTATTACAGTTCTAGCAATAATACCTCCATTATATGGGTAATAATGCATGTTATATTGATAACAATATAAGTAATAAGTATAATTATTACAGTTCTAGCGATAATAACTGCATTATATGGGTAATAATGCATGTTATATTGATAATATTGGGAGTAATAAGTATATTTATTATGGTTCTAGAGATAATACCTCCATTATATGGGTAATAATGCATGTTATATTGATAATAATATAAGTAATAAGTATAATTATTACAGTTCTAGCGATAATAACTGCATTATATGGGTAATAATGCATGTTATATTGATAATAATATAAGTAATAAGTATAATTATTACAGTTCTAGCGATAATAACTGCATTATATGGGTAATAGTGCATGTTACATTGATAATATTGGGAGTAATAAGTGTATTTATGATAGTTCTAGCGATAATAACTGCATAATATGGGTAATAATGCATGTTATATTGATAATAATATAAGTAATGAGTACAATTATTACATTTCTAGCGATAATAACTGCATTATATTGGTAATAATGCACGTTATATTGCTAACAATATAAGTAATAAGTATAATTATTACAGTTCTAGCAATAATACCTCCATTATATGGGTAATAATGCATGTTATATTGATAATAATATAAGTAATAAGTATAATTATTACAGTTCTAGCGATAATAACTGCATTATATGGGTAATAATGCACGTTATATTGCTAGTAGTATAAGTAATAAGTATAATTATTACAGTTCCAGCGATAATAACTGCATAATATGGGTAATAATGCACGTTATATTGCTAATAATATAAGTAATGAGTACAATTATTACATTTCTAGCGATAATAACTGCATTATATGGGTAATAATGCACGTTATATTGCTAACAATATAAGTAATAAGTATAATTATTACAGTTCTAGCGATAATAACTGCATTATATGGGTCAAAATGCATGTTACATTGATAATATTGGGAGTAATAAGTATATTTATTATGGTTCTAGAGATAATAACTGCATAATATGGGTAATAATGCATGTTATATTGATAATAATATAAGGAATAAGTATAATTATTACAGTTCTAACGATAATACCTCCATTATATGGGTAATAATGCATGTTATATTGATGATAATGAAAGTAATACGTATATTTATTATAGTTCTAGCGATAATAACTGCATAATATGGGTAATAATGCATGTTATATTGAGAATAATATAAGTAATAAGTATAATTATTACAGTTCTGGCGATAATAACTGCATTATATGGGTAATAATGCACGTTATATTGCTAATAGTATAAGTAATAAGTATAATTATTACAGTTCTTGCGATAATACCTCCATTATATGGGTAATAATGCATGTTATATTGATAATAATATAAGTAACAAGTATAATTATTACAGTTCTGGCGATAATAACTGCATTATATGGGTAATAATGCACGTTATATTGCTAATAATATAAGTAATAAGTATAATTATTACAGTTCTAGCGATTATAACTGCATTATATGGGTAATAATGCATGTTATATTGATAATATCGGGAGTAATAAGTATAATTATTATAGTTCTAGCGATAATAATAGTAAAATATGGCAAATAGTGCATGTTATATTGATAATAATAAAAGTAATAAGTATATTTATTACAGTTCTATCGATAATAACTGCATAATATGGGTAATAATGCATGTTATATTGATGATAATAAAAGAATACGTATATTTATTATAGTTCTAGCGATAATAACTGCATAATATGGGTAATAATGCATGTTATATTGATAATAATATAAGTAATAAGTATAATTATTACAGTTCTAGCGATAATAACTGCATTATATGGGTAATAATGCACGTTATATTGCTAGTAGTATAAGTAATAAGTATAATTATTACAGTTCTAGCGATAATAACTGCATAATATGGGTAATAATGCACGTTATATTGCTAATAATATAAGTAATGAGTACAATTATTACATTTCTAGCGATAATAACTGCATTATATGGGTAATAATGCACGTTATATTGCTAACAATATAAGTAATAAGTATAATTATTACAGTTCTAGCGATAATAACTGCATTATATGGGTAATAATGCATGTTATATTGATGATAATGAAAGTAATACGTATATTTATTGTAGTTCTAGCGATAATAACTGCATAATATGGGTAATAATGCATGTTATATTGAGAATTATATAAGTAATAAGTATAATTATTACAGTTCTAGCGATAATACCTCCATTATATGGGTAATAATGCACGTTATATTGCTAATAATATAAGTAATGAGTACAATTATTACATTTCTAGCGATAATAACTGCATTATATGGGTAATAATGCACGTTATATTGCTAACAATATAAGTAATAAGTATAATTATTACAGTTCTAGCGATAATAACTGCATTATATGGGTCAAAATGCATGTTACATTGATAATATTGGGAGTAATAAGTATATTTATTATGGTTCTAGAGATAATAACTGCATAATATGGGTAATAATGCATGTTATATTGATAATAATATAAGGAATAAGTATAATTATTACAGTTCTAACGATAATACCTCCATTATATGGGTAATAATGCATGTTATATTGATGATAATGAAAGTAATACGTATATTTATTATAGTTCTAGCGATAATAACTGCATAATATGGGTAATAATGCATGTTATATTGAGAATAATATAAGTAATAAGTATAATTATTACAGTTCTGGCGATAATAACTGCATTATATGGGTAATAATGCACGTTATATTGCTAATAGTATAAGTAATAAGTATAATTATTACAGTTCTTGCGATAATACCTCCATTATATGGGTAATAATGCATGTTATATTGATAATAATATAAGTAACAAGTATAATTATTACAGTTCTGGCGATAATAACTGCATTATATGGGTAATAATGCACGTTATATTGCTAATAATATAAGTAATAAGTATAATTATTACAGTTCTAGCGATTATAACTGCATTATATGGGTAATAATGCATGTTATATTGATAATATCGGGAGTAATAAGTATAATTATTATAGTTCTAGCGATAATAATAGTAAAATATGGCAAATAGTGCATGTTATATTGATAATAATAAAAGTAATAAGTATATTTATTACAGTTCTATCGATAATAACTGCATAATATGGGTAATAATGCATGTTATATTGATGATAATAAAAGAATACGTATATTTATTATAGTTCTAGCGATAATAACTGCATAATATGGGTAATAATGCATGTTATATTGATAATAATATAAGTAATAAGTATAATTATTACAGTTCTAGCGATAATAACTGCATTATATGGGTAATAATGCACGTTATATTGCTAGTAGTATAAGTAATAAGTATAATTATTACAGTTCTAGCGATAATAACTGCATAATATGGGTAATAATGCACGTTATATTGCTAATAATATAAGTAATGAGTACAATTATTACATTTCTAGCGATAATAACTGCATTATATGGGTAATAATGCACGTTATATTGCTAACAATATAAGTAATAAGTATAATTATTACAGTTCTAGCGATAATAACTGCATTATATGGGTAATAATGCATGTTATATTGATGATAATGAAAGTAATACGTATATTTATTGTAGTTCTAGCGATAATAACTGCATAATATGGGTAATAATGCATGTTATATTGAGAATTATATAAGTAATAAGTATAATTATTACAGTTCTAGCGATAATACCTCCATTATATGGGTAATAATGCACGTTATATTGCTAATAATATAAGTAATGAGTACAATTATTACATTTCTAGCGATAATAACTGCATTATATGGGTAATAATGCACGTTATATTGCTAACAATATAAGTAATAAGTATAATTATTACAGTTCTAGCGATAATAACTGCATTATATGGGTCAAAATGCATGTTACATTGATAATATTGGGAGTAATAAGTATATTTATTATGGTTCTAGAGATAATAACTGCATAATATGGGTAATAATGCATGTTATATTGATAATAATATAAGGAATAAGTATAATTATTACAGTTCTAACGATAATACCTCCATTATATGGGTAATAATGCATGTTATATTGATGATAATGAAAGTAATACGTATATTTATTATAGTTCTAGCGATAATAACTGCATAATATGGGTAATAATGCATGTTATATTGAGAATAATATAAGTAATAAGTATAATTATTACAGTTCTGGCGATAATAACTGCATTATATGGGTAATAATGCACGTTATATTGCTAATAGTATAAGTAATAAGTATAATTATTACAGTTCTTGCGATAATACCTCCATTATATGGGTAATAATGCATGTTATATTGATAATAATATAAGTAACAAGTATAATTATTACAGTTCTGGCGATAATAACTGCATTATATGGGTAATAATGCACGTTATATTGCTAATAATATAAGTAATAAGTATAATTATTACAGTTCTAGCGATTATAACTGCATTATATGGGTAATAATGCATGTTATATTGATAATATCGGGAGTAATAAGTATAATTATTATAGTTCTAGCGATAATAATAGTAAAATATGGCAAATAGTGCATGTTATATTGATAATAATAAAAGTAATAAGTATATTTATTACAGTTCTATCGATAATAACTGCATAATATGGGTAATAATGCATGTTATATTGATGATAATAAAAGAATACGTATATTTATTATAGTTCTAGCGATAATAACTGCATAATATGGGTAATAATGCATGTTATATTGATAATAATATAAGTAATAAGTATAATTATTACAGTTCTAGCGATAATAACTGCATTATATGGGTAATAATGCACGTTATATTGCTAGTAGTATAAGTAATAAGTATAATTATTACAGTTCTAGCGATAATAACTGCATAATATGGGTAATAATGCACGTTATATTGCTAATAATATAAGTAATGAGTACAATTATTACATTTCTAGCGATAATAACTGCATTATATGGGTAATAATGCACGTTATATTGCTAACAATATAAGTAATAAGTATAATTATTACAGTTCTAGCGATAATAACTGCATTATATGGGTAATAATGCATGTTATATTGATGATAATGAAAGTAATACGTATATTTATTGTAGTTCTAGCGATAATAACTGCATAATATGGGTAATAATGCATGTTATATTGAGAATTATATAAGTAATAAGTATAATTATTACAGTTCTAGCGATAATACCTCCATTATATGGGTAATAATGCACGTTATATTGCTAATAATATAAGTAATGCGTACAATTATTACAGTTCTAGCGATAATAACTGCATTATATGGGTAATAATGCATGTTATATTGATAATAACATAAGTAATAAGTATAATTATTACAGTTCTAGCGATAATAACTGCATTATATGGGTAAAAATGCATGTTATATTGATAATATTGGGAGTAATAAGTATATTTATTATGGTTCTAGAGATAATAACTGCATAATATGGGTAATAATGCATGTTATATTGATAATAATATAAGTAATAAGTATAATTATTACAGTTCTAGCGATAATACCTCCATTATATGGGTAATAATGCATGTTATATTGATGATAATGAAAGTAATACGTATATTTATTATAGTTCTAGCGATAGTAACTGCATAATATGGGTAATAATGCATGTTATATTGAGAATAATATAAGTAATAAGTATAATTATTACAGTTCTGGCGATAATAACTGCATTATATGGGTAATAATGCACGTTATATTGCTAATAGTATAAGTAATAAGTATAATTATTACAGCTCTTGCGATAATACCTCCATTATATGGGTAATAATGCATGTTATATTGATAATAATATAAGTAATAAGTATAATTATTACAGTTCTAGCGATAATAACTGCATTATATGCGTAATAATGCACGTTATATTGCTAATAATATAAGTAATAAGTATAATTATTACAGTTCTAGCGATAATAACTGCATTATATGGGTAATAATGCATGTTATATTGATAATAATATAAGTAATAAGTATAATTATTACAGTGCTAGCGATAATAACTGCATTATATGGGTAATAATGCATGTTACATTGATAATATTGGGAGTAATAAGTGTATTTATGATAGTTCTAGCGATAATAACTGCATAATATGGGTAATAATGCATGTTATATTGATAATAATATAAGTAATAAGTATAATTATTACAGTTCTAGCAATAATACCTCCGTTATATGGGTAATAATGCATGTTATATTGATGATAATGAAAGTGATACGTATATTTATTATAGTTCTTGCGATAATAACTGCATCATATGGGTAATAATGCATGTTATTTTGAGAATAATATAAGTAATAAGTATAATTATTACAGTTCTGGCGATAATAACTGCATTATATGGGTAACAATGCACGTTATATTGCTAATAGTATAAGTAATAAGTATAATTATTACAGTTCTAGCAATAATACCTCCATTATATGGGTAATAATGCATGTTATATTGATAATAATATAAGTAATAAGTATAATTATTACAGTTCTAGCGATAATAACTGCATTATATGGGTAATAATGCATGTTATATTGATAGTATTTGGAGTAATAAGTATATTTATTATGGTTCTAGAGATAATACCTCCATTATATGGGTAATAATGCATGTTATATTGATAATAATATAAGTAATAAGTATAATTATTACAGTTCTAGCGATAATAACTGCATTATATGGGTAATAATGCACGTTATATTGCTAATAATATAAGTAATAAGTATAATTATTACAGTTCTAGCAATAATACCTCCATTATATGGGTAATAATGCATGTTATATTGATGATAATGATAGTGATACGTATATTTATTATAGTTCTTGCGATAATAACTGCATCATATGGGTAATAATGCATGTTATATTGAGAATAATATAAGTAATAAGTATAATTATTACAGTTCTGGCGATAATAACTGCATTATATGGGTAACAATGCACGTTACATTGCTAATAGTATAAGTAATAAGTATAATTATTACAGTTCTAGCAGAAATACCTCCATTATATGGGTAATAATGCATGTTATATTGATAATAATATAAGTAATAAGTATAATTATTACAGTTCTAGCGATAATAACTGCATTATATGGGTAATAATGCACGTTATATTGCTAATAATATAAGTAATAAGTATAATTATTACAGTTCTAGCGATAATAACTGCATTATATGGGTAATAATGCATGTTATATTGATAATAATATAAGTAATAAGTATAATTATTACAGTTCTAGCGATAATAACTGCATTATATGGGTAATAGTGCATGTTACATTGATAATATTGGGAGTAATAAGTGTATTTATGATAGTTCTAGCGATAATAACTGCATAATATGGGTAATAATGCATGTTATATTGATAATAATATAAGTAATAAGTATAATTATTACAGTTCTAGCAATAATACCTCCATTATATGGGTAATAATGCATGTTATATTGATGATAATGATAGTGATACGTATATTTATTATAGTTCTTGCGATAATAACTGCATCATATGGGTAATAATGCATGTTATATTGAGAATAATATAAGTAATAAGTATAATTATTACAGTTCTGGCGATAATAACTGCATTATATGGGTAACAATGCACGTTATATTGCTAATAGTATAAGTAATAAGTATAATTATTACAGTTCTAGCAATAATACCTCCATTATATGGGTAATAATGCATGTTATATTGATAACAATATAAGTAATAAGTATAATTATTACAGTTCTAGCGATAATAACTGCATTATATGGGTAATAATGCATGTTATATTGATAATATTGGGAGTAATAAGTATATTTATTATGGTTCTAGAGATAATACCTCCATTATATGGGTAATAATGCATGTTATATTGATAATAATATAAGTAATAAGTATAATTATTACAGTTCTAGCGATAATAACTGCATTATATGGGTAATAATGCACGTTATATTGCTAATAATATAAGTAATAAGTATAATTATTACAGTTCTAGCAATAATACCTCCATTATATGGGTAATAATGCATGTTATATTGATGATAATGATAGTGATACGTATATTTATTATAGTTCTTGCGATAATAACTGCATCATATGGGTAATAATGCATGTTATATTGAGAATAATATAAGTAATAAGTATAATTATTACAGTTCTGGCGATAATAACTGCATTATATGGGTAACAATGCACGTTACATTGCTAATAGTATAAGTAATAAGTATAATTATTACAGTTCTAGCAATAATACCTCCATTATATGGGTAATAATGCATGTTATATTGATAATAATATAAGTAATAAGTATAATTATTACAGTTCTAGCGATAATAACTGCATTATATGGGTAATAATGCATGTTATATTGATAATAATATAAGTAATAAGTATAATTATTACAGTTCTAGCGATAATAACTGCATTATATGGGTAATAGTGCATGTTACATTGATAATATTGGGAGTAATAAGTGTATTTATGATAGTTCTAGCGATAATAACTGCATAATATGGGTAATAATGCATGTTATATTGATAATAATATAAGTAATGAGTACAATTATTACATTTCTAGCGATAATAACTGCATTATATGGGTAATAATGCACGTTATATTGCTAACAATATAAGTAATAAGTATAATTATTACAGTTCTAGCAATAATACCTCCATTATATGGGTAATAATGCATGTTATATTGATAATAATATAAGTAATAAGTATAATTATTACAGTTCTAGCGATAATAACTGCATTATATGGGTAATAATGCACGTTATATTGCTAGTAGTATAAGTAATAAGTATAATTATTACAGTTCCAGCGATAATAACTGCATAATATGGGTAATAATGCACGTTATATTGCTAATAATATAAGTAATGAGTACAATTATTACATTTCTAGCGATAATAACTGCATTATATGGGTAATAATGCACGTTATATTGCTAACAATATAAGTAATAAGTATAATTATTACAGTTCTAGCGATAATAACTGCATTATATGGGTCAAAATGCATGTTACATTGATAATATTGGGAGTAATAAGTATATTTATTATGGTTCTAGAGATAATAACTGCATAATATGGGTAATAATGCATGTTATATTGATAATAATATAAGGAATAAGTATAATTATTACAGTTCTAACGATAATACCTCCATTATATGGGTAATAATGCATGTTATATTGATGATAATGAAAGTAATACGTATATTTATTATAGTTCTAGCGATAATAACTGCATAATATGGGTAATAATGCATGTTATATTGAGAATAATATAAGTAATAAGTATAATTATTACAGTTCTGGCGATAATAACTGCATTATATGGGTAATAATGCACGTTATATTGCTAATAGTATAAGTAATAAGTATAATTATTACAGTTCTTGCGATAATACCTCCATTATATGGGTAATAATGCATGTTATATTGATAATAATATAAGTAACAAGTATAATTATTACAGTTCTGGCGATAATAACTGCATTATATGGGTAATAATGCACGTTATATTGCTAATAATATAAGTAATAAGTATAATTATTACAGTTCTAGCGATTATAACTGCATTATATGGGTAATAATGCATGTTATATTGATAATATCGGGAGTAATAAGTATAATTATTATAGTTCTAGCGATAATAATAGTAAAATATGGCAAATAGTGCATGTTATATTGATAATAATAAAAGTAATAAGTATATTTATTACAGTTCTATCGATAATAACTGCATAATATGGGTAATAATGCATGTTATATTGATGATAATAAAAGAATACGTATATTTATTATAGTTCTAGCGATAATAACTGCATAATATGGGTAATAATGCATGTTATATTGATAATAATATAAGTAATAAGTATAATTATTACAGTTCTAGCGATAATAACTGCATTATATGGGTAATAATGCACGTTATATTGCTAGTAGTATAAGTAATAAGTATAATTATTACAGTTCTAGCGATAATAACTGCATAATATGGGTAATAATGCACGTTATATTGCTAATAATATAAGTAATGAGTACAATTATTACATTTCTAGCGATAATAACTGCATAATATGGGTAATAATGCACGTTATATTGCTAATAATATAAGTAATGAGTACAATTATTACAGTTCTAGCCATAATAACTGCATTATATGGGTAATAATGCATGTTATATTGATAATAACATAAGTAATAAGTATAATTATTACAGTTCTAGCGATGATAACTGCATTATATGGGTAATAATGCATGTTATATTGATAATATCGGGAGTAATACGTATAATTATTATAGTTCTAGCGATAATAATAGTAAAATATGGCAAATAGTGCATGTTATATTGATAATAATAAAAGTAATAAGTATATTTATTACAGTTCTATCGATAATAACTGCATAATATGGGTAGTAATGCATGTTATATTGATGATAATAAAAGTAATACGTATATTTATTATAGTTCTAGCGATAATAACTGCATAATATGGGTAATAATGCATGTTATATTGAGAATAATATAAGTAATAAGTATAATTATTACAGTTCTAGCGATAATAACTGCATTATATGGGTAAAAATGCATGTTATATTGATAATATTGGGAGTAATAAGTATATTTATTATGGTTCTAGAGATAATAACTGCATAATATGGGTAATAATGCATGTTATATTGAAGATAATAAAAGTAATACGTATATTTATTATAGTTCTAGCGATAATAACTGCATAATATGGGTAATAATGCATGTTATATTGATAATAATATAAGTAGTAAGTATAATTATTACAGTTCTAGCGATAATAACTGCATTATATGGGTAATAATGCACGTTATATTGCTAACAATATAAGTAATAAGTATAATTATTACAGTTCTAGCGATAATAACTGCATAATATGGGTAATAATGCACGTTATATTGCTAATAATATAAGTAATGAGTACAATTATTACATTTCTAGCGATAATAACTGCATTATATGGGTAATAATGCACGTTATATTGCCAATAATATAAGTAATAAGTATAATTATTACAGTTCTAGCGATAATAACTGCATTATATGGGTAATAATGCATGTTACATTGATAATATTGGGAGTAATAAGTGTATTTATTATAGTTCTAGCGATAATAACTGCATAATATGGGTAATAATGCATGTTATATTTATAATAATATAAGTAATAAGTATAATTATTACAGTTCTAGCAATAATACCTCCATTATATGGGTAATAATGCATGTTATATTGATGATAATGAAAGTAATACGTATATTTATTATAGTTCTTGCGATAATAACTGCATAATATGGGTAATAATGCATGTTATATTGAGAATAGTATAAGTAATAAGTATAATTATTACAGTTCTGGCGATAATAACTGCACTATATGGGTAACAATGCACGTGATATTGCTAATAGTATAAGTAATAAGTATAATTATTACAGTTCTAGCAATAATACCTCCATTATATGGGTGATGATGCATGTTATATTGATAATAATATAAGTAATAAGTATAATTATTACAGTTCTAGCGATAATAACTGTATTATATGGGTAATAATGCACGTTATATTGCTAATAGTATAAGTAATAAGTATAATTATTACAGTTCTTGCGATAATACCTCCATTATATGGGTAATAATGCACGTTATATTGCTAATAATATAAGTAATGAGTACAATTATTACAGTTCTAGCGATAATAACTGCATTATATGGGTAATAATGCATGTTATATTGATAACAATATAAGTAATAAGTATAATTATTACAGTTCTAGCGATAATAACTGCATTATATGGGTAATAATGCACGTTATATTGCTAATAATATAAGTAATAAGTATAATTATTACAGTTCTAGCAATAATACCTCCATTATATGGGTAATAATGCATGTTATATTGATGATAATGATAGTGATACGTATATTTATTATAGTTCTTGCGATAATAACTGCATCATATGGGTAATAATGCATGTTATATTGAGAATAATATAAGTAATAAGTATAATTATTACAGTTCTGGCGATAATAACTGCATTATATGGGTAACAATGCACGTTACATTGCTAATAGTATAAGTAATAAGTATAATTATTACAGTTCTTGCAATAATACCTCCATTATATGGGTAATAATGCATGTTATATTGATAATAATATAAGTAATAAGTATAATTATTACAGTTCTAGCGATAATAGCTGCATTATATGGGTAATAATGCATGTTATATTGATAATAATATAAGTAATAAGTATAATTATTACAGTTCTAGCGATAATAACTGCATTATATGGGTAATAGTGCATGTTACATTGATAATATTGGGAGTAATAAGTGTATTTATGATAGTTCTAGCGATAATAACTGCATAATATGGGTAATAATGCATGTTATATTGATAATAATATAAGTAATAAGTATAATTATTACAGTTCTAGCAATAATACCTCCATTATATGGGTAATAATGCATGTTATATTGATGATAATGATAGTGATACGTATATTTATTATAGTTCTTGCGATAATAACTGCATCATATGGGTAATAATGCATGTTATATTGAGAATAATATAAGTAATAAGTATAATTATTACAGTTCTGGCGATAATAACTGCATTATATGGGTAACAATGCACGTTACATTGCTAATAGTATAAGTAATAAGTAAAATTATTACTGTTCTAGCAATAATACCTCCATTATATGGGTAATAATGCATGTTATATTGATAATAATATAAATAATAAGTATAATTATTACAGTTCTAACGATAATACCTCCATTATATGGGTAATAATGCATGTTATATTGATGATAATGAAAGTAATACGTATATTTATTATAGTTCTTGCGATAATAACTGCATAATATGGGTAATAATGCATGTTATATTGAGAATAATATAAGTAATAAGTATAATTATTACAGTTCTGGCGATAATAACTGCATTATATGGGTAATAATGCACGTTATATTGCTAATAGTATAAGTAATAAGTATAATTATTACAGTTCTTGCGATAATACCTCCATTATATGGGTAATAATGCACGTTATATTGCTAATAATATAAGTAATGAGTACAATTATTACAGTTCTAGCGATAATAACTGCATTATATGGGTAATAATTTACGTTATATTGCTAATAATATCAGTAATAAGTATAATTATTACAGTTCTAGCGATAATAACTGCATTATATGGGTAATAATGCATGTTACATTGATAATATTGGGAGTAATAAGTGTATTTATGATAGTTCTAGCGATAATAACTGCATAATATGGGTAATAATGCATGTTATATTGATAATAATATAAGTAATAAGTATAATTATTACAGTTCTAGCAATAATACCTCCATTATATGGGTAATAATGCATGTTATATTGATGATAATGAAAGTGATACGTATATTTATTATAGTTCTTGCGATAATAACTGCATCATATGGGTGATAATGCATGTTATATTGATAATAATATAAGTAATAAGTATAATTATTACAGTTCTAGCGATAATAACTGTATTATATGGGTAATAATGCACGTTATATTGCTAACAATATAAGTAATAAGTATAATTATTACAGTTCTAGCGATAATAACTGCATTATATGGGTAATAATGCATGTTATATTGATAATATCGGGAGTAATAAGTATAATTATTATAGTTCTAGCGATAATAATAGTAAAATATGGCAAATAGTGCATGTTATATTGATAATAATAAAAGTAATAAGTATATTTATTACAGTTCTATCGATAATAACTGCATAATGTGGGTAATAATGCATGTTATATTGATGATAATGAAAGTAATACGTATATTTATTATAGTTCTTGCGATAATAACTGCATAATATGGTTAATAATGCATGTTATATTGAGAATAGTATAAGTAATAAGTATAATTATTACAGTTCTGGCGATAATAACTGCACTATATGGGTAACAATGCACGTGATATTGCTAATAGTATAAGTAATAAGTATAATTATTACAGTTCTAGCAATAATACCTCCATTATATGGGTGATAATGCATGTTATATTGATAATAATATAAGTAATAAGTATAATTATTACAGTTCTAGCGATAATAACTGTATTATATGGGTAATAATGCACGTTATATTGCTAACAATATAAGTAATAAGTATAATTATTACAGTTCTAGCGATAATAACTGCATTATATGGGTAATAATGCATGTTATATTGATAATAATATAAGTAATAAGTATAATTATTACAGTTCTAGCGATAATAACTGCATTATATGGGTAATAATGCATGTTACATTCATAATATTGGGAGTAATAAGTGTATTTATTATAGTTCTAGCGATAATAACTGCATAATATGGGTAATAATGCATGTTATATTGATAATAATGTAAGTAATAAGTATAATTATTACAGTTCTAGCAATAATACCTCCATTATATGGGTAATAATGCATGTTATATTGATGATAATGATAGTGATACGTATATTTATTATAGTTCCTGCGATAATAACTGCATCATATGGGTAATAATGCATGTTATATTGAGAATAAAATAAGTAATAAGTATAATTATTACAGTTCTGGCGATAATAACTGCATTATATGGGTAACAATGCACGTTACATTGCTAATAGTATAAGTAATAAGTAAAATTATTACTGTTCTAGCAATAATACCTCCATTATATGGGTAATAATGCATGTTATATTGATAATAGTATAAATAATAAGTATAATTATTACAGTTCTAACGATAATACCTCCATTATATGGGTAATAATGCATGTTATATTGATGATAATGAAAGTAATACGTATATTTATTATAGTTCTTGCGATAATAACTGCATAATATGGGTAATAATGCATGTTATATTGAGAATAATATAAGTAATAAGTATAATTATTACAGTTCTGGCGATAATAACTGCATTATATGGGTAATAATGCACGTTATATTGCTAATAGTATAAGTAATAAGTATAATTATTACAGTTCTTGCGATAATACCTCCATTATATGGGTAATAATGCACGTTATATTGATAATATCGGGAGTAATAAGTATAATTATTACAGTTCTAGCGATAATAACTGTATTATATGGGTAATAATGCACGTTATATTGCTAACAATATAAGTAATAAGTATAATTATTACAGTTCTAGCGATAATAACTGCATTATATGGGTAATAATGCACGTTATATTGCTAACAATATAAGTAATAAGTATAATTATTACAGTTCTAGCGATAATAACTGCATTATATGGGTCAAAATGCATGTTATATTGATAATATTGGGAGTAATAAGTATATTTATTATGGTTCTAGAGATAATAACTGCATAATATGGGTATTAATGCATGTTATATTGAGAATAATATAAGTAATAAGTATAATTATTACAGTTCTAGCGATAATAACTGCATTATATGGGTAATAATGCATGTTACATTGATAATATTGGGAGTAATAAGTGTATTTATTACAGTTCTAGCGATAATAACTGCATAATATGGGTAATAATGCATGTTATATTTATAATAATATAAGTAATAAGTATAATTATTACAGTTCTAGCAATAATACCTCCATTATATGGGTAATAATGCATGTTATATTGATGATAATGAAAGTAATACGTATATTTATTATAGTTCTAGCGATAATAACTGCATAATATGGGTAATAATGCATGTTATATTGAGAATAATATAAGTAATAAGTATAATTATTACAGTTCTGGCGATAATAACTGCATTATATGGGTAATAATGCACGTTATATTGCTAATAGTATAAGTAATAAGTATAATTATTACAGTTCTAGCGATAATACCTCCATTATATGGGTAATAATGCATGTTATATTGATAATGATATAAGTAATAAGTATAATTATTACAGTTCTAGCGATAATAACTACATAATATGGGTAATAATGCACGTTATATTGCTAATAATATAAGAAATGAGTACAATTATTACAGTTCTAGCGATAATAACTGCATTATATGTGTAATAATGCATGTTATATTGATAATAACATAAGTAATAAGTATAATTATTACAGTTCTAGCGATAATAACTGCATTATATGGGTAATAATGCATGTTATATTGATAATATCGGGAGTAATAGGTATAATTATTATAGTTCTAGCGATAATAATAGTAAAATATGGCAAATAGTGCATGTTATATTGATAATAATAAAAGTAATAAGTATATTTATTACAGTTCTATCGATAATAACTGCATAATATGGGTAATAATGCATGTTATATTGATGATAATAAAAGTAATACGTATATTTATTATAGTTCTAGCGATAATAACTGCATAATATGGGTAATAATGCATGTTATATTGATAATAATATAAGTAATAAGTATAATTATTACAGTTCTAGCGATAATAACTGCATTATATGGGTAATAATGCACGTTATATTGCTAGTAGTATAAGTAATAAGTATAATTATTACAGTTCTAGCGATAATAACTGCATAATATGGGTAATAATGCACGTTATATTGCTAATAATATAAGTAATGAGTACAATTATTACATTTCTAGCGATAATAACTGCATTATATGGGTAATAATGCACGTTATATTGCTAATAATATAAGTAATAAGTATAATTATTACAGTTCTAGCGATAATAACTGCATTATATGGGTAATAATGCATGTTACATTGATAATATTGGGAGTAATAAGTGTATTTATTATAGTTCTAGCGATAATAACTGCATAATATGGGTAATAATGCATGTTATATTTATAATAATATAAGTAATAAGTATAATAATTACAGTTCTAGCAATAATACCTCCATTATATGGGTAATAATGCATGTTATATTGATGATAATGAAAGTAATACGTATATTTATTATAGTTCTTGCGATAATAACTGCATAATATGGGTAATAATGCATATTATATTGAGAATAGTATAAGTAATAAGTATAATTATTACAGTTCTGGCGATAATAACTGCATTATATGGGTAACAATGCACGTGATATTGCTAATAGTATAAGTAATAAGTATAATTATTACAGTTCTAGCAATAATACCTCCATTATATGGGTAATAATGCATGTTATATTGATAATAATATAAGTAATAAGTATAATTATTACAGTTCTAGCGATAATAACTGCATTATATGGGTAATAATGCACGTTATATTGCTAGTAGTATAAGTAATAAGTATAATTATTACAGTTCCAGCGATAATAACTGCATAATATGGGTAATAATGCACGTTATATTGCTAATAATATAAGTAATGAGTACAATTATTACATTTCTAGCGATAATAACTGCATTATATGGGTAATAATGCACGTTATATTGCTAACAATATAAGTAATAAGTATAATTATTACAGTTCTAGCGATAATAACTGCATTATATGGGTCAAAATGCATGTTACATTGATAATATTGGGAGTAATAAGTATATTTATTATGGTTCTAGAGATAATAACTGCATAATATGGGTAATAATGCATGTTATATTGATAATAATATAAGGAATAAGTATAATTATTACAGTTCTAACGATAATACCTCCATTATATGGGTAATAATGCATGTTATATTGATGATAATGAAAGTAATACGTATATTTATTATAGTTCTAGCGATAATAACTGCATAATATGGGTAATAATGCATGTTATATTGAGAATAATATAAGTAATAAGTATAATTATTACAGTTCTGGCGATAATAACTGCATTATATGGGTAATAATGCACGTTATATTGCTAATAGTATAAGTAATAAGTATAATTATTACAGTTCTTGCGATAATACCTCCATTATATGGGTAATAATGCATGTTATATTGATAATAATATAAGTAACAAGTATAATTATTACAGTTCTGGCGATAATAACTGCATTATATGGGTAATAATGCACGTTATATTGCTAATAATATAAGTAATAAGTATAATTATTACAGTTCTAGCGATTATAACTGCATTATATGGGTAATAATGCATGTTATATTGATAATATCGGGAGTAATAAGTATAATTATTATAGTTCTAGCGATAATAATAGTAAATTATGGCAAATAGTGCATGTTATATTGATAATAATAAAAGTAATAAGTATATTTATTACAGTTCTATCGATAATAACTGCATAATATGGGTAATAATGCATGTTATATTGATGATAATAAAAGAATACGTATATTTATTATAGTTCTAGCGATAATAACTGCATAATATGGGTAATAATGCATGTTATATTGATAATAATATAAGTAATAAGTATAATTATTACAGTTCTAGCGATAATAACTGCATTATATGGGTAATAATGCACGTTATATTGCTAGTAGTATAAGTAATAAGTATAATTATTACAGTTCTAGCGATAATAACTGCATAATATGGGTAATAATGCACGTTATATTGCTAATAATATAAGTAATGAGTACAATTATTACATTTCTAGCGATAATAACTGCATTATATGGGTAATAATGCACGTTATATTGCTAACAATATAAGTAATAAGTATAATTATTACAGTTCTAGCGATAATAACTGCATTATATGGGTAATAATGCATGTTATATTGATGATAATGAAAGTAATACGTATATTTATTGTAGTTCTAGCGATAATAACTGCATAATATGGGTAATAATGCATGTTATATTGAGAATTATATAAGTAATAAGTATAATTATTACAGTTCTAGCGATAATACCTCCATTATATGGGTAATAATGCACGTTATATTGCTAATAATATAAGTAATGAGTACAATTATTACATTTCTAGCGATAATAACTGCATTATATGGGTAATAATGCACGTTATATTGCTAACAATATAAGTAATAAGTATAATTATTACAGTTCTAGCGATAATAACTGCATTATATGGGTCAAAATGCATGTTACATTGATAATATTGGGAGTAATAAGTATATTTATTATGGTTCTAGAGATAATAACTGCATAATATGGGTAATAATGCATGTTATATTGATAATAATATAAGGAATAAGTATAATTATTACAGTTCTAACGATAATACCTCCATTATATGGGTAATAATGCATGTTATATTGATGATAATGAAAGTAATACGTATATTTATTATAGTTCTAGCGATAATAACTGCATAATATGGGTAATAATGCATGTTATATTGAGAATAATATAAGTAATAAGTATAATTATTACAGTTCTGGCGATAATAACTGCATTATATGGGTAATAATGCACGTTATATTGCTAATAGTATAAGTAATAAGTATAATTATTACAGTTCTTGCGATAATACCTCCATTATATGGGTAATAATGCATGTTATATTGATAATAATATAAGTAACAAGTATAATTATTACAGTTCTGGCGATAATAACTGCATTATATGGGTAATAATGCACGTTATATTGCTAATAATATAAGTAATAAGTATAATTATTACAGTTCTAGCGATTATAACTGCATTATATGGGTAATAATGCATGTTATATTGATAATATCGGGAGTAATAAGTATAATTATTATAGTTCTAGCGATAATAATAGTAAAATATGGCAAATAGTGCATGTTATATTGATAATAATAAAAGTAATAAGTATATTTATTACAGTTCTATCGATAATAACTGCATAATATGGGTAATAATGCATGTTATATTGATGATAATAAAAGAATACGTATATTTATTATAGTTCTAGCGATAATAACTGCATAATATAGGTAATAATGCATGTTATATTGATAATAATATAAGTAATAAGTATAATTATTACAGTTCTAGCGATAATAACTGCATTATATGGGTAATAATGCACGTTATATTGCTAGTAGTATAAGTAATAAGTATAATTATTACAGTTCTAGCGATAATAACTGCATAATATGGGTAATAATGCACGTTATATTGCTAATAATATAAGTAATGAGTACAATTATTACATTTCTAGCGATAATAACTGCATTATATGGGTAATAATGCACGTTATATTGCTAACAATATAAGTAATAAGTATAATTATTACAGTTCTAGCGATAATAACTGCATTATATGGGTAATAATGCATGTTATATTGATGATAATGAAAGTAATACGTATATTTATTGTAGTTCTAGCGATAATAACTGCATAATATGGGTAATAATGCATGTTATATTGAGAATTATATAAGTAATAAGTATAATTATTACAGTTCTAGCGATAATACCTCCATTATATGGGTAATAATGCACGTTATATTGCTAATAATATAAGTAATGCGTACAATTATTACAGTTCTAGCGATAATAACTGCATTATATGGGTAATAATGCATGTTATATTGATAATAACATAAGTAATAAGTATAATTATTACAGTTCTAGCGATAATAACTGCATTATATGGGTAATAATGCATGTTATATTGATAATATCGGGAGTAATACGTATAATTATTATAGTTCTAGCGATAATAATAGTAAAATATGGCAAATAGTGCATGTTATATTGATAATAATAAAAGTAATAAGTATATTTATTACAGTTCTATCGATAATAACTGCATAATATGGGTAATAATGCATGTTATATTGATGATAATAAAAGTAATACGTATATTTATTATAGTTCTAGCGATAATAACTGCATAATATGGGTAATAATGCATGTTATATTGAGAATAATATAAGTAATAAGTATAATTATTACAGTTCTGGCGATAATAACTGCATTATATGGGTAACAATGCACGTTATATTGCTAATAATATAAGTAATGAGTACAATTATTACAGTTCTAGCGATAATAACTGCATTATATGGGTAATAATTTACGTTATATTGCTAATAATATAAGTAATAAGTATAATTATTACAGTTCTAGCGATAATAACTGCATTATATGGGTAATAATGCATGTTACATTGATAATATTGGGAGTAATAAGTATATTTATTATGGTTCTAGAGATAATAACTGCATAATATGGGTAATAATGCACGTTATATTGCTAACAATATAAGTAATAAGTATAATTATTACAGTTCTAGCGATAATAACTGCATTATATGGGTAATAATGCATGTTACATTGATAATATCGGGAGTAATAAGTATAATTATTATAGTTCTAGCGATAATAATAGTAAAATATGGCAAATAGTGCATGTTATATTGATAATAATAAAAGTAATAAGTATATTTATTACAGTTCTATCGATAATAACTGCATAATGTGGGTAATAATGCATGTTATATTGATGATAATAAAAGAATACGTATATTTATTATAGTTCTAGCGATAATAACTGCATAATATGGGTAATAATGCATGTTATATTGATAATAATATAAGTAATAAGTATAATTATTACAGTTCTAGCGATAATAACTGCATTATATGGGTAATAATGCACGTTATATTGCTAGTAGTATAAGTAATAAGTATAATTATTACAGTTCTAGCGATAATAACTGCATAATATGGGTAATAATGCACGTTATATTGCTAATAATATAAGTAATGAGTACAATTATTACATTTCTAGCGATAATAACTGCATTATATGGGTAATAATGCACGTTATATTGCTAACAATATAAGTAATAAGTATAATTATTACAGTTCTAGCGATAATAACTGCATTATATGGGTCAAAATGCATGTTACATTGATAATATTGGGAGTAATAAGTATATTTATTATGGTTCTAGAGATAATAACTGCATAATATGGGTAATAATGCATGTTATATTGATAATAATATAAGGAATAAGTATAATTATTACAGTTCTAACGATAATACCTCCATTATATGGGTAATAATGCATGTTATATTGATGATAATGAAAGTAATACGTATATTTATTATAGTTCTAGCGATAATAACTGCATAATATGGGTAATAATGCATGTTATATTGAGAATAATATAAGTAATAAGTATAATTATTACAGTTCTGGCGATAATAACCGCATTATATGGGTAATAATGCACGTTATATTGCTAATAGTATAAGTAATAAGTATAATTATTACAGTTCTTGCGATAATACCTCCATTATATGGGTAATAATGCATGTTATATTGATAATAATATAAGTAACAAGTATAATTATTACAGTTCTGGCGATAATAACTGCATTATATGGGTAATAATGCACGTTATATTGCTAATAATATAAGTAATAAGTATAATTATTACAGTTCTAGCGATTTTAACTGCATTATATGGGTAATAATGCATGTTATATTGATAATATCGGGAGTAATAAGTATAATTATTATAGTTCTAGCGATAATAATAGTAAAATATGGCAAATAGTGCATGTTATATTGATAATAATAAAAGTAATAAGTATATTTATTACAGTTCTATCGATAATAACTGCATAATATGGGTAATAATGCATGTTATATTGATGATAATAAAAGAATACGTATATATATTATAGTTCTAGCGATAATAACTGCATAATATGGGTAATAATGCATGTTATATTGATAATAATATAAGTAATAAGTATAATTATTACAGTTCTAGCGATAATAACTGCATTATATGGGTAATAATGCACGTTATATTGCTAGTAGTATAAGTAATAAGTATAATTAATACAGTTCTAGCGATAATAACTGCATAATATGGGTAATAATGCACGTTATATTGCTAATAATATAAGTAATGAGTACAATTATTACATTTCTAGCGATAATAACTGCATTATATGGGTAATAATGCACGTTATATTGCTAACAATATAAGTAATAAGTATAATTATTACAGTTCTAGCGATAATAACTGCATTATATGGGTAATAATGCACGTTATATTGCTAGTAGTATAAGTAATAAGTATAATTATTACAGTTCTAGCGATAATAACTGCATAATATGGGTAATAATGCACGTTATATTGCTAATAATATAAGTAATGAGTACAATTATTACATTTCTAGCGATAATAACTGCATTATATGGGTAATAATGCACGTTATATTGCTAACAATATAAGTAATAAGTATAATTATTACAGTTCTAGCGATAATAACTGCATTATATGGGTCAAAATGCATGTTACATTGATAATATTGGGAGTAATAAGTATATTTATTATGGTTCTAGAGATAATAACTGCATAATATGGGTAATAATGCATGTTATATTGATAATAATATAAGGAATAAGTATAATTATTACAGTTCTAACGATAATACCTCCATTATATGGGTAATAATGCATGTTATATTGATGATAATGAAAGTAATACGTATATTTATTATAGTTCTAGCGATAATAACTGCATAATATGGGTAATAATGCATGTTATATTGAGAATAATATAAGTAATAAGTATAATTATTACAGTTCTGGCGATAATAACTGCATTATATGGGTAATAATGCACGTTATATTGCTAATAGTATAAGTAATAAGTATAATTATTACAGTTCTTGCGATAATACCTCCATTATATGGGTAATAATGCATGTTATATTGATAATAATATAAGTAACAAGTATAATTATTACAGTTCTGGCGATAATAACTGCATTATATGGGTAATAATGCACGTTATATTGCTAATAATATAAGTAATAAGTATAATTATTACAGTTCTAGCGATTATAACTGCATTATATGGGTAATAATGCATGTTATATTGATAATATCGGGAGTAATAAGTATAATTATTATAGTTCTAGCGATAATAATAGTAAAATATGGCAAATAGTGCATGTTATATTGATAATAATAAAAGTAATAAGTATATTTATTACAGTTCTATCGATAATAACTGCATAATATGGGTAATAATGCATGTTATATTGATGATAATAAAAGAATACGTATATTTATTATAGTTCTAGCGATAATAACTGCATAATATGGGTAATAATGCATGTTATATTGATAATAATATAAGTAATAAGTATAATTATTACAGTTCTAGCGATAATAACTGCATTATATGGGTAATAATGCACGTTATATTGCTAGTAGTATAAGTAATAAGTATAATTATTACAGTTCTAGCGATAATAACTGCATAATATGGGTAATAATGCACGTTATATTGCTAATAATATAAGTAATGAGTACAATTATTACATTTCTAGCGATAATAACTGCATTATATGGGTAATAATGCACGTTATATTGCTAACAATATAAGTAATAAGTATAATTATTACAGTTCTAGCGATAATAACTGCATTATATGGGTAATAATGCATGTTATATTGATGATAATGAAAGTAATACGTATATTTATTGTAGTTCTAGCGATAATAACTGCATAATATGGGTAATAATGCATGTTATATTGAGAATTATATAAGTAATAAGTATAATTATTACAGTTCTAGCGATAATACCTCCATTATATGGGTAATAATGCACGTTATATTGCTAATAATATAAGTAATGAGTACAATTATTACAGTTCTAGCGATAATAACTGCATTATATGGGTAATAATGCATGTTATATTGATAATAACATAAGTAATAAGTATAATTATTACAGTTCTAGCGATAATAACTGCATTATATGGGTAATAATGCATGTTATATTGATAATATCGGGAGTAATACGTATAATTATTATAGTTCTAGCGATAATAATAGTAAAATATGGCAAATAGTGCATGTTATATTGATAATAATAAAAGTAATAAGTATATTTATTACAGTTCTATCGATAATAACTGCATAATATGGGTAATAATGCATGTTATATTGATGATAATAAAAGTAATACGTATATTTATTATAGTTCTAGCGATAATAACTGCATAATATGGGTAATAATGCATGTTATATTGAGAATAATATAAGTAATAAGTATAATTATTACAGTTCTGGCGATAATAACTGCATTATATGGGTAACAATGCACGTGATATTGCTAATAGTATAAGTAATAAGTATAATTATTACAGTTCTAGCAATAATACCTCCATTATATGGGTGATAATGCATGTTATATTGATAATAATATAAGTAATAAGTATAATTATTACAGTTCTAGCGATAATAACTGTATTATATGGGTAATAATGCACGTTATATTGCTAACAATATAAGTAATAAGTATAATTATTACAGTTCTAGCGATAATAACTGCATTATATGGGTAATAATGCATGTTACATTGATAATATTGGGAGTAATAAGTGTATTTATGATAGTTCTAGCGATAATAACTGCATAATATGGGTAATAATGCATGTTATATTGATAATAATATAAGTAATAAGTATAATTATTACAGTTCTAGCAATAATACCTCCATTATATGGGTAATAATGCATGTTATATTGATGATAATGAAAGTGATACGTATATTTATTATAGTTCTTGCGATAATAACTGCATCATATGGGTGATAATGCATGTTATATTGATAATAATATATGTAATAAGTATAATTATTACAGTTCTAGCGATAATAACTGTATTATATGGGTAATAATGCACGTTATATTGCTAACAATATAAGTAATAAGTATAATTATTACAGTTCTAGCGATAATAACTGCATTATATGGGTAATAATGCATGTTACATTGATAATATCGGGAGTAATAAGTATAATTATTATAGTTCTAGCGATAATAATAGTAAAATATGGCAAATAGTGCATGTTATATTGATAATAATAAAAGTAATAAGTATATTTATTACAGTTCTATCGATAATAACTGCATAATGTGGGTAATAATGCATGTTATATTGATGATAATAAAAGAATACGTATATTTATTATAGTTCTAGCGATAATAACTGCATAATATGGGTAATAATGCATGTTATATTGATAATAATATAAGTAATAAGTATAATTATTACAGTTCTAGCGATAATAACTGCATTATATGGGTAATAATGCACGTTATATTGCTAGTAGTATAAGTAATAAGTATAATTATTACAGTTCTAGCGATAATAACTGCATAATATGGGTAATAATGCACGTTATATTGCTAATAATATAAGTAATGAGTACAATTATTACATTTCTAGCGATAATAACTGCATTATATGGGTAATAATGCACGTTATATTGCTAACAATATAAGTAATAAGTATAATTATTACAGTTCTAGCGATAATAACTGCATTATATGGGTCAAAATGCATGTTACATTGATAATATTGGGAGTAATAAGTATATTTATTATGGTTCTAGAGATAATAACTGCATAATATGGGTAATAATGCATGTTATATTGATAATAATATAAGGAATAAGTATAATTATTACAGTTCTAACGATAATACCTCCATTATATGGGTAATAATGCATGTTATATTGATGATAATGAAAGTAATACGTATATTTATTATAGTTCTAGCGATAATAACTGCATAATATGGGTAATAATGCATGTTATATTGAGAATAATATAAGTAATAAGTATAATTATTACAGTTCTGGCGATAATAACCGCATTATATGGGTAATAATGCACGTTATATTGCTAATAGTATAAGTAATAAGTATAATTATTACAGTTCTTGCGATAATACCTCCATTATATGGGTAATAATGCATGTTATATTGATAATAATATAAGTAACAAGTATAATTATTACAGTTCTGGCGATAATAACTGCATTATATGGGTAATAATGCACGTTATATTGCTAATAATATAAGTAATAAGTATAATTATTACAGTTCTAGCGATTTTAACTGCATTATATGGGTAATAATGCATGTTATATTGATAATATCGGGAGTAATAAGTATAATTATTATAGTTCTAGCGATAATAATAGTAAAATATGGCAAATAGTGCATGTTATATTGATAATAATAAAAGTAATAAGTATATTTATTACAGTTCTATCGATAATAACTGCATAATATGGGTAATAATGCATGTTATATTGATGATAATAAAAGAATACGTATATATATTATAGTTCTAGCGATAATAACTGCATAATATGGGTAATAATGCATGTTATATTGATAATAATATAAGTAATAAGTATAATTATTACAGTTCTAGCGATAATAACTGCATTATATGGGTAATAATGCACGTTATATTGCTAGTAGTATAAGTAATAAGTATAATTAATACAGTTCTAGCGATAATAACTGCATAATATGGGTAATAATGCACGTTATATTGCTAATAATATAAGTAATGAGTACAATTATTACATTTCTAGCGATAATAACTGCATTATATGGGTAATAATGCACGTTATATTGCTAACAATATAAGTAATAAGTATAATTATTACAGTTCTAGCGATAATAACTGCATTATATGGGTAATAATGCATGTTATATTGATGATAATGAAAGTAATACGTATATTTATTGTAGTTCTAGCGATAATAACTGCATAATATGGGTAATAATGCATGTTATATTGAGAATTATATAAGTAATAAGTATAATTATTACAGTTCTAGCGATAATACCTCCATTATATGGGTGATAATGCATGTTATATTGATAATAATATAAGTAATAAGTATAATTATTACAGTTCTAGCGATAATAACTGTATTATATGGGTAATAATGCACGTTATATTGCTAACAATATAAGTAATAAGTATAATTATTACAGTTCTAGCGATAATAACTGCATTATATGGGTAAAAATGCATGTTATATTGATAATATTGGGAGTAATAAGTATATTTATTATGGTTCTAGAGATAATAACTGCATAATATGGGTAATAATGCATGTTATATTGATAATAATATAAGTAATAAGTATAATTATTACAGTTCTAGCGATAATACCTCCATTATATGGGTAATAATGCATGTTATATTGATGATAATGAAAGTAATACGTATATTTATTATAGTTCTAGCGATAATAACTGCATAATATGGGTAATAATGCATGTTATATTGAGAATAATATAAGTAATAAGTATAATTATTACAGTTCTGGCGATAATAACTGCATTATATGGGTAATAATGCACGTTATATTGCTAATAGTATAAGTAATAAGTATAATTATTACAGCTCTTGCGATAATACCTCCATTATATGGGTAATAATGCATGTTATATTGATAATAATATAAGTAATAAGTATAATTATTACAGTTCTAGCGATAATAACTGCATTATATGCGTAATAATGCACGTTATATTGCTAATAATATAAGTAATAAGTATAATTATTACAGTTCTAGCGATAATAACTGCATTATATGGGTAATAATGCATGTTATATTGATAATAATATAAGTAATAAGTATAATTATTACAGTGCTAGCGATAATAACTGCATTATATGGGTAATAATGCATGTTACATTGATAATATTGGGAGTAATAAGTGTATTTATGATAGTTCTAGCGATAATAACTGCATAATATGGGTAATAATGCATGTTATATTGATAATAATATAAGTAATAAGTATAATTATTACAGTTCTAGCAATAATACCTCCGTTATATGGGTAATAATGCATGTTATATTGATGATAATGAAAGTGATACGTATATTTATTATAGTTCTTGCGATAATAACTGCATCATATGGGTAATAATGCATGTTATTTTGAGAATAATATAAGTAATAAGTATAATTATTACAGTTCTGGCGATAATAACTGCATTATATGGGTAACAATGCACGTTATATTGCTAATAGTATAAGTAATAAGTATAATTATTACAGTTCTAGCAATAATACCTCCATTATATGGGTAATAATGCATGTTATATTGATAATAATATAAGTAATAAGTATAATTATTACAGTTCTAGCGATAATAACTGCATTATATGGGTAATAATGCATGTTATATTGATAGTATTTGGAGTAATAAGTATATTTATTATGGTTCTAGAGATAATACCTCCATTATATGGGTAATAATGCATGTTATATTGATAATAATATAAGTAATAAGTATAATTATTACAGTTCTAGCGATAATAACTGCATTATATGGGTAATAATGCACGTTATATTGCTAATAATATAAGTAATAAGTATAATTATTACAGTTCTAGCAATAATACCTCCATTATATGGGTAATAATGCATGTTATATTGATGATAATGATAGTGATACGTATATTTATTATAGTTCTTGCGATAATAACTGCATCATATGGGTAATAATGCATGTTATATTGAGAATAATATAAGTAATAAGTATAATTATTACAGTTCTGGCGATAATAACTGCATTATATGGGTAACAATGCACGTTACATTGCTAATAGTATAAGTAATAAGTATAATTATTACAGTTCTAGCAGAAATACCTCCATTATATGGGTAATAATGCATGTTATATTGATAATAATATAAGTAATAAGTATAATTATTACAGTTCTAGCGATAATAACTGCATTATATGGGTAATAATGCACGTTATATTGCTAATAATATAAGTAATAAGTATAATTATTACAGTTCTAGCGATAATAACTGCATTATATGGGTAATAATGCATGTTATATTGATAATAATATAAGTAATAAGTATAATTATTACAGTTCTAGCGATAATAACTGCATTATATGGGTAATAGTGCATGTTACATTGATAATATTGGGAGTAATAAGTGTATTTATGATAGTTCTAGCGATAATAACTGCATAATATGGGTAATAGTGCATGTTATATTGATAATAATATAAGTAATAAGTATAATTATTACAGTTCTAGCAATAATACCTCCATTATATGGGTAATAATGCATGTTATATTGATGATAATGATAGTGATACGTATATTTATTATAGTTCTTGCGATAATAACTGCATCATATGGGTAATAATGCATGTTATATTGAGAATAATATAAGTAATAAGTATAATTATTACAGTTCTGGCGATAATAACTGCATTATATGGGTAACAATGCACGTTATATTGCTAATAGTATAAGTAATAAGTATAATTATTACAGTTCTAGCAATAATACCTCCATTATATGGGTAATAATGCATGTTATATTGATAACAATATAAGTAATAAGTATAATTATTACAGTTCTAGCGATAATAACTGCATTATATGGGTAATAATGCATGTTATATTGATAATATTGGGAGTAATAAGTATATTTATTATGGTTCTAGAGATAATACCTCCATTATATGGGTAATAATGCATGTTATATTGATAATAATATAAGTAATAAGTATAATTATTACAGTTCTAGCGATAATAACTGCATTATATGGGTAATAATGCACGTTATATTGCTAATAATATAAGTAATAAGTATAATTATTACAGTTCTAGCAATAATACCTCCATTATATGGGTAATAATGCATGTTATATTGATGATAATGATAGTGATACGTATATTTATTATAGTTCTTGCGATAATAACTGCATCATATGGGTAATAATGCATGTTATATTGAGAATAATATAAGTAATAAGTATAATTATTACAGTTCTAGCGATAATAACTGCATTATATGGGTAATAGTGCATGTTACATTGATAATATTGGGAGTAATAAGTGTATTTATGATAGTTCTAGCGATAATAACTGCATAATATGGGTAATAATGCATGTTATATTGATAATAATATAAGTAATGAGTACAATTATTACATTTCTAGCGATAATAACTGCATTATATGGGTAATAATGCACGTTATATTGCTAACAATATAAGTAATAAGTATAATTATTACAGTTCTAGCAATAATACCTCCATTATATGGGTAATAATGCATGTTATATTGATAATAATATAAGTAATAAGTATAATTATTACAGTTCTAGCGATAATAACTGCATTATATGGGTAATAATGCACGTTATATTGCTAGTAGTATAAGTAATAAGTATAATTATTACAGTTCCAGCGATAATAACTGCATAATATGGGTAATAATGCACGTTATATTGCTAATAATATAAGTAATGAGTACAATTATTACATTTCTAGCGATAATAACTGCATTATATGGGTAATAATGCACGTTATATTGCTAACAATATAAGTAATAAGTATAATTATTACAGTTCTAGCGATAATAACTGCATTATATGGGTCAAAATGCATGTTACATTGATAATATTGGGAGTAATAAGTATATTTATTATGGTTCTAGAGATAATAACTGCATAATATGGGTAATAATGCATGTTATATTGATAATAATATAAGGAATAAGTATAATTATTACAGTTCTAACGATAATACCTCCATTATATGGGTAATAATGCATGTTATATTGATGATAATGAAAGTAATACGTATATTTATTATAGTTCTAGCGATAATAACTGCATAATATGGGTAATAATGCATGTTATATTGAGAATAATATAAGTAATAAGTATAATTATTACAGTTCTGGCGATAATAACTGCATTATATGGGTAATAATGCACGTTATATTGCTAATAGTATAAGTAATAAGTATAATTATTACAGTTCTTGCGATAATACCTCCATTATATGGGTAATAATGCATGTTATATTGATAATAATATAAGTAACAAGTATAATTATTACAGTTCTGGCGATAATAACTGCATTATATGGGTAATAATGCACGTTATATTGCTAATAATATAAGTAATAAGTATAATTATTACAGTTCTAGCGATTATAACTGCATTATATGGGTAATAATGCATGTTATATTGATAATATCGGGAGTAATAAGTATAATTATTATAGTTCTAGCGATAATAATAGTAAAATATGGCAAATAGTGCATGTTATATTGATAATAATAAAAGTAATAAGTATATTTATTACAGTTCTATCGATAATAACTGCATAATATGGGTAATAATGCATGTTATATTGATGATAATAAAAGAATACGTATATTTATTATAGTTCTAGCGATAATAACTGCATAATATGGGTAATAATGCATGTTATATTGATAATAATATAAGTAATAAGTATAATTATTACAGTTCTAGCGATAATAACTGCATTATATGGGTAATAATGCACGTTATATTGCTAGTAGTATAAGTAATAAGTATAATTATTACAGTTCTAGCGATAATAACTGCATAATATGGGTAATAATGCACGTTATATTGCTAATAATATAAGTAATGAGTACAATTATTACATTTCTAGCGATAATAACTGCATTATATGGGTAATAATGCACGTTATATTGCTAACAATATAAGTAATAAGTATAATTATTACAGTTCTAGCGATAATAACTGCATTATATGGGTAATAATGCATGTTATATTGATGATAATGAAAGTAATACGTATATTTATTGTAGTTCTAGCGATAATAACTGCATAATATGGGTAATAATGCATGTTATATTGAGAATTATATAAGTAATAAGTATAATTATTACAGTTCTAGCGATAATACCTCCATTATATGGGTAATAATGCACGTTATATTGCTAATAATATAAGTAATGAGTACAATTATTACAGTTCTAGCCATAATAACTGCATTATATGGGTAATAATGCATGTTATATTGATAATAACATAAGTAATAAGTATAATTATTACAGTTCTAGCGATGATAACTGCATTATATGGGTAATAATGCATGTTATATTGATAATATCGGGAGTAATACGTATAATTATTATAGTTCTAGCGATAATAATAGTAAAATATGGCAAATAGTGCATGTTATATTGATAATAATAATAGTAATAAGTATATTTATTACAGTTCTATCGATAATAACTGCATAATATGGGTAATAATGCATGTTATATTGATGATAATAAAAGTAATACGTATATTTATTATAGTTCTAGCGATAATAACTGCATAATATGGGTAATAATGCATGTTATATTGAGAATAATATAAGTAATAAGTATAATTATTACAGTTCTAGCGATAATAACTGCATTATATGGGTAAAAATGCATGTTATATTGATAATATTGGGAGTAATAAGTATATTTATTATGGTTCTAGAGATAATAACTGCATAATATGGGTAATAATGCATGTTATATTGAAGATAATAAAAGTAATACGTATATTTATTATAGTTCTAGCGATAATAACTGCATAATATGGGTAATAATGCATGTTATATTGATAATAATATAAGTAGTAAGTATAATTATTACAGTTCTAGCGATAATAACTGCATTATATGGGTAATAATGCACGTTATATTGCTAACAATATAAGTAATAAGTATAATTATTACAGTTCTAGCGATAATAACTGCATAATATGGGTAATAATGCACGTTATATTGCTAATAATATAAGTAATGAGTACAATTATTACATTTCTAGCGATAATAACTGCATTATATGGGTAATAATGCACGTTATATTGCTAATAATATAAGTAATAAGTATAATTATTACAGTTCTAGCGATAATAACTGCATTATATGGGTAATAATGCATGTTACATTGATAATATTGGGAGTAATAAGTGTATTTATTATAGTTCTAGCGATAATAACTGCATAATATGGGTAATAATGCATGTTATATTTATAATAATATAAGTAATAAGTATAATTATTACAGTTCTAGCAATAATACCTCCATTATATGGGTAATAATGCATGTTATATTGATGATAATGAAAGTAATACGTATATTTATTATAGTTCTTGCGATAATAACTGCATAATATGGGTAATAATGCATGTTATATTGAGAATAGTATAAGTAATAAGTATAATTATTACAGTTCTGGCGATAATAACTGCACTATATGGGTAACAATGCACGTGATATTGCTAATAGTATAAGTAATAAGTATAATTATTACAGTTCTAGCAATAATACCTCCATTATATGGGTGATGATGCATGTTATATTGATAATAATATAAGTAATAAGTATAATTATTACAGTTCTAGCGATAATAACTGTATTATATGGGTAATAATGCACGTTATATTGCTAATAGTATAAGTAATAAGTATAATTATTACAGTTCTTGCGATAATACCTCCATTATATGGGTAATAATGCACGTTATATTGCTAATAATATAAGTAATGAGTACAATTATTACAGTTCTAGCGATAATAACTGCATTATATGGGTAATAATGCACGTTATATTGCTAATAATATAAGTAATAAGTATAATTATTACAGTTCTAGCGATAATAACTGCATTATATGGGTAATAATGCATGTTACATTGATAATATTGGGAGTAATAAGTGTATTTATGATAGTTCTAGCGATAATAACTGCATAATATGGGTAATAATGCATGTTATATTGATAATAATATAAGTAATAAGTATAATTATTACAGTTCTAGCAATAATACCTCCATTATATGGGTAATAATGCATGTTATATTGATGATAATGAAAGTGATACGTATATTTATTATAGTTCTTGCGATAATAACTGCATCATATGGGTAATAATGCATGTTATATTGAGAATAATATAAGTAATAAGTATAATTATTACAGTTCTGGCGATAATAACTGCATTATATGGGTAACAATGCACGTTATATTGCTAATAGTATAAGTAATAAGTATAATTATTACAGTTCTAGCAATAATACCTCCATTATATGGGTAATAATGCATGTTATATTGATAACAATATAAGTAATAAGTATAATTATTACAGTTCTAGCGATAATAACTGCATTATATGGGTAATAATGCATGTTATATTGATAATATTGGGAGTAATAAGTATATTTATTATGGTTCTAGAGATAATACCTCCATTATATGGGTAATAATGCATGTTATATTGATAATAATATAAGTAATAAGTATAATTATTACAGTTCTAGCGATAATAACTGCATTATATGGGTAATAATGCACGTTATATTGCTAATAATATAAGTAATAAGTATAATTATTACAGTTCTAGCAATAATACCTCCATTATATGGGTAATAATGCATGTTATATTGATGATAATGATAGTGATACGTATATTTATTATAGTTCTTGCGATAATAACTGCATCATATGGGTAATAATGCATGTTATATTGAGAATAATATAAGTAATAAGTATAATTATTACAGTTCTGGCGATAATAACTGCATTATATGGGTAACAATGCACGTTACATTGCTAATAGTATAAGTAATAAGTATAATTATTACAGTTCTAGCAATAATACCTCCATTATATGGGTAATAATGCATGTTATATTGATAATAATATAAGTAATAAGTATAATTATTACAGTTCTAGCGATAATAACTGCATTATATGGGTAATAATGCATGTTATATTGATAATAATATAAGTAATAAGTATAATTATTACAGTTCTAGCGATAATAACTGCATTATATGGGTAATAGTGCATGTTACATTGATAATATTGGGAGTAATAAGTGTATTTATGATAGTTCTAGCGATAATAACTGCATAATATGGGTAATAATGCATGTTATATTGATAATAATATAAGTAATAAGTATAATTATTACAGTTCTAGCAATAATACCTCCATTATATGGGTAATAATGCATGTTATATTGATGATAATGATAGTGATACGTATATTTATTATAGTTCTTGCGATAATAACTGCATCATATGGGTAATAATGCATGTTATATTGAGAATAATATAAGTAATAAGTATAATTATTACAGTTCTGGCGATAATAACTGCATTATATGGGTAACAATGCACGTTACATTGCTAATAGTATAAGTAATAAGTATAATTATTACAGTTCTTGCAATAATACCTCCATTATATGGGTAATAATGCATGTTATATTGATAATAATATAAGTAATAAGTATAATTATTACAGTTCTAGCGATAATAGCTGCATTATATGGGTAATAATGCATGTTATATTGATAATAATATAAGTAATAAGTATAATTATTACAGTTCTAGCGATAATAACTGCATTATATGGGTAATAGTGCATGTTACATTGATAATATTGGGAGTAATAAGTGTATTTATGATAGTTCTAGCGATAATAACTGCATAATATGGGTAATAATGCATGTTATATTGATAATAATATAAGTAATAAGTATAATTATTACAGTTCTAGCAATAATACCTCCATTATATGGGTAATAATGCATGTTATATTGATGATAATGATAGTGATACGTATATTTATTATAGTTCTTGCGATAATAACTGCATCATATGGGTAATAATGCATGTTATATTGAGAATAATATAAGTAATAAGTATAATTATTACAGTTCTGGCGATAATAACTGCATTATATGGGTAACAATGCACGTTACATTGCTAATAGTATAAGTAATAAGTAAAATTATTACTGTTCTAGCAATAATACCTCCATTATATGGGTAATAATGCATGTTATATTGATAATAATATAAATAATAAGTATAATTATTACAGTTCTAACGATAATACCTCCATTATATGGGTAATAATGCATGTTATATTGATGATAATGAAAGTAATACGTATATTTATTATAGTTCTTGCGATAATAACTGCATAATATGGGTAATAATGCATGTTATATTGAGAATAATATAAGTAATAAGTATAATTATTACAGTTCTGGCGATAATAACTGCATTATATGGGTAATAATGCACGTTATATTGCTAATAGTATAAGTAATAAGTATAATTATTACAGTTCTTGCGATAATACCTCCATTATATGGGTAATAATGCACGTTATATTGCTAATAATATAAGTAATGAGTACAATTATTACAGTTCTAGCGATAATAACTGCATTATATGGGTAATAATTTACGTTATATTGCTAATAATATAAGTAATAAGTATAATTATTACAGTTCTAGCGATAATAACTGCATTATATGGGTAATAATGCATGTTACATTGATAATATTGGGAGTAATAAGTGTATTTATGATAGTTCTAGCGATAATAACTGCATAATATGGGTAATAATGCATGTTATATTGATAATAATATAAGTAATAAGTATAATTATTACAGTTCTAGCAATAATACCTCCATTATATGGGTAATAATGCATGTTATATTGATGATAATGAAAGTGATACGTATATTTATTATAGTTCTTGCGATAATAACTGCATCATATGGGTGATAATGCATGTTATATTGATAATAATATAAGTAATAAGTATAATTATTACAGTTCTAGCAATAATACCTCCATTATATGGGTAATAATGCATGTTATATTGATGATAATGAAAGTGATACGTATATTTATTATAGTTCTTGCGATAATAACTGCATCATATGGGTGATAATGCATGTTATATTGATAATAATAAAAGTAATAAGTATATTTATTACAGTTCTATCGATAATAACTGCATAATGTGGGTAATAATGCATGTTATATTGATGATAATGAAAGTAATACGTATATTTATTATAGTTCTTGCGATAATAACTGCATAATATGGGTAATAATGCATGTTATATTGAGAATAGTATAAGTAATAAGTATAATTATTACAGTTCTGGCGATAATAACTGCACTATATGGGTAACAATGCACGTGATATTGCTAATAGTATAAGTAATAAGTATAATTATTACAGTTCTAGCAATAATACCTCCATTATATGGGTGATAATGCATGTTATATTGATAATAATATAAGTAATAAGTATAATTATTACAGTTCTAGCGATAATAACTGTATTATATGGGTAATAATGCACGTTATATTGCTAACAATATAAGTAATAAGTATAATTATTACAGTTCTAGCGATAATAACTGCATTATATGGGTAATAATGCATGTTATATTGATAATAATATAAGTAATAAGTATAATTATTACAGTTCTAGCGATAATAACTGCATTATATGGGTAATAATGCATGTTACATTCATAATATTGGGAGTAATAAGTGTATTTATTATAGTTCTAGCGATAATAACTGCATAATATGGGTAATAATGCATGTTATATTGATAATAATGTAAGTAATAAGTATAATTATTACAGTTCTAGCAATAATACCTCCATTATATGGGTAATAATGCATGTTATATTGATGATAATGATAGTGATACGTATATTTATTATAGTTCCTGCGATAATAACTGCATCATATGGGTAATAATGCATGTTATATTGAGAATAAAATAAGTAATAAGTATAATTATTACAGTTCTGGCGATAATAACTGCATTATATGGGTAACAATGCACGTTACATTGCTAATAGTATAAGTAATAAGTATAATTATTTCAGTTCTAGCAATAATACCTCCATTATATGGGTAATAATGCATGTTATATTGATAATAATATAAGTAATAAGTATAATTATTACAGTTCTAGCGATAATAACTGCATTATATGGGTAATAATGCATGTTATATTGATAATATTGGGAGTAATAAGTATATTTACTATGGTTCTAGAGATAATACCTCCATTATATGGGTAATAATGCATGTTATATTGATAATAATATAAGTAATAAGTATAATTATTACAGTTCTAGCGATAATAACTGCATTATATGGGTAACAATGCACGTGATATTGCTAATAGTATAAGTAATAAGTATAATTATTACAGTTCTAGCAATAATACCTCCATTATATGGGTGATAATGCATGTTATATTGATAATAATATAAGTAATAAGTATAATTATTACAGTTCTAGCGATAATAACTGTATTATATGGGTAATAATGCACGTTATATTGCTAACAATATAAGTAATAAGTATAATTATTACAGTTCTAGCGATAATAACTGCATTATATGGGTAATAATGCACGTTATATTGCTAACAATATAAGTAATAAGTATAATTATTACAGTTCTAGCGATAATAACTGCATTATATGGGTCAAAATGCATGTTATATTGATAATATTGGGAGTAATAAGTATATTTATTATGGTTCTAGAGATAATAACTGCATAATATGGGTATTAATGCATGTTATATTGAGAATAATATAAGTAATAAGTATAATTATTACAGTTCTAGCGATAATAACTGCATTATATGGGTAATAATGCATGTTACATTGATAATATTGGGAGTAATAAGTGTATTTATTACAGTTCTAGCGATAATAACTGCATAATATGGGTAATAATGCATGTTATATTTATAATAATATAAGTAATAAGTATAATTATTACAGTTCTAGCAATAATACCTCCATTATATGGGTAATAATGCATGTTATATTGATGATAATGAAAGTAATACGTATATTTATTATAGTTCTAGCGATAATAACTGCATAATATGGGTAATAATGCATGTTATATTGAGAATAATATAAGTAATAAGTATAATTATTACAGTTCTGGCGATAATAACTGCATTATATGGGTAATAATGCACGTTATATTGCTAATAGTATAAGTAATAAGTATAATTATTACAGTTCTAGCGATAATACCTCCATTATATGGGTAATAATGCATGTTATATTGATAATGATATAAGTAATAAGTATAATTATTACAGTTCTAGCGATAATAACTACATAATATGGGTAATAATGCACGTTATATTGCTAATAATATAAGAAATGAGTACAATTATTACAGTTCTAGCGATAATAACTGCATTATATGTGTAATAATGCATGTTATATTGATAATAACATAAGTAATAAGTATAATTATTACAGTTCTAGCGATAATAACTGCATTATATGGGTAATAATGCATGTTATATTGATAATATCGGGAGTAATAGGTATAATTATTATAGTTCTAGCGATAATAATAGTAAAATATGGCAAATAGTGCATGTTATATTGATAATAATAAAAGTAATAAGTATATTTATTACAGTTCTATCGATAATAACTGCATAATATGGGTAATAATGCATGTTATATTGATGATAATAAAAGTAATACGTATATTTATTATAGTTCTAGCGATAATAACTGCATAATATGGGTAATAATGCATGTTATATTGATAATAATATAAGTAATAAGTATAATTATTACAGTTCTAGCGATAATAACTGCATTATATGGGTAATAATGCACGTTATATTGCTAGTAGTATAAGTAATAAGTATAATTATTACAGTTCTAGCGATAATAACTGCATAATATGGGTAATAATGCACGTTATATTGCTAATAATATAAGTAATGAGTACAATTATTACATTTCTAGCGATAATAACTGCATTATATGGGTAATAATGCATGTTATATTTATAATAATATAAGTAATAAGTATAATAATTACAGTTCTAGCAATAATACCTCCATTATATGGGTAATAATGCATGTTATATTGATGATAATGAAAGTAATACGTATATTTATTATAGTTCTTGCGATAATAACTGCATAATATGGGTAATAATGCATATTATATTGAGAATAGTATAAGTAATAAGTATAATTATTACAGTTCTGGCGATAATAACTGCATTATATGGGTAACAATGCACGTGATATTGCTAATAGTATAAGTAATAAGTATAATTATTACAGTTCTAGCAATAATACCTCCATTATATGGGTGATAATGCATGTTATATTGATAATAATATAAGTAATAAGTATAATTATTACAGTTCTAGCGATAATAACTGTATTATATGGGTAATAATGCACGTTATATTGCTAACAATATAAGTAATAAGTATAATTATTACAGTTCTAGCGATAATAACTGCATTATATGGGTAAAAATGCATGTTATATTGATAATATTGGGAGTAATAAGTATATTTATTATGGTTCTAGAGATAATAACTGCATAATATGGGTAATAATGCATGTTATATTGATGATAATGCAAGTAGTAAGTATATTTATTACAGTTCTAGCGATAATAACTGCATTATATGCGTAATAATGCATGTTATATTGATAACATCGGGAGTAATAAGTATAATTATTACAGTTCTAGCGATAATAATAGTAAAATATGGCTAATAGTACATGTTATACTGATAATAATAAAAGTAATAAGTATATTTATTATACTTCTGTCGATAATAACTGCATTATATGGGTAATAATGCATGTTGTATTGATAATATCGGGAGTAATAAGTATAATTAATACAGTTCTAGCGATAATAACTGCATTATATGGGTAATAATGGATGTTATATTGATAATATCGGGAGTAATAAGTATAATTATTACAGTTCTAGCGATAATACTAGTAAAATATGGGTAAGAGTGCCTGTTATATTGATAATAATGAAAGTAATAACTATATTTATTATACTTCTGTCGATAATAACTGCATTATATGGGTAATAATGCACGTTATATTGCTAACAATATAAGTAATAAGTATAATTATTACAGTTCTAGCGATAATAACTGCATTATATGGGTCAAAATGCATGTTATATTGATAATATTGGGAGTAATAAGTATATTTATTATGGTTCTAGAGATAATAACTGCATAATATGGGTATTAATGCATGTTATATTGAGAATAATATAAGTAATAAGTATAATTATTACAGTTCTAGCGATAATAACTGCATTATATGGGTAATAATGCATGTTACATTGATAATATTGGGAGTAATAAGTGTATTTATTACAGTTCTAGCGATAATAACTGCATAATATGGGTAATAATGCATGTTATATTTATAATAATATAAGTAATAAGTATAATTATTACAGTTCTAGCAATAATACCTCCATTATATGGGTAATAATGCATGTTATATTGATGATAATGAAAGTAATACGTATATTTATTATAGTTCTAGCGATAATAACTGCATAATATGGGTAATAATGCATGTTATATTGAGAATAATATAAGTAATAAGTATAATTATTACAGTTCTGGCGATAATAACTGCATTATATGGGTAATAATGCACGTTATATTGCTAATAGTATAAGTAATAAGTATAATTATTACAGTTCTAGCGATAATACCTCCATTATATGGGTAATAATGCATGTTATATTGATAATGATATAAGTAATAAGTATAATTATTACAGTTCTAGCGATAATAACTACATAATATGGGTAATAATGCACGTTATATTGCTAATAATATAAGAAATGAGTACAATTATTACAGTTCTAGCGATAATAACTGCATTATATGGGTAATAATGCATGTTATATTGATAATAACATAAGTAATAAGTATAATTATTACAGTTCTAGCGATAATAACTGCATTATATGGGTAATAATGCATGTTATATTGATAATATCGGGAGTAATAGGTATAATTATTATAGTTCTAGCGATAATAATAGTAAAATATGGCAAATAGTGCATGTTATATTGATAATAATAAAAGTAATAAGTATATTTATTACAGTTCTATCGATAATAACTGCATAATATGGGTAATAATGCATGTTATATTGATGATAATAAAAGTAATACGTATATTTATTATAGTTCTAGCGATAATAACTGCATAATATGGGTAATAATGCATGTTATATTGATAATAATATAAGTAATAAGTATAATTATTACAGTTCTAGCGATAATAACTGCATTATATGGGTAATAATGCACGTTATATTGCTAGTAGTATAAGTAATAAGTATAATTATTACAGTTCTAGCGATAATAACTGCATAATATGGGTAATAATGCACGTTATATTGCTAATAATATAAGTAATGAGTACAATTATTACATTTCTAGCGATAATAACTGCATTATATGGGTAATAATGCACGTTATATTGCTAATAATATAAGTAATAAGTATAATTATTACAGTTCTAGCGATAATAACTGCATTATATGGGTAATAATGCATGTTACATTGATAATATTGGGAGTAATAAGTGTATTTATTATAGTTCTAGCGATAATAACTGCATAATATGGGTAATAATGCATGTTATATTTATAATAATATAAGTAATAAGTATAATAATTACAGTTCTAGCAATAATACCTCCATTATATGGGTAATAATGCATGTTATATTGATGATAATGAAAGTAATACGTATATTTATTATAGTTCTTGCGATAATAACTGCATAATATGGGTAATAATGCATATTATATTGAGAATAGTATAAGTAATAAGTATAATTATTACAGTTCTGGCGATAATAACTGCATTATATGGGTAACAATGCACGTGATATTGCTAATAGTATAAGTAATAAGTATAATTATTACAGTTCTAGCAATAATACCTCCATTATATGGGTGATAATGCATGTTATATTGATAATAATATAAGTAATAAGTATAATTATTACAGTTCTAGCGATAATAACTGTATTATATGGGTAATAATGCACGTTATATTGCTAACAATATAAGTAATAAGTATAATTATTACAGTTCTAGCGATAATAACTGCATTATATGGGTAAAAATGCATGTTATATTGATAATATTGGGAGTAATAAGTATATTTATTATGGTTCTAGAGATAATAACTGCATAATATGGGTAATAATGCATGTTATATTGATGATAATGCAAGTAGTAAGTATATTTATTACAGTTCTAGCGATAATAACTGCATTATATGCGTAATAATGTATGTTATATTGATAACATCGGGAGTAATAAGTATAATTATTACAGTTCTAGCGATAATAATAGTAAAATATGGCTAATAGTACATGTTATATTGATAATAATAAAAGTAATAAGTATATTTATTATACTTCTGTCGATAATAACTGCATTATATGGGTAATAATGCATGTTGTATTGATAATATCGGGAGTAATAAGTATAATTAATACAGTTCTAGCGATAATAACTGCATTATATGGGTAATAATGGATGTTATATTGATAATATCGGGAGTAATAAGTATAATTATTACAGTTCTAGCGATAATACTAGTAAAATATGGGTAAGAGTGCCTGTTATATTGATAATAATGAAAGTAATAACTATATTTATTATACTTCTGTCGATAATAACTGCATTATATGGGTAATAATGCATGTTATATTGATAATAATATTAGTAATAAGTATAATTATTACAGTTCTAGCTATAATAACTCCATTATATGGGTAATAAAGCATGTTATATTGATAATAATAAAAGTAATAAGTATATTTATTACAGTTCTATCCAAAATAACTGCATAATATGGGTAATAATGCATGCTATATTGATGATAATATAACTAATAAGTATAATTATTACAGTTCTAGCGATGATAACTGCAATTTATGGGTAACGATGCACGTTATATTGCTAATAATATAAGTAATAAGTATAATTATTACCGTTCTAGCGATAATAACTGCATAATATGGGTAATAATGCTTGTTATATTGATAATAATATAAGTAATAAGTATAATTATTACAGTTCTAGCGATAATAACTGCATTATATGGGTAATAATGCATGTTATATTGATGATAATGAAAGTAATACGTATATTTATTATAGTTCTAGCGATAATAACTGCATAATATGGGTAATAATGCATGTTATATTGAGAATAATATAAGTAATAAGTATAATTATTACAGTTCTGGCGATAATAACTGCATTATATGGGTAATAATGCACGTTATATTGCTAATAGTATAAGTAATAAGTATAATTATTACAGTTCTTGCGATAATACCTCCATTATATGGGTAATAATGCATGTTATATTGATAATAATATAAGTAACAAGTATAATTATTACAGTTCTGGCGATAATAACTGCATTATATGGGTAATAATGCACGTTATATTGCTAATAATATAAGTAATAAGTATAATTATTACAGTTCTAGCGATAATAACTGCATTATATGGGTAATAATGCATGTTATATTGATAATATCGGGAGTAATAAGTATAATTATTATAGTTCTAGCGATAATAATAGTAAAATATGGCAAATAGTGCATGTTATATTGATAATAATAAAAGTAATAAGTATATTTATTACAGTTCTATCGATAATAACTGCATAATATGGGTAATAATGCATGTTATATTGATGATAATAAAAGAATACGTATATTTATTATAGTTCTAGCGATAATAACTGCATAATATGGGTAATAATGCATGTTATATTGATAATAATATAAGTAATAAGTATAATTATTACAGTTCTAGCGATAATAACTGCATTATATGCGTAATAATGCACGTTATATTGCTAATAATATAAGTAATAAGTATAATTATTACAGTTCTAGCGATAATAACTGCATTATATGGGTAATAATGCATGTTATATTGATAATAATATAAGTAATAAGTATAATTATTACAGTTCTAGCGATAATAACTGCATTATATGGGTAATAATGCATGTTACATTGATAATATTGGGAGTAATAAGTGTATTTATTATAGTTCTAGCGATAATAACTGCATAATATGGGTAATAATGCATGTTATATTTATAATAATATAAGTAATAAGTATAATTATTACAGTTCTAGCAATAATACCTCCATTATATGGGTAATAATGCATGTTATATTGATGATAATGAAAGTAATACGTATATTTATTATAGTTCTTGCGATAATAACTGCATAATATGGGTAATAATGCATATTATATTGAGAATAGTATAAGTAATAAGTATAATTATTACAGTTCTGGCGATAATAACTGCATTATATGGGTAACAATGCACGTGATATTGCTAATAGTATAAGTAATAAGTATAATTATTACAGTTCTAGCAATAATACCTCCATTATATGGGTGATAATGCATGTTATATTGATAATAATATAAGTAATAAGTATAATTATTACAGTTCTAGCGATAATAACTGTATTATATGGGTAATAATGCACGTTATATTGCTAACAATATAAGTAATAAGTATAATTATTACAGTTCTAGCGATAATAACTGCATTATATGGGTAAAAATGCATGTTATATTGATAATATTGGGAGTAATAAGTATATTTATTATGGTTCTAGAGATAATAACTGCATAATATGGGTAATAATGCATGTTATATTGATGATAATGCAAGTAGTAAGTATATTTATTACAGTTCTAGCGATAATAACTGCATTATATGCGTAATAATGCAAGTTATATTGATAACATCGGGAGTAATAAGTATAATTATTACAGTTCTAGCGATAATAATAGTAAAATATGGCTAATAGTACATGTTATACTGATAATAATAAAAGTAATAAGTATATTTATTATACTTCTGTCGATAATAACTGCATTATATGGGTAATAATGCATGTTGTATTGATAATATCGGGAGTAATAAGTATAATTAATACAGTTCTAGCGATAATAACTGCATTATATGGGTAATAATGGATGTTATATTGATAATATCGGGAGTAATAAGTATAATTATTACAGTTCTAGCGATAATACTAGTAAAATATGGGTAAGAGTGCCTGTTATATTGATAATAATGAAAGTAATAACTATATTTATTATACTTCTGTCGATAATAACTGCATTATATGGGTAATAATGCATGTTATATTGATAATAATATTAGTAATAAGTATAATTATTACAGTTCTAGCTATAATAACTCCATTATATGGGTAATAAAGCATGTTATATTGATAATAATAAAAGTAATAAGTATATTTATTACAGTTCTATCCAAAATAACTGCATGATATGGGTAATAATGCATGCTATATTGATGATAATATAACTAATAAGTATAATTATTACAGTTCTAGCGATGATAACTGCAATTTATGGGTAACGATGCACGTTATATTGCTAATAATATAAGTAATAAGTATAATTATTACCGTTCTAGCGATAATAACTGCATAATATGGGTAATAATGCTTGTTATATTGATAATAATATAAGTAATAAGTATAATTATTACAGTTCTAGCGATAATAACTGCATTATATGGGTAATAATGCACGTTATATTGCTAACAATATAAGTAATAAGTATAATTATTACAGTTCTAGCGATAATAACTGCATTATATGGGTCAAAATGCATGTTATATTGATAATATTGGGAGTAATAAGTATATTTATTATGGTTCTAGAGATAATAACTGCATAATATGGGTATTAATGCATGTTATATTGAGAATAATATAAGTAATAAGTATAATTATTACAGTTCTAGCGATAATAACTGCATTATATGGGTAATAATGCATGTTATATTGATAATATCGGGAGTAATAAGTATAATTACTATAGTTCTAGCGATAATAATAGTAAAATATGGCAAATAGTGCATGTTATATTGATAATAATAAAAGTAATAAGTATATTTATTACAGTTCTATCGATAATAACTGCATAATATGGGTAATAATGCATGTTATATTGATGATAATAAAAGAATACGTATATTTATTATAGTTCTAGCGATAATAACTGCATAATATGGGTAATAATGCATGTTATATTGATAATAATATATGTAATAAGTATAATTATTACAGTTCTAGCGATAATAACTGCATTATATGGGTAATAATGCACGTTATATTGCTAGTAGTATAAGTAATAAGTATAATTATTACAGTTCTAGCGATAATAACTGCATAATATGGGTAATAATGCACGTTATATTGCTAATAATATAAGTAATGAGTACAATTATTACATTTCTAGCGATAATAACTGCATTATATGGGTAATAATGCACGTTATATTGCTAATAATATAAGTAATAAGTATAATTATTACAGTTCTAGCGATAATAACTGCATTATATGGGTAATAATGCATGTTACATTGATAATATTGGGAGTAATAAGTGTATTTATTATAGTTCTAACGATAATAACTGCATAATATGGGTAATAATGCATGTTATATTGAGAATAATATAAGTAATAAGTATAATTATTACAGTTCTGGCGATAATAACTGCATTATATGGGTAATAATGCACGTTATATTGCTAATAGTATAAGTAATAAGTATAATTATTACAGTTCTAGCGATAATACCTCCATTATATGGGTAATAATGCATGTTATATTGATAATATCGGGAGTAATAGGTATAATTATTATAGTTCTAGCGATAATAATAGTAAAATATGGCAAATAGTGCATGTTATATTGATAATAATAAAAGTAATAAGTATATTTATTACAGTTCTATCGATAATAACTGCATAATATGGGTAATAATGCATGTTATATTGATGATAATAAAAGTAATACGTATATTTATTATAGTTCTAGCGATAATAACTGCATAATATGGGTAATAATGCATGTTATATTGATAATAATATAAGTAATAAGTATAATTATTACATTTCTAGCGATAATAACTGCATTATATGGGTAATAATGCACGTTATATTGCTAATAATATAAGTAATAAGTATAATTATTACAGTTCTAGCGATAATAACTGCATTATATGGGTAATAATGCATGTTACATTGATAATATTGGGAGTAATAAGTGTATTTATTATAGTTCTAGCGATAATAACTGCATTATATGGGTAATAATGCACGTTATATTGCTAGTAGTATAAGTAATAAGTATAATTATTACAGTTCTAGCGATAATAACTGCATAATATGGGTAATAATGCACGTTATATTGCTAATAATATAAGTAATGAGTACAATTATTACATTTCTAGCGATAATAACTGCATTATATGGGTAATAATGCACGTTATATTGCTAATAATATAAGTAATAAGTATAATTATTACAGTTCTAGCGATAATAACTGCATTATATGGGTAATAATGCATGTTACATTGATAATATTGGGAGTAATAAGTGTATTTATTATAGTTCTAGCGATAATAACTGCATAATATGGGTAATAATGCATGTTATATTTATAATAATATAAGTAATAAGTATAATTATTACAGTTCTAGCAATAATACCTCCATTATATGGGTAATAATGCATGTTATATTGATGATAATGAAAGTAATACGTATATTTATTATAGTTCTAGCGATAATAACTGCATAATATGGGTAATAATGCATGTTATATTGATAATAATATAAGTAATAAGTATAATTATTACAGTTCTAGCGATAATAACTGCATTATATGGGTAATAATGCACGTTATATTGCTAGTAGTATAAGTAATAAGTATAATTATTACAGTTCTAGCGATAATAACTGCATAATATGGGTAATAATGCACGTTATATTGCTAATAATATAAGTAATGAGTACAATTATTACATTTCTAGCGATAATAACTGCATTATATGGGTAATAATGCACGTTATATTGCTAATAATATAAGTAATAAGTATAATTATTACAGTTCTAGCGATAATAACTGCATTATATGGGTAATAATGCATGTTACATTGATAATATTGGGAGTAATAAGTGTATTTATTATAGTTCTAGCGATAATAACTGCATAATATGGGTAATAATGCATGTTATATTTATAATAATATAAGTAATAAGTATAATTATTACAGTTCTAGCAATAATACCTCCATTATATGGGTAATAATGCATGTTATATTGATGATAATGAAAGTAATACGTATATTTATTATAGTTCTTGCGATAATAACTGCATAATATGGGTAATAATGCATATTATATTGAGAATAGTATAAGTAATAAGTATAATTATTACAGTTCTGGCGATAATAACTGCATTATATGGGTAACAATGCACGTGATATTGCTAATAGTATAAGTAATAAGTATAATTATTACAGTTCTAGCAATAATACCTCCATTATATGGGTGATAATGCATGTTATATTGATAATAATATAAGTAATAAGTATAATTATTACAGTTCTAGCGATACTAACTGTATTATATGGGTAATAATGCACGTTATATTGCTAACAATATAAGTAATAAGTATAATTATTACAGTTCTAGCGATAATAACTGCATTATATGGGTAAAAATGCATGTTATATTGATAATATTGGGAGTAATAAGTATATTTATTATGGTTCTAGAGATAATAACTGCATAATATGGGTAATAATGCATGTTATATTGATAATAATATAAGTAATAAGTATAATTATTACAGTTCTAGCGATAATACCTCCATTATATGGGTAATAATGCATGTTATATTGATGATAATGAAAGTAATACGTATATTTATTATAGTTCTAGCGATAATAACTGCATAATATGGGTAATAATGCATGTTATATTGAGAATAATATAAGTAATAAGTATAATTATTACAGTTCTGGCGATAATAACTGCATTATATGGGTAATAATGCACGTTATATTGCTAATAGTATAAGTAATAAGTATAATTATTACAGTTCTTGCGATAATACCTCCATTATATGGGTAATAATGCATGTTATATTGATAATAATATAAGTAATAAGTATAATTATTACAGTTCTAGCGATAATAACTGCATTATATGCGTAATAATGCACGTTATATTGCTAATAATATAAGTAATAAGTATAATTATTACAGTTCTAGCGATAATAACTGCATTATATGGGTAATAATGCATGTTATATTGATAATAATATAAGTAATAAGTATAATTATTACAGTTCTAGCGATAATAACTGCATTATATGGGTAATAATGCATGTTACATTGATAATATTGGGAGTAATAAGTGTATTTATGATAGTTCTAGCGATAATAACTGCATTATATGGGTAATAGTGCATGTTACATTGATAATATTGGGAGTAATAAGTGTATTTATGATAGTTCTAGCGATAATAACTGCATAATATGGGTAATAATGCATGTTATATTGATAATAATATAAGTAATAAGTATAATTATTACAGTTCTAGCAATAATACCTCCATTATATGGGTAATAATGCATGTTATATTGATGATAATGATAGTGATACGTATATTTATTATAGTTCTTGCGATAATAACTGCATCATATGGGTAATAATGCATGTTATATTGAGAATAATATAAGTAATAAGTATAATTATTACAGTTCTGGCGATAATAACTGCATTATATGGGTAACAATGCACGTTACATTGCTAATAGTATAAGTAATAAGTATAATTATTACAGTTCTAGCAATAATACCTCCATTATATGGGTAATAATGCATGTTATATTGATGATAATATAAGTAATAAGTATAATTATTACAGTTCTAGCGATAATAACTGCATTATATGGGTAATAATGCATGTTATATTGATAATAATATAAGTAATAAGTATAATTATTACAGTTCTAGCGATAATAACTGCATTATATGGGTAATAGTGCATGTTACATTGATAATATTGGGAGTAATAAGTGTATTTATGATAGTTCTAGCGATAATAACTGCATAATATGGGTAATAATGCATGTTATATTGATAATAATATAAGTAATAAGTATAATTATTACAGTTCTAGCAATAATACCTCCATTATGTGGGTAATAATGCATGTTATATTGATGATAATGATAGTGATACGTATATTTATTATAGTTCTTGCGATAATAACTGCATCATATGGGTAATAATGCATGTTATATTGAGAATAATATAAGTAATAAGTATAATTATTACAGTTCTGGCGATAATGACTGCATTATATGGGTAACAATGCACGTTACATTGCTAATAGTATAAGTAATAAGTATAATTATTACAGTTCTAGCAATAATACCTCCATTATATGGGTAATAATGCATGTTATATTGATAATAATATAAGTAATAAGTATAATTATTACAGTTCTAGCGATAATAACTGCATTATATGGGTAATAATGCATGTTATATTGATAATAATATAAGTAATAAGTATAATTATTACAGTTCTAGCGATAATAACTGCATTATATGGGTAATAGTGCATGTTACATTGATAATATTGGGAGTAATAAGTGTATTTATGATAGTTCTAGCGATAATAACTGCATAATATGGGTAATAATGCATGTTATATTTATAATAATATAAGTAATAAGTATAATTATTACAGTTCTAACGATAATACCTCCATTATATGGGTAATAATGCATGTTATATTGATGATAATGAAAGTAATACGTATATTTATTATAGTTCTTGCGATAATAACTGCATAATATGGGTAATAATGCATGTTATATTGAGAATAATATAAGTAATAAGTATAATTATTACAGTTCTGGCGATAATAACTGCATTATATGGGTAATAATGCACGTTATATTGCTAATAGTATAAGTAATAAGTATAATTATTACAGTTCTTGCGATAATACCTCCATTATATGGGTAATAATGCACGTTATATTGCTAATAATATAAGTAATGAGTATAATTATTACAGTTCTAGCGATAATAACTGCATAATATGGGTAATAATGCACGTTATATTGCTAATAATATAAGTAATGAGTACAATTATTACATTTCTAGCGATAATAACTGCATTATATGGGTAATAATGCACGTTATATTGCTAACAATATAAGTAATAAGTATAATTATTACAGTTCTAGCGATAATAACTGCATTATATGGGTCAAAATGCATGTTATATTGATAATATTGGGAGTAATAAGTATATTTATTATGGTTCTAGAGATAATAACTGCATAATATGGGTAATAATGCATGTTATATTGATAATAATATAAGGAATAAGTATAATTATTACAGTTCTAACGATAATACCTCCATTATATGGGTAATAATGCATGTTATATTGATGACAATGAAAGTAATACGTATATTTATTATAGTTCTAGCGATAATAACTGCATAATATGGGTAATAATGCATGTTATATTGAGAATAATATAAGTAATAAGTATAATTATTACAGTTCTGGCGATAATAACTGCATTATATGGGTAATAATGCACGTTATATTGCTAATAGTATAAGTAATAAGTATAATTATTACAGTTCTTGCGATAATACCTCCATTATATGGGTAATAATGCATGTTATATTGATAATAATATAAGTAACAAGTATAATTATTACAGTTCTGGCGATAATAACTGCATTATATGGGTAATAATGCACGTTATATTGCTAATAATATAAGTAATAAGTATAATTATTACAGTTCTAGCGATAATAACTGCATTATATGGGTAATAATGCATGTTATATTGATAATATCGGGAGTAATAAGTATAATTATTATAGTTCTAGCGATAATAATAGTAAAATATGGCAAATAGTGCATGTTATATTGATAACAATAAAAGTAATAAGTATATTTATTACAGTTCTATCGATAATAACTGCATAATATGGGTAATAATGCATGTTATATTGATGATAATAAAAGAATACGTATATTTATTATAGTTCTAGCGATAATAACTGCATAATATGGGTAATAATGCATGTTATATTGATAATAATATAAGTAATAAGTATAATTATTACAGTTCTAGCGATAATAACTGCATTATATGCGTAATAATGCACGTTATATTGCTAATAATATAAGTAATAAGTATAATTATTACAGTTCTAGCGATAATAACTGCATTATATGGGTAATAATGCATGTTATATTGATAATAATATAAGTAATAAGTATAATTATTACAGTTCTAGCGATAATAACTGCATTATATGGGTAATAATGCATGTTACATTGATAATATTGGGAGTAATAAGTGTATTTATGATAGTTCTAGCGATAATAACTGCATAATATGGGTAATAATGCATGTTATATTGATAATAATATAAGTAATAAGTATAATTATTACAGTTCTAGCAATAATACCTCCATTATATGGGTAATAATGCATGTTATATTGATGATAATGAAAGTGATACGTATATTTATTATAGTTCTTGCGATAATAACTGCATCATATGGGTAATAATGCATGTTATATTGAGAATAATATAAGTAATAAGTATAATTATTACAGTTCTGGCGATAATAACTGCATTATATGGGTAACAATGCACGTTTTATTGCTAATAGTATAAGTAATAAGTATAATTATTACAGTTCTAGCAATAATACCTCCATTATATGGGTAATAATGCATGTTATATTGATAATAATATAAGTAATAAGTATAATTATTACAGTTCTAGCGATAATAACTGCATTATATGGGTAATAATGCATGTTATATTGATAATATTTGGAGTAATAAGTATATTTATTATGGTTCTAGAGATAATACCTCCATTATATGGGTAATAATGCATGTTATATTGATAATAATATAAGTAATAAGTATAATTATTACAGTTCTAGCGATAATAACTGCATTATATGGGTAATAATGCACGTTATATTGCTAATAATATAAGTAATAAGTATAATTATTACAGTTCTAGCAATAATACCTCCATTATATGGGTAATAATGCATGTTATATTGATGATAATGATAGTGATACGTATATTTATTATAGTTCTTGCGATAATAACTGCATCATATGGGTAATAATGCATGTTATATTGAGAATAATATAAGTAATAAGTATAATTATTACAGTTCTGGCGATAATAACTGCATTATATGGGTAACAATGCACGTTACATTGCTAATAGTATAAGTAATAAGTATAATTATTACAGTTCTAGCAAAAATACCTCCATTATATGGGTAATAATGCATGTTATATTGATAATAATATAAGTAATAAGTATAATTATTACAGTTCTAGCGATAATAACTGCATTATATGGGTAATAATGCACGTTATATTGCTAATAATATAAGTAATAAGTATAATTATTACAGTTCTAGCGATAATAACTGCATTATATGGGTAATAATGCATGTTATATTGATAATAATATAAGTAATAAGTATAATTATTACAGTTCTAGCGATAATAACTGCATTATATGGGTAATAATGCATGTTATATTGATAATATCGGGAGTAATAAGTATAATTATTATAGTTCTAGCGATAATAATAGTAAAATATGGCAAATAGTGCATGTTATATTGATAACAATAAAAGTAATAAGTATATTTATTACAGTTCTATCGATAATAACTGCATAATATGGGTAATAATGCATGTTATATTGATGATAATAAAAGAATACGTATATTTATTATAGTTCTAGCGATAATAACTGCATAATATGGGTAATAATGCATGTTATATTGATAATAATATAAGTAATAAGTATAATTATTACAGTTCTAGCGATAATAACTGCATTATATGCGTAATAATGCACGTTATATTGCTAATAATATAAGTAATAAGTATAATTATTACAGTTCTAGCGATAATAACTGCATTATATGGGTAATAATGCATGTTATATTGATAATAATATAAGTAATAAGTATAATTATTACAGTTCTAGCGATAATAACTGCATTATATGGGTAATAATGCATGTTACATTGATAATATTGGGAGTAATAAGTGTATTTATGATAGTTCTAGCGATAATAACTGCATAATATGGGTAATAATGCATGTTATATTGATAATAATATAAGTAATAAGTATAATTATTACAGTTCTAGCAATAATACCTCCATTATATGGGTAATAATGCATGTTATATTGATGATAATGAAAGTGATACGTATATTTATTATAGTTCTTGCGATAATAACTGCATCATATGGGTAATAATGCATGTTATATTGAGAATAATATAAGTAATAAGTATAATTATTACAGTTCTGGCGATAATAACTGCATTATATGGGTAACAATGCACGTTTTATTGCTAATAGTATAAGTAATAAGTATAATTATTACAGTTCTAGCAATAATACCTCCATTATATGGGTAATAATGCATGTTATATTGATAATAATATAAGTAATAAGTATAATTATTACAGTTCTAGCGATAATAACTGCATTATATGGGTAATAATGCATGTTATATTGATAATATTTGGAGTAATAAGTATATTTATTATGGTTCTAGAGATAATACCTCCATTATATGGGTAATAATGCATGTTATATTGATAATAATATAAGTAATAAGTATAATTATTACAGTTCTAGCGATAATAACTGCATTATATGGGTAATAATGCACGTTATATTGCTAATAATATAAGTAATAAGTATAATTATTACAGTTCTAGCAATAATACCTCCATTATATGGGTAATAATGCATGTTATATTGATGATAATGATAGTGATACGTATATTTATTATAGTTCTTGCGATAATAACTGCATCATATGGGTAATAATGCATGTTATATTGAGAATAATATAAGTAATAAGTATAATTATTACAGTTCTGGCGATAATAACTGCATTATATGGGTAACAATGCACGTTACATTGCTAATAGTATAAGTAATAAGTATAATTATTACAGTTCTAGCAAAAATACCTCCATTATATGGGTAATAATGCATGTTATATTGATAATAATATAAGTAATAAGTATAATTATTACAGTTCTAGCGATAATAACTGCATTATATGGGTAATAATGCACGTTATATTGCTAATAATATAAGTAATAAGTATAATTATTACAGTTCTAGCGATAATAACTGCATTATATGGGTAATAATGCATGTTATATTGATAATAATATAAGTAATAAGTATAATTATTACAGTTCTAGCGATAATAACTGCATTATATGGGTAATAGTGCATGTTACATTGATAATATTGGGAGTAATAAGTGTATTTATGATAGTTCTAGCGATAATAACTGCATTATATGGGTAATAATGCACGTTATATTGCTAATAATATAAGTAATAAGTATAATTATTACAGTTCTAGCAATAATACCTCCATTATATGGGTAATAATGCATGTTATATTGATGATAATGATAGTGATACGTATATTTATTATAGTTCTTGCGATAATAACTGCATCATATGGGTAATAATGCATGTTATATTGAGAATAATATAAGTAATAAGTATAATTATTACAGTTCTGGCGATAATAACTGCATTATATGGGTAACAATGCACGTTACATTGCTAATAGTATAAGTAATAAGTATAATTATTACAGTTCTAGCAATAATACCTCCATTATATGGGTAATAATGCATGTTATATTGCTAATAATATAAGTAATAAGTATAATTATTACAGTTCTAGCGATAATAACTGCATTATATGGGTAATAATGCATGTTATATTGATAATAATATAAGTAATAAGTATAATTATTACAGTTCTAGCGATAATAACTGCATTATATGGGTAATAGTGCATGTTACATTGATAATATTGGGAGTAATAAGTGTATTTATGATAGTTCTAGCGATAATAACTGCATAATATGGGTAATAATGCATGTTATATTGATAATAATATAAGTAATAAGTATAATTATTACAGTTCTAGCAATAATACCTCCATTATATGGGTAATAATGCATGTTATATTGATGATAATGATAGTGATACGTATATTTATTATAGTTCTTGCGATAATAACTGCATCATATGGGTAATAATGCATGTTATATTGAGAATAATATAAGTAATAAGTATAATTATTACAGTTCTGGCGATAATAACTGCATTATATGGGTAACAATGCACGTTACATTGCTAATACTATAAGTAATAAGTATAATTATTACAGTTCTAGCAATACTACCTCCATTATATGGGTAATAATGCATGTTATATTGATGATAATATAAGTAATAAGTATAATTATTACAGTTCTAGCGATAATAACTGCATTATATGGGTAATAATGCATGTTATATTGATAATAATATAAGTAATAAGTATAATTATTACAGTTCTAGCGATAATAACTGCATTATATGGGTAATAGTGCATGTTACATTGATAATATTGGGAGTAATAAGTGTATTTATGATAGTTCTAGCGATAATAACTGCATAATATGGGTAATAATGCATGTTATATTGATAATAATATAAGTAATAAGTATAATTATTACAGTTCTAGCGATAATAACTGCATTATATGGGTAATAATGCATGTTATATTGATAATAATATAAGTAATAAGTATAATTATTACAGTTCTAGCGATAATAACTGCATTATATGGGTAATAGTGCATGTTACATTGATAATATTGGGAGTAATAAGTGTATTTATGATAGTTCTAGCGATAATAACTGCATAATATGGGTAATAATGCATGTTATATTGATAATAATATAAGTAATAAGTATAATTATTACAGTTCTAGCAATAATACCTCCATTATATGGGTAATAATGCATGTTATATTGATGATAATGATAGTGATACGTATATTTATTATAGTTCTTGCGATAATAACTGCATCATAAGGGTAATAATGCATGTTATATTGAGAATAATATAAGTAATAAGTATAATTATTACAGTTCTGGCGATAATAACTGCATTATATGGGTAACAATGCACGTTACATTGCTAATAGTATAAGTAATAAGTATAATTATTACAGTTCTAGCAATAATACCTCCATTATATGGGTAATAATGCATGTTATATTGATAATAATATAAGTAATAAGTATAACTATTACAGTTCTAGCGATAATAACTGCATTATATGGGTAATAATTTACGTTATATTGCTAATAATATAAGTAATAAGTATAATTATTACAGTTCTAGCGATAATAACTGCATTATATGGGTAATAATGCATGTTACATTGATAATATTGGGAGTAATAAGTGTATTTATGATAGTTCTAGCGATAATAACTGCATAATATGGGTAATAATGCATGTTATATTGATAATATCGGGAGTAATAAGTATAATTATTATAGTTCTAGCGATAATAATAGTAAAATATGGCAAATAGTGCATGTTATATTGATAATAATAAAAGTAATAAGTATATTTATTACAGTTCTATCGATAATAACTGCATAATATGGGTAATAATGCATGTTATATTGATGATAATAAAAGAATACGTATATTTATTATAGTTCTAGCGATAATAACTGCATAATATGGGTAATAATGCATGTTATATTGATAATAATATAAGTAATAAGTATAATTATTACAGTTCTAGCGATAATAACTGCATTATATGCGTAATAATGCACGTTATATTGCTAATAATATAAGTAATAAGTATAATTATTACAGTTCTAGCGATAATAACTGCATTATATGGGTAATAATGCATGTTATATTGATAATAATATAAGTAATAAGTATAATTATTACAGTTCTAGCGATAATAACTGCATTATATGGGTAATAATGCATGTTACATTGATAATATTGGGAGTAATAAGTGTATTTATGATAGTTCTAGCGATAATAACTGCATAATATGGGTAATAATGCATGTTATATTGATAATAATATAAGTAATAAGTATAATTATTACAGTTCTAGCAATAATACCTCCATTATATGGGTAATAATGCATGTTATATTGATGATAATGAAAGTGATACGTATATTTATTATAGTTCTTGCGATAATAACTGCATCATATGGGTAATAATGCATGTTATATTGAGAATAATATAAGTAATAAGTATAATTATTACAGTTCTGGCGATAATAACTGCATTATATGGGTAACAATGGCACGTTATATTGCTAATAGTATAAGTAATAAGTATAATTATTACAGTTCTAGCAATAATACCTCCATTATATGGGTAATAATGCATGTTATATTGATGATAATGATAGTGATACGTATATTTATTATAGTTCTTGCGATAATAACTGCATCATATGGGTAATAATGCATGTTATATTGAGAATAATATAAGTAATAAGTATAATTATTACAGTTCTGGCGATAATAACTGCATTATATGGGTAACAATGCACGTTACATTGCTAATAGTATAAGTAATAAGTATAATTATTACAGTTCTAGCAAAAATACCTCCATTATATGGGTAATAATGCATGTTATATTGATAATAATATAAGTAATAAGTATAATTATTACAGTTCTAGCGATAATAACTGCATTATATGGGTAATAATGCACGTTATATTGCTAATAATATAAGTAATAAGTATAATTATTACAGTTCTAGCGATAATAACTGCATTATATGGGTAATAATGCATGTTATATTGATAATAATATAAGTAATAAGTATAATTATTACAGTTCTAGCGATAATAACTGCATTATATGGGTAATAGTGCATGTTACATTGATAATATTGGGAGTAATAAGTGTATTTATGATAGTTCTAGCGATAATAACTGCATTATATGGGTAATAATGCACGTTATATTGCTAATAATATAAGTAATAAGTATAATTATTACAGTTCTAGCAATAATACCTCCATTATATGGGTAATAATGCATGTTATATTGATGATAATGATAGTGATACGTATATTTATTATAGTTCTTGCGATAATAACTGCATCATATGGGTAATAATGCATGTTATATTGAGAATAATATAAGTAATAAGTATAATTATTACAGTTCTAGCAATAATACCTCCATTATATGGGTAATAATGCATGTTATATTGCTAATAATATAAGTAATAAGTATAATTATTACAGTTCTAGCGATAATAACTGCATTATATGGGTAATAATGCATGTTATATTGATAATAATATAAGTAATAAGTATAATTATTACAGTTCTAGCGATAATAACTGCATTATATGGGTAATAGTGCATGTTACATTGATAATATTGGGAGTAATAAGTGTATTTATGATAGTTCTAGCGATAATAACTGCATAATATGGGTAATAATGCATGTTATATTGATAATAATATAAGTAATAAGTATAATTATTACAGTTCTAGCAATAATACCTCCATTATATGGGTAATAATGCATGTTATATTGATGATAATGATAGTGATACGTATATTTATTATAGTTCTTGCGATAATAACTGCATCATATGGGTAATAATGCATGTTATATTGAGAATAATATAAGTAATAAGTATAATTATTACAGTTCTGGCGATAATAACTGCATTATATGGGTAACAATGCACGTTACATTGCTAATACTATAAGTAATAAGTATAATTATTACAGTTCTAGCAATACTACCTCCATTATATGGGTAATAATGCATGTTATATTGATGATAATATAAGTAATAAGTATAATTATTACAGTTCTAGCGATAATAACTGCATTATATGGGTAATAATGCATGTTATATTGATAATAATATAAGTAATAAGTATAATTATTACAGTTCTAGCGATAATAACTGCATTATATGGGTAATAGTGCATGTTACATTGATAATATTGGGAGTAATAAGTGTATTTATGATAGTTCTAGCGATAATAACTGCATAATATGGGTAATAATGCATGTTATATTGATAATAATATAAGTAATAAGTATAATTATTACAGTTCTAGCGATAATAACTGCATTATATGGGTAATAATGCATGTTATATTGATAATAATATAAGTAATAAGTATAATTATTACAGTTCTAGCGATAATAACTGCATTATATGGGTAATAGTGCATGTTACATTGATAATATTGGGAGTAATAAGTGTATTTATGATAGTTCTAGCGATAATAACTGCATAATATGGGTAATAATGCATGTTATATTGATAATAATATAAGTAATAAGTATAATTATTACAGTTCTAGCAATAATACCTCCATTATATGGGTAATAATGCATGTTATATTGATGATAATGATAGTGATACGTATATTTATTATAGTTCTTGCGATAATAACTGCATCATAAGGGTAATAATGCATGTTATATTGAGAATAATATAAGTAATAAGTATAATTATTACAGTTCTGGCGATAATAACTGCATTATATGGGTAACAATGCACGTTACATTGCTAATAGTATAAGTAATAAGTATAATTATTACAGTTCTAGCAATAATACCTCCATTATATGGGTAATAATGCATGTTATATTGATAATAATATAAGTAATAAGTATAACTATTACAGTTCTAGCGATAATAACTGCATTATATGGGTAATAATTTACGTTATATTGCTAATAATATAAGTAATAAGTATAATTATTACAGTTCTAGCGATAATAACTGCATTATATGGGTAATAATGCATGTTACATTGATAATATTGGGAGTAATAAGTGTATTTATGATAGTTCTAGCGATAATAACTGCATAATATGGGTAATAATGCATGTTATATTGATAATATCGGGAGTAATAAGTATAATTATTATAGTTCTAGCGATAATAATAGTAAAATATGGCAAATAGTGCATGTTATATTGATAATAATAAAAGTAATAAGTATATTTATTACAGTTCTATCGATAATAACTGCATAATATGGGTAATAATGCATGTTATATTGATGATAATAAAAGAATACGTATATTTATTATAGTTCTAGCGATAATAACTGCATAATATGGGTAATAATGCATGTTATATTGATAATAATATAAGTAATAAGTATAATTATTACAGTTCTAGCGATAATAACTGCATTATATGCGTAATAATGCACGTTATATTGCTAATAATATAAGTAATAAGTATAATTATTACAGTTCTAGCGATAATAACTGCATTATATGGGTAATAATGCATGTTATATTGATAATAATATAAGTAATAAGTATAATTATTACAGTTCTAGCGATAATAACTGCATTATATGGGTAATAATGCATGTTACATTGATAATATTGGGAGTAATAAGTGTATTTATGATAGTTCTAGCGATAATAACTGCATAATATGGGTAATAATGCATGTTATATTGATAATAATATAAGTAATAAGTATAATTATTACAGTTCTAGCAATAATACCTCCATTATATGGGTAATAATGCATGTTATATTGATGATAATGAAAGTGATACGTATATTTATTATAGTTCTTGCGATAATAACTGCATCATATGGGTAATAATGCATGTTATATTGAGAATAATATAAGTAATAAGTATAATTATTACAGTTCTGGCGATAATAACTGCATTATATGGGTAACAATGGCACGTTATATTGCTAATAGTATAAGTAATAAGTATAATTATTACAGTTCTAGCAATAATACCTCCATTATATGGGTAATAATGCATGTTATATTGATGATAATGATAGTGATACGTATATTTATTATAGTTCTTGCGATAATAACTGCATCATATGGGTAATAATGCATGTTATATTGAGAATAATATAAGTAATAAGTATAATTATTACAGTTCTGGCGATAATAACTGCATTATATGGGTAACAATGCACGTTACATTGCTAATAGTATAAGTAATAAGTATAATTATTACAGTTCTAGCAAAAATACCTCCATTATATGGGTAATAATGCATGTTATATTGATAATAATATAAGTAATAAGTATAATTATTACAGTTCTAGCGATAATAACTGCATTATATGGGTAATAATGCACGTTATATTGCTAATAATATAAGTAATAAGTATAATTATTACAGTTCTAGCGATAATAACTGCATTATATGGGTAATAATGCATGTTATATTGATAATAATATAAGTAATAAGTATAATTATTACAGTTCTAGCGATAATAACTGCATTATATGGGTAATAGTGCATGTTACATTGATAATATTGGGAGTAATAAGTGTATTTATGATAGTTCTAGCGATAATAACTGCATTATATGGGTAATAATGCACGTTATATTGCTAATAATATAAGTAATAAGTATAATTATTACAGTTCTAGCAATAATACCTCCATTATATGGGTAATAATGCATGTTATATTGATGATAATGATAGTGATACGTATATTTATTATAGTTCTTGCGATAATAACTGCATCATATGGGTAATAATGCATGTTATATTGAGAATAATATAAGTAATAAGTATAATTATTACAGTTCTGGCGATAATAACTGCATTATATGGGTAACAATGTACGTTACATTGCTAATAGTATAAGTAATAAGTATAATTATTACAGTTCTAGCAATAATACCTCCATTATATGGGTAATAATGCATGTTATATTGATAATAATATAAGTAATAAGTATAATTATTACAGTTCTAGCGATAATAACTGCATTATATGGGTAATAATGCATGTTATATTGATAATAATATAAGTAATAAGTATAATTATTACAGTTCTAGCGATAATAACTGCATTATATGGGTAATAGTGCATGTTACATTGATAATATTGGGAGTAATAAGTGTATTTATGATAGTTCTAGCGATAATAACTGCATAATATGGGTAATAATGCATGTTATATTGATAATAATATAAGTAATAAGTATAATTATTACAGTTCTAGCAATAATACCTCCATTATATGGGTAATAATGCATGTTATATTGATGATAATGATAGTGATACGTATATTTATTATAGTTCTTGCGATAATAACTGCATCATATGGGTAATAATGCATGTTATATTGAGAATAATATAAGTAATAAGTATAATTATTACAGTTCTGGCGATAATAACTGCATTATATGGGTAACAATGCACGTTACATTGCTAATACTATAAGTAATAAGTATAATTATTACAGTTCTAGCAATAATACCTCCATTATATGGGTAATAATGCATGTTATATTGATGATAATATAAGTAATAAGTATAATTATTACAGTTCTAGCGATAATAACTGCATTATATGGGTAATAATGCATGTTATATTGATAATAATATAAGTAATAAGTATAATTATTACAGTTCTAGCGATAATAACTGCATTATATGGGTAATAGTGCATGTTACATTGATAATATTGGGAGTAATAAGTGTATTTATGATAGTTCTAGCGATAATAACTGCATAATATGGGTAATAATGCATGTTATATTGATAATAATATAAGTAATAAGTATAATTATTACAGTTCTAGCAATAATACCTCCATTATATGGGTAATAATGCATGTTATATTGATGATAATGATAGTGATACGTATATTTATTATAGTTCTTGCGATAATAACTGCATCATATGGGTAATAATGCATGTTATATTGAGAATAATATAAGTAATAAGTATAATTATTACAGTTCTGGCGATAATAACTGCATTATATGGGTAACAATGCACGTTACATTGCTAATAGTATAAGTAATAAGTACAATTATTACAGTTCTAGCAATAATACCTCCATTATATGGGTAATAATGCATGTTATATTGATAATAATATAAGTAATAAGTATAATTATTACAGTTCTAGCAATAATACCTCCATTATATGGGTAATAATGCATGTTATATTGATGATAATGAAAGTGATACGTATATTTATTATAGTTCTTGCGATAATAACTGCATCATATGGGTAATAATGCATGTTATATTGAGAATAATATAAGTAATAAGTATAATTATTACAGTTCTGGCGATAATAACTGCATTATATGGGTAACAATGGCACGTTATATTGCTAATAGTATAAGTAATAAGTATAATTATTACAGTTCTAGCAATAATACCTCCTTTATATGGGTAATAATGCATGTTATATTGATGATAATGATAGTGATACGTATATTTATTATAGTTCTTGCGATAATAACTGCATCATATGGGTAATAATGCATGTTATATTGAGAATAATATAAGTAATAAGTATAATTATTACAGTTCTGGCGATAATAACTGCATTATATGGGTAACAATGCACGTTAAATTGCTAATAGTATAAGTAATAAGTATAATTATTACAGTTCTAGCAAAAATACCTCCATTATATGGGTAATAATGCATGTTATATTGATGATAATGAAAGTGATACGTATATTTATTATAGTTCTTGCGATAATAACTGCATCATATGGGTGATAATGCATGTTATATTGATAATAATATAAGTAATAAGTATAATTATTACAGTTCTAGCGATAATAACTGTATTATATGGGTAATAATGCACGTTATATTGCTAACAATATAAGTAATAAGTATAATTATTACAGTTCTAGCGATAATAACTGCATTATATGGGTCAAAATGCATGTTATATTGATAATATTGGGAGTAATAAGTATAATTATTACAGTTCTAGCAATAATACCTCCATTATATGGGTAATAATGCATGTTATATTGATGATAATGATAGTGATGCGTATATTTATTATAGTTCCTGCGATAATAACTGCATCATATGGGTAATAATGCATGTTATATTGAGAATAAAATAAGTAATAAGTATAATTATTACAGTTCTGGCGATAATAACTGCATTATATGGGTAACAATGCACGTTACATTGCTAATAGTATAAGTAATAAGTATAATTATTTCAGTTCTAGCAATAATACCTCCATTATATGGGTAATAATGCATGTTATATTGATAATAATATAAGTAATAAGTATAATTATTACAGTTCTAGCGATAATAACTGCATTATATGGGTAATAATGCATGTTATATTGATAATATTGGGAGTAATAAGTATATTTATTATGGTTCTAGAGATAATACCTCCATTATATGGGTAATAATGCATGTTATATTGATAATAATATAAGTAATAAGTATAATTATTACAGTTCTAGCGATAATAACTGCATTATATGGGTAATAATGCACGTTATATTGCTAATAATATAAGTAATAAGTATAATTATTACAGTTCTAGCGATAATAACTGCATTATATGCGTAATAATGCACGTTATATTGCTAATAATATAAGTAATAAGTATAATTATTACAGTTCTAGCGATAATAACTGCATTATATGGGTAATAATGCATGTTATATTGATAATAATATAAGTAATAAGTATAATTATTACAGTTCTAGCGATAATAACTGCATTATATGGGTAATAATGCATGTTACATTGATAATATTGGGAGTAATAAGTGTATTTATTATAGTTCTAGCGATAATAACTGCATAATATGGGTAATAATGCATGTTATATTTATAATAATATAAGTAATAAGTATAATTATTACAGTTCTAGCAATAATACCTCCATTATATGGGTAATAATGCATGTTATATTGATGATAATGAAAGTAATACGTATATTTATTATAGTTCTTGCGATAATAACTGCATAATATGGGTAATAATGCATATTATATTGAGAATAGTATAAGTAATAAGTATAATTATTACAGTTCTGGCGATAATAACTGCATTATATGGGTAACAATGCACGTGATATTGCTAATAGTATAAGTAATAAGTATAATTATTACAGTTCTAGCAATAATACCTCCATTATATGGGTGATAATGCATGTTATATTGATAATAATATAAGTAATAAGTATAATTATTACAGTTCTAGCGATAATAACTGCATTATATGGGTAAAAATGCATGTTATATTGATAATATTGGGAGTAATAAGTATATTTATTATGGTTCTAGAGATAATAACTGCATAATATGGGTAATAATGCATGTTATATTGATGATAATGCAAGTAGTAAGTATATTTATTACAGTTCTAGCGATAATAACTGCATTATATGCGTAATAATGCATGTTATATTGATAACATCGGGAGTAATAAGTATAATTATTACAGTTCTAGCGATAATAATAGTAAAATATGGCTAATAGTACATGTTATACTGATAATAATAAAAGTAATAAGTATATTTATTATACTTCTGTCGATAATAACTGCATTATATGGGTAATAATGCATGTTGTATTGATAATATCGGGAGTAATAAGTATAATTAATACAGTTCTAGCGATAATAACTGCATTATATGGGTAATAATGGATGTTATATTGATAATATCGGGAGTAATAAGTATAATTATTACAGTTCTAGCGATAATACTAGTAAAATATGGGTAAGAGTGCCTGTTATATTGATAATAATGAAAGTAATAACTATATTTATTATACTTCTGTCGATAATAACTGCATTATATGGGTAATAATGCATGTTATATTGATAATAATATAAGTAATAAGTATAATTATTACAGTTCTAGCGATAATAACTGCATTATATGGGTAATAATGCACGTTATATTGCTAACAATATAAGTAATAAGTATAATTATTACAGTTCTAGCGATAATAACTGCATTATATGGGTCAAAATGCATGTTATATTGATAATATTGGGAGTAATAAGTATATTTATTATGGTTCTAGAGATAATAACTGCATAATATGGGTATTAATGCATGTTATATTGAGAATAATATAAGTAATAAGTATAATTATTACAGTTCTAGCGATAATAACTGCATTATATGGGTAATAATGCATGTTATATTGATAATATCGGGAGTAATAAGTATAATTACTATAGTTCTAGCGATAATAATAGTAAAATATGGCAAATAGTGCATGTTATATTGATAATAATAAAAGTAATAAGTATATTTATTACAGTTCTATCGATAATAACTGCATAATATGGGTAATAATGCATGTTATATTGATGATAATAAAAGAATACGTATATTTATTATAGTTCTAGCGATAATAACTGCATAATATGGGTAATAATGCATGTTATATTGATAATAATATATGTAATAAGTATAATTATTACAGTTCTAGCGATAATAACTGCATTATATGGGTAATAATGCACGTTATATTGCTAGTAGTATAAGTAATAAGTATAATTATTACAGTTCTAGCGATAATAACTGCATAATATGGGTAATAATGCACGTTATATTGCTAATAATATAAGTAATGAGTACAATTATTACATTTCTAGCGATAATAACTGCATTATATGGGTAATAATGCACGTTATATTGCTAATAATATAAGTAATAAGTATAATTATTACAGTTCTAGCGATAATAACTGCATTATATGGGTAATAATGCATGTTACATTGATAATATTGGGAGTAATAAGTGTATTTATTATAGTTCTAGCGATAATAACTGCATAATATGGGTAATAATGCATGTTATATTGAGAATAATATAAGTAATAAGTATAATTATTACAGTTCTGGCGATAATAACTGCATTATATGGGTAATAATGCACGTTATATTGCTAATAGTATAAGTAATAAGTATAATTATTACAGTTCTAGCGATAATACCTCCATTATATGGGTAATAATGCATGTTATATTGATAATGATATAAGTAATAAGTATAATTATTACAGTTCTAGCGATAATAACTGCATAATATGGGTAATAATGCACGTTATATTGCTAATAATATAAGTAATGAGTACAATTATTACATTTCTAGCGATAATAACTGCATTATATGGGTAATAATGCACGTTATATTGCTAATAATATAAGTAATAAGTATAATTATTACAGTTCTAGCGATAATAACTGCATTATATGGGTAATAATGCATGTTACATTGATAATATTGGGAGTAATAAGTGTATTTATTATAGTTCTAGCGATAATAACTGCATAATATGGGTAATAATGCATGTTATATTGAGAATAATATAAGTAATAAGTATAATTATTACAGTTCTGGCGATAATAACTGCATTATATGGGTAATAATGCACGTTATATTGCTAATAGTATAAGTAATAAGTATAATTATTACAGTTCTAGCGATAATACCTCCATTATATGGGTAATAATGCATGTTATATTGATAATGATATAAGTAATAAGTATAATTATTACAGTTCTAGCGATAATAACTACATAATATGGGTAATAATGCACGTTATATTGCTAATAATATAAGAAATGAGTACAATTACTACAGTTCTAGCGATAATAACTGCATTATATGGGTAATAATGCATGATATATTGATAATAACATAAGTAATAAGTATAATTATTACAGTTCTAGCGATAATAACTGCATTATATGGGTAATAATGCATGTTATATTGATAATATCGGGAGTAATAGGTATAATTATTATAGTTCTAGCGATAATAATAGTAAAATATGGCAAATAGTGCATGTTATATTGATAATAATAAAAGTAATAAGTATATTTATTACAGTTCTATCGATAATAACTGCATAATATGGGTAATAATGCATGTTATATTGATGATAATAAAAGTAATACGTATATTTATTATAGTTCTAGCGATAATAACTGCATAATATGGGTAATAATGCATGTTATATTGATAATAATATAAGTAATAAGTATAATTATTACAGTTCTAGCGATAATAACTGCATAATATGGGTAATAATGCTTGTTATATTGATAATAATATAAGTAATAAGTATAATTATTACAGTTCTAGCGATAATAACTGCATTATATGGGTAATAATGCACGTTATATTGCTAACAATATAAGTAATAAGTATAATTATTACAGTTCTAGCGATAATAACTGCATTATATGGGTCAAAATGCATGTTATATTGATAATATTGGGAGTAATAAGTATATTTATTATGGTTCTAGAGATAATAACTGCATAATATGGGTAATAATGCATGTTATATTGATAATAATGTAAGTAATAAGTATAATTATTACAGTTCTAGCAATAATACCTCCATTATATGGGTAATAATGCATGTTATATTGATGATAATGATAGTGATACGTATATTTATTATAGTTCCTGCGATAATAACTGCATCATATGGGTAATAATGCATGTTATATTGAGAATAAAATAAGTAATAAGTATAATTATTACAGTTCTGGCGATAATAACTGCATTATATGGGTAACAATGCACGTTACATTGCTAATAGTATAAGTAATAAGTATAATTATTTCAGTTCTAGCAATAATACCTCCATTATATGGGTAATAATGCATGTTATATTGATAATAATATAAGTAATAAGTATAATTATTACAGTTCTAGCGATAATAACTGCATTATATGGGTAATAATGCATGTTATATTGATAATATTGGGAGTAATAAGTATATTTATTATGGTTCTAGAGATAATACCTCCATTATATGGGTAATAATGCATGTTATATTGATAATAATATAAGTAATAAGTATAATTATTACAGTTCTAGCGATAATAACTGCATTATATGGGTAATAATGCACGTTATATTGCTAACAATATAAGTAATAAGTATAATTATTACAGTTCTAGCGATAATAACTGCATTATATGGGTCAAAATGCATGTTATATTGATAATATTGGGAGTAATAAGTATATTTATTATGGTTCTAGAGATAATAACTGCATAATATGGGTAATAATGCATGTTATATTGATAATAATGTAAGTAATAAGTATAATTATTACAGTTCTAGCAATAATACCTCCATTATATGGGTAATAATGCATGTTATATTGATGATAATGATAGTGATACGTATATTTATTATAGTTCCTGCGATAATAACTGCATCATATGGGTAATAATGCATGTTATATTGAGAATAAAATAAGTAATAAGTATAATTATTACAGTTCTGGCGATAATAACTGCATTATATGGGTAACAATGCACGTTACATTGCTAATAGTATAAGTAATAAGTATAATTATTTCAGTTCTAGCAATAATACCTCCATTATATGGGTAATAATGCATGTTATATTGATAATAATATAAGTAATAAGTATAATTATTACAGTTCTAGCGATAATAACTGCATTATATGGGTAATAATGCATGTTATATTGATAATATTGGGAGTAATAAGTATATTTATTATGGTTCTAGAGATAATACCTCCATTATATGGGTAATAATGCATGTTATATTGATAATAATATAAGTAATAAGTATAATTATTACAGTTCTAGCGATAATAACTGCATTATATGGGTAATAATGCACGTTATATTGCTAATAATATAAGTAATAAGTATAATTATTACAGTTCTAGCGATAATAACTGCATAATATGGGTAATAATGCACGTTATATTGCTAATAATATAAGTAATGAGTACAATTATTACATTTCTAGCGATAATAACTGCATTATATGGGTAATAATGCACGTTATATTGCTAATAATATAAGTAATAAGTATAATTATTACAGTTCTAGCGATAATAACTGCATTATATGGGTAATAATGCATGTTACATTGATAATATTGGGAGTAATAAGTGTATTTATTATAGTTCTAGCGATAATAACTGCATAATATGGGTAATAATGCATGTTATATTTATAATAATATAAGTAATAAGTATAATTATTACAGTTCTAGCAATAATACCTCCATTATATGGGTAATAATGCATGTTATATTGATGATAATGAAAGTAATACGTATATTTATTATAGTTCTTGCGATAATAACTGCATAATATGGGTAATAATGCATATTATATTGAGAATAGTATAAGTAATAAGTATAATTATTACAGTTCTGGCGATAATAACTGCATTATATGGGTAACAATGCACGTGATATTGCTAATAGTATAAGTAATAAGTATAATTATTACAGTTCTAGCAATAATACCTCCATTATATGGGTGATAATGCATGTTATATTGATAATAATATAAGTAATAAGTATAATTATTACAGTTCTAGCGATACTAACTGTATTATAAGGGTAATAATGCACGTTATATTGCTAACAATATAAGTAATAAGTATAATTATTACAGTTCTAGCGATAATAACTGCATTATATGGGTAAAAATGCATGTTATATTGATAATATTGGGAGTAATAAGTATATTTATTATGGTTCTAGAGATAATAACTGCATAATATGGGTAATAATGCATGTTATATTGATAATAATATAAGTAATAAGTATAATTATTACAGTTCTAGCGATAATACCTCCATTATATGGGTAATAATGCATGTTATATTGATGATAATGAAAGTAATACGTATATTTATTATAGTTCTAGCGATAATAACTGCATAATATGGGTAATAATGCATGTTATATTGAGAATAATATAAGTAATAAGTATAATTATTACAGTTCTGGCGATAATAACTGCATTATATGGGTAATAATGCACGTTATATTGCTAATAGTATAAGTAATAAGTATAATTATTACAGTTCTTGCGATAATACCTCCATTATATGGGTAATAATGCATGTTATATTGATAATAATATAAGTAATAAGTATAATTATTACAGTTCTAGCGATAATAACTGCATTATATGCGTAATAATGCACGTTATATTGCTAATAATATAAGTAATAAGTATAATTATTACAGTTCTAGCGATAATAACTGCATTATATGGGTAATAATGCATGTTATATTGATAATAATATAAGTAATAAGTATAATTATTACAGTTCTAGCGATAATAACTGCATAATATGGGTAATAATGCATGTTATATTGATAATAATATAAGTAATAAGTATAATTATTACAGTTCTAGCAATAATACCTCCATTATGTGGGTAATAATGCATGTTATATTGATGATAATGATAGTGATACGTATATTTATTATAGTTCTTGCGATAATAACTGCATCATATGGGTAATAATGCATGTTATATTGAGAATAATATAAGTAATAAGTATAATTATTACAGTTCTGGCGATAATATCTGCATTATATGGGTAACAATGCACGTTACATTGCTAATAGGATAAGTAATAAGTATAATTATTACAGTTCTAGCAATAATACCTCCATTATATGGGTAATAATGCATGTTATATTGATAATAATATAAGTAATAAGTATAATTATTACAGTTCTAGCGATAATAACTGCATTATATGGGTAATAATGCATGTTATATTGATAATAATATAAGTAATAAGTATAATTATTACAGTTCTAGCGATAATAACTGCATTATATGGGTAATAGTGCATGTTACATTGATAATATTGGGAGTAATAAGTGTATTTATGATAGTTCTAGCGATAATAACTGCATAATATGGGTAATAATGCATGTTATATTTATAATAATATAAGTAATAAGTATAATTATTACAGTTCTAACGATAATACCTCCATTATATGGGTAATAATGCATGTTATATTGATGATAATGAAAGTAATACGTATATTTATTATAGTTCTTGCGATAATAACTGCATAATATGGGTAATAATGCATGTTATATTGAGAATAATATAAGTAATAAGTATAATTATTACAGTTCTGGCGATAATAACTGCATTATATGGGTAATAATGCACGTTATATTGCTAATAGTATAAGTAATAAGTATAATTATTACAGTTCTTGCGATAATACCTCCATTATATGGGTAATAATGCATGTTATATTGATAATAATATAAGTAACAAGTATAATTATTACAGTTCTGGCGATAATAACTGCATTATATGGGTAATAATGCACGTTATATTGCTAATAATATAAGTAATAAGTATAATTATTACAGTTCTAGCGATAATAACTGCATTATATGGGTCAAAATGCATGTTATATTGATAATATTGGGAGTAATAAGTATATTTATTATGGTTCTAGAGATAATAACTGCATAATATGGGTAATAATGCATGTTATATTGATAATAACATAAGGAATAAGTATAATTATTACAGTTCTAACGATAATACCTCCATTATATGGGTAATAATGCATGTTATATTGATGATAATGAAAGTAATACGTATATTTATTATAGTTCTAGCGATAATAACGGCATAATATGGGTAATAATGCATGTTATATTGAGAATAATATAAGTAATAAGTATAATTATTACAGTTCTGGCGATAATAACTGCATTATATGGGTAATAATGCACGTTATATTGCTAATAGTATAAGTAATAAGTATAATTATTACAGTTCTTGCGATAATACCTCCATTATATGGGTAATAATGCATGTTATATTGATAATAATATAAGTAACAAGTATAATTATTACAGTTCTGGCGATAATAACTGCATTATATGGGTAATAATGCACGTTATATTGCTAATAATATAAGTAATAAGTATAATTATTACAGTTCTAGCGATAATAACTGCATTATATGGGTAATAATGCATGTTATATTGATAATATCGGGAGTAATAAGTATAATTATTATAGTTCTAGCGATAATAATAGTAAAATATGGCAAATAGTGCATGTTATATTGATAATAATAAAAGTAATAAGTATATTTATTACAGTTCTATCGATAATAACTGCATAATATGGGTAATAATGCATGTTATATTGATGATAATAAAAGAATACGTATATTTATTATAGTTCTAGCGATAATAACTGCATAATATGGGTAATAATGCATGTTATATTTATAATAATATAAGTAATAAGTATAATTATTACAGTTCTAGCAATAATACCTCCATTATATGGGTAATAATGCATGTTATATTGATGATAATGAAAGTAATACGTATATTTATTATAGTTCTAGCGATAATAACTGCATAATATGGGTAATAATGCATGTTATATTGATAATAATATAAGTAATAAGTATAATTATTACAGTTCTAGCGATAATAACTGCATTATATGGGTAATAATGCACGTTATATTGCTAGTAGTATAAGTAATAAGTATAATTATTACAGTTCTAGCGATAATAACTGCATAATATGGGTAATAATGCACGTTATATTGCTAATAATATAAGTAATGAGTACAATTATTACATTTCTAGCGATAATAACTGCATTATATGGGTAATAATGCACGTTATATTGCTAATAATATAAGTAATAAGTATAATTATTACAGTTCTAGCGATAATAACTGCATTATATGGGTAATAATGCATGTTACATTGATAATATTGGGAGTAATAAGTGTATTTATTATAGTTCTAGCGATAATAACTGCATAATATGGGTAATAATGCATGTTATATTTATAATAATATAAGTAATAAGTATAATTATTACAGTTCTAGCAATAATACCTCCATTATATGGGTAATAATGCATGTTATATTGATGATAATGAAAGTAATACGTATATTTATTATAGTTCTTGCGATAATAACTGCATAATATGGGTAATAATGCATATTATATTGAGAATAGTATAAGTAATAAGTATAATTATTACAGTTCTGGCGATAATAACTGCATTATATGGGTAACAATGCACGTGATATTGCTAATAGTATAAGTAATAAGTATAATTATTACAGTTCTAGCAATAATACCTCCATTATATGGGTGATAATGCATGTTATATTGATAATAATATAAGTAATAAGTATAATTATTACAGTTCTAGCGATACTAACTGTATTATAAGGGTAATAATGCACGTTATATTGCTAACAATATAAGTAATAAGTATAATTATTACAGTTCTAGCGATAATAACTGCATTATATGGGTAAAAATGCATGTTATATTGATAATATTGGGAGTAATAAGTATATTTATTATGGTTCTAGAGATAATAACTGCATAATATGGGTAATAATGCATGTTATATTGATAATAATATAAGTAATAAGTATAATTATTACAGTTCTAGCGATAATACCTCCATTATATGGGTAATAATGCATGTTATATTGATGATAATGAAAGTAATACGTATATTTATTATAGTTCTAGCGATAATAACTGCATAATATGGGTAATAATGCACGTTATATTGCTAATAGTATAAGTAATAAGTATAATTATTACAGTTCTTGCGATAATACCTCCATTATATGGGTAATAATGCATGTTATATTGATAATAATATAAGTAATAAGTATAATTATTACAGTTCTAGCGATAATAACTGCATTATATGCGTAATAATGCACGTTATATTGCTAATAATATAAGTAATAAGTATAATTATTACAGTTCTAGCGATAATAACTGCATTATATGGGTAATAATGCATGTTATATTGATAATAATATAAGTAATAAGTATAATTATTACAGTTCTAGCGATAATAACTGCATAATATGGGTAATAATGCATGTTATATTGATAATAATATAAGTAATAAGTATAATTATTACAGTTCTAGCAATAATACCTCCATTATGTGGGTAATAATGCATGTTATATTGATGATAATGATAGTGATACGTATATTTATTATAGTTCTTGCGATAATAACTGCATCATATGGGTAATAATGCATGTTATATTGAGAATAATATAAGTAATAAGTATAATTATTACAGTTCTGGCGATAATATCTGCATTATATGGGTAACAATGCACGTTACATTGCTAATAGGATAAGTAATAAGTATAATTATTACAGTTCTAGCAATAATACCTCCATTATATGGGTAATAATGCATGTTATATTGATAATAATATAAGTAATAAGTATAATTATTACAGTTCTAGCGATAATAACTGCATTATATGGGTAATAATGCATGTTATATTGATAATAATATAAGTAATAAGTATAATTATTACAGTTCTAGCGATAATAACTGCATTATATGGGTAATAGTGCATGTTACATTGATAATATTGGGAGTAATAAGTGTATTTATGATAGTTCTAGCGATAATAACTGCATAATATGGGTAATAATGCATGTTATATTTATAATAATATAAGTAATAAGTATAATTATTACAGTTCTAACGATAATACCTCCATTATATGGGTAATAATGCATGTTATATTGATGATAATGAAAGTAATACGTATATTTATTATAGTTCTTGCGATAATAACTGCATAATATGGGTAATAATGCATGTTATATTGAGAATAATATAAGTAATAAGTATAATTATTACAGTTCTGGCGATAATAACTGCATTATATGGGTAATAATGCATGTTATATTGATAATATCGGGAGTAATAAGTATAATTATTATAGTTCGAGCGATAATAATAGTAAAATATGGCAAATAGTGCATGTTATATTGATAATAATAAAAGTAATAAGTATATTTATTACAGTTCTATCGATAATAACTGCATAATATGGGTAATAATGCATGTTATATTGATGATAATAAAAGAATACGTATATTTATTATAGTTCTAGCGATAATAACTGCATAATATGGGTAATAATGCATGTTATATTGAGAATAATATAAGTAATAAGTATAATTATTACAGTTCTGGCGATAATAACTGCATTATATGGGTAATAATGCACGTTATATTGCTAATAGTATAAGTAATAAGTATAATTATTACAGTTCTTGCGATAATACCTCCATTATATGGGTAATAATGCATGTTATATTGATAATAATATAAGTAACAAGTATAATTATTACAGTTCTGGCGATAATAACTGCATTATATGGGTAATAATGCACGTTATATTGCTAATAATATAAGTAATAAGTATAATTATTACAGTTCTAGCGATAATAACTGCATTATATGGGTCAAAATGCACGTTATATTGATAATATTGGGAGTAATAAGTATATTTATTATGGTTCTAGAGATAATAACTGCATAATATGGGTAATAATGCATGTTATATTGATAATAACATAAGGAATAAGTATAATTATTACAGTTCTAACGATAATACCTCCATTATATGGGTAATAATGCATGTTATATTGATGATAATGAAAGTAATACGTATATTTATTATAGTTCTAGCGATAATAACGGCATAATATGGGTAATAATGCATGTTATATTGAGAATAATATAAGTAATAAGTATAATTATTACAGTTCTGGCGATAATAACTGCATTATATGGGTAATAATGCACGTTATATTGCTAATAGTATAAGTAATAAGTATAATTATTACAGTTCTTGCGATAATACCTCCATTATATGGGTAATAATGCATGTTATATTGATAATAATATAAGTAACAAGTATAATTATTACAGTTCTGGCGATAATAACTGCATTATATGGGTAATAATGCACGTTATATTGCTAATAATATAAGTAATAAGTATAATTATTACAGTTCTAGCGATAATAACTGCATTATATGGGTAATAATGCATGTTATATTGATAATATCGGGAGTAATAAGTATAATTATTATAGTTCTAGCGATAATAATAGTAAAATATGGCAAATAGTGCATGTTATATTGATAATAATAAAAGTAATAAGTATATTTATTACAGTTCTATCGATAATAACTGCATAATATGGGTAATAATGCATGTTATATTGATGATAATAAAAGAATACGTATATTTATTATAGTTCTAGCGATAATAACTGCATAATATGGGTAATAATGCATGTTATATTTATAATAATATAAGTAATAAGTATAATTATTACAGTTCTAGCAATAATACCTCCATTATATGGGTAATAATGCATGTTATATTGATGATAATGAAAGTAATACGTATATTTATTATAGTTCTAGCGATAATAACTGCATAATATGGGTAATAATGCATGTTATATTGATAATAATATAAGTAATAAGTATAATTATTACAGTTCTAGCGATAATAACTGCATTATATGGGTAATAATGCACGTTATATTGCTAGTAGTATAAGTAATAAGTATAATTATTACAGTTCTAGCGATAATAACTGCATAATATGGGTAATAATGCACGTTATATTGCTAATAATATAAGTAATGAGTACAATTATTACATTTCTAGCGATAATAACTGCATTATATGGGTAATAATGCACGTTATATTGCTAATAATATAAGTAATAAGTATAATTATTACAGTTCTAGCGATAATAACTGCATTATATGGGTAATAATGCATGTTACATTGATAATATTGGGAGTAATAAGTGTATTTATTATAGTTCTAGCGATAATAACTGCATAATATGGGTAATAATGCATGTTATATTTATAATAATATAAGTAATAAGTATAATTATTACAGTTCTAGCAATAATACCTCCATTATATGGGTAATAATGCATGTTATATTGATGATAATGAAAGTAATACGTATATTTATTATAGTTCTTGCGATAATAACTGCATAATATGGGTAATAATGCATATTATATTGAGAATAGTATAAGTAATAAGTATAATTATTACAGTTCTGGCGATAATAACTGCATTATATGGGTAACAATGCACGTGATATTGCTAATAGTATAAGTAATAAGTATAATTATTACAGTTCTAGCAATAATACCTCCATTATATGGGTGATAATGCATGTTATATTGATAATAATATAAGTAATAAGTATAATTATTACAGTTCTAGCGATACTAACTGTATTATAAGGGTAATAATGCACGTTATATTGCTAACAATATAAGTAATAAGTATAATTATTACAGTTCTAGCGATAATAACTGCATTATATGGGTAAAAATGCATGTTATATTGATAATATTGGGAGTAATAAGTATATTTATTATGGTTCTAGAGATAATAACTGCATAATATGGGTAATAATGCATGTTATATTGATAATAATATAAGTAATAAGTATAATTATTACAGTTCTAGCGATAATACCTCCATTATATGGGTAATAATGCATGTTATATTGATGATAATGAAAGTAATACGTATATTTATTATAGTTCTAGCGATAATAACTGCATAATATGGGTAATAATGCATGTTATATTGAGAATAATATAAGTAATAAGTATAATTATTACAGTTCTGGCGATAATAACTGCATTATATGGGTAATAATGCACGTTATATTGCTAATAGTATAAGTAATAAGTATAATTATTACAGTTCTTGCGATAATACCTCCATTATATGGGTAATAATGCATGTTATATTGATAATAATATAAGTAATAAGTATAATTATTACAGTTCTAGCGATAATAACTGCATTATATGCGTAATAATGCACGTTATATTGCTAATAATATAAGTAATAAGTATAATTATTACAGTTCTAGCGATAATAACTGCATTATATGGGTAATAATGCATGTTATATTGATAATAATATAAGTAATAAGTATAATTATTACAGTTCTAGCGATAATAACTGCATAATATGGGTAATAATGCATGTTATATTGATAATAATATAAGTAATAAGTATAATTATTACAGTTCTAGCTGTAATACCTCCATTATGTGGGTAATAATGCATGTTATATTGATGATAATGATAGTGATACGTATATTTATTATAGTTCTTGCGATAATAACTGCATCATATGGGTAATAATGCATGTTATATTGAGAATAATATAAGTAATAAGTATAATTATTACAGTTCTGGCGATAATATCTGCATTATATGGGTAACAATGCACGTTACATTGCTAATAGGATAAGTAATAAGTATAATTATTACAGTTCTAGCAATAATACCTCCATTATATGGGTAATAATGCATGTTATATTAATAATAATATAAGTAATAAGTATAATTATTACAGTTCTAGCGATAATAACTGCATTATATGGGTAATAATGCATGTTATATTGATAATAATATAAGTAATAAGTATAATTATTACAGTTCTAGCGATAATAACTGCATTATATGGGTAATAGTGCATGTTACATTGATAATATTGGGAGTAATAAGTGTATTTATGATAGTTCTAGCGATAATAACTGCATAATATGGGTAATAATGCATGTTATATTTATAATAATATAAGTAATAAGTATAATTATTACAGTTCTAACGATAATACCTCCATTATATGGGTAATAATGCATGTTATATTGATGATAATGAAAGTAATACGTATATTTATTATAGTTCTTGCGATAATAACTGCATAATATGGGTAATAATGCATGTTATATTGAGAATAATATAAGTAATAAGTATAATTATTACAGTTCTGGCGATAATAACTGCATTATATGGGTAATAATGCATGTTATATTGATAATATCGGGAGTAATAAGTATAATTATTATAGTTCGAGCGATAATAATAGTAAAATATGGCAAATAGTGCATGTTATATTGATAATAATAAAAGTAATAAGTATATTTATTACAGTTCTATCGATAATAACTGCATAATATGGGTAATAATGCATGTTATATTGATGATAATAAAAGAATACGTATATTTATTATAGTTCTAGCGATAATAACTGCATAATATGGGTAATAATGCATGTTATATTGAGAATAATATAAGTAATAAGTATAATTATTACAGTTCTGGCGATAATAACTGCATTATATGGGTAATAATGCACGTTATATTGCTAATAGTATAAGTAATAAGTATAATTATTACAGTTCTTGCGATAATACCTCCATTATATGGGTAATAATGCATGTTATATTGATAATAATATAAGTAACAAGTATAATTATTACAGTTCTGGCGATAATAACTGCATTATATGGGTAATAATGCACGTTATATTGCTAATAATATAAGTAATAAGTATAATTATTACAGTTCTAGCGATAATAACTGCATTATATGGGTCAAAATGCATGTTATATTGATAATATTGGGAGTAATAAGTATATTTATTATGGTTCTAGAGATAATAACTGCATAATATGGGTAATAATGCATGTTATATTGATAATAACATAAGGAATAAGTATAATTATTACAGTTCTAACGATAATACCTCCATTATATGGGTAATAATGCATGTTATATTGATGATAATGAAAGTAATACGTATATTTATTATAGTTCTAGCGATAATAACTGCATAATATGGGTAATAATGCATGTTATATTGAGAATAATATAAGTAATAAGTATAATTATTACAGTTCTGGCGATAATAACTGCATTATATGGGTAATAATGCACGTTATATTGCTAATAGTATAAGTAATAAGTATAATTATTACAGTTCTTGCGATAATACCTCCATTATATGGGTAATAATGCATGTTATATTGATAATAATATAAGTAACAAGTATAATTATTACAGTTCTGGCGATAATAACTGCATTATATGGGTAATAATGCACGTTATATTGCTAATAATATAAGTAATAAGTATAATTATTACAGTTCTAGCGATAATAACTGCATTATATGGGTAATAATGCATGTTATATTGATAATATCGGGAGTAATAAGTATAATTATTATAGTTCTAGCGATAATAATAGTAAAATATGGCAAATAGTGCATGTTATATTGATAATAATAAAAGTAATAAGTATATTTATTACAGTTCTATCGATAATAACTGCATAATATGGGTAATAATGCATGTTATATTGATGATAATAAAAGAATACGTATATTTATTATAGTTCTAGCGATAATAACTGCATAATATGGGTAATAATGCATGTTATATTGATAATAATATAAGTAATAAGTATAATTATTACAGTTCTAGCGATAATAACTGCATTATATGCGTAATAATGCACGTTATATTGCTAATAATATAAGTAATAAGTATAATTATTACAGTTCTAGCGATAATAACTGCATTATATGGGTAATAATGCATGTTATATTGATAATAATATAAGTAATAAGTATAATTATTACAGTTCTAGCGATAATAACTGCATTATATGGGTAATAATGCATGTTACATTGATAATATTGGGAGTAATAAGTGTATTTATGATAGTTCTAGCGATAATAACTGCATAATATGGGTAATAATGCATGTTATATTGATAATAATATAAGTAATAAGTATAATTATTACAGTTCTAGCAATAATACCTCCATTATATGGGTAATAATGCATGTTATATTGATGATAATGAAAGTGATACGTATATTTATTATAGTTCTTGCGATAATAACTGCATCATATGGGTAATAATGCATGTTATATTGAGAATAATATAAGTAATAAGTATAATTATTACAGTTCTGGCGATAATAACTGCATTATATGGGTAACAATGGCACGTTATATTGCTAATAGTATAAGTAATAAGTATAATTATTACAGTTCTAGCAATAATACCTCCATTATATGGGTAATAATGCATGTTATATTGATGATAATGATAGTGATACGTATATTTATTATAGTTCTTGCGATAATAACTGCATCATATGGGTAATAATGCATGTTATATTGAGAATAATATAAGTAATAAGTATAATTATTACAGTTCTGGCGATAATAACTGCATTATATGGGTAACAATGCACGTTACATTGCTAATAGTATAAGTAATAAGTATAATTATTACAGTTCTAGCAAAAATACCTCCATTATATGGGTAATAATGCATGTTATATTGATAATAATATAAGTAATAAGTATAATTATTACAGTTCTAGCGATAATAACTGCATTATATGGGTAATAATGCACGTTATATTGCTAATAATATAAGTAATAAGTATAATTATTACAGTTCTAGCGATAATAACTGCATTATATGGGTAATAATGCATGTTATATTGATAATAATATAAGTAATAAGTATAATTATTACAGTTCTAGCGATAATAACTGCATTATATGGGTAATAGTGCATGTTACATTGATAATATTGGGAGTAATAAGTGTATTTATGATAGTTCTAGCGATAATAACTGCATTATATGGGTAATAATGCACGTTATATTGCTAATAATATAAGTAATAAGTATAATTATTACAGTTCTAGCAATAATACCTCCATTATATGGGTAATAATGCATGTTATATTGATGATAATGATAGTGATACGTATATTTATTATAGTTCTTGCGATAATAACTGCATCATATGGGTAATAATGCATGTTATATTGAGAATAATATAAGTAATAAGTATAATTATTACAGTTCTGGCGATAATAACTGCATTATATGGGTAACAATGTACGTTACATTGCTAATAGTATAAGTAATAAGTATAATTATTACAGTTCTAGCGATAATACCTCCATTATATGGGTAATAATGCATGTTATATTGATAATAATATGAGTAATAAGTATAATTATTACAGTTCTAGCGATAATAACTGCATTATATGGGTAATAATGCATGTTATATTGATAATAATATAAGTAATAAGTATAATTATTACAGTTCTAGCGATAATAACTGCATTATATGGGTAATAGTGCATGTTACATTGATAATATTGGGAGTAATAAGTGTATTTATGATAGTTCTAGCGATAATAACTGCATAATATGGGTAATAATGCATGTTATATTGATAATAATATAAGTAATAAGTATAATTATTACAGTTCTAGCAATAATACCTCCATTATATGGGTAATAATGCATGTTATATTGATGATAATGATAGTGATACGTATATTTATTATAGTTCTTGCGATAATAACTGCATCATATGGGTAATAATGCATGTTATATTGAGAATAATATAAGTAATAAGTATAATTATTACAGTTCTGGCGATAATAACTGCATTATATGGGTAACAATGCACGTTACATTGCTAATACTATAAGTAATAAGTATAATTATTACAGTTCTGGCGATAATAACTGCATTATATGGGTAACAATGCACGTTACATTGCTAATAGTATAAGTAATAAGTATAATTATTACAGTTCTAGCAATAATACCTCCATTATATGGGTAATAATGCATGTTATATTGATAATAATATAAGTAATAAGTATAATTATTACAGTTCTAGCGATAAAAACTGCATTATATGGGTAATAATTTACGTTATATTGCTAATAATATAAGTAATAAGTATAATTATTACAGTTCTAGCGATAATAACTGCATTATATGGGTAATAATGCATGTTACATTGATAATATTGGGAGTAATAAGTGTATTTATGATAGTTCTAGCGATAATAACTGCATAATATGGGTAATAATGCATGTTATATTGATAATAATATAAGTAATAAGTATAATTATTACAGTTCTAGCAATAATACCTCCATTATATGGGTAATAATGCATGTTATATTGATGATAATGAAAGTGATACGTATATTTATTATAGTTCTTGCGATAATAACTGCATCATATGGGTGATAATGCATGTTATATTGATAATAATATAAGTAATAAGTATAATTATTACAGTTCTAGCGATAATAACTGTATTATATGGGTAATAATGCACGTTATATTGCTAACAATATAAGTAATAAGTATAATTATTACAGTTCTAGCGATAATAACTGCATTATATGGGTAATAATGCATGTTATATTGATAATATCGGGAGTAATAAGTATAATTATTATAGTTCTAGCGATAATAATAGTAAAATATGGCAAATAGTGCATGTTATATTGATAATAATAAAAGTAATAAGTATATTTATTACAGTTCTATCGATAATAACTGCATAATATGGGTAATAATGCATGTTATATTGAGAATAATATAAGTAATAAGTATAAATATTACAGTTCTGGCGATAATAACTGCATTATATGGGTAATAATGCACGTTATATTGCTAATAGTATAAGTAATAAGTATAATTATTACAGTTCTTGCGATAATACCTCCATTATATGGGTAATAATGCTCGTTATATTGCTAATAATATAAGTAATGAGTACAATTATTACAGTTCTAGCGATAATAACTGCATTATATGGGTAATAATGCACGTTATATTGCTAATAATATAAGTAATAAGTATAATTATTACAGTTCTAGCGATAATAACTGCATTATATGGGTAATAATGCATGTTATATTGATAATAATATAAGTAATAAGTATAATTATTACAGTTCTAGCGATAATAACTGCATTATATGGGTAATAATGCACGTTATATTGCTAGTAGTATAAGTAATAAGTATAATTATTACAGTTCTAGCGATAATAACTGCATAATATGGGTAATAATGCACGTTATATTGCTAATAATATAAGTAATGAGTACAATTATTACAGTTCTAGCGATAATAACTGCATAATATGGGTAATAATGCATGTTATATTGATAATAATATAAGTAATAAGTATAATTATTACAGTTCTAGCGATAATAACTGCATTATATGGGTAATAATGCACGTTATATTGCTGACAATATAAGTAATAAGTATAATTATTACAGTTCTAGCGATAATAACTGCATTATATGGGTAAAAATGCATGTTATATTGATAATGTTGGGAGTAATAAATATATTTATTATGGTTCTAGAGATAATAACTGCATAATATGGGTAATAATGCATGTTATATTGATAATAATATAAGTAATAAGTATAATTAATACAGTTCTAACGATAATACCTCCATTATATGGGTAATAATGCATGTTATGTTGATAATAATAGAAGTAATAAGTATAATTATTACAGTTCTAGCGATAATAACTGCATTATATGGGTAATAATGCACGTTATATTGCTAGTAGTATAAGTAATAAGTATAATTATTACAGTTCTAGCGATAATAACTGCATAATATGGGTAATAATGCACGTTATATTGCTAATAATATAAGTAATGAGTACAATTATTACAGTTCTGGCGATAATAACTGCATTATATGGGTAATAATGCACGTTATATTGCTAATAATATAAGTAATAAGTACAATTATTACAGTTCTAGCGATAATAACTGCATTATATGGGTAATAATGCATGTTATATTGATAATATCGGGAGTAATAAGTATAATTATTACAGTTCTAGCGATAATAACTGCATTATATGGGTAATAATGCATGTTATATTGATAATATCGGGAGTAATAAGTACAATTATTATAGTTCTAGCGATAATAATAGTAAAATATGGCAAATAGTGCATGTTATATTGATAATAATAAAAGTAATAAGTATATTTATTACAGTTCTATCGATAATAACTGCATAATATGGGTAATAATGCATGTTATATTGAAGATAATAAAAGTAATACGTATATTTATTATAGTTCTAGCGATAATAACTGCATAATATGGGTAATAATGCATGTTATATTGATAATAATATAAATAATAAGTATAATTATTACAGTTCTAGCGATAATAACTGCATTATATGGGTAATAATGCACGTTATATTGCTGACAATATAAGTAATAAGTATAATTATTACAGTTCTAGCGATAATAACTGCATTATATGGGTAAAAATGCATGTTATATTGATAATGTTGGGAGTAATAAATATATTTATTATGGTTCTAGAGATAATAACTGCATAATATGGGTAATAATGCATGTTATATTGATAATAATATAAGTAATAAGTATAATTATTACAGTTCTAACGATAATACCTCCATTATATGGGTAATAATGCATGTTATATTGATGATAATGAAAGTAATACGTATATTTATTATAGTTCTTGCGATAATAACTGCATAATATGGGTAGTAATGCATGTTATATTGAGAATAGTATAAGTAATAAGTATAATTATTACAGTTCTGGCGATAATAACTGCACTATATGGGTAACAATGCACGTGATATTGCTAATAGTATAAGTAATAAGTATAATTATTACAGTTCTAGCAATAATACCTCCATTATATGGGTGATAATGCATGTTATATTGATAATAATATAAGTAATAAGTATAATTATTACAGTTCTAGCGATAATAACTGTATTATATGGGTAATAATGCACGTTATATTGCTAACAATATAAGTAATAAGTATAATTATTACAGTTCTAGCGATAATAACTGCATTATATGGGTAATAATGCATGTTATATTGATAATAATATAAGTAATAAGTATAATTATTACAGTTCTAGCGATAATAACTGCATTATATGGGTAATAATGCATGTTACATTGATAATATTGGGAGTAATAAGTGTATTTATGGTAGTTCTAGCGATAATAACTGCATAATATGGGTAATAATGCATGTTATATTGATAATAATGTAAGTAATAAGTATAATTATTACAGTTCTAGCAATAATACCTCCATTATATGGGTAATAATGCATGTTATATTGATGATAATGATAGTGATACGTATATTTATTATAGTTCCTGCGATAATAACTGCATCATATGGGTAATAATGCATGTTATATTGAGAATAAAATAAGTAATAAGTATAATTATTACAGTTCTGGCGATAATAACTGCATTATATGGGTAACAATGCACGTTACATTGCTAATAGTATAAGTAATAAGTATAATTATTTCAGTTCTAGCAATAATACCTCCATTATATGGGTAATAATGCATGTTATATTGATAATAATATAAGTAATAAGTATAATTATTACAGTTCTAGCGATAATAACTGCATTATATGGGTAATAATGCATGTTATATTGATAATATTGGGAGTAATAAGTATATTTATTATGGTTCTAGAGATAATACCTCCATTATATGGGTAATAATGCATGTTATATTGATAATAATATAAGTAATAAGTATAATTATTACAGTTCTAGCGATAATAACTGCATTATATGGGTAATAATGCACGTTATATTGCTAATAATATAAGTAATAAGTATAATTATTACAGTTCTAGCGATAATAACTGCATTATATGGGTAATAATGCATGTTATATTGATAATATCGGGTGTAATAAGTATAATTATTACAGTTCTAGCGATAATAACTGCATTATATGGGTAATAATGCATGTTATATTGATAATATCGGGAGTAATAAGTACAATTATTATAGTTCTAGCGATAATAATAGTAAAATATGGCAAATAGTGCATGTTATATTGATAATAATAAAAGTAATAAGTATATTTATTACAGTTCTATCGATAATAACTGCATAATATGGGTAATAATGCATGTTATATTGAAGATAATAAAAGTAATACGTATATTTATTATAGTTCTAGCGATAATAACTGCATAATATGGGTAATAATGCATGTTATATTGATAATAATATAAGTAATAAGTATAATTATTACAGTTCTAGCGATAATAACTGCATTATATGGGTAATAATGCACGTTATATTGCTGACAATATAAGTAATAAGTATAATTATTACAGTTCTAGCGATAATAACTGCATTATATGGGTAAAAATGCATGTTATATTGATAATGTTGGGAGTAATAAATATATTTATTATGGTTCTAGAGATAATAACTGCATAATATGGGTAATAATGCATGTTATATTGATAATAATATAAGTAATAAGTATAATTAATACAGTTCTAACGATAATACCTCCATTATATGGGTAATAATGCATGTTATGTTGATAATAATAGAAGTAATAAGTATAATTATTACAGTTCTAGCGATAATAACTGCATTATATGGGTAATAATGCACGTTATATTGCTAGTAGTATAAGTAATAAGTATAATTATTACAGTTCTAGCGATAATAACTGCATAATATGGGTAATAATGCACGTTATATTGCTAATAATATAAGTAATGAGTACAATTATTACAGTTCTGGCGATAATAACTGCATTATATGGGTAATAATGCACGTTATATTGCTAATAATATAAGTAATAAGTACAATTATTACAGTTCTAGCGATAATAACTGCATTATATGGGTAATAATGCATGTTATATTGATAATATCGGGAGTAATAAGTATAATTATTACAGTTCTAGCGATAATAACTGCATTATATGGGTAATAATGCATGTTATATTGATAATATCGGGAGTAATAAGTACAATTATTATAGTTCTAGCGATAATAATAGTAAAATATGGCAAATAGTGCATGTTATATTGATAATAATAAAAGTAATAAGTATATTTATTACAGTTCTATCGATAATAACTGCATAATATGGGTAATAATGCATGTTATATTGAAGATAATAAAAGTAATACGTATATTTATTATAGTTCTAGCGATAATAACTGCATAATATGGGTAATAATGCATGTTATATTGATAATAATATAAATAATAAGTATAATTATTACAGTTCTAGCGATAATAACTGCATTATATGGGTAATAATGCACGTTATATTGCTAGTAGTATAAGTAATAAGTATAATTATTACAGTTCTAGCGATAATAACTGCATAATATGGGTAATAATGCACGTTATATTGCTAATAATATAAGTAATGAGTACAATTATTACAGTTCTAGCGATAATAACTGCATAATATGGGTAATAATGCATGTTATATTGATAATAATATAAGTAATAAGTATAATTATTACAGTTCTAGCGATAATAACTGCATTATATGGGTAATAATGCACGTTATATTGCTGACAATATAAGTAATAAGTATAATTATTACAGTTCTAGCGATAATAACTGCATTATATGGGTAAAAATGCATGTTATATTGATAATGTTGGGAGTAATAAATATATTTATTATGGTTCTAGAGATAATAACTGCATAATATGGGTAATAATGCATGTTATATTGATAATAATATAAGTAATAAGTATAATTAATACAGTTCTAACGATAATACCTCCATTATATGGGTAATAATGCATGTTATGTTGATAATAATAGAAGTAATAAGTATAATTATTACAGTTCTAGCGATAATAACTGCATTATATGGGTAATAATGCACGTTATATTGCTAGTAGTATAAGTAATAAGTATAATTATTACAGTTCTAGCGATAATAACTGCATAATATGGGTAATAATGCACGTTATATTGCTAATAATATAAGTAATGAGTACAATTATTACAGTTCTGGCGATAATAACTGCATTATATGGGTAATAATGCACGTTATATTGCTAATAATATAAGTAATAAGTACAATTATTACAGTTCTAGCGATAATAACTGCATTATATGGGTAATAATGCATGTTATATTGATAATATCGGGAGTAATAAGTATAATTATTACAGTTCTAGCGATAATAACTGCATTATATGGGTAATAATGCATGTTATATTGATAATATCGGGAGTAATAAGTACAATTATTATAGTTCTAGCGATAATAATAGTAAAATATGGCAAATAGTGCATGTTATATTGATAATAATAAAAGTAATAAGTATATTTATTACAGTTCTATCGATAATAACTGCATAATATGGGTAATAATGCATGTTATATTGAAGATAATAAAAGTAATACGTATATTTATTATAGTTCTAGCGATAATAACTGCATAATATGGGTAATAATGCATGTTATATTGATAATAATATAAATAATAAGTATAATTATTACAGTTCTAGCGATAATAACTGCATTATATGGGTAATAATGCACGTTATATTGCTGACAATATAAGTAATAAGTATAATTATTACAGTTCTAGCGATAATAACTGCATTATATGGGTAAAAATGCATGTTATATTGATAATGTTGGGAGTAATAAATATATTTATTATGGTTCTAGAGATAATAACTGCATAATATGGGTAATAATGCATGTTATATTGATAATAATATAAGTAATAAGTATAATTATTACAGTTCTAACGATAATACCTCCATTATATGGGTAATAATGCATGTTATATTGATGATAATGAAAGTAATACGTATATTTATTATAGTTCTTGCGATAATAACTGCATAATATGGGTAGTAATGCATGTTATATTGAGAATAGTATAAGTAATAAGTATAATTATTACAGTTCTGGCGATAATAACTGCACTATATGGGTAACAATGCACGTGATATTGCTAATAGTATAAGTAATAAGTATAATTATTACAGTTCTAGCAATAATACCTCCATTATATGGGTGATAATGCATGTTATATTGATAATAATATAAGTAATAAGTATAATTATTACAGTTCTAGCGATAATAACTGTATTATATGGGTAATAATGCACGTTATATTGCTAACAATATAAGTAATAAGTATAATTATTACAGTTCTAGCGATAATAACTGCATTATATGGGTAATAATGCATGTTATATTGATAATAATATAAGTAATAAGTATAATTATTACAGTTCTAGCGATAATAACTGCATTATATGGGTAATAATGCATGTTACATTGATAATATTGGGAGTAATAAGTGTATTTATGGTAGTTCTAGCGATAATAACTGCATAATATGGGTAATAATGCATGTTATATTGATAATAATGTAAGTAATAAGTATAATTATTACAGTTCTAGCAATAATACCTCCATTATATGGGTAATAATGCATGTTATATTGATGATAATGATAGTGATACGTATATTTATTATAGTTCCTGCGATAATAACTGCATCATATGGGTAATAATGCATGTTATATTGAGAATAAAATAAGTAATAAGTATAATTATTACAGTTCTGGCGATAATAACTGCATTATATGGGTAACAATGCACGTTACATTGCTAATAGTATAAGTAATAAGTATAATTATTTCAGTTCTAGCAATAATACCTCCATTATATGGGTAATAATGCATGTTATATTGATAATAATATAAGTAATAAGTATAATTATTACAGTTCTAGCGATAATAACTGCATTATATGGGTAATAATGCATGTTATATTGATAATATTGGGAGTAATAAGTATATTTATTATGGTTCTAGAGATAATACCTCCATTATATGGGTAATAATGCATGTTATATTGATAATAATATAAGTAATAAGTATAATTATTACAGTTCTAGCGATAATAACTGCATTATATGGGTAATAATGCACGTTATATTGCTAATAATATAAGTAATAAGTATAATTATTACAGTTCTAGCGATAATAACTGCATTATATGGGTAATAATGCATGTTATATTGATAATATCGGGTGTAATAAGTATAATTATTACAGTTCTAGCGATAATAACTGCATTATATGGGTAATAATGCATGTTATATTGATAATATCGGGAGTAATAAGTACAATTATTATAGTTCTAGCGATAATAATAGTAAAATATGGCAAATAGTGCATGTTATATTGATAATAATAAAAGTAATAAGTATATTTATTACAGTTCTATCGATAATAACTGCATAATATGGGTAATAATGCATGTTATATTGAAGATAATAAAAGTAATACGTATATTTATTATAGTTCTAGCGATAATAACTGCATAATATGGGTAATAATGCATGTTATATTGATAATAATATAAGTAATAACTATAATTATTACAGTTCTAGCGATAATAAGTGCATTATATGGGTAATAATGCACGTTATATTGCTGACAATATAAGTAATAAGTATAATTATTACAGTTCTAGCGATAATAACTGCATTATATGGGTAAAAATGCATGTTATATTGATAATGTTGGGAGTAATAAATATATTTATTATGGTTCTAGAGATAATAACTGCATAATATGGGTAATAATGCATGTTATATTGATAATAATATAAGTAATAAGTATAATTATTACAGTTCTAACGATAATACCTCCATTATATGGGTAATAATGCATGTTATATTGATGATAATGAAAGTAATACGTATATTTATTATAGTTCTTGCGATAATAACTGCATAATATGGGTAATAATGCATGTTATATTGAGAATAGTATAAGTAATAAGTATAATTATTACAGTTCTGGCGATAATAACTGCACTATATGGGTAACAATGCACGTGATATTGCTAATAGTATAAGTAATAAGTATAATTATTACAGTTCTAGCAATAATACCTCCATTATATGGGTGATAATGCATGTTATATTGATAATAATATAAGTAATAAGTATAATTATTACAGTTCTAGCGATAATAACTGTATTATATGGGTAATAATGCACGTTATATTGCTAACAATATAAGTAATAAGTATAATTATTACAGTTCTAGCGATAATAACTGCATTATATGGGTAATAATGCATGTTATATTGATAATAATATAAGTAATAAGTATAATTATTACAGTTCTAGCGATAATAACTGCATTATATGGGTAATAATGCATGTTACATTGATAATATTGGGAGTAATAAGTGTATTTATGGTAGTTCTAGCGATAATAACTGCATAATATGGGTAATAATGCATGTTATATTGATAATAATGTAAGTAATAAGTATAATTATTACAGTTCTAGCAATAATACCTCCATTATATGGGTAATAATGCATGTTATATTGATGATAATGATAGTGATACGTATATTTATTATAGTTCCTGCGATAATAACTGCATCATATGGGTAATAATGCATGTTATATTGAGAATAAAATAAGTAATAAGTATAATTATTACAGTTCTGGCGATAATAACTGCATTATATGGGTAACAATGCACGTTACATTGCTAATAGTATAAGTAATAAGTATAATTATTTCAGTTCTAGCAATAATACCTCCATTATATGGGTAATAATGCATGTTATATTGATAATAATATAAGTAATAAGTATAATTATTACAGTTCTAGCGATAATAACTGCATTATATGGGTAATAATGCATGTTATATTGATAATATTGGGAGTAATAAGTATATTTATTATGGTTCTAGAGATAATACCTCCATTATATGGGTAATAATGCATGTTATATTGATAATAATATAAGTAATAAGTATAATTATTACAGTTCTAGCGATAATAACTGCATTATATGGGTAATAATGCACGTTATATTGCTAATAATATAAGTAATAAGTATAATTATTACAGTTCTAGCGATAATAACTGCATTATATGGGTAATAATGCATGTTATATTGATAATATCGGGTGTAATAAGTATAATTATTACAGTTCTAGCGATAATAACTGCATTATATGGGTAATAATGCATGTTATATTGATAATATCGGGAGTAATAAGTACAATTATTATAGTTCTAGCGATAATAATAGTAAAATATGGCAAATAGTGCATGTTATATTGATAATAATAAAAGTAATAAGTATATTTATTACAGTTCTATCGATAATAACTGCATAATATGGGTAATAATGCATGTTATATTGAAGATAATAAAAGTAATACGTATATTTATTATAGTTCTAGCGATAATAACTGCATAATATGGGTAATAATGCATGTTATATTGATAATAATATAAGTAATAACTATAATTATTACAGTTCTAGCGATAATAAGTGCATTATATGGGTAATAATGCACGTTATATTGCTGACAATATAAGTAATAAGTATAATTATTACAGTTCTAGCGATAATAACTGCATTATATGGGTAAAAATGCATGTTATATTGATAATGTTGGGAGTAATAAATATATTTATTATGGTTCTAGAGATAATAACTGCATAATATGGGTAATAATGCATGTTATATTGATAATAATATAAGTAATAAGTATAATTATTACAGTTCTAACGATAATACCTCCATTATATGGGTAATAATGCATGTTATATTGATGATAATGAAAGTAATACGCATATTTATTATAGTTCTTGCGATAATAACTGCATAATATGGGTAATAATGCATGTTATATTGAGAATAGTATAAGTAATAAGTATAATTATTACAGTTCTGGCGATAATAACTGCACTATATGGGTAACAATGCACGTGATATTGATAATAGTATAAGTAATAAGTATAATTATTACAGTTCTAGCAATAATACCTCCATTATATGGGTGATAATGCATGTTATATTGATAATAATATAAGTAATAAGTATAATTATTACAGTTCTAGCGATAATAACTGTATTATATGGGTAATAATGCACGTTATATTGCTAACAATATAAGTAATAAGTATAATTATTACAGTTCTAGCGATAATAACTGCATTATATGGGTAATAATGCATGTTATATTGATAATAATATAAGTAATAAGTATAATTATTACAGTTCTAGCGATAATAACTGCATTATATGGGTAATAATGCATGTTACATTGATAATATTGGGAGTAATAAGTGTATTTATGGTAGTTCTAGCGATAATAACTGCATAATATGGGTAATAATGCATGTTATATTGATAATAATGTAAGTAATAAGTATAATTATTACAGTTCTAGCAATAATACCTCCATTATATGGGTAATAATGCATGTTATATTGATGATAATGATAGTGATACGTATATTTATTATAGTTCCTGCGATAATAACTGCATCATATGGGTAATAATGCATGTTATATTGAGAATAAAATAAGTAATAAGTATAATTATTACAGTTCTGGCGATAATAACTGCATTATATGGGTAACAATGCACGTTACATTGCTAATAGTATAAGTAATAGGTATAATTATTTCAGTTCTAGCAATAATACCTCCATTATATGGGTAATAATGCATGTTATATTGATAATAATATAAGTAATAAGTATAATTATTACAGTTCTAGCGATAATAACTGCATTATATGGGTAATAATGCATGTTATATTGATAATATCGGGTGTAATAAGTATAATTATTACAGTTCTAGCGATAATAACTGCATTATATGGGTAATAATGCATGTTATATTGATAATATCGGGAGTAATAAGTACAATTATTATAGTTCTAGCGATAATAATAGTAAAATATGGCAAATAGTGCATGTTATATTGATAATAATAAAAGTAATAAGTATATTTATTACAGTTCTATCGATAATAACTGCATAATATGGGTAATAATGCATGTTATATTGATGATAATGAAAGTAATACGTATATTTATTATAGTTCTTGCGATAATAACTGCATAATATGGGTAAGAATGCATGTTATATTGAGAATAGTATAAGTAATAAGTATAATTATTACAGTTCTGGCGATAATAACTGCATTATATGGGTAACAATGCACGTGATATTGCTAATAGTATAAGTAATAAGTATAATTATTACAGTTCTAGCAATAATACCTCCATTATATGTGTGATAATGCATGTTATATTGATAATAATATAAGTAATAAGTATAATTATTACAGTTCTAGCGATAATAACTGTATTATATGGGTAATAATGCACGTTATATTGCTAACAATATAAGTAATAAGTATAATTATTACAGTTCTAGCGATAATAACTGCATTATATGGGTAAAAATGCATGTTATATTGATAATATTGGGAGTTATAAGTATATTTATTATGGTTCTAGAGATAATAACTGCATAATATGGGTAATAATGCATGTTATATTGATAATAATATAAGTAATAAGTATAATTATTACAGTTCTAGCGATAATACCTCCATTATATGGGTAATAATGCATGTTATATTGATGATAATGAAAGTAATACGTATATTTATTATAGTTCTTGCGATAATAACTGCATAATATGGGTAATAATGCATGTTATATTGAGAATAATATAAGTAATAAGTATAATGATTACAGTTCTGGCGATAATAACTGCATTATATGGGTAATAATGCACGTTATATTGCTAATAGTATAAGTAATAAGTATAATTATTACAGTTCTTGCGATAATACCTCCATTATATGGGTAATAATGCATGTTATATTGATAATAATATAAGTAATAAGTATAATTATTACAGTTCTAGCAATAATAACTGCATTATATGGGTAATAATGCACGTTATATTGCTAATAATATAAGTAATAAGTATAATTATTACAGTTCTAGCGATAATAACTGCATTATATGGGTAATAATGCATGTTATATTGATAATAATATAAGTAATAAGTATAATTATTACAGTTCTAGCGATAATAACTGCATTATATGGGTAATAGTGCATGTTACATTGATAATATTGGGAGTAATAAGTGTATTTATGATAGTTCTAGCGATAATAACTGCATAATATGGGTAATAATGCATGTTATATTGATAATAATATAAGTAATAAGTATAATTATTACAGTTCTAGCAATAATACCTCCATTATATGGGTAATAATGCATGTTATATTGATGATAATGATAGTGATACGTATATTTATTATAGTTCTTGCGATAATAACTGCATCATATGGGTAATAATGCATGTTATATTGAGAATAATATAAGTAATAAGTATAATTATTACAGTTCTGGCGATAATAACTGCATTATATGGGTAACAATGCACGTTACATTGCTAATAGTATAAGTAATAAGTATAATTATTACAGTTCTAGCGATAATAACTGTATTATATGGGTAATAATGCACGTTATATTGCTAACAATATAAGTAATAAGTATAATTATTACAGTTCTAGCGATAATAACTGCATTATATGGGTAATAATGCATGTTATATTGATAATAATATAAGTAATAAGTATAATTATTACAGTTCTAGCGATAATAACTGCATTATATGGGTAATAATGCATGTTACATTGATAATATTGGGAGTAATAAGTATATTTATTATGGTTCTAGAGATAATACCTCCATTATATGGGTAATAATGCATGTTATATTGATAATAATATAAGTAATAAGTATAATTATTACAGTTCTAGCGATAATAACTGCATTATATGGGTAATAATGCACGTTATATTGCTAATAATATAAGTAATAAGTATAATTATTACAGTTCTAGCGATAATAACTGCATTATATGGGTAATAATGCATGTTATATTGATAATATCGGGTGTAATAAGTATAATTATTGCAGTTCTAGCGATAATAACTGCATTATATGGGTAATAATGCATGTTATATTGATAATATCGGGAGTAATAAGTATAATTATTATAGTTCTAGCGATAATAATAGTAAAATATGGCAAATAGTGCATGTTATATTGATAATAATAAAAGTAATAAGTATATTTATTACAGTTCTATCGATAATAACTGCATAATATGGGTAATAATGCATGTTATATTGAAGATAATAAAAGTAATACGTATATTTATTATAGTTCTAGCGATAATAACTGCATAATATGGGTAATAATGCATGTTATATTGATAATAATATAAGTAATAACTATAATTATTACAGTTCTAGCGATAATAACTGCATTATATGGGTAATAATGCACGTTATATTGCTAGTAGTATAAGTAATAAGTATAATTATTACAGTTCTAGCGATAATAACTGCATAATATGGGTAATAATGCACGTTATATTGCTAATAATATAAGTAATGAGTACAATTATTACATTTCTAGCGATAATAACTGCATTATATGGGTAATAATGCACGTTATATTGCTAATAATATAAGTAATAAGTATAATTATTACAGTTCTAGCGATAATAACTGCATTATATGGGTAATAATGCATGTTACATTGATAATATTGGGAGTAATAAGTGTATTTATTATAGTTCTAGCGATAATAACTGCATAATATGGGTAATAATGCATGTTATATTTATAATAATATAAGTAATAAGTATAATTATTACAGTTCTAGCAATAATACCTCCATTATATGGGTAATAATGCATGTTATATTGATGATAATGAAAGTAATACGTATATTTATTATAGTTCTTGCGATAATAACTGCATAATATGGGTAAGAATGCATGTTATATAGAGAATAGTATAAGTAATAAGTATAATTATTACAGTTCTGGCGATAATAACTGCATTATATGGGTAACAATGCACGTGATATTGCTAATAGTATAAGTAATAAGTATAATTATTACAGTTCTAGCAATAATACCTCCATTATATGGGTGATAATGCATGTTATATTGATAATAATATAAGTAATAAGTATAATTATTACAGTTCTAGCGATAATAACTGTATTATATGGGTAATAATGCACGTTATATTGCTAACAATATAAGTAATAAGTATAATTATTACAGTTCTAGCGATAATAACTGCATTATATGGGTAAAAATGCATGTTATATTGATAATATTGGGAGTAATAAGTATATTTATTATGGTTCTAGAGATAATAACTGCATAATATGGGTAATAATGCATGTTATATTGATAATAATATAAGTAATAAGTATAATTATTACAGTTCTAGCGATAATACCTCCATTATATGGGTAATAATGCATGTTGTATTGATGATAATGAAAGTAATACGTATATTTATTATAGTTCTTGCGATAATAACTGCATAATATGGGTAATAATGCATGTTATATTGAGAATAATATAAGTAATAAGTATAATGATTACAGTTCTGGCGGTAATAACTGCATTATATGGGTAATAATGCACGTTATATTGCTAATAGTATAAGTAATAAGTATAATTATTACAGTTCTTGCGATAATACCTCCATTATATGGGTAATAATGCATGTTATATTGATAATAATATAAGTAATAAGTATAATTATTACAGTTCTAGCAATAATAACTGCATTATATGGGTAATAATGCACGTTATATTGCTAATAATATAAGTAATAAGTATAATTATTACAGTTCTAGCGATAATAACTGCATTATATGGGTAATAATGCATGTTATATTGATAATAATATAAGTAATAAGTATAATTATTACAGTTCTAGCGATAATAACTGCATTATATGGGTAATAGTGCATGTTACATTGATAATATTGGGAGTAATAAGTGTATTTATGATAGTTCTAGCGATAATAACTGCATAATATGGGTAATAATGCATGTTATATTGATAATAATATAAGTAATAAGTATAATTATTACAGTTCTAGCAATAATACCTCCATTATATGGGTAATAATGCATGTTATATTGATGATAATGATAGTGATACGTATATTTATTATAGTTCTTGCGATAATAACTGCATCATATGGGTAATAATGCATGTTATATTGAGAATAATATAAGTAATAAGTATAATTATTACAGTTCTGGCGATAATAACTGCATTATATGGGTAACAATGCACGTTACATTGCTAATAGTATAAGTAATAAGTATAATTATTACAGTTCTAGCAATAATACCTCCATTATATGGGTAATAATGCATGTTATATTGATGATAATGAAAGTGATACGTATATTTATTATAGTTCTTGCGATAATAACTGCATCATATGGGTAATAATGCATGTTATATTGAGAATAATATAAGTAATAAGTATAATTATTACAGTTCTGGCGATAATAACTGCATTATATGGGTAACAATGCACGTTATATTGCTAATAGTATAAGTAATAAGTATAATTATTACAGTTCTAGCAATAATACCTCCATTATATGGGTAATAATGCATGTTATATTGATAATAATATAAGTAATAAGTATAATTATTACAGTTCTAGCGATAATAACTGCATTACATGGGTAATAATGCATGTTATATTGATAATATTGGGAGTAATAAGTATATTTATTATGGTTCTAGAGATAATACCTCCATTATATGGGTAATAATGCATGTTATATTGATAATAATATAAGTAATAAGTATAATTATTACAGTTCTAGCAATAATAACTGCATTATATGGGTAATAATGCACGTTATATTGCTAATAATATAAGTAGTAAGTATAATTATTACAGTTCTAGCGATAATAACTGCATTATATGGGTAATAATGCATGTTATATTGATAATAATATAAGTAATAAGTATAATTATTACAGTTCTAGCGATAATAACTGCATTATATGGGTAATAGTGCATGTTACATTGATAATATTGGGAGTAATAAGTGTATTTATGATAGTTCTAGCGATAATAACTGCATAATATGGGTAATAATGCATGTTATATTGATAATAATATAAGTAATAAGTATAATTATTACAGTTCTAGCAATAATACCTCCATTATATGGGTAATAATGCATGTTATATTGATGATAATGATAGTGATACGTATATTTATTATAGTTCTTGCGATAATAACTGCATCATATGGGTAATAATGCATGTTATATTGAGAATAATATAAGTAATAAGTATAATTATTACAGTTCTGGCGATAATAACTGCATTATATGGGTAACAATGCACGTTACATTGCTAATAGTATAAGTAATAAGTATAATTATTACAGTTCTAGCAATAATACCTCCATTATATGGGTAATAATGCATGTTATATTGATAATAATATAAGTAATAAGTATAATTATTACAGTTCTAGCGATAATAACTGCATTACATGGGTAATAATGCATGTTATATTGATAATATTGGGAGTAATAAGTATATTTATTATGGTTCTAGAGATAATACCTCCATTATATGGGTAATAATGCATGTTATATTGGTAATAATATAAGTAATAAGTATAATTATTACAGTTCTAGCGATAATAACTGCATTATATGGGTAACAATGCACGTTATATTGCTAATAATATAAGTAATAAGTATAATTATTACAGTTCTAGCAATAATAACTGCATTATATGGGTAATAATGCATGTTATATTGATAATATCGGGAGTAATAAGTATAATTATTACAGTTCTAGCGATAATAACGGCATTATATGGGTAATAATGCATGTTATATTGATAATATCGGGAGTAATAAGAACAATTATTATAGTTCTAGCGATAATAATAGTAAAATATGGCAAATAGTGCCTGTTATATTGATAATAATAAAAGTAATAAGTATATTTATTACAGTTCTATCGATAATAACTGCATAATATGGGTAATAATGCATGTTATATTGAAGATAATAAAAGTAATACGTATATTTATTATAGTTCTAGCGATAATAACTGCATAATATGGGTAATAATGCATGTTATATTGATAATAATATAAGTAATAAGTATAATTATTACAGTTCTAGCGATAATAACTGCATTATATGGGTAATAATGCACGTTATATTGCTGACAATATAAGTAATAAGTATAATTATTACAGTTCTAGCGATAATAACTGCATTATATGGGTAAAAATGCATGTTATATTGATAATGTTGGGAGTAATAAATATATTTATTATGGTTCTAGAGATAATAACTGCATAATATGGGTAATAATGCATGTTATATTGATAATAATAGAAGTAACAAATATATTTATTACAGTTCTATCGATAATAACTGCATAATATGGGTAATAATGCATGTTATATTGATGATAATAAAAGTAATACGTATATTTATTATAGTTCTAGCGATAATAACTGCATAATATGGGTAATAATGCATGTTATATTGAAGATAATAAAAGTAATACGTATATTTATTATAGTTCTAGCGATAATAACTGCATAATATGGGTAATAATGCATGTTATATTGATAATAATATAAGTAATAAGTATAATTATTACAGTTCTAGCGATAATAACTGCATTATATGGGTAATAATGCACGTTATATTGCTAATAATATAAGTAATAAGTATAATTATTACAGTTCTAGCGATAATAACTGCATTATATGGGTAATAATGCATGTTATATTGATAATAATATAAGTAATAAGTATAATTATTACAGTTCTAACGATAATACCTCCATTATATGGGTAATAATGCATGTTATATTGATAATAATAGAAGTAACAAATATATTTATTACAGTTCTATCGATAATAACTGCATAATATGGGTAATAATGCATGTTATATTGATGATAATATAAGTAATAAGTATAATTATTACAGTTCTAACGATAATACCTCCATTATATGGGTAATAATGCATGTTATATTGATAATAATAGAAGTAACAAATATATTTATTACAGTTCTATCGATAATAACTGCATAATATGGGTAATAATGCATGTTATATTGATGATAATAGAAGTAATACGTATATTTATTATAGTTCTAGCGATAATAACTGCATAATATGGGTAATAATGCATGTTATATTGATAATAATATAAGTAATAAGTATAATTATTACAGTTCTAGCGATAATAACTGCATTATATGGGTAATAATGCACGTTATATTGCTAACAATATAAGTAATAAGTATAATTATTACAGTTCTAGCGATAATAACTGCATTATATGGGTAAAAATGCATGTTATATTGATAATATTGGGAGTAATAAGTACATTTATTATGGTTCTAGAGATAATAACTGCATAATATGGGTAATAATGCATGTTATATTGATAATAATATAAGTAATAAGTATAATTATTACAGTTCTAGCGATAATACCTCGATTATATGGGTAATAATGCATGTTATATTGATGATAATGAAAGTAATACGTATATTTATTATAGTTCTAGCGATAATAACTGCATAATATGGGTAATAATGCATGTTATATTGAGAATAATATAAGTAATAAGTATAATTATTACAGTTCTGGCGATAATAACTGCATTATATGGGTAATAATGCACGTTATATTGCTAATAGTATAAGTAATAAGTATAATTATTACAGTTCTTGCGATAATACCTCCATTATATGGGTAATAATGCATGTTATATTGATAATAATATAAGTAATAAGTATAATTATTACAGTTCTAGCGATAATAACTGCATTATATGGGTAATAATGCACGTTATATTGCTAATAATATAAGTAATAAGTATAATTATTACAGTTCTAGCGATAATAACTGCATTATATGGGTAATAATGCATGTTATATTGAAGATAATAAAAGTAATACGTATATTTATTATAGTTCTAGCGATAATAACTGCATAATATGGGTAATAATGCATGTTATATTGATAATAATATAAGTAATAAGTATAATTATTACAGTTCTAGCGATAATAACTGCATTATATGGGTAATAATGCACGTTATATTGCTAATAATATAAGTAATAAGTATAATTATTACAGTTCTAGCGATAATAACTGCATTATATGGGTAATAATGCATGTTATATTGATAATAATATAAGTAATAAGTATAATTATTACAGTTCTAGCGATAATAACTGCATTATATGGGTAATAATGCACGTTATATTGCTAGTAGTATAAGTAATAAGTATAACTATTACAGTTCTAGCGATAATAACTGCATAATATGGGTAATAATGCACGTTATATTGCTAATAATATAAGTAATGAGTACAATTATTACAGTTCTAGCGATAATAACTGCATTATATGGGTAATAATGCACGTTATATTGCTAATAATATAAGTAATAAGTATAATTATTACAGTTCTAGCGATAATAACTGCATTATATGGGTAATAATGCATGTTATATTGATAATAATATAAGTAATAAGTATAATTATTACAGTTCTAACGATAATACCTCCATTATATGGGTAATAATGCATGTTATATTGATAATAATAGAAGTAACAAATATATTTATTACAGTTCTATCGATAATAACTGCATAATATGGGTAATAATGCATGTTATATTGATGATAATAAAAGTAATACGTATATTTATTATAGTTCTAGCGATAATAACTGCATAATATGGGTAATAATGCATGTTATATTGATAATAATATAAGTAATAAGTATAATTATTACAGTTCTAGCGATAATAACTGCATTATATGGGTAATAATGCACGTTATATTGCTAACAATATAAGTAATAAGTATAATTATTACAGTTCTAGCGATAATAACTGCATTATATGGGTAAAAATGCATGTTATATTGATAATATTGGGAGTAATAAGTACATTTATTATGGTTCTAGAGATAATAACTGCATAATATGGGTAATAATGCATGTTATATTGATAATAATATAAGTAATAAGTATAATTATTACAGTTCTAGCGATAATACCTCGATTATATGGGTAATAATGCATGTTATATTGATGATAATGAAAGTAATACGTATATTTATTATAGTTCTAGCGATAATAACTGCATAATATGGGTAATAATGCATGTTATATTGAGAATAATATAAGTAATAAGTATAATTATTACAGTTCTGGCGATAATAACTGCATTATATGGGTAATAATGCACGTTATATTGCTAATAGTATAAGTAATAAGTATAATTATTACAGTTCTTGCGATAATACCTCCATTATATGGGTAATAATGCATGTTATATTGATAATAATATAAGTAATAAGTATAATTATTACAGTTCTAGCGATAATAACTGCATTATATGGGTAATAATGCACGTTATATTGCTAATAATATAAGTAATAAGTATAATTATTACTGTTCTAGCGATAATAACTGCATTATATGGGTAATAATGCATGTTATATTGATAATAATATAAGTAATAAGTATAATTATTACAGTTCTAGCGATAATAACTGCATTATATGGGTAATAATGCACGTTATATTGCTAGTAGTATAAGTAATAAGTATAATTATTACAGTTCTAGCGATAATAACTGCATAATATGGGTAATAATGCACGTTATATTGCTAATAATATAAGTAATGAGTACAATTATTACAGTTCTAGCGATAATAACTGCATTATATGGGTAATAATGCACGTTATATTGCTAATAATATAAGTAATGAGTACAATTATTACAGTTCTAGCGATAATAACTGCATTATATGGGTAATAATGCATGTTATATTGATAATATCGGGAGTAATAAGTATAATTATTACAGTTCTAGCGATAATAACTGCATTATATGGGTAATAATGCATGTTATATTGATAATATCGGGAGTAATAAGTACAATTATTATAGTTCTAGCGATAATAATAGTAAAATATGGCAAATTGTGCATGTTATATTGATAATAATATAAGTAGTAAGTATAATTATTACAGTTCTAGCGATAATAACTGCATTATATGGGTAATAATGCACGTTATATTGCTAACAATATAAGTAATAAGTATAATTATTACAGTTCTAGCGATAATAACTGCATTATATGGGTAAAAATGCATGTTATATTGATAATATTGGGAGTAATAAGTATATTTATTATGGTTCTAGAGATAATAACTGCATAATATGGGTAATAATGGATGTTATATTGATAATAATATAAGTAATAAGTATAATTATTACAGTTCTAGCGATAATACCTCGATTATATGGGTAATAATGCATGTTATATTGATGATAATGAAAGTAATACGTATATTTATTATAGTTCTAGCGATAATAACTGCATAATATGGGTAATAATGCATGTTATATTGAGAATAATACAAGTAATAAGTATAATTATTACAGTTCTGGCGATAATAACTGCATTATATGGGTAATAATGCACGTTATATTGCTAATAGTATAAGTAATAAGTATAATTATTACAGTTCTTGCGATAATACCTCCATTATATGGGTAATAATGCATGTTATATTGATGATAATGAAAGTGATACGTATATTTATTATAGTTCTTGCGATAATAACTGCATCATATGGGTAATAATGCATGTTATATTGATGATAATAAAAGTAATACGTATATTTATTATAGTTCTAGCGATAATAACTGCATAATATGGGTAATAATGCATGTTATATTGATAATAATATAAGTAATAAGTATAATTATTACAGTTCTAGCGATAATAACTGCATTATATGGGTAATAATGCATGTTATATTGATAATAATATAAGTAATAAGTATAATTATTACAGTTCTAGCGATAATAACTGCATTATATGGGTAAAAATGCATGTTATATTGATAATATTGGGAGTAATAAGTACATTTATTATGGTTCTAGAGATAATAACTGCATAATATGGGTAATAATGCATGTTATATTGATAATAATATAAGTAATAAGTATAATTATTACAGTTCTAGCGATAATACCTCGATTATATGGGTAATAATGCATGTTATATTGATGATAATGAAAGTAATACGTATATTTATTATAGTTCTAGCGATAATAACTGCATAATATGGGTAATAATGCATGTTATATTGAGAATAATATAAGTAATAAGTATAATTATTACAGTTCTGGCGATAATAACTGCATTATATGGGTAATAATGCACGTTATATTGCTAATAGTATAAGTAATAAGTATAATTATTACAGTTCTTGCGATAATACCTCCATTATATGGGTAATAATGCATGTTATATTGATAATAATATAAGTAATAAGTATAATTATTACAGTTCTAGCGATAATAACTGCATTATATGGGTAATAATGCACGTTATATTGCTAATAATATAAGTAATAAGTATAATTATTACTGTTCTAGCGATAATAACTGCATTATATGGGTAATAATGCATGTTATATTGATAATAATATAAGTAATAAGTATAATTATTACAGTTCTAGCGATAATAACTGCATTATATGGGTAATAATGCACGTTATATTGCTAGTAGTATAAGTAATAAGTATAATTATTACAGTTCTAGCGATAATAACTGCATAATATGGGTAATAATGCACGTTATATTGCTAATAATATAAGTAATGAGTACAATTATTACAGTTCTAGCGATAATAACTGCATTATATGGGTAATAATGCACGTTATATTGCTAATAATATAAGTAATGAGTACAATTATTACGGTTCTAGCGATAATAACTGCATTATATGGGTAATAATGCATGTTATATTGATAATATCGGGAGTAATAAGTATAATTATTACAGTTCTAGCGATAATAACTGCATTATATGGGTAATAATGCATGTTATATTGAGAATAATACAAGTAATAAGTATAATTATTACAGTTCTGGCGATAATAACTGCATTATATGGGTAATAATGCACGTTATATTGCTAATAGTATAAGTAATAAGTATAATTATTACAGTTCTTGCGATAATACCTCCATTATATGGGTAATAATGCATGTTATATTGATGATAATGAAAGTGATACGTATATTTATTATAGTTCTTGCGATAATAACTGCATCATATGGGTAATAATGCATGTTATATTGAGAATAATATAAGTAATAAGTATAATTATTACAGTTCTAGCGATAATAACTGCATTATATGGGTAATAATGCATGTTATATTGATAATATCGGGAGTAATAAGTATATTTATTACAGTTCTATCGATAATAACTGCATAATATGGGTAATAATGCATGTTATATTGAAGATAATAAAAGTAATACGTATATTTATTATAGTTCTAGCGATAATAACTGCATAATATGGGTAATAATGCATGTTATATTGATAATAATATAAGTAATAAGTATAATTATTACAGTTCTAGCGATAATAACTGCATTATATGGGTAATAATGCACGTTATATTGCTAATAATATAAGTAATAAGTATAATTATTACAGTTCTAGCGATAATAACTGCATTATATGGGTAATAATGCACGTTATATTGCTAATAGTATAAGTAATAAGTATAATTATTACAGTTCTTGCGATAATACCTCCATTATATGGGTAATAATGCATGTTATATTGATAATAATATAAGTAATAAGTATAATTATTACAGTTCTAGCGATAATAACTGCATTATATGGGTAATAATGCACGTTATATTGCTAATAATATAAGTAATAAGTATAATTATTACAGTTCTAGCGATAATAACTGCATTATATGGGTAATAATGCATGTTATATTGAAGATAATAAAAGTAATACGTATATTTATTATAGTTCTAGCGATAATAACTGCATAATATGGGTAATAATGCATGTTATATTGATAATAATATAAGTAATAAGTATAATTATTACAGTTCTAGCGATAATAACTGCATTATATGGGTAATAATGCACGTTATATTGCTAATAATATAAGTAATAAGTATAATTATTACAGTTCTAGCGATAATAACTGCATTATATGGGTAATAATGCATGTTATATTGATAATAATATAAGTAATAAGTATAATTATTACAGTTCTAGCGATAATAACTGCATTATATGGGTAATAATGCACGTTATATTGCTAGTAGTATAAGTAATAAGTATAACTATTACAGTTCTAGCGATAATAACTGCATAATATGGGTAATAATGCACGTTATATTGCTAATAATATAAGTAATGAGTACAATTATTACAGTTCTAGCGATAATAACTGCATTATATGGGTAATAATGCACGTTATATTGCTAATAATATAAGTAATAAGTATAATTATTACAGTTCTAGCGATAATAACTGCATTATATGGGTAATAATGCATGTTATATTGATAATAATATAAGTAATAAGTATAATTATTACAGTTCTAGCGATAATAACTGCATTATATGGGTAATAATGCACGTTATATTGCTAGTAGTATAAGTAATAAGTATAATTATTACAGTTCTAGCGATAATAACTGCATAATATGGGTAATAATGCACGTTATATTGCTAATAATATAAGTAATGAGTACAATTATTACAGTTCTAGCGATAATAACTGCATTATATGGGTAATAATGCACGTTATATTGCTAATAATATAAGTAATGAGTACAATTATTACGGTTCTAGCGATAATAACTGCATTATATGGGTAATAATGCATGTTATATTGATAATATCGGGAGTAATAAGTATAATTATTACAGTTCTAGCGATAATAACTGCATTATATGGGTAATAATGCATGTTATATTGAGAATAATACAAGTAATAAGTATAATTATTACAGTTCTGGCGATAATAACTGCATTATATGGGTAATAATGCACGTTATATTGCTAATAGTATAAGTAATAAGTATAATTATTACAGTTCTTGCGATAATACCTCCATTATATGGGTAATAATGCATGTTATATTGATGATAATGAAAGTGATACGTATATTTATTATAGTTCTTGCGATAATAACTGCATCATATGGGTAATAATGCATGTTATATTGAGAATAATATAAGTAATAAGTATAATTATTACAGTTCTAGCGATAATAACTGCATTATATGGGTAATAATGCATGTTATATTGATAATATCGGGAGTAATAAGTATATTTATTACAGTTCTATCGATAATAACTGCATAATATGGGTAATAATGCATGTTATATTGAAGATAATAAAAGTAATACGTATATTTATTATAGTTCTAGCGATAATAACTGCATAATATGGGTAATAATGCATGTTATATTGATAATAATATAAGTAATAAGTATAATTATTACAGTTCTAGCGATAATAACTGCATTATATGGGTAATAATGCACGTTATATTGCTAATAATATAAGTAATAAGTATAATTATTACAGTTCTAGCGATAATAACTGCATTATATGGGTAATAATGCACGTTATATTGCTAATAGTATAAGTAATAAGTATAATTATTACAGTTCTTGCGATAATACCTCCATTATATGGGTAATAATGCATGTTATATTGATAATAATATAAGTAATAAGTATAATTATTACAGTTCTAGCGATAATAACTGCATTATATGGGTAATAATGCACGTTATATTGCTAATAATATAAGTAATAAGTATAATTATTACAGTTCTAGCGATAATAACTGCATTATATGGGTAATAATGCATGTTATATTGAAGATAATAAAAGTAATACGTATATTTATTATAGTTCTAGCGATAATAACTGCATAATATGGGTAATAATGCATGTTATATTGATAATAATATAAGTAATAAGTATAATTATTACAGTTCTAGCGATAATAACTGCATTATATGGGTAATAATGCACGTTATATTGCTAATAATATAAGTAATAAGTATAATTATTACAGTTCTAGCGATAATAACTGCATTATATGGGTAATAATGCATGTTATATTGATAATAATATAAGTAATAAGTATAATTATTACAGTTCTAGCGATAATAACTGCATTATATGGGTAATAATGCACGTTATATTGCTAGTAGTATAAGTAATAAGTATAACTATTACAGTTCTAGCGATAATAACTGCATAATATGGGTAATAATGCACGTTATATTGCTAATAATATAAGTAATGAGTACAATTATTACAGTTCTAGCGATAATAACTGCATTATATGGGTAATAATGCACGTTATATTGCTAATAATATAAGTAATAAGTATAATTATTACAGTTCTAGCGATAATAACTGCATTATATGGGTAATAATGCATGTTATATTGATAATAATATAAGTAATAAGTATAATTATTACAGTTCTAACGATAATACCTCCATTATATGGGTAATAATGCATGTTATATTGATAATAATAGAAGTAACAAATATATTTATTACAGTTCTATCGATAATAACTGCATAATATGGGTAATAATGCATGTTATATTGATGATAATAAAAGTAATACGTATATTTATTATAGTTCTAGCGATAATAACTGCATAATATGGGTAATAATGCATGTTATATTGATAATAATATAAGTAATAAGTATAATTATTACAGTTCTAGCGATAATAACTGCATTATATGGGTAATAATGCACGTTATATTGCTAACAATATAAGTAATAAGTATAATTATTACAGTTCTAGCGATAATAACTGCATTATATGGGTAAAAATGCATGTTATATTGATAATATTGGGAGTAATAAGTACATTTATTATGGTTCTAGAGATAATAACTGCATAATATGGGTAATAATGCATGTTATATTGATAATAATATAAGTAATAAGTATAATTATTACAGTTCTAGCGATAATACCTCGATTATATGGGTAATAATGCATGTTATATTGATGATAATGAAAGTAATACGTATATTTATTATAGTTCTAGCGATAATAACTGCATAATATGGGTAATAATGCATGTTATATTGAGAATAATATAAGTAATAAGTATAATTATTACAGTTCTAGCGATAATAACTGCATAATATGGGTAATAATGCACGTTATATTGCTAATAATATAAGTAATGAGTACAATTATTACAGTTCTAGCGATAATAACTGCATTATATGGGTAATAATGCACGTTATATTGCTAATAATATAAGTAATGAGTACAATTATTACAGTTCTAGCGATAATAACTGCATTATATGGGTAATAATGCACGTTATATTGCTAATAATATAAGTAATAAGTATAATTATTACAGTTCTAGCGATAATAACTGCATTATATGGGTAATAATGCATGTTATATTGATAATAATATAAGTAATAAGTATAATTATTACAGTTCTAACGATAATACCTCCATTATATGGGTAATAATGCATGTTATATTGATAATAATAGAAGTAACAAATATATTTATTACAGTTCTATCGATAATAACTGCATAATATGGGTAATAATGCATGTTATATTGATGATAATAGAAGTAATACGTATATTTATTATAGTTCTAGCGATAATAACTGCATAATATGGGTAATAATGCATGTTATATTGATAATAATATAAGTAATAAGTATAATTATTACAGTTCTAGCGATAATAACTGCATTATATGGGTAATAATGCACGTTATATTGCTAACAATATAAGTAATAAGTATAATTATTACAGTTCTAGCGATAATAACTGCATTATATGGGTAAAAATGCATGTTATATTGATAATATTGGGAGTAATAAGTACATTTATTATGGTTCTAGAGATAATAACTGCATAATATGGGTAATAATGCATGTTATATTGATAATAATATAAGTAATAAGTATAATTATTACAGTTCTAGCGATAATACCTCGATTATATGGGTAATAATGCATGTTATATTGATGATAATGAAAGTAATACGTATATTTATTATAGTTCTAGCGATAATAACTGCATAATATGGGTAATAATGCATGTTATATTGAGAATAATATAAGTAATAAGTATAATTATTACAGTTCTGGCGATAATAACTGCATTATATGGGTAATAATGCACGTTATATTGCTAATAGTATAAGTAATAAGTATAATTATTACAGTTCTTGCGATAATACCTCCATTATATGGGTAATAATGCATGTTATATTGATAATAATATAAGTAATAAGTATAATTATTACAGTTCTAGCGATAATAACTGCATTATATGGGTAATAATGCACGTTATATTGCTAATAATATAAGTAATAAGTATAATTATTACAGTTCTAGCGATAATAACTGCATTATATGGGTAATAATGCACGTTATATTGCTAATAGTATAAGTAATAAGTATAATTATTACAGTTCTTGCGATAATACCTCCATTATATGGGTAATAATGCATGTTATATTGATAATAATATAAGTAATAAGTATAATTATTACAGTTCTAGCGATAATAACTGCATTATATGGGTAATAATGCACGTTATATTGCTAATAATATAAGTAATAAGTATAATTATTACAGTTCTAGCGATAATAACTGCATTATATGGGTAATAATGCATGTTATATTGAAGATAATAAAAGTAATACGTATATTTATTATAGTTCTAGCGATAATAACTGCATAATATGGGTAATAATGCATGTTATATTGATAATAATATAAGTAATAAGTATAATTATTACAGTTCTAGCGATAATAACTGCATTATATGGGTAATAATGCACGTTATATTGCTAGTAGTATAAGTAATAAGTATAACTATTACAGTTCTAGCGATAATAACTGCATAATATGGGTAATAATGCACGTTATATTGCTAATAATATAAGTAATGAGTACAATTATTACAGTTCTAGCGATAATAACTGCATTATATGGGTAATAATGCACGTTATATTGCTAATAATATAAGTAATAAGTATAATTATTACAGTTCTAGCGATAATAACTGCATTATATGGGTAATAATGCATGTTATATTGATAATAATATAAGTAATAAGTATAATTATTACAGTTCTAACGATAATACCTCCATTATATGGGTAATAATGCATGTTATATTGATAATAATAGAAGTAACAAATATATTTATTACAGTTCTATCGATAATAACTGCATAATATGGGTAATAATGCATGTTATATTGATGATAATAAAAGTAATACGTATATTTATTATAGTTCTAGCGATAATAACTGCATAATATGGGTAATAATGCATGTTATATTGATAATAATATAAGTAATAAGTATAATTATTACAGTTCTAGCGATAATAACTGCATTATATGGGTAATAATGCACGTTATATTGCTAACAATATAAGTAATAAGTATAATTATTACAGTTCTAGCGATAATAACTGCATTATATGGGTAAAAATGCATGTTATATTGATAATATTGGGAGTAATAAGTACATTTATTATGGTTCTAGAGATAATAACTGCATAATATGGGTAATAATGCATGTTATATTGATAAAAATATAAGTAATAAGTATAATTATTACAGTTCTAGCGATAATACCTCGATTATATGGGTAATAATGCATGTTATATTGATGATAATGAAAGTAATACGTATATTTATTATAGTTCTAGCGATAATAACTGCATAATATGGGTAATAATGCATGTTATATTGAGAATAATATAAGTAATAAGTATAATTATTACAGTTCTGGCGATAATAACTGCATTATATGGGTAATAATGCACGTTATATTGCTAATAGTATAAGTAATAAGTATAATTATTACAGTTCTTGCGATAATACCTCCATTATATGGGTAATAATGCATGTTATATTGATAATAATATTAGTAATAAGTATAATTATTACAGTTCTAGCGATAATAACTGCATTATATGGGTAATAATGCACGTTATATTGCTAATAATATAAGTAATAAGTATAATTATTACAGTTCTAGCGATAATAACTGCATTATATGGGTAGTAATGCATGTTATATTGATAATAATATAAGTAATAAGTATAATTATTACAGTTCTAGCGATAATAACTGCATTATATGGGTAATAATGCACGTTATATTGCTAGTAGTATAAGTAATAAGTATAATTATTACAGTTCTAGCGATAATAACTGCATAATATGGGTAATAATGCACGTTATATTGCTAATAATATAAGTAATGAGTACAATTATTACAGTTCTAGCGATAATAACTGCACTATATGGGTAATAATGCACGTTATATTGCTAATAATATAAGTAATGAGTACAATTATTACAGTTCTAGCGATAATAACTGCATTATATGGGTAATAATGCACGTTATATTGCTAATAATATAAGTAATAAGTATAATTATTACAGTTCTAGCGATAATAACTGCATTATATGGGTAATAATGCATGTTATATTGATAATAATATAAGTAATAAGTATAATTATTACAGTTCTAACGATAATACCTCCATTATATGGGTAATAATGCATGTTATATTGATAATAATAGAAGTAACAAATATATTTATTACAGTTCTATCGATAATAACTGCATAATATGGGTAATAATGCATGTTATATTGATGATAATAAAAGTAATACGTATATTTATTATAGTTCTAGCGATAATAACTGCATAATATGGGTAATAATGCATGTTATATTGATAATAATATAAGTAATAAGTATAATTATTACAGTTCTAGCGATAATAACTGCATTATATGGGTAATAATGCACGTTATATTGCTAACAATATAAGTAATAAGTATAATTATTACAGTTCTAGCGATAATAACTGCATTATATGGGTAAAAATGCATGTTATATTGATAATATTGGGAGTAATAAGTACATTTATTATGGTTCTAGAGATAATAACTGCATAATATGGGTAATAATGCATGTTATGTTGATAATAATATAAGTAATAAGTATAATTATTACAGTTCTAGCGATAATACCTCGATTATATGGGTAATAATGCATGTTATATTGATGATAATGAAAGTAATACGTATATTTATTATAGTTCTAGCGATAATAACTGCATAATATGGGTAATAATGCATGTTATATTGAGAATAATATAAGTAATAAGTATAATTATTACAGTTCTGGCGATAATAACTGCATTATATGGGTAATAATGCACGTTATATTGCTAATAGTATAAGTAATAAGTATAATTATTACAGTTCTTGCGATAATACCTCCATTATATGGGTAATAATGCATGTTATATTGATAATAATATTAGTAATAAGTATAATTATTACAGTTCTAGCGATAGTAACTGCATTATATGGGTAATAATGCACGTTATATTGCTAATAATATAAGTAATAAGTATAATTATTACAGTTCTAGCGATAATAACTGCATTATATGGGTAGTAATGCATGTTATATTGATAATAATATAAGTAATAAGTATAATTATTACAGTTCTAGCGATAATAACTGCATTATATGGGTAATAATGCACGTTATATTGCTAGTAGTATAAGTAATAAGTATAATTATTACAGTTCTAGCGATAATAACTGCATAATATGGGTAATAATGCACGTTATATTGCTAATAATATAAGTAATGAGTACAATTATTACAGTTCTAGCGATAATAACTGCACTATATGGGTAATAATGCACGTTATATTGCTAATAATATAAGTAATGAGTACAATTATTACAGTTCTAGCGATAATAACTGCATTATATGGGTAATAATGCACGTTATATTGCTAATAATATAAGTAATAAGTATAATTATTACAGTTCTAGCGATAATAACTGCATTATATGGGTAATAATGCATGTTATATTGATAATAATATAAGTAATAAGTATAATTATTACAGTTCTAACGATAATACCTCCATTATATGGGTAATAATGCATGTTATATTGATAATAATAGAAGTAACAAATATATTTATTACAGTTCTATCGATAATAACTGCATAATATGGGTAATAATGCATGTTATATTGATGATAATAAAAGTAATACGTATATTTATTATAGTTCTAGCGATAATAACTGCATAATATGGGTAATAATGCATGTTATATTGATAATAATATAAGTAATAAGTATAATTATTACAGTTCTAGCGATAATAACTGCATTATATGGGTAATAATGCACGTTATATTGCTAACAATATAAGTAATAAGTATAATTATTACAGTTCTAGCGATAATAACTGCATTATATGGGTAAAAATGCATGTTATATTGATAATATTGGGAGTAATAAGTACATTTATTATGGTTCTAGAGATAATAACTGCATAATATGGGTAATAATGCATGTTATATTGATAATAATATAAGTAATAAGTATAATTATTACAGTTCTAGCGATAATACCTCGATTATATGGGTAATAATGCATGTTATATTGATGATAATGAAAGTAATACGTATATTTATTATAGTTCTAGCGATAATAACTGCATAATATGGGTAATAATGCATGTTATATTGAGAATAATATAGGTAATAAGTATAATTATTACAGTTCTGGCGATAATAACTGCATTATATGGGTAATAATGCACGTTATATTGCTAATAGTATAAGTAATAAGTATAATTATTACAGTTCTTGCGATAATACCTCCATTATATGGGTAATAATGCATGTTATATTGATAATAATATAAGTAATAAGTATAATTATTACAGTTCTAGCGATAATAACTGCATTATATGGGTAATAATGCACGTTATATTGCTAATAATATAAGTAATAAGTATAATTATTACTGTTCTAGCGATAATAACTGCATTATATGGGTAATAATGCATGTTATATTGATAATAATATAAGTAATAAGTATAATTATTACAGTTCTAGCGATAATAGCTGCATTATATGGGTAATAATGCACGTTATATTGCTAGTAGTATAAGTAATAAGTATAATTATTACAGTTCTAGCGATAATAACTGCATAATATGGGTAATAATGCACGTTATATTGCTAATAATATAAGTAATGAGTACAATTATTACAGTTCTAGCGATAATAACTGCATTATATGGGTAATAATGCACGTTATATTGCTAATAATATAAGTAATGAGTACAATTATTACAGTTCTAGCGATAATAACTGCATTATATGGGTAATAATGCATGTTATATTGATAATATCGGGAGTAATAAGTATAATTATTACAGTTCTAGCGATAATAACTGCATTATATGGGTAATAATGCATGTTATATTGATAATATCGGGAGTAATAAGTACAATTATTATAGTTCTAGCGATAATAATAGTAAAATATGGCAAATAGTGCATGTTATATTGATAATAATAAAAGTAATAAGTATATTTATTACAGTTCTATCGATAATAACTGCATAATATGGGTAATAATGCATGTTATATTGAAGATAATAAAAGTAATACGTATATTTATTATAGTTCTAGCGATAATAACTGCATAATATGGGTAATAATGCATGTTATATTGATAATAATATAAGTAACAAGTATAATTATTACAGTTCTAGCGATAATAACTGCATTATATGGGTAATAATGCACGTTATATTGCTGAAAATATAAGTAATAAGTATAATTATTACAGTTCTAGCGATAATAACTGCATTATATGGGTAAAAATGCATGTTATATTGATAATGTTGGGAGTAATAAATATATTTATTATGGTTCTAGAGATAATAACTGCATAATATGGGTAATAATGCATGTTATATTGATAATAATATACGTAATAAGTATAATTATTACAGTTCTAACGATAATACCTCCATTATATGGGTAATAATGCATGTTATATTGATAATAATAGAAGTAACAAATATATTTATTACAGTTCTATCGCTAATAACTGCATAATATGGGTAATAATGCACGTTATATTGCTAATAATATAAGTAATGAGTACAATTATTACAGTTCTAGCGATAATAACTGCATTATATGGGTAATAATGCATGTTATATTGATAATATCGGGAGTAATAAGTATAATTATTACAGTTCTAGCGATAATAACTGCATTATATGGGTAATAATGCATGTTATATTGATAATATCGGGAGTAATAAGTACAATTATTATAGTTCTAGCGATAATAATAGTAAAATATGGCAAATAGTGCATGTTATATTGATAATAATAAAAGTAATAAGTATATTTATTACAGTTCTATCGATAATAACTGCATAATATGGGTAATAATGCATGTTATATTGAAGATAATAAAAGTAATACGTATATTTATTATAGTTCTAGCGATAATAACTGCATAATATGGGTAATAATGCATGTTATATTGATAATAATATAAGTAACAAGTATAATTATTACAGTTCTAGCGATAATAACTGCATTATATGGGTAATAATGCACGTTATATTGCTAATAATATAAGTAATAATTATAATTATTACAGTTCTAGCGATAATAACTGCATTATATGGGTAATAATGCATGTTATATTGATGATAATGAAAGTAATACGAATATTTATTATAGTTCTAGCGATAATAACTGCATAATATGGGTAATAATGCATGTTATATTGAGAATAATATAAGTAATAAGTATAATTATTACAGTTCTGGCGATAATAACTGCATTATATGGGTAATAATGCACGTTATCTTGCTAATAGTATAAGTAATAAGTATAATTATTACAGTTCTTGCGATAATACCTCCATTATATGGGTAATAATGCATGTTATATTGATAATAATATAAGTAATAAGTATAATTATTACAGTTCTAGCGATAATAACTGCATTATATGGGTAATAATGCACGTTATATTGCTAATAATATAAGTAATAAGTATAATTATTACAGTTCTAGCGATAATAACTGCATTATATGGGTAATAATGCATGTTATATTGATAATAATATAAGTAATAAGTATAATTATTACAGTTCTAGCGATAATAACTGCATTATATGGGTAATAATGCACGTTATATTGCTATTAGTATAAGTAATAAGTATAATTATTACAGTTCTAGCGATAATAACTGCATAATATGGGTAATAATGCACGTTATATTGCTAATAATATAAGTAATAAGTATAATTATTACAGTTCTAGCGATAATAACTGCATTATATGGGTAAAAATGCATGTTATATTGATAATATTGGGAGTAATAAGTATATTTATTATGGTTCTAGAGATAATAACTGCATAATATGGGTAATAATGCATGTTATATTGATGATAATAAAAGTAATACGTATATTTATTATAGTTCTAGCGATAATAACTGCATAATATGGGTAATAATGCATGTTATATTGATAATAATATAAGTAATAAGTATAATTATTACAGTTCTAGCGATAATAACTGCATTATATGGGTAATAATGCACGTTATATTGCTAACAATATAAGTAATAAGTATAATTATTACAGTTCTAGCGATAATACCTACATTATATGGGTAATAATGCATGTTATATTGATAATGATATAAGTAATAAGTATAATTATTACAGTTCTAGCGATAATAACTGCATAATATGGGTAATAATGCACGTTATATTGCTAATAATATAAGTAATGAGTACAATTATTACAGTTCTAGCGATAATAACTGCATTATATGGGTAATAATGCATGTTATATTGATAATAACATAAGTAATAAGTATAATTATTACAGTTCTAGCGATAATAACTGCATTATATGGGTAATAATGCATGTTATATTGATAATATCGGGAGTAATAAGTATAATTATTATAGTTCTAGCGATAATAATAGTAAAATATGGCAAATAGTGCATGTTATATTGATAATAATAAAAGTAATAAGTATATTTATTACAGTTCTATCGATAATAACTGCATAATATGGGTAATCATGCATGTTATATTGAAGATAATAAAAGTAATACGTATATTTATTATAGTTCTAGCGATAATAACTGCATAATATGGGTAATAATGCATGTTATATTGAGAATAATATAAGTAATAAGTATAATTATTACAGTTCTAGCGATAATAACTGCATTATATGGGTAATATTGCACGTTATATTGCTAACAATATAAGTAATAAGTATAATTATTACAGTTCTAGCGATAATACCTCCATTATATGGGTAATAATGCATGTTATATTGATAATGATATAAGTAATAAGTATAGTTATTACAGTTCTAGCGATAATAACTGCATTATATGGGTAATAATGCACGTTATATTGCTAATAGTATAAGTAATAAGTATAATTATTACAGTTCTTGCGATAATACCTCCATTATATGGGTAATAATGCATGTTATATTGATAATAATATAAGTAATAAGTATAATTATTACAGTTCTAGCGATAATAACTGCATTATATGGGTAATAATGCACGTTATATTGCTAATAATATAAGTAATAAGTATAATTATTACAGTTCTAGCGATAATAACTGCATTATATGGGTAATAATGCATGTTATATTGATAATAATATAAGTAATAAGTATAATTATTACAGTTCTAGCGATAATAACTGCATTATATGGGTAATAATGCACGTTATATTGCTAGTAGTATAAGTAATAAGTATAATTATTACAGTTCTAGCGATAATAACTGCATAATATGGGTAATAATGCACGTTATATTGCTAATAATATAAGTAATGAGTACAATTATTAAAGTTCTAGCGATAATAACTGCATTATATGGGTAATAATGCACGTTATATTGCTAATAATATAAGTAATAAGTATAATTATTACAGTTCTAGCGATAATAACTGCATTATATGGGTAATAATGCATGTTATATTGATAATAATATAAGTAATAAGTATAATTATTACAGTTCTAGCGATAATAACTGCATTATATGGGTAATAATGCACGTTATATTGCTAGTAGTATTAGTAATAAGTATAATTATTACAGTTCTAGCGATAATAACTGCATAATATGGGTAATAATGCACGTTATATTGCTAATAATATAAGTAATGAGTACAATTATTAAAGTTCTAGCGATAATAACTGCATTATATGGGTAATAATGCACGTTATATTGCTAATAATATAAGTAATAAGTATAATTATTACAGTTCTAGCGATAATAACTGCATTATATGGGTAATAATGCATGTTACATTGATAATATTGGGAGTAATAAGTGTATTTATTATAGTTCTAGCGATAATAACTGAATAATATGGGTAATAATGCATGTTATATTGATAATAATATAAGTAATAAGTATAATTATTATAGTTCTAGCAATAATACCTCCATTATATGGGTAATAATGCATGTTATATTGATGATAATGAAAGTGATACGTATATTTATTATAGCTCTTGCGATAATAACTGCATCATATGGGTAATAATGCATGTTATATTGAGAATAATATAAGTAATATGTATAATTATTACAGTTCTGGCGATAATAACTGCATTATATGGGTAACAATGCACGTTATATTGCTAATAGTATAAGTAATAAGTATAATTATTACAGTTCTAGCAATAATACCTCCATTATATGGGTAATAATGCATGTTATATTGATAATAATATAAGTAATAAGTATAATTATTACAGTTCTAGCGATAATAACTGCATTATATGGGTAATAATGCATGTTATAATGATAATAATAAAAGTAATAAATATATTTATTACAGTCCTATCGATAATAACTGCATAATATGGGTAATAATGCATGTTATATTGATGATAATAAAAGTAATACGTATATTTATTATAGTTCTAGCGATAATAACTGCATAATATGGGTAATAATGCATGTTATATTGATAATAATCTAAGTAATAAGTATAATTATTACAGTTCTAGCGATAATAACTGCATTATATGGGTAATAATGCACGTTATATTGCTAACAATATAAGTAATAATTATAATTATTACAGTTCTAGCGATAATAACTGCATTATATGGGTAATAATGCATGTTATATTGATGATAATGAAAGTAATACGAATATTTATTATAGTTCTAGCGATAATAACTGCATAATATGGGTAATAATGCATGTTATATTGAGAATAATATAAGTAATAAGTATAATTATTACAGTTCTGGCGATAATAACTGCATTATATGGGTAATAATGCACGTTATATTGCTAATAGTATAAGTAATAAGTATAATTATTACAGTTCTTGCGATAATACCTCCATTATATGGGTAATAATGCATGTTATATTGATAATAATATAAGTAATAAGTATAATTATTACAGTTCTAGCGATAATAACTGCATTATATGGGTAATAATGCACGTTATATTGCTAATAATATAAGTAATAAGTATAATTATTACAGTTCTAGCGATAATAACTGCATTATATGGGTAATAATGCATGTTATATTGATAATAATATAAGTAATAAGTATAATTATTACAGTTCTAGCGATAATAATACTAAAATATGGCAAATAGTGCATGTTATATTGATAATAATAAAAGTAATAAATATATTTATTACAGTTCTATCGATAATAACTGCATAATATGGGTAATAATGCATGTTATATTGATGATAATAAAAGTAATACGTATATTTATTATAGTTCTAGCGATAATAACTGCATAATATGGGTAATAATGCATGTTATATTGATAATAATCTAAGTAATAAGTATAATTATTACAGTTCTAGCGATAATAACTGCATTATATGGGTAATAATGCACGTTATATTGCTAACAATATAAGTAATAATTATAATTATTACAGTTCTAGCGATAATAACTGCATTATATGGGTAATAATGCATGTTATATTGATGATAATGAAAGTAATACGAATATTTATTATAGTTCTAGCGATAATAACTGCATAATATGGGTAATAATGCATGTTATATTGAGAATAATATAAGTAATAAGTATAATTATTACAGTTCTGGCGATAATAACTGCATTATATGGGTAATAATGCACGTTATATTGCTAATAGTATAAGTAATAAGTATAATTATTACAGTTCTTGCGATAATACCTCCATTATATGGGTAATAATGCATGTTATATTGATAATAATATAAGTAATAAGTATAATTATTACAGTTCTAGCGATAATAACTGCATTATATGGGTAATAATGCACGTTATATTGCTAATAATATAAGTAATAAGTATAATTATTACAGTTCTAGCGATAATAACTGCATTATATGGGTAATAATGCATGTTATATTGATAATAATATAAGTAATAAGTATAATTATTACAGTTCTAGCGATAATAACTGCATTATATGGGTAATAATGCACGTTATATTGCTATTAGTATAAGTAATAAGTATAATTATTACAGTTCTAGCGATAATAACTGCATAATATGGGTAATAATGCACGTTATATTGCTAATAATATAAGTAATAAGTATAATTATTACAGTCCTAGCGATAATAACTGCATTATATGGGTAAAAATGCATGTTATATTGATAATATTGGGAGTAATAAGTATATTTATTATGGTTCTAGAGGTAATAACTGCATAATATGGGTAATAATGCATGTTATATTGATGATAATAAAAGTAATACGTATATTTATTATAGTTCTAGCGATAATAACTGCATAATATGGGTAATAATGCATGTTATATTGATAATAATATAAGTAATAAGTATAATTATTACAGTTCTAGCGATAATAACTGCATTATATGGGTAATAATGCACGTTATATTGCTAATAATATAAGTAATAAGTATAATTATTACAGTTCTAGCGATAATAACTGCATTATATGGGTAATAATGCATGTTATATTGATAATAATATAAGTAATAAGTATAATTATTACAGTTCTAGCGATAATAACTGCATTATATGGGTAATAATGCACGTTATATTGCTATTAGTATAAGTAATAAGTATAATTATTACAGTTCTAGCGATAATAACTGCATAATATGGGTAATAATGCACGTTATATTGCTAATAATATAAGTAATAAGTATAATTATTACAGTCCTAGCGATAATAACTGCATTATATGGGTAAAAATGCATGTTATATTGATAATATTGGGAGTAATAAGTATATTTATTATGGTTCTAGAGGTAATAACTGCATAATATGGGTAATAATGCATGTTATATTGATGATAATATAAGTAATAAGTATAATTATTACAGTTCTAGCGATAATAACTGCATTATATGGGTAATAATGCACGTTATATTGCTAACAATATAAGTGATAAGTACAATTACTACAGTTCTAGCGATAATAACTGCATTATATGGGTAAAAATGCATGTTATATTGATAATATTGGGAGTAATAAGTATATTTATTATGGTTCTAGAGATAATAACTGCATAATATGGGTAATAATGCATGTTATATTGATAATAATATAAGTAATAAGTATAATTATTACAGTTCTAACGATAATACCTCCATTATATGGGTAATAATGCATGTTATATTGATGATAATGAAAGTAGTACGTATATTTATTATAGTTCTAGCGATAATAACTGCATAATATGGGTAATAATGCATGTTATATTGAGAATAATACAAGTAATAAGTATAATTATTACAGTTCTAGCGATAATAACTGCATTATATGGGTAATATTGCACGTTATATTGCTAACAATATAAGTAATAAGTATAATTATTACAGTTCTAGCGATAATACCTCCATTATATGGGTAATAATGCATGTTATATTGATAATGATATAAGCAATAAGTATAATTATTACAGTTCTAGCGATAATGACTGCATAATATGGGTAATAATGCACGTTATAATGCTAATAATATAAGTAATGAGTACAATTATTACAGTTCTAGCGATAATAACTGCATTATATGGGTAATAATGCATGTTATATTGATAATAACATAAGTAATAAGTATAATTATTACAGTTCTAGCGATAATAACTGCATTATATGGGTAATAATGCATGTTATATTGATAATATCGGGAGTAATAAGTATAATTATTATAGTTCTAGCGATAATAATACTAAAATATGGCAAATAGTGCATGTTATATTGATAATAATAAAAGTAATAAATATATTTATTACAGTTCTATCGATAATAACTGCATAATATGGGTAATAATGCATGTTATATTGATGATAATAAAAGTAATACGTATATTTATTATAGTTCTAGCGATAATAACTGCATAATATGGGTAATAATGCATGTTATATTGATAATAATATAAGTAATGAGTACAATTATTACAGTTCTAGCGATAATAACTACATTATATGGGTAATAATGCATGTTATATTGATAATAACATAAGTAATAAGTATAATTATTACAGTTCTAGCGATAATAACTGCATTATATGGGTAATAATGCATGTTATATTGATAATATCGGGAGTAATAAGTATAATTATTATAGTTCTAGCGATAATAATAGTAAAATATGGCAAATAGTGCATGTTATATTGATAATAATAAAAGTAATAAGTATATTTATTACAGTTCTATCGATAATAACTGCATAATATGGGTAATAATGCATGTTATATTGAAGATAATAAAAGTAATACGTATATTTATTATAGTTCTAACGATAATAACTGCATAATATGGGTAATAATGCATGTTATATTGGTAATAATATAAGTAATAAGTATAATTATTACAGTTCTAGCGATAATAACTGCATTATATGGGTAATAATGCACGTTATATTGCTAACAATATAAGTAATAAGTATAATTACTACAGTTCTAGCGATAATAACTGCATTATATGGGTAAAAATGCATGTTATATTGATAATATTGGGAGTAAGAAGTATATTTATTATGGTTCTAGAGATAATAACTGCATAATATGGGTAATAATGCATGTTATATTGATAATAATATAAGTAATAAGTATAATTATTACAGTTCTAACGATAATACCTCCATTATATGGGTAATAATGCATGTTATATTGATGATAATGAAAGTAATACGTATATTTATTATAGTTCTAGCGATAATAACTGCATAATATGGGTAATAATGCATGTTATATTGAGAATAGTATAAGTAATAAGTATAATTATTACAGTTCTAGCGATAATAACTGCATTATATGGGTAATATTGCACGTTATATTGCTAACAATATAAGTAATAAGTATAATTATTACAGTTCTAGCGATAATACCTCCAGTATATGGGTAATAATGCATGTTATATTGATAATATCGGGAGTAATAAGTATAATTATTATAGTTCTAGCGATAATAATAGTAAAATATGGCAAATAGTGCATGTTATATTGATAATAATAAAAGTAATAAATATATTTATTACAGTTCTATCGATAATAACTGCATAATATGGGTAATAATGCATGTTATATTGATGATAATAAAAGTAATACGTATATTTATTATAGTTCTAGCGATAATAACTGCATAATATGGGTAATAATGCATGTTATATTGATAATAATATAAGTAATGAGTACAATTATTACAGTTCTAGCGATAATAACTACATTATATGGGTAATAATGCATGTTATATTGATAATAACATAAGTAATATGTATAATTATTACAGTTCTAGCGATAATAACTGCATTATATGGGTAATAATGCATGTTATATTGATAATATCGGGAGTAATAAGTATAATTATTATAGTTCTAGCGATAATAATAGTAAAATATGGCAAATAGTGCATGTTATATTGATAATAATAAAAGTAATAAGTATATTTATTACAGTTCTATCGATAATAACTGCATAATATGGGTAATAATGCATGTTATATTGAAGATAATAAAAGTAATACGTATATTTATTATAGTTCTAACGATAATAACTGCATAATATGGGTAATAATGCATGTTATATTGGTAATAATATAAGTAATAAGTATAATTATTACAGTTCTAGCGATAATAACTGCATTATATGGGTAATAATGCACGTTATATTGCTAACAATATAAGTAATAAGTATAATTACTACAGTTCTAGCGATAATAACTGCATTATATGGGTAAAAATGCATGTTATATTGATAATATTGGGAGTAAGAAGTATATTTATTATGGTTCTAGAGATAATAACTGCATAATATGGGTAATAATGCATGTTATATTGATAATAATATAAGTAATAAGTATAATTATTACAGTTCTAACGATAATACCTCCATTATATGGGTAATAATGCATGTTATATTGATGATAATGAAAGTAATACGTATATTTATTATAGTTCTAGCGATAATAACTGCATAATATGGGTAATAATGCATGTTATATTGAGAATAGTATAAGTAATAAGTATAATTATTACAGTTCTAGCGATAATAACTGCATTATATGGGTAATATTGCACGTTATATTGCTAACAATATAAGTAATAAGTATAATTATTACAGTTCTAGCGATAATACCTCCAGTATATGGGTAATAATGCATGTTATATTGATAATATCGGGAGTAATAAGTATAATTATTATAGTTCTAGCGATAATAATAGTAAAATATGGCAAATAGTGCATGTTATATTGATAATAATAAAAGTAATAAGTATATTTATTACAGTTCTATCGATAATAACTGCATAATATGGGTAATAATGCATGTTATATTGAAGATAATAAAAGTAATACGTATATTTATTATAGTTCTAGCGATAATAACTGCATAATATGGGTAATAATGCATGTTATATTGATAATAATATAAGTAATAAGTATAATTATTACAGTTCTAGCGATAATAACTGCATTATATGGGTAATAATGCACGTTATATTGCTAACAATATAAGTAATAAGTACAATTACTACAGTTCTAGCGATAATAACTGCATTATATGGGTAAAAATGCATGTTATATTGATAATATTGGGAGTAATAAGTATATTTATTATGGTTCTAGAGATAATAACTGCATAATATGGGTAATAATGCATGTTATATTGATAATAATATAAGTAATAAGTATAATTATTACAGTTCTAACGATAATACCTCCATTATATGGGTAATAATGCATGTTATATTGATGATAATGAAAGTAGTACGTATATTTATTATAGTTCTAGCGATAATAACTGCATAATATGGGTAATAATGCATGTTATATTGAGAATAATATAAGTAATAAGTATAATTATTACAGTTCTAGCGATAATAACTGCATTATATGGGTAATATTGCACGTTATATTGCTAACAATATAAGTAATAAGTATAATTATTACAGTTCTAGCGATAATACCTCCATTATATGGGTAATAATGCATGTTATATTGATAATGATATAAGTAATAAGTATAATTATTACAGTTCTAGCGATAATAACTGCATAATATGGGTAATAATGCACGTTATATTGCTAATAATATAAGTAATGAGTACAATTATTACAGTTCTAGCGATAATAACTGCATTATATGGGTAATAATGCATGTTATATTGATAATAACATAAGTAATAAGTATAATTATTACAGTTCTAGCGATAATAACTGCATTATATGGGTAATAATGCATGTTATATTGATAATATCGGGAGTAATAAGTATAATTATTATAGTTCTAGCGATAATAATACTAAAATATGGCAAATAGTGCATGTTATATTGATAATAATAAAAGTAATAAATATATTTATTACAGTTCTATCGATAATAACTGCATAATATGGGTAATAATGCATGTTATATTGATGATAATAAAAGTAATACGTATATTTATTATAGTTCTAGCGATAATAACTGCATAATATGGGTAATAATGCATGTTATATTGATAATAATCTAAGTAATAAGTATAATTATTACAGTTCTGGCGATAATAACTGCATTATATGGGTAATAATGCACGTTATATTGCTAATAGTATAAGTAATAAGTATAATTATTACAGTCCTTGCGATAATACCTCCATTATATGGGTAATAATGCATGTTATATTGATAATAATATAAGTAATAAGTATAATTATTACAGTTCTAGCGATAATAACTGCATTATATGGGTAATAATGCACGTTATATTGCTAATAATATAAGTAATAAGTATAATTATTACAGTTCTAGCGATAATAACTGCATTATATGGGTAATAATGCATGTTATATTGATAATATTGGGAGTAATAAGTATATTTATTATGGTTCTAGAGATAATACCTCCATTATATGGGTAATAATGCATGTTATATTAATAATAATATAAGTAATAAGTATAATTATTATAGTTCTAGCGATAATAATAGTAAAATATGGCAAATAGTGCATGTTATATTGAAAATAATAAAAGTAATAAGTATATTTATTACAGTTCTATCGATAATAACTGCATAATATGGGTAATAATGCATGTTATATTGATGATAATAAAAGTAATACGTATATTTATTATAGTTCTAGCGATAATAACTGCATAATATGGGTAATAATGCATGTTATATTGAGAATAATATAAGTAATAAGTATAATTATTACAGTTCTAGCGATAATAACTGCATTATATGGGTAATAATGCATGTTATATTGATGATAATAAAAGTAATACGTATATTTATTATAGTTCTAGCGATAATAACTGCATAATATGGGTAATAATGCATGTTATATTGATAATAATATAAGTAATAAGTATAATTATTACAGTTCTAGAGATAATAACTGCATAATATGGGTAATAATGCATGTTATATTGATAATAATATAAGTAATAAGTATAATTATTACAGTTCTGGCGATAATACCTCGATTATATGGGTAATAATGCATGTTATATTGATGATAATGAAAGTAATACGTATATTTATTATAGTTCTAGCGATAATAACTGCATAATATGGGTAATAATGCATGTTATATTGAGAATAATATAAGTAATAAGTTTAATTATTACAGTTCTGGCGATAATAACTGCATTATATGGGTAATAATGCACGTTATATTGCTAATAGTATAAGTAATAAGTATAATTATTACAGTTCTTGCGATAATACCTCCATTATATGGGTAATAATGCATGTTATATTGATAATAATATAAGTAATAAGTATAATTATTACAGTTCTAGCGATAATAACTGCATTATATGGGTAATAATGCACGTTATATTGCTAGTAGTATAAGTAATAAGTATAATTATTACAGTTCTAGCGATAATAACTGCATAATATGGGTAATAATGCACGTTATATTGCTAATAATATAAGTAATGAGTACAATTATTAAAGTTCTAGCGATAATAACTGCATTATATGGGTAATAATGCACGTTATGTTGCTAATAATATAAGTAATAAGTATAATTATTACAGTTCTAGCGATAATAACTGCATTATATGGGTAATAATGCATGTTATATTGATAATAATATAAGTAATAAGTATAATTATTACAGTTCTAGCGATAATAACTGCATTATATGGGTAATAATGCACGTTATATTGCTAGTAGTATAAGTAATAAGTATAATTATTACAGTTCTAGCGATAATAACTGCATAATATGGGTAATAATGCACGTTATATTGCTAATAATATAAGTAATAAGTACAATTATTAAAGTTCTAGCGATAATAACTGCATTATATGGGTAATAATGCACGTTATATTGCTAATAATATAAGTAATAAGTATAATTATTACAGTTCTAGCGATAATAACTGCATTATATGGGTAATAATGCATGTTACATTGATAATATTGGGAGTAATAAGTGTATTTATTATAGTTCTAGCGATAATAACTGAATAATATGGGTAATAATGCATGTTATATTGGTAATAATATAAGTAATAAGTATAATTATTATAGTTCTAGCAATAATACCTCCATTATATGGGTAATAATGCATGTTATATTGATGATAATGAAAGTGATACGTATATTTATTATAGCTCTTGCGATAATAACTGCATCATATGGGTAATAATGCATGTTATATTGAGAATAATATAAGTAATATGTATAATTATTACAGTTCTGGCGATAATAACTGCATTATATGGGTAACAATGCACGTTATATTGCTAATAGTATAAGTAATAAGTATAATTATTACAGTTCTAGCAATAATACCTCCATTATATGGGTAATAATGCATGTTATATTGATAATAATAAAAGTAATAAGTATATTTATTACAGTTCTATCGATAATAACTGCATAATATGGGTAATAATGCATGTTATATTGAAGATAATAAAAGTAATACGTATATTTATTATAGTTCTAGCGATAATAACTGCATAATATGGGTAATAATGCATGTTATATTGATAATAATATAAGTAATAAGTATAATTATTACAGTTCTAGCGATAATAACTGCATTATATGGGTAATAATGCACGTTATATTGCTAACAATATAAGTAATAAGTACAATTACTACAGTTCTAGCGATAATAACTGCATTATATGGGTAAAAATGCATGTTATATTGATAATATTGGGAGTAATAAGTATATTTATTATGGTTCTAGAGATAATAACTGCATAATATGGGTAATAATGCATGTTATATTGATAATAATATAAGTAATAAGTATAATTATTACAGTTCTAACGATAATACCTCCATTATATGGGTAATAATGCATGTTATATTGATGATAATGAAAGTAGTACGTATATTTATTATAGTTCTAGCGATAATAACTGCATAATATGGGTAATAATGCATGTTATATTGAGAATAATATAAGTAATAAGTATAATTATTACAGTTCTAGCGATAATAACTGCATTATATGGGTAATAATGCATGTTATATTGATAATATCGGGAGTAATAAGTATAATTATTATAGTTCTAGCGATAATAATACTAAAATATGGCAAATAGTGCATGTTATATTGATAATAATAAAAGTAATAAATATATTTATTACAGTTCTATCGATAATAACTGCATAATATGGGTAATAATGCATGTTATATTGATGATAATAAAAGTAATACGTATATTTATTATAGTTCTAGCGATAATAACTGCATAATATGGGTAATAATGCATGTTATATTGATAATAATATAAGTAATGAGTACAATTATTACAGTTCTAGCGATAATAACTACATTATATGGGTAATAATGCATGTTATATTGATAATAACATAAGTAAAAGTATAATTATTACAGTTCTAGCGATAATAACTGCATTATATGGGTAATAATGCATGTTATATTGATAATATCGGGAGTAATAAGTATAATTATTATAGTTCTAGCGATAATAATAGTAAAATATGGCAAATTGTGCATGTTATATTGATAATAATAAAAGTAATAAGTATATTTATTACAGTTCTATCGATAATAACTGCATAATATGGGTAATAATGCATGTTATATTGAAGATAATAAAAGTAATACGTATATTTATTATAGTTCTAACGATAATAACTGCATAATATGGGTAATAATGCATGTTATATTGGTAATAATATAAGTAATAAGTATAATTATTACAGTTCTAGCGATAATAACTGCATTATATGGGTAATAATGCACGTTATATTGCTAACAATATAAGTAATAAGTATAATTACTACAGTTCTAGCGATAATAACTGCATTATATGGGTAAAAATGCATGTTATATTGATAATATTGGGAGTAAGAAGTATATTTATTATGGTTCTAGCTATAATAACTGCATAATATGGGTAATAATGCATGTTATATTGATAATAATATAAGTAATAAGTATAATTATTACAGTTCTAACGATAATACCTCCATTATATGGGTAATAATGCATGTTATATTGATGATAATAAAAGTAATACGTATATTTATTATAGTTCTAGCGATAATAACTGCATAATATGGGTAATAATGCATGTTATATTGATAATAATCTAAGTAATAAGTATAATTATTACAGTTCTAGCGATAATAACTGCATTATATGGGTAATAATGCACGTTATATTGCTAACAATATAAGTAATAATTATAATTATTACAGTTCTAGCGATAATAACTGCATTATATGGGTAATAATGCATGTTATATTGATGATAATGAAAGTAATACGAATATTTATTATAGTTCTAGCGATAATAACTGCATAATATGGGTAATAATGCATGTTATATTGAGAATAATATAAGTAATAAGTATAATTATTACAGTTCTGGCGATAATAACTGCATTATATGGGTAATAATGCACGTTATATCGCTAATAGTATAAGTAATAAGTATAATTATTACAGTTCTTGCGATAATACCTCCATTATATGGGTAATAATGCATGTTATATTGATAATAATATAAGTAATAAGTATAATTATTACAGTTCTAGCGATAATAACTGCATTATATGGGTAATAATGCACGTTATATTGCTAATAATATAAGTAATAAGTATAATTATTACAGTTCTAGCGATAATAACTGCATTATATGGGTAATAATGCATGTTATATTGATAATAATATAAGTAATAAGTATAATTATTACAGTTCTAGCGATAATAACTGCATTATATGGGTAATAATGCACGTTATATTGCTATTAGTATAAGTAATAAGTATAATTATTACAGTTCTAGCGATAATAACTGCATAATATGGGTAATAATGCACGTTATATTGCTAATAATATAAGTAATAAGTATAATTATTACAGTTCTAGCCATAATAACTGCATTATATGGGTAAAAATGCATGTTATATTGATAATATTGGGAGTAATAAGTATATTTATTATGGTTCTAGAGATAATAACTGCATAATATGGGTAATAATGCATGTTATATTGATGATAATAAAAGTAATACGTATATTTATTATAGTTCTAGCGATAATAACTGCATAATATGGGTAATAATGCATGTTATATTGATAATAATATAAGTAATAAGTATAATTATTACAGTTCTAGCCATAATAACTGCATTATATGGGTAAAAATGCATGTTATATTGATAATATTGGGAGTAATAAGTATATTTATTATGGTTCTAGAGATAATAACTGCATAATATGGGTAATAATGCATGTTATATTGATGATAATAAAAGTAATACGTATATTTATTATAGTTCTAGCGATAATAACTGCATAATATGGGTAATAATGCATGTTATATTGATAATAATATAAGTAATAAGTATAATTATTACAGTTCTAGCGATAATAACTGCATTATATGGGTAATAATGCACGTTATATTGCTAACAATATAAGTAATAAGTATAATTATTACAGTTCTAGCGATAATACCTACATTATATGGGTAATAATGCATGTTATATTGATAATGATATAAGTAATAAGTATAATTATTACAGTTCTAGCGATAATAACTGCATAATATGGGTAATAATGCACGTTATATTGCTAATAATATAAGTAATGAGTACAATTATTACAGTTCTAGCGATAATAACTGCATTATATGGGTAATAATGCATGTTATATTGATAATAACATAAGTAATAAGTATAATTATTACAGTTCTAGCGATAATAACTGCATTATATGGGTAATCATGCATGTTATATTGATAATATCGGGAGTAATAAGTATAATTATTATAGTTCTAGCGATAATAATAGTAAAATATGGCAAATAGTGCATGTTATATTGATAATAATAAAAGTAATAAGTATATTTATTACAGTTCTATCGATAATAACTGCATAATATGGGTAATAATGCATGTTATATTGAAGATAATAAAAGTAATACGTATATTTATTATAGTTCTAGCGATAATAACTGCATAATATGGGTAATAATGCATGTTATATTGATAATAATATAAGTAATAAGTATAATTATTACAGTTCTAGCGATAATAACTGCATTATATGGGTAATAATGCACGTTATATTGCTAACAATATAAGTAATAAGTACAATTACTACAGTTCTAGCGATAATAACTGCATTATATGGGTAAAAATGCATGTTATATTGATAATATTGGGAGTAATAAGTATATTTATTATGGTTCTAGAGATAATAACTGCATAATATGGGTAATAATGCATGTTATATTGATAATAATATAAGTAATAAGTATAATTATTACAGTTCTAACGATAATACCTCCATTATATGGGTAATAATGCATGTTATATTGATGATAATGAAAGTAGTACGTATATTTATTATAGTTCTAGCGATAATAACTGCATAATATGGGTAATAATGCATGTTATATTGAGAATAATATAAGTAATAAGTATAATTATTACAGTTCTAGCGATAATAACTGCATTATATGGGTAATATTGCACGTTATATTGCTAACAATATAAGTAATAAGTATAATTATTACAGTTCTAGCGATAATACCTCCATTATATGGGTAATAATGCATGTTATATTGATAATATCGGGAGTAATAAGTATAATTATTATAGTTCTAGCGATAATAATACTAAAATATGGCAAATAGTGCATGTTATATTGATAATAATAAAAGTAATAAATATATTTATTACAGTTCTATCGATAATAACTGCATAATATGGGTAATAATGCATGTTATATTGATGATAATAAAAGTAATACGTATATTTATTATAGTTCTAGCGATAATAACTGCATAATATGGGTAATAATGCATGTTATATTGATAATAATATAAGTAATGAGTACAATTATTACAGTTCTAGCGATAATAACTACATTATATGGGTAATAATGCATGTTATATTGATAATAACATAAGTCAAAGTATAATTATTACAGTTCTAGCGATAATAACTGCATTATATGGGTAATAATGCATGTTATATTGATAATATCGGGAGTAATAAGTATAATTATTATAGTTCTAGCGATAATAATAGTAAAATATGGCAAATAGTGCATGTTATATTGATAATAATAAAAGTAATAAGTATATTTATTACAGTTCTATCGATAATAACTGCATAATATGGGTAATAATGCATGTTATATTCAAGATAATAAAAGTAATACGTATATTTATTATAGTTCTAACGATAATAACTGCATAATATGGGTAATAATGCATGTTATATTGGTAATAATATAAGTAATAAGTATAATTATTACAGTTCTAGCGATAATAACTGCATTATATGGGTAATATTGCACGTTATATTGCTAACAATATAAGTAATAAGTATAATTATTACAGTTCTAGCGATAATACCTCCAGTATATGGGTAATAATGCATGTTATATTGATAATATCGGGAGTAATAAGTATAATTATTATAGTTCTAGCGATAATAATAGTAAAATATGGCAAATAGTGCATGTTATATTGATAATAATAAAAGTAATAAGTATATTTATTACAGTTCTATCGATAATAACTGCATAATATGGGTAATAATGCATGTTATATTGAAGATAATAAAAGTAATACGTATATTTATTATAGTTCTAGCGATAATAACTGCATAATATGGGTAATAATGCATGTTATATTGATAATAATATAAGTAATAAGTATAATTATTACAGTTCTAGCGATAATAACTGCATTATATGGGTAATAATGCACGTTATATTGCTAACAATATAAGTAATAAGTACAATTACTACAGTTCTAGCGATAATAACTGCATTATATGGGTAAAAATGCATGTTATATTGATAATATTGGGAGTAATAAGTATATTTATTATGGTTCTAGAGATAATAACTGCATAATATGGGTAATAATGCATGTTATATTGATAATAATATAAGTAATAAGTATAATTATTACAGTTCTAACGATAATACCTCCATTATATGGGTAATAATGCATGTTATATTGATGATAATGAAAGTAGTACGTATATTTATTATAGTTCTAGCGATAATAACTGCATAATATGGGTAATAATGCATGTTATATTGAGAATAATATAAGTAATAAGTATAATTATTACAGTTCTAGCGATAATAACTGCATTATATGGGTAATATTGCACGTTATATTGCTAACAATATAAGTAATAAGTATAATTATTACAGTTCTAGCGATAATACCTCCATTATATGGGTAATAATGCATGTTATATTGATAATGATATAAGTAATAAGTATAATTATTACAGTTCTAGCGATAATAACTGCATAATATGGGTAATAATGCACGTTATATTGCTAATAGTATAAGTAATAAGTATAATTATTACAGTTCTAGCAATAATACCTCCATTATATGGGTAATAATGCATGTTATATTGATAATAATATAAGTAATAAGTATAATTATTACAGTTCTAGCGATAATAACTGCATTATATGGGTAATAATGCATGTTATATTGATAATATTGGGAGTAATAAGTATATTTATTATGGTTCTAGAGATAATACCTCCATTATATGGGTAATAATGCATGTTATATTAATAATAATATAAGTAATAAGTATAATTATTATAGTTCTAGCGATAATAATAGTAAAATATGGCAAATAGTGCATGTTATATTGAAAATAATAAAAGTAATAAGTATAATTATTACAGTTCTAGCGATAATAACTGCATTATATGGGTAATAATGCATGTTATATTGATGATAATAAAAGTAATACGTATATTTATTATAGTTCTAGCGATAATAACTGCATAATATGGGTAATAATGCATGTTATATTGATAATAATATAAGTAATAAGTATAATTATTACAGTTCTAGAGATAATAACTGCATAATATGGGTAATAATGCATGTTATATTGATAATAATATAAGTAATAAGTATAATTATTACAGTTCTGGCGATAATACCTCGATTATATGGGTAATAATGCATGTTATATTGATGATAATGAAAGTAATACGTATATTTATTATAGTTCTAGCGATAGTAACTGCATAATATGGGTAATAATGCATGTTATATTGAGAATAATATAAGTAATAAGTATAATTATTACAGTTCTGGCGATAATAACTGCATTATATGGGTAACAATGCACGTTATATTGCTAATAGTATAAGTAATAAGTATAATTATTACAGTTCTAGCAATAATACCTCCATTATATGGGTAATAATGCATGTTATATTGATAATAATATAAGTAATAAGTATAATTATTACAGTTCTAGCGATAATAACTGCATTATATGGGTAATAATGCATGTTATATTGATAATATTGGGAGTAATAAGTATATTTATTATAGTTCTAGCGATAATAACTGCATAATATGGGTAATAATGCATGTTATATTGATAATAGTATAAGTAATAAGTATAATTATTACAGTTCTAGCGATGATAACTGCATTATATGGGTAATAATGCACGTTATATTGCTAATAATATAAGTAATAAGTATAATTATTACAGTTCTAGCGATAATAACTGCTTTATATGGGTAATAATGCATGTTATATTGATAATATCGGGAGTAATAAGTATAATTATTATAGTTCTAGCGATAATAATACTAAAATATGGCAAATAGTGCATGTTATATTGATAATAATAAAAGTAATAAATATATTTATTACAGTTCTATCGATAATAACTGCATAATATGGGTAATAATGCATGTTATATTGATGATAATAAAAGTAATACGTATATTTATTATAGTTCTAGCGATAATAACTGCATAATATGGGTAATAATGCATGTTATATTGATAATAATCTAAGTAATAAGTATAATTATTACAGTTCTAGCGATAATAACTGCATTATATGGGTAATAATGCACGTTATATTGCTAACAATATAAGTAATAATTATAATTATTACAGTTCTAGCGATAATAACTGCATTATATGGGTAATAATGCATGTTATATTGATGATAATGAAAGTAATACGAATATTTATTATAGTTCTAGCGATAATAACTGCATAATATGGGTAATAATGCATGTTATATTGAGAATAATATAAGTAATAAGTATAATTATTACAGTTCTGGCGATAATAACTGCATTATATGGGTAATAATGCACGTTATATTGCTAATAGTATAAGTAATAAGTATAATTATTACAGTTCTTGCGATAATACCTCCATTATATGAGTAATAATGCATGTTATATTGATAATAATATAAGTAATAAGTATAATTATTACAGTTCTAGCGATAATAACTGCATTATATGGGTAATAATGCACGTTATATTGCTAATAATATAAGTAATAAGTATAATTATTACAGTTCTAGCGATAATAACTGCATTATATGGGTAATAATGCATGTTATATTGATAATAATATAAGTAATAAGTATAATTATTACAGTTCTAGCGATAATAACTGCATTATATGGGTAATAATGCACGTTATATTGCTATTAGTATAAGTAATAAGTATAATTATTACAGTTCTAGCGATAATAACTGCATAATATGGGTAATAATGCACGTTATATTGCTAATAATATAAGTAATAAGTATAATTATTACAGTTCTAGCGATAATAACTGCATTATATGGGTAAAAATGCATGTTATATTGATAATATTGGGAGTAATAAGTATATTTATTATGGTTCTAGAGATAATAACTGCATAATATGGGTAATAATGCATGTTATATTGATGATAATAAAAGTAATACGTATATTTATTATAGTTCTAGCGATAATAACTGCATAATATGGGTAATAATGCATGTTATATTGATAATAATATAAGTAATAAGTATAATTATTACAGTTCTAGCGATAATAACTGCATTATATGGGTAATAATGCACGTTATATTGCTAACAATATAAGTAATAAGTATAATTATTACAGTTCTAGCGATAATACCTCCATTATATGGGTAATAATGCATGATATATTGATAATGATATAAGTAATAAGTATAATTATTACAGTTCTAGCGATAATAACTGCATAATATGGGTAATAATGCACGTTATATTGCTAATAATATAAGTAATGAGTACAATTATTACAGTTCTAGCGATAATAACTGCATTATATGGGTAAAAATGCATGTTATATTGATAATATTGGGAGTAATAAGTATATTTATTATGGTTCTAGAGATAATAACTGCATAATATGGGTAATAATGCATGTTATATTGATAATAATATAAGTAATAAGTATAATTATTACAGTTCTAACGATAATACCTCCATTATATGGGTAATAATGCATGTTATATTGATGATAATGAAAGTAGTACGTATATTTATTATAGTTCTAGCGATAATAACTGCATAATATGGGTAATAATGCATGTTATATTGAGAATAATATAAGTAATAAGTATAATTATTACAGTTCTAGCGATAATAACTGCATTATATGGGTAATATTGCACGTTATATTGCTAACAATATAAGTAATAAGTATAATTATTACAGTTCTAGCGATAATACCTCCATTATATGGGTAATAATGCATGTTATATTGATAATGATATAAGTAATAAGTATAATTATTACAGTTCTAGCGATAATAACTGCATAATATGGGTAATAATGCACGTTATATTGCTAATAATATAAGTAATGAGTACAATTATTACAGTTCTAGCGATAATAACTGCATTATATGGGTAATAATGCATGTTATATTGATAATAACATAAGTAATAAGTATAATTATTACAGTTCTAGCGATAATAACTGCATTATATGGGTAATAATGCATGTTATATTGATAATATCGGGAGTAATAAGTATAATTATTATAGTTCTAGCGATAATAATACTAAAATATGGCAAATAGTGCATGTTATATTGATAATAATAAAAGTAATAAATATATTTATTACAGTTCTATCGATAATAACTGCATAATATGGGTAATAATGCATGTTATATTGATGATAATAAAAGTAATACGTATATTTATTATAGTTCTAGCGATAATAACTGCATAATATGGGTAATAATGCATGTTATATTGATAATAATCTAAGTAATAAGTATAATTATTACAGTTCTAGCGATAATAACTGCATTATATGGGTAATAATGCACGTTATATTGCTAGTAGTATAAGTAATAAGTACAATTATTACAGTTCTAGCGATAATAACTGCATTATATGGGTAAAAATGCATGTTATATTGATAATATTGGGAGTAATAAGTATATTTATTATGGTTCTAGAGATAATAACTGCATAATATGGGTAATAATGCATGTTATATTGATGATAATAAAAGTAATACGTATATTTATTATAGTTCTAGCGATAATAACTGCATAATATGGGTAATAATGCATGTTATATTGATAATAATCTAAGTAATAAGTATAATTATTACAGTTCTAGCGATAATAACTGCATTATATGGGTAATAATGCACGTTATATTGCTAGTAGTATAAGTAATAAGTACAATTATTACAGTTCTAGCGATAATAACTGCATTATATGGGTAAAAATGCATGTTATATTGATAATATTGGGAGTAATAAGTATATTTATTATGGTTCTAGAGATAATAACTGCATAATATGGGTAATAATGCATGTTATATTGATGATAATAAAAGTAATACGTATATTTATTATAGTTCTAGCGATAATAACTGCATAATATGGGTAATAATGCATGTTATATTGATAATAATATAAGTAATAAGTATAATTATTACAGTTCTAGCGATAATAACTGCATAATATGGGTAATAATGCACGTTATATTGCTAATAATATAAGTAATGAGTACAATTATTACAGTTCTAGCGATAATAACTACATTATATGGGTAATAATGCATGTTATATTGATAATAACATAAGTAGTAAGTATAATTATTACAGTTCTAGCGATAATAACTGCATTATATGGGTAATAATGCATGTTATATTGATAATATCGGGAGTAATAAGTATAATTATTATAGTTCTAGCGATAATAATAGTAAAATATGGCAAATAGTGCATGTTATATTGATAATAATAAAAGTAATAAGTATATTTATTACAGTTCTATCGATAATAACTGCATAATATGGGTAATAATGCATGTTATATTGAAGATAATAAAAGTAATACGTATATTTATTATAGTTCTAGCGATAATAACTGCATAATATGGGTAATAATGCATGTTATATTGGTAATAATATAAGTAATAAGTATAATTATTACAGTTCTAGCGATAATAACTGCATTATATGGGTAATAATGCACGTTATATTGCTAACAATATAAGTAATAAGTACAATTACTACAGTTCTAGCGATAATAACTGCATTATATGGGTAAAAATGCATGTTATATTGATAATATTGGGAGTAAGAAGTATATTTATTATGGTTCTAGAGATAATAACTGCATAATATGGGTAATAATGCATGTTATATTGATAATAATATAAGTAATAAGTATAATTATTACAGTTCTAACGATAATACCTCCATTATATGGGTAATAATGCATGTTATATTGATGATAATGAAAGTAGTACGTATATTTATTATAGTTCTAGCGATAATAACTGCATAATATGGGTAATAATGCATGTTATATTGAGAATAATATAAGTAATAAGTATAATTATTACAGTTCTGGCGATAATAACTGCATTATATGGGTAATATTGCACGTTATATTGCTAACAATATAAGTAATAAGTATAATTATTACAGTTCTAGCGATAATACCTCCATTATATGGGTAATAATGCATGTTATATTGATAATGATATAAGTAATAAGTATAATTATTACAGTTCTAGCGATAATAACTGCATAATATGGGTAATAATGCACGTTATATTGCTAATAATATAAGTAATGAGTACAATTATTACAGTTCTAGCGATAATAACTGCATTATATGGGTAAAAATGCATGTTATATTGATAATATTGGGAGTAATAAGTATATTTATTATGGTTCTAGAGATAATAACTGCATAATATGGGTAATAATGCATGTTATATTGATGATAATAAAAGAAGTACGTATATTTATTATAGTTCTAGCGATAATAACTGCATAATATGGGTAATAATGCATGTTATATTGAGAATAATATAAGTAATAAGTATAATTATTACAGTTCTAGCGATAATACCTCCATTATATGGGTAATAATGCATGTTATATTGATAATGATATAAGTAATAAGTATAATTATTACAGTTCTAGCGATAATAACTGCATAATATGGGTAATAATGCACGTTATATTGCTAATAATATAAGTAATGAGTACAATTATTACAGTTCTAGCGATAATAACTGCATAATATGGGTAATAATGCACGTTATATTGCTAATAATATAAGTAATGAGTACAATTATTACAGTTCTAGCGATAATAACTGCATTATATGGGTAATAATGCATGTTATATTGATAATAACATAAGTAATAAGTATAATTATTACAGTTCTAGCGATAATAACTGCATTATATGGGTAATAATGCATGTTATATTGATAATATCGGGAGTAATAAGTATAATTATTATAGTTCTAGCGATAATAATACTAAAATATGGCAAATAGTGCATGTTATATTGATAATAATAAAAGTAATAAATATATTTATTACAGTTCTATCGATAATAACTGCATAATATGGGTAATAATGCATGTTATATTGATGATAATAAAAGTAATACGTATATTTATTATAGTTCTAGCGATAATAACTGCATAATATGGGTAATAATGCATGTTATATTGATAATAATCTAAGTAATAAGTATAATTATTACAGTTCTAGCGATAATAACTGCATTATATGGGTAATAATGCACGTTATATTGCTAGTAGTATAAGTAATAAGTACAATTATTACAGTTCTAGCGATAATAACTGCATTATATGGGTAAAAATGCATGTTATATTGATAATATTGGGAGTAATAAGTATATTTATTATGGTTCTAGAGATAATAACTGCATAATATGGGTAATAATGCATGTTATATTGATGATAATAAAAGTAATACGTATATTTATTATAGTTCTAGCGATAATAACTGCATAATATGGGTAATAATGCATGTTATATTGATAATAATCTAAGTAATAAGTATAATTATTACAGTTCTAGCGATAATAACTGCATTATATGGGTAATAATGCACGTTATATTGCTAGTAGTATAAGTAATAAGTACAATTATTACAGTTCTAGCGATAATAACTGCATTATATGGGTAAAAATGCATGTTATATTGATAATATTGGGAGTAATAAGTATATTTATTATGGTTCTAGAGATAATAACTGCATAATATGGGTAATAATGCATGTTATATTGATGATAATAAAAGTAATACGTATATTTATTATAGTTCTAGCGATAATAACTGCATAATATGGGTAATAATGCATGTTATATTGATAATAATATAAGTAATAAGTATAATTATTACAGTTCTAGCGATAATAACTGCATAATATGGGTAATAATGCACGTTATATTGCTAATAATATAAGTAATGAGTACAATTATTACAGTTCTAGCGATAATAACTACATTATATGGGTAATAATGCATGTTATATTGATAATAACATAAGTAGTAAGTATAATTATTACAGTTCTAGCGATAATAACTGCATTATATGGGTAATAATGCATGTTATATTGATAATATCGGGAGTAATAAGTATAATTATTATAGTTCTAGCGATAATAATAGTAAAATATGGCAAATAGTGCATGTTATATTGATAATAATAAAAGTAATAAGTATATTTATTACAGTTCTATCGATAATAACTGCATAATATGGGTAATAATGCATGTTATATTGAAGATAATAAAAGTAATACGTATATTTATTATAGTTCTAGCGATAATAACTGCATAATATGGGTAATAATGCATGTTATATTGGTAATAATATAAGTAATAAGTATAATTATTACAGTTCTAGCGATAATAACTGCATTATATGGGTAAAAATGCATGTTATATTGATAATATTGGGAGTAAGAAGTATATTTATTATGGTTCTAGAGATAATAACTGCATAATATGGGTAATAATGCATGTTATATTGATAATAATATAAGTAATAAGTATAATTATTACAGTTCTAACGATAATACCTCCATTATATGGGTAATAATGCATGTTATATTGATGATAATGAAAGTAGTACGTATATTTATTATAGTTCTAGCGATAATAACTGCATAATATGGGTAATAATGCATGTTATATTGAGAATAATATAAGTAATAAGTATAATTATTACAGTTCTGGCGATAATAACTGCATTATATGGGTAATATTGCACGTTATATTGCTAACAATATAAGTAATAAGTATAATTATTACAGTTCTAGCGATAATACCTCCATTATATGGGTAATAATGCATGTTATATTGATAATGATATAAGTAATAAGTATAATTATTACAGTTCTAGCGATAATAACTGCATAATATGGGTAATAATGCACGTTATATTGCTAATAATATAAGTAATGAGTACAATTATTACAGTTCTAGCGATAATAACTGCATTATATGGGTAAAAATGCATGTTATATTGATAATATTGGGAGTAATAAGTATATTTATTATGGTTCTAGAGATAATAACTGCATAATATGGGTAATAATGCATGTTATATTGATGATAATAAAAGAAGTACGTATATTTATTATAGTTCTAGCGATAATAACTGCATAATATGGGTAATAATGCATGTTATATTGAGAATAATATAAGTAATAAGTATAATTATTACAGTTCTAGCGATAATACCTCCATTATATGGGTAATAATGCATGTTATATTGATAATGATATAAGTAATAAGTATAATTATTACAGTTCTAGCGATAATAACTGCATAATATGGGTAATAATGCACGTTATATTGCTAATAATATAAGTAATGAGTACAATTATTACAGTTCTAGCGATAATAACTGCATAATATGGGTAATAATGCACGTTATATTGCTAATAATATAAGTAATGAGTACAATTATTACAGTTCTAGCGATAATACCTCCATTATATGGGTAATAATGCATGTTATATTGATAATGATATAAGTAATAAGTATAATTATTACAGTTCTAGCGATAATAACTGCATAATATGGGTAATAATGCATGTTATATTGAGAATAATATAAGTAATAAGTATAATTATTACAGTTCTGGCGATAATAACTGCATTATATGGGTAATATTGCACGTTATATTGCTAACAATATAAGTAATAAGTATAATTATTACAGTTCTAGCGATAATACCTCCATTATATGGGTAATAATGCATGTTATATTGATAATGATATAAGTAATAAGTATAATTATTACAGTTCTAGCGATAATAACTGCATAATATGGGTAATAATGCACGTTATATTGCTAATAATATAAGTAATGAGTACAATTATTACAGTTCTAGCGATAATAACTGCATTATATGGGTAAAAATGCATGTTATATTGATAATATTGGGAGTAATAAGTATATTTATTATGGTTCTAGAGATAATAACTGCATAATATGGGTAATAATGCATGTTATATTGATGATAATAAAAGAAGTACGTATATTTATTATAGTTCTAGCGATAATAACTGCATAATATGGGTAATAATGCATGTTATATTGAGAATAATATAAGTAATAAGTATAATTATTACAGTTCTAGCGATAATACCTCCATTATATGGGTAATAATGCATGTTATATTGATAATGATATAAGTAATAAGTATAATTATTACAGTTCTAGCGATAATAACTGCATAATATGGGTAATAATGCACGTTATATTGCTAATAATATAAGTAATGAGTACAATTATTACAGTTCTAGCGATAATAACTGCATAATATGGGTAATAATGCACGTTATATTGCTAATAATATAAGTAATGAGTACAATTATTACAGTTCTAGCGATAATAACTACATTATATGGGTAATAATGCATGTTATATTGATAATAACATAAGTAATAAGTATAATTATTACAGTTCTAGCGATAATAACTGCATTATATGGGTAATAATGCATGTTATATTGATAATATTGGGAGTAATAAGTATATTTATTATGGTTCTAAAGATAATAACTGCATAATATGGGTAATAATGCATGTTATATTGATGATAATAAAAGTAATACGTATATTTATTATAGTTCTAGCGATAATAACTGCATAATATGGGTAATAATGCATGTTATATTGATAATAATATAAGTAATAAGTATAATTATTACAGTTCTAGCGATAATAACTGCATAATATGGGTAATAATGCACGTTATATTGCTAATAATATAAGTAATGAGTACAATTATTACAGTTCTAGCGATAATAACTACATTATATGGGTAATAATGCATGTTATATTGATAATAACATAAGTAGTAAGTATAATTATTACAGTTCTAGCGATAATAACTGCATTATATGGGTAATAATGCATGTTATATTGATAATATCGGGAGTAATAAGTATAATTATTATAGTTCTAGCGATAATAATAGTAAAATATGGCAAATAGTGCATGTTATATTGATAATAATAAAAGTAATAAGTATATTTATTACAGTTCTATCGATAATAACTGCATAATATGGGTAATAATGCATGTTATATTGAAGATAATAAAAGTAATACGTATATTTATTATAGTTCTAGCGATAATAACTGCATAATATGGGTAATAATGCATGTTATATTGGTAATAATATAAGTAATAAGTATAATTATTACAGTTCTAGCGATAATAACTGCATTATATGGGTAATAATGCACGTTATATTGCTAACAATATAAGTAATAAGTACAATTACTACAGTTCTAGCGATAATAACTGCATTATATGGGTAAAAATGCATGTTATATTGATAATATTGGGAGTAAGAAGTATATTTATTATGGTTCTAGAGATAATAACTGCATAATATGGGTAATAATGCATGTTATATTGATAATAATATAAGTAATAAGTATAATTATTACAGTTCTAACGATAATACCTCCATTATATGGGTAATAATGCATGTTATATTGATGATAATGAAAGTAGTACGTATATTTATTATAGTTCTAGCGATAATAACTGCATAATATGGGTAATAATGCATGTTATATTGAGAATAATATAAGTAATAAGTATAATTATTACAGTTCTAGCGATAATAACTGCATTATATGGGTAATATTGCACGTTATATTGCTAACAATATAAGTAATAAGTATAATTATTACAGTTCTAGCGATAATACCTCCATTATATGGGTAATAATGCATGTTATATTGATAATGATATAAGTAATAAGTATAATTATTACAGTTCTAGCGATAATAACTGCATAATATGGGTAATAATGCACGTTATATTGCTAATAATATAAGTAATGAGTACAATTATTACAGTTCTAGCGATAATAACTGCATTATATGGGTAAAAATGCATGTTATATTGATAATATTGGGAGTAATAAGTATATTTATTATGGTTCTAGAGATAATAACTGCATAATATGGGTAATAATGCATGTTATATTGATGATAATAAAAGTAGTACGTATATTTATTATAGTTCTAGCGATAATAACTGCATAATATGGGTAATAATGCATGTTATATTGAGAATAATATAAGTAGTAAGTATAATTATTACAGTTCTAGCGATAATACCTCCATTATATGGGTAATAATGCATGTTATATTGATAATGATATAAGTAATAAGTATAATTCTTACAGTTCTAGCGATAATAACTGCATAATATGGGTAATAATGCACGTTATATTGCTAATAATATAAGTAATGAGTACAATTATTACAGTTCTAGCGATAATAACTGCATTATATGGGTAATAATGCATGTTATATTGATAATAATATAAGTAATAAGTATAATTATTACAGTTCTAGCGATAATAACTGCATTATATGGGTAATAATGCATGTTATATTGATAATATCGGGAGTAATAAGTATAATTATTATAGTTCTAGCGATAATAATAGTAAAATATGGCAAATAGTGCATGTTATATTGATAATAATAAAAGTAATAAGTATATTTGTTACAGTTCTATGGATAATAACTGCATAATATGGGTAATAATGCACGTTATATTGCTAATAATATAAGTAATGAGTACAATTATTACAGTTCTAGCGATAATAACTGCATTATATGGGTAATAATGCATGTTATATTGATAATAACATAAGTAATAAGTATAATTATTACAGTTCTAGCGATAATAACTGCATTATATGGGTAATAATGCATGTTATATTGATAATATCGGGAGTAATAAGTATAATTATTATAGTTCTAGCGATAATAATAGTAAAATATGGCAAATAGTGCATGTTATATTGATAGTAATAAAAGTAATAAGTATATTTATTACAGTTCTATCGATAATAACTGCATAATATGGGTAATAATGCATGTTATATTGATGATAATAAAAGTAATACGTATATTTATTATAGTTCTAGCGATAATAACTGCATAATATGGGTAATAATGCATGTTATATTGATAATAATATAAGTAATAAGTATAATTATTACAGTTCTAGCGATAATAACTGCATTATATGGGTAATAATGCACGTTATATTGCTAATAGTATAAGTAATAAGTATAATTATTACAGTTCTTGCGATAATACCTCCATTATATGGGTAATAATGCATGTTATATTGATAATAATATAAGTAATAAGTATAATTATTACAGTTCTAGCGATAATAACTGCATTATATGGGTAATAATGCACGTTATATTGCTAATAATATAAGCAATAAGTATAATTATTACAGTTCTAGCGATAATAACTGCATTATATGGGTAATAATGCACGTTATATTGCTAACAATATAAGTAATAAGTATAATTATTACAGTTCTAGCGATAATAACTGCATTATATGGGTAATAATGCATGTTATATTGATGATAATGAAAGTAATACGTATATTTATTATAGTTCTAGCGATAATAACTGCATAATATGGGTAATAATGCATGTTATATTGAGAATAATATAAGTAATAAGTATATCTATTACAGTTCTGGCGATAATAACTGCATTATATGGGTAATAATGCACGTTATATTGATAATAGTATAAGTAGTAAGTATAATTATTACAGTTCTAGCGATAATACCTCCATTATATGGGTAATAATGCATGTTATATTGATAATGATATAAGTAATAAGTATAATTATTACAGTTCTAGCGATAATAACTGCATAATATGGGTAATAATGCACGTTATATTGCTAATAATATAAGTAATGAGTACAATTATTACAGTTCTAGCGATAATAACTGCATAATATTGGTAATAATGCACGTTATATTGCTAATAATATAAGTAATGAGTACAATTATTACAGTTCTAGCGATAATAACTGCATTATATGGGTAATAATGCATGTTATATTGATAATAACATAAGTAATAAGTATAATTATTACAGTTCTAGCGATAATAACTGCATTATATGGGTAATAATGCATGTTATATTGATAATATCGGGAGTAATAAGTATAATTATTATAGTTCTAGCGATAATAATAGTAAAATATGGCAAATAGTGCATGTTATATTGATAATAATAAAAGTAATAAATATATTTATTACAGTTCTATCGATAATAACTGCATAAAATGGGTAATAATGCATGTTATATTGATGATAATAAAAGTAATACGTATATTTATTATAGTTCTAGCGATAATAACTGCATAATATGGGTAATAATGCATGTTATATTGATAATAATATAAGTAATAAGTATAATTATTACAGTTCTAGCGATAATAACTGCATTATATGGGTAATAATGCACGTTATATTGATAATAGTATAAGTAGTAAGTATAATTATTACTGTTCTAGCGATAATACCTCCATTATATGGGTAATAATGCATGTTATATTGATAATGATATAAGTAATAAGTATAATTATTACAGTTCTAGCGATAATAACTGCATAATATGGGTAATAATGCACGTTATATTGCTAATAATATAAGTAATGAGTACAATTATTACAGTTCTGGCGATAATAACTGCATAATATGGGTAATAATGCACGTTATATTGCTAATAATGTAAGTAATGAGTACAATTATTACAGTTCTAGCGATAATAACTGCATTATATGGGTAATAATGCATGTTATATTGATAATAACATAAGTAATAAGTATAATTATTACAGTTCTAGCGATAATAACTGCATTATATGGGTAATAATGCACGTTATATTGCTAATAGTATAAGTAATAAGTATAATTATTACAGTTCTTGCGATAATACCTCCATTACATGGGTAATAATGCATGTTATATTGATAATAATATAAGTAATAAGTATAATTATTACAGTTCTAGCGATAATAACTGCATTATATGGGTAATAATGCACGTTATATTGCTAATAATATAAGCAAAAAGTATAATTATTACAGTTCTAGCGATAATAACTGCATTATATGGGTAATAATGCATGTTATATTGATAATATCGGGAGTAATAAGTATAATTATTATAGTTCTAGCGATAATAATAGTAAAATATGGCAAATAGTGCATGTTATATTGATAATAATAAAAGTAATAAGTATATTTATTACAGTTCTATCGATAATAACTGCATAATATGGGTAATAATGCATGTTATATTGATGATAATAAAAGTAATACGTATATTTATTATAGTTCTAGCGATAATAACTGCATAATATGGGTAATAATGCATGTTATATTGATAATAATCTAAGTAATAAGTATAATTATTACAGTTCTAGCGATAATAACTGCATTATATGGGTAATAATGCACGTTATATTGCTAACAATATAAGTAATAGGTATAATTATTACAGTTCTAGCGATAATAACTGCATTATATGGGTAATAATGCATGTTATATTGATGATAATGAAAGTAATACGTATATTTATAATAGTTCTAGCGATAATAACTGCATAATATGGGTAAAATGCATGTTATATTGAGAACAATATAAGTAATAAGTATATCTATTACAGTTCTGGCGATAATAACTGCATTATATGGGTAATAATGCACGTTATATTGATAATAGTATAAGTAGTAAGTATAATTATTACAGTTCTAGCGATAATACCTCCATTATATGGGTAATAATGCATGTTATATTGATAATGATATAAGTAATAAGTAGTATTATTACAGTTCTAGCGATAATAACTGCATAATATGGGTAATAATGCACGTTATATTGCTAATAATATAAGTAATGAGTACAATTATTACAGTTCTAGCGATAATAACTGCATAATATGGGTAATAATGCACGTTATATTGCTAACAATATAAGTAATAAGTATAATTATTACAGTTCTAGCGATAATAACTGCATTATATGGGTAATAATGCATGTTATATTGATAATATTGGGAGTAATAAGTATATTTATTATAGTTCTAGCGATAATAACTGCATAATATGGGTAATAATGCATGTTATATTGAGAATAATATAAGTAATAAGTATAATTATTACAGTTCTGGCGATAATAACTGCATTATATGGGTAATAATGCACGTTATATTGCTAATAGTATAAGTAATAAGTATAATTATTACAGTTCTAGCGATAATACCTCCATTATATGGGTAATAATGCATGTTATATTGATAATGATATAAGTAATAAGTATAATTATTACAGTTCTAGCGATAATAACTGCATAATATGGGTAATAATGCACGTTATATTGCTAATAATATAAGTAATGAGTACAATTATTACAGTTCTAGCGATAATAACTGCATTATATGGGTAAAAATGCATGTTATATTGATAATATTGGGAGTAATAAGTATATTTATTATGGTTCTAGAGATAATAACTGCATAATATGGGTAATAATGCATGTTATATTGATGATAATAAAAGTAGTACGTATATTTATTATAGTTCTAGCGATAATAACTGCATAATATGGGTAATAATGCATGTTATATTGAGAATAATATAAGTAGTAAGTATAATTATTACAGTTCTAGCGATAATACCTCCATTACATGGGTAATAATGCATGTTATATTGATAATAATATAAGTAATAAGTATAATTATTACAGTTCTAGCGATAATAACTGCATTATATGGGTAATAATGCACGTTATATTGCTAATAGTATAAGTAATAAGTATAATTATTACAGTTCTTGCGATAATACCTCCATTATATGGGTAATAATGCATGTTATATTGATAATAATATAAGTAATAAGTATAATTATTACAGTTCTAGCGATAATAACTGCATTATATGGGTAATAATGCACGTTATATTGCTAATAATATAAGCAATAAGTATAATTATTACAGTTCTAGCGATAATAACTGCATTATATGGGTAATAATGCACGTTATATTGCTAACAATATAAGTAATAAGTATAATTATTACAGTTCTAGCGATAATAACTGCATTATATGGGTAATAATGCATGTTATATTGATGATAATGAAAGTAATACGTATATTTATTATAGTTCTAGCGATAATAACTGCATAATATGGGTAATAATGCATGTTATATTGAGAATAATATAAGTAATAAGTATATCTATTACAGTTCTGGCGATAATAACTGCATTATATGGGTAATAATGCACGTTATATTGATAATAGTATAAGTAGTAAGTATAATTATTACAGTTCTAGCGATAATACCTCCATTATATGGGTAATAATGCATGTTATATTGATAATGATATAAGTAATAAGTATAATTATTACAGTTCTAGCGATAATAACTGCATAATATGGGTAATAATGCACGTTATATTGCTAATAATATAAGTAATGAGTACAATTATTACAGTTCTAGCGATAATAACTGCATAATATTGGTAATAATGCACGTTATATTGCTAATAATATAAGTAATGAGTACAATTATTACAGTTCTAGCGATAATAACTGCATTATATGGGTAATAATGCATGTTATATTGATAATAACATAAGTAATAAGTATAATTATTACAGTTCTAGCGATAATAACTGCATTATATGGGTAATAATGCATGTTATATTGATAATATCGGGAGTAATAAGTATAATTATTATAGTTCTAGCGATAATAATAGTAAAATATGGCAAATAGTGCATGTTATATTGATAATAATAAAAGTAATAAATATATTTATTACAGTTCTATCGATAATAACTGCATAAAATGGGTAATAATGCATGTTATATTGATGATAATAAAAGTAATACGTATATTTATTATAGTTCTAGCGATAATAACTGCATAATATGGGTAATAATGCATGTTATATTGATAATAATATAAGTAATAAGTATAATTATTACAGTTCTAGCGATAATAACTGCATTATATGGGTAATAATGCACGTTATATTGATAATAGTATAAGTAGTAAGTATAATTATTACAGTTCTAGCGATAATACCTCCATTATATGGGTAATAATGCATGTTATATTGATAATGATATAAGTAATAAGTATAATTATTACAGTTCTAGCGATAATAACTGCATAATATGGGTAATAATGCACGTTATATTGCTAATAATATAAGTAATGAGTACAATTATTACAGTTCTGGCGATAATAACTGCATAATATGGGTAATAATGCACGTTATATTGCTAATAATGTAAGTAATGAGTACAATTATTACAGTTCTAGCGATAATAACTGCATTATATGGGTAATAATGCATGTTATATTGATAATAACATAAGTAATAAGTATAATTATTACAGTTCTAGCGATAATAACTGCATTATATGGGTAATAATGCACGTTATATTGCTAATAGTATAAGTAATAAGTATAATTATTACAGTTCTTGCGATAATACCTCCATTACATGGGTAATAATGCATGTTATATTGATAATAATATAAGTAATAAGTATAATTATTACAGTTCTAGCGATAATAACTGCATTATATGGGTAATAATGCACGTTATATTGCTAATAATATAAGCAAAAAGTATAATTATTACAGTTCTAGCGATAATAACTGCATTATATGGGTAATAATGCATGTTATATTGATAATATCGGGAGTAATAAGTATAATTATTATAGTTCTAGCGATAATAATAGTAAAATATGGCAAATAGTGCATGTTATATTGATAATAATAAAAGTAATAAGTATATTTATTACAGTTCTATCGATAATAACTGCATAATATGGGTAATAATGCATGTTATATTGATGATAATAAAAGTAATACGTATATTTATTATAGTTCTAGCGATAATAACTGCATAATATGGGTAATAATGCATGTTATATTGATAATAATCTAAGTAATAAGTATAATTATTACAGTTCTAGCGATAATAACTGCATTATATGGGTAATAATGCACGTTATATTGCTAACAATATAAGTAATAGGTATAATTATTACAGTTCTAGCGATAATAACTGCATTATATGGGTAATAATGCATGTTATATTGATGATAATGAAAGTAATACGTATATTTATAATAGTTCTAGCGATAATAACTGCATAATATGGGTAAAATGCATGTTATATTGAGAACAATATAAGTAATAAGTATATCTATTACAGTTCTGGCGATAATAACTGCATTATATGGGTAATAATGCACGTTATATTGATAATAGTATAAGTAGTAAGTATAATTATTACAGTTCTAGCGATAATACCTCCATTATATGGGTAATAATGCATGTTATATTGATAATGATATAAGTAATAAGTAGTATTATTACAGTTCTAGCGATAATAACTGCATAATATGGGTAATAATGCACGTTATATTGCTAATAATATAAGTAATGAGTACAATTATTACAGTTCTAGCGATAATAACTGCATAATATGGGTAATAATGCACGTTATATTGCTAACAATATAAGTAATAAGTATAATTATTACAGTTCTAGCGATAATAACTGCATTATATGGGTAATAATGCATGTTATATTGATAATATTGGGAGTAATAAGTATATTTATTATAGTTCTAGCGATAATAACTGCATAATATGGGTAATAATGCATGTTATATTGAGAATAATATAAGTAATAAGTATAATTATTACAGTTCTGGCGATAATAACTGCATTATATGGGTAATAATGCACGTTATATTGCTAATAGTATAAGTAATAAGTATAATTATTACAGTTCTAGCGATAATACCTCCATTATATGGGTAATAATGCATGCTATATTGATAATGATATAAGTAATAAGTATAATTATTACAGTTCTAGCGATAATAACTGCATAATATGGGTAATAATGCACGTTATATTGCTAATAATATAAGTAATGAGTACAATTATTACAGTTCTAGCGATAATAACTGCATTATATGGGTAATAATGCATGTTATATTGATGATAATGAAAGTAATACGTATATTTATTATAGTTCTAGCGATAATAACTGCATAATATGGGTAATAATGCATGTTATATTGAGAATAATATAAGTAATAAGTATATCTATTACAGTTCTGGCGATAATAACTGCATTATATGGGTAATAATGCACGTTATATTGATAATAGTATAAGTAGTAAGTATAATTATTACAGTTCTAGCGATAATACCTCCATTATATGGGTAATAATGCATGTTATATTGATAATGATATAAGTAGTAAGTATAATTATTACAGTTCTAGCGATAATAAGTGCATAATATGGGTAATAATGCACGTTATATTGCTAATAATATAAGTAATGAGTACAATTATTACAGTTCTAGCGATAATAACTGCATAATATGGGTAATAATGCACGTTATATTGCTAATAATATAAGTAATGAGTACAATTATTACAGTTCTAGCGATAATAACTGCATTATATGGGTAATAATGCATGTTATATTGATAATAACATAAGTAATAAGTATAGTTATTACAGTTCTAGCGATAATAACTGCATTATATGGGTAATAATGCATGTTATATTGATAATATCGGGAGTAATAAGTATAATTATTACAGTTCTAGCGATAATAATAGTAAAATGTGGCAAATAGTGCATGTTATATTGATAATAATAAAAGTAATAAGTATATTTTTTACAGTTCTATCGATAATAACTGCATAATATGGGTAATAATGCATGTTATATTGATGATAATAAAAGTAATACGTATATTTATTATAGTTCTAGCGATAATAACTGCATTATATGGGTAATAATGCACGTTATATTGCTAACAATATAAGTAATAAGTATAATTATTACAGTTCTAGCGATAATAACTGCATTATATGGGTAAAAATGCATGTTATATTGATAATATTGGGAGTAATAAGTATATTTATTATGGTTCTAGAGATAATAATAGTAGAATATGGCAAATAGTGCATGTTATATTGATAATAATAAAAGTAATGAGTATATTTATTACAGTTCTATCGATAATAACTGCATAATATGGGTAATAATGCATGTTATATTGATGATAATAAAAGTAATACGTATATTTATTATAGTTCTAGCGATAATAACTGCATAATATGGGTAATAATGCATGTTATATTGATAATAATATAAGTAATAAGTATAATTATTACAGTTCTAGCGATAATAACTGCATTATATGGGTAATAATGCATGTTATATTGATAATATCGGGAGTAATGAGTATAATTATTATAGTTCTAGCGATAATAATAGTAAAATATGGCAAATAGTGCATGTTATATTGATAATAATAAAAGTAATAAGTATATTTATTACAGTTCTATCGATAATAACTGCATAATATGGGTAATAATGCATGTTATATTGATGATAATAAAAGTAATACGTATATTTATTATAGTTCTAGCGATAATAACTGCATAATATGGGTAATAATGCATGTTATATTGATAATAATATAAGTAATAAGTACAATTATTACAGTTCTAGCGATAATAACTGCATTATATGGGTAATAATGCACGTTATATTGCTAATAGTATAAGTAATAAGTATAATTATTACAGTTCTTGCGATAATACCTCCATTATATGGGTAATAATGCATGTTATATTGATAATAATATAAGTAATAAGTATAATTATTACAGTTCTAGCGATAATAACTGCATTATATGGGTAAGAATGCACGTTATATTGCTAATAATATAAGCAATAAGTATAATTATTACAGTTCTAGCGATAATAACTGCATTATATGAGTAATAATGCATGCTATATTGATAATATTGGGAGTAATAAGTATATTTATTATAGTTCTAGCGATAATAACTGCATAGTATGGGTAATAATGCATGTTATATTGATAATAGTATAAGTAATAAGTATAATTATTACAGTTCTAGCGATAATAACTGCATTATATGGGTAATAATGCACGTTATATTGCTAATAATATAAGTAATAAGTATAATTATTACAGTTCTAGAAATAATAACTGCATTATATGGGTAATAATGCATGTTATATTGATAATATCGGGAGTAATAAGTATAATTATTATAGTTCTAGCGATAATAATAGTAAAATATGGCAAATAGTGCATGTTATATTGATAATAATAAAAGTAATAAATATATTTATTACAGTTCTATCGATAATAACTGCATAATATGGGTAATAATGCATGTTATATTGATGATAATAAAAGTAGTACGTATATTTATTATAGTTCTAGCGATAATAACTGCATAATGTGGGTAATAATGCATGTTATATTGATAGTAATCTAAGTAATAAGTATAATTATTACAGTTCTAGCGATAATAACTGCATTATATGGGTAATAATGCACGTTATATTGCTAACAATATAAGTAATAAGTATAATTATTACAGTTCTAGCGATAATAACTGCATTATATGGGTAATAATGCATGTTATATTGATGATAATGAAAGTAATACGTATATTTATTATAGTTCTAGCAATAATAACTGCATAATATGGGTAATAATGCATGTTATATTGAGAATAATATAAGTAATAAGTATATCTATTACAGTTCTGGCGATAATAACTGCATTATATGGGTAATAATGCACGTTATATTGATAATAGTATAAGTAGTAAGTATAATTATTACAGTTCTAGCGATAATACCTCCATTATATGGGTAATAATGCATGTTATATTGATAATGATATAAGTAATAAGTAGTATTATTACAGTTCTAGCGATAATAACTGCATAATATGGGTAATAATGCACGTTATATTGCTAATAATATAAGTAATGAGTACAATTATTACAGTTCTAGCGATAATAACTGCATAATATGGGTAATAATGCACGTTATATTGCTAACAATATAAGTAATAAGTATAATTATTACAGTTCTAGCGATAATAACTGCATTATATGGGTAATAATGCATGTTATATTGATAATATTGGGAGTAATAAGTATATTTATTATAGTTCTAGCGATAATAACTGCATAATATGGGTAATAATGCATGTTATATTGAGAATAATATAAGTAATAAGTATAATTATTACAGTTCTGGCGATAATAACTGCATTATATGGGTAATAATGCACGTTATATTGCTAATAGTATAAGTAATAAGTATAATTATTACAGTTCTAGCGATAATACCTCCATTATATGGGTAATAATGCATGTTATATTGATAATGATATAAGTAATAAGTATAATTATTACAGTTCTAGCGATAATAACTGCATAATATGGGTAATAATGCACGTTATATTGCTAATAATATAAGTAATGAGTACAATTATTACAGTTCTAGCGATAATAACTGCATTATATGGGTAATAATGCATGTTATATTGATGATAATGAAAGTAATACGTATATTTATTATAGTTCTAGCGATAATAACTGCATAATATGGGTAATAATGCATGTTATATTGAGAATAATATAAGTAATAAGTATATCTATTACAGTTCTGGCGATAATAACTGCATTATATGGGTAATAATGCACGTTATATTGATAATAGTATAAGTAGTAAGTATAATTATTACAGTTCTAGCGATAATACCTCCATTATATGGGTAATAATGCATGTTATATTGATAATGATATAAGTAGTAAGTATAATTATTACAGTTCTAGCGATAATAACTGCATAATATGGGTAATAATGCACGTTATATTGCTAATAATATAAGTAATGAGTACAATTATTACAGTTCTAGCGATAATAACTGCATAATATGGGTAATAATGCACGTTATATTGCTAATAATATAAGTAATGAGTACAATTATTACAGTTCTAGCGATAATAACTGCATTATATGGGTAATAATGCATGTTATATTGATAATAACATAAGTAATAAGTATAGTTATTACAGTTCTAGCGATAATAACTGCATTATATGGGTAATAATGCATGTTATATTGATAATATCGGGAGTAATAAGTATAATTATTACAGTTCTAGCGATAATAATAGTAAAATGTGGCAAATAGTGCATGTTATATTGATAATAATAAAAGTAATAAGTATATTTTTTACAGTTCTATCGATAATAACTGCATAATATGGGTAATAATGCATGTTATATTGATGATAATAAAAGTAATACGTATATTTATTATAGTTCTAGCGATAATAACTGCATTATATGGGTAATAATGCACGTTATATTGCTAACAATATAAGTAATAAGTATAATTATTACAGTTCTAGCGATAATAACTGCATTATATGGGTAAAAATGCATGTTATATTGATAATATTGGGAGTAATAAGTATATTTATTATGGTTCTAGAGATAATAATAGTAGAATATGGCAAATAGTGCATGTTATATTGATAATAATAAAAGTAATGAGTATATTTATTACAGTTCTATCGATAATAACTGCATAATATGGGTAATAATGCATGTTATATTGATGATAATAAAAGTAATACGTATATTTATTATAGTTCTAGCGATAATAACTGCATAATATGGGTAATAATGCATGTTATATTGATAATAATATAAGTAATAAGTATAATTATTACAGTTCTAGCGATAATAACTGCATTATATGGGTAATAATGCATGTTATATTGATAATATCGGGAGTAATGAGTATAATTATTATAGTTCTAGCGATAATAATAGTAAAATATGGCAAATAGTGCATGTTATATTGATAATAATAAAAGTAATAAGTATATTTATTACAGTTCTATCGATAATAACTGCATAATATGGGTAATAATGCATGTTATATTGATGATAATAAAAGTAATACGTATATTTATTATAGTTCTAGCGATAATAACTGCATAATATGGGTAATAATGCATGTTATATTGATAATAATATAAGTAATAAGTACAATTATTACAGTTCTAGCGATAATAACTGCATTATATGGGTAATAATGCACGTTATATTGCTAATAGTATAAGTAATAAGTATAATTATTACAGTTCTTGCGATAATACCTCCATTATATGGGTAATAATGCATGTTATATTGATAATAATATAAGTAATAAGTATAATTATTACAGTTCTAGCGATAATAACTGCATTATATGGGTAAGAATGCACGTTATATTGCTAATAATATAAGCAATAAGTATAATTATTACAGTTCTAGCGATAATAACTGCATTATATGAGTAATAATGCATGTTATATTGATAATATTGGGAGTAATAAGTATATTTATTATAGTTCTAGCGATAATAACTGCATAGTATGGGTAATAATGCATGTTATATTGATAATAGTATAAGTAATAAGTATAATTATTACAGTTCTAGCGATAATAACTGCATTATATGGGTAATAATGCACGTTATATTGCTAATAATATAAGTAATAAGTATAATTATTACAGTTCTAGAAATAATAACTGCATTATATGGGTAATAATGCATGTTATATTGATAATATCGGGAGTAATAAGTATAATTATTATAGTTCTAGCGATAATAATAGTAAAATATGGCAAATAGTGCATGTTATATTGATAATAATAAAAGTAATAAATATATTTATTACAGTTCTATCGATAATAACTGCATAATATGGGTAATAATGCATGTTATATTGATGATAATAAAAGTAATACGTATATTTATTATAGTTCTAGCGATAATAACTGCATAATGTGGGTAATAATGCATGTTATATTGATAGTAATCTAAGTAATAAGTATAATTATTACAGTTCTAGCGATAATAACTGCATTATATGGGTAATAATGCACGTTATATTGCTAACAATATAAGTAATAAGTATAATTATTACAGTTCTAGCGATAATAACTGCATTATATGGGTAATAATGCATGTTATATTGATGATAATGAAAGTAATACGTATATTTATTATAGTTCTAGCAATAATAACTGCATAATATGGGTAATAATGCATGTTATATTGAGAATAATATAAGTAATAAGTATATCTATTACAGTTCTGGCGATAATAACTGCATTATATGGGTAATAATGCACGTTATATTGATAATAGTATAAGTAGTAAGTATAATTATTACAGTTCTAGCGATAATACCTCCATTATATGGGTAATAATGCATGTTATATTGATAATGATATAAGTAATAAGTATAATTCTTACAGTTCTAGCGATAATAACTGCATAATATGGGTAATAATGCACGTTATATTGCTAATAATATAAGTAATGAGTACAATTATTACAGTTCTAGCGATAATAACTGCATTATATGGGTAATAATGCATGTTATATTGATAATAATATAAGTAATAAGTATAATTATTACAGTTCTAGCGATAATAACTGCATTATATGGGTAATAATGCATGTTATATTGATAATATCGGGAGTAATAAGTATAATTATTATAGTTCTAGCGATAATAATAGTAAAATATGGCAAATAGTGCATGTTATATTGATAATAATAAAAGTAATAAATATATTTATTACAGTTCTATCGATAATAACTGCATAATATGGGTAATAATGCATGTTATATTGATGATAATAAAAGTAATACGTATATTTATTATAGTTCTAGCGATAATAACTGCATAATGTGGGTAATAATGCATGTTATATTGATAGTAATCTAAGTAATAAGTATAATTATTACAGTTCTAGCGATAATAACTGCATTATATGGGTAATAATGCACGTTATATTGCTAACAATATAAGTAATAAGTATAATTATTACAGTTCTAGCGATAATAACTGCATTATATGGGTAATAATGCATGTTATATTGATGATAATGAAAGTAATACGTATATTTATTATAGTTCTAGCAATAATAACTGCATAATATGGGTAATAATGCATGTTATATTGAGAATAATATAAGTAATAAGTATATCTATTACAGTTCTGGCGATAATAACTGCATTATATGGGTAATAATGCACGTTATATTGATAATAGTATAAGTAGTAAGTATAATTATTACAGTTCTAGCGATAATACCTCCATTATATGGGTAATAATGCATGTTATATTGATAATGATATAAGTAATAAGTATAATTCTTACAGTTCTAGCGATAATAACTGCATAATATGGGTAATAATGCACGTTATATTGCTAATAATATAAGTAATGAGTACAATTATTACAGTTCTAGCGATAATAACTGCATTATATGGGTAATAATGCATGTTATATTGATAATAATATAAGTAATAAGTATAATTATTACAGTTCTAGCGATAATAACTGCATTATATGGGTAATAATGCATGTTATATTGATAATATCGGGAGTAATAAGTATAATTATTATAGTTCTAGCGATAATAATAGTAAAATATGGCAAATAGTGCATGTTATATTGATAATAATAAAAGTAATAAGTATATTTATTACAGTTCTATCGATAATAACTGCATAATATGGGTAATAATGCACGTTATATTGCTAATAATATAAGTAATGAGTACAATTATTACAGTTCTAGCGATAATAACTGCATTATATGGGTAATAATGCATGTTATATTGATAATAACATAAGTAATAAGTATAATTATTACAGTTCTAGCGATAATAACTGCATTATATGGGTAATAATGCATGTTATATTGATAATATCGGGAGTAATAAGTATAATTATTATAGTTCTAGCGATAATAATAGTAAAATATGGCAAATAGTGCATGTTATATTGATAGTAATAAAAGTAATAAGTATATTTATTACAGTTCTATCGATAATAACTGCATAATATGGGTAATAATGCATGTTATATTGATGATAATAAAAGTAATACGTATATTTATTATAGTTCTAGCAATAATAACTGCATAATGTGGGTAATAATGCATGTTATATTGATAATAATCTAAGTAATAAGTATAATTATTACAGTTCTAGCGATAATAACTGCATTATATGGGTAATAATGCACGTTATATTGCTAACAATATAAGTAATAAGTATAATTATTACAGTTCTAGCGATAATAACTGCATTATATGGGTAATACTGCATGTTATATTGATGATAATGAAAGTAATACGTATATTTATTATAGTTCTAGCAATAATAACTGCATAATGTGGGTAATAATGCATGTTATATTGAGAATAATATAAGTAATAAGTATATCTATTACAGTTCTGGCGATAATAACTGCATTATATGGGTAATAATGCACGTTATATTGATAATGGTATAAGTAGTAAGTATAATTATTACAGTTCTAGCGATAATACCTCCATTATATGGGTAATAATGCATGTTATATTGATAATGATATAAGTAATAAGTATAATTATTACAGTTCTAGCGATAATAACTGCATAATATGGGTAATAATGCACGTTATATTGCTAATAATATAAGTAATGAGTACAATTATTACAGTTCTAGCGATAATAACTGCATTATATGGGTAATAATGCATGTTATATTGATAATAATATAAGTAATAAGTATAATTATTACAGTTCTAGCGATAATAACTGCATTATATGGGTAATAATGCATGTTATATTGATAATATCGGGAGTAATAAGTATAATTATTATAGTTCTAGCGATAATAATAGTAAAATATGGCAAATAGTGCATGTTATATTGATAATAATAAAAGTAATAAGTATATTTATTACAGTTCTATCGATAATAACTGCATAATATGGGTAATAATGCATGTTATATTGATGATAATAAAAGTAATACGTATATTTATTATAGTTCTAGCGATAATAACTGCATAATATGGGTAATAATGCATGTTATATTGATAATAATATAAGTAATAAGTATAATTATTACAGTTCTAGCGATAATAACTGCATTATATGGGTAATAATGCACGTTATATTGCTAATAGTATAAGTAATAAGTATAATTATTACAGTTCTTGCGATAATACCTCCATTATATGGGTAATAATGCATGTTATATTGATAATAATATAAGTAATAAGTATAATTATTACAGTTCTAGCGATAATAACTGCATTATATGGGTAATAATGCACGTTATATTGCTAATAATATAAACAATAAGTATAATTATTACAGTTCTAGCGATAATAACTGCATTATATGGGTAATAATGCACGTTATATTGCTAACAATATAAGTAATAAGTATAATTATTACAGTTCTAGCGATAATAACTGCATTATATGGGTAATAATGCATGTTATATTGATGATAATGAAAGTAATACGTATATTTATTATAGTTCTAGCGATAATAACTGCATAATATGGGTAATAATGCATGTTATATTGAGAATAATATAAGTAATAAGTATATCTATTACAGTTCTGGCGATAATAACTGCATTATATGGGTAATAATGCACGTTATATTGATAATAGTATAAGTAGTAAGTATAATTATTACAGTTCTAGCGATAATACCTCCATTATATGGGTAATAATGCATGTTATATTGATAATGATATAAGTAATAAGTATAATTATTACAGTTCTAGCGATAGTAACTGCATAATATGGGTAATAATGCACGTTATATTGCTAATAATATAAGTAATGAGTACAATTATTACAGTTCTAGCGATAATAACTGCATAATATTGGTAATAATGCACGTTATATTGCTAATAATATAAGTAATGAGTACAATTATTACAGTTCTAGCGATAATAACTGCATTATATGGGTAATAATGCATGTTATATTGATAATAACATAAGTAATAAGTATAATTATTACAGTTCTAGCGATAATAACTGCATTATATGGGTAATAATGCATGTTATATTGATAATATCGGGAGTAATAAGTATAATTATTATAGTTCTAGCGATAATAATAGTAAAATATGGCAAATAGTGCATGTTATATTGATAATAATAAAAGTAATAAGTATATTTATTACAGTTCTATCGATAATAACTGCATAAAATGGGTAATAATGCATGTTATATTGATGATAATAAAAGTAATACGTATATTTATTATAGTTCTAGCGATAATAACTGCATAATATGGGTAATAATGCATGTTATATTGATAATAATATAAGTAATAAGTATAATTATTACAGTTCTAGCGATAATAACTGCATTATATGGGTAATAATGCACGTTATATTGATAATAGTATAAGTAGTAAGTATAATTATTACAGTTCTAGCGATAATACCTCCATTATATGGGTAATAATGCATGTTATATTGATAATGATATAAGTAATAAGTATAATTATTACAGTTCTAGCGATAATAACTGCATAATATGGGTAATAATGCACGTTATATTGCTAATAATATAAGTAATGAGTACAATTATTACAGTTCTAGCGATAATAACTGCATAATATGGGTAATAATGCACGTTATATTGCTAATAATGTAAGTAATGAGTACAATTATTACAGTTCTAGCGATAATAACTGCATTATATGGGTAATAATGCATGTTATATTGATAATAACATAAGTAATAAGTATAATTATTACAGTTCTAGCGATAATAACTGCATTATATGGGTAATAATGCACGTTATATTGCTAATAGTATAAGTAATAAGTATAATTATTACAGTTCTTGCGATAATACCTCCATTACATGGGTAATAATGCATGTTATATTGATAATAATATAAGTAATAAGTATAATTATTACAGTTCTAGCGATAATAACTGCATTATATGGGTAATAATGCACGTTATATTGCTAATAATATAAGTAATAAGTATAATTATTACAGTTCTAGCGATAATAACTGCATTATATGGGTAATAATGCATGTTATATTGATGATAATGAAAGTAATACGTATATTTATTATAGTTCTAGCGATAATAACTGCATAATATGGGTAAAATGCATGTTATATTGAGAACAATATAAGTAATAAGTATATCTATTACAGTTCTGGCGATAATAACTGCATTATATGGGTAATAATGCATGTTATATTGATAATAACATAAGTAATAAGTATAATTATTACAGTTCTAGCGATAATAACTGCATTATATGGGTAATAATGCACGTTATATTGCTAATAGTATAAGTAATAAGTATAATTATTACAGTTCTTGCGATAATACCTCCATTACATGGGTAATAATGCATGTTATATTGATAATAATATAAGTAATAAGTATAATTATTACAGTTCTAGCGATAATAACTGCATTATATGGGTAATAATGCACGTTATATTGCTAATAATATAAGTAATAAGTATAATTATTACAGTTCTAGCGATAATAACTGCATTATATGGGTAATAATGCATGTTATATTGATGATAATGAAAGTAATACGTATATTTATTATAGTTCTAGCGATAATAACTGCATAATATGGGTAAAATGCATGTTATATTGAGAACAATATAAGTAATAAGTATATCTATTACAGTTCTGGCGATAATAACTGCATTATATGGGTAATAATGCATGTTATATTGATAATGATATAAGTAATAAGTATAATTCTTACAGTTCTAGCGATAATAACTGCATAATATGGGTAATAATGCACGTTATATTGCTAATAATATAAGTAATGAGTACAATTATTACAGTTCTAGCGATAATAACTGCATTATATGGGTAATAATGCATGTTATATTGATAATAATATAAGTAATAAGTATAATTATTACAGTTCTAGCGATAATAACTGCATTATATGGGTAATAATGCATGTTATATTGATAATATCGGGAGTAATAAGTATAATTATTATAGTTCTAGCGATAATAATAGTAAAATATGGCAAATAGTGCATGTTATATTGATAATAATAAAAGTAATAAGTATATTTATTACAGTTCTATCGATAATAACTGCATAATATGGGTAATAATGCACGTTATATTGCTAATAATATAAGTAATGAGTACAATTATTACAGTTCTAGCGATAATAACTGCATTATATGGGTAATAATGCATGTTATATTGATAATAACATAAGTAATAAGTATAATTATTACAGTTCTAGCGATAATAACTGCATTATATGGGTAATAATGCATGTTATATTGATAATATCGGGAGTAATAAGTATAATTATTATAGTTCTAGCGATAATAATAGTAAAATATGGCAAATAGTGCATGTTATATTGATAATAATAAAAGTAATAAGTATATTTATTACAGTTCTATCGATAATAACTGCATAATATGGGTAATAATGCATGTTATATTGATGATAATAAAAGTAATACGTATATTTATTATAGTTCTAGCGATAATAACTGCATAATATGGGTAATAATGCATGTTATATTGATAATAATATAAGTAATAAGTATAATTATTACAGTTCTAGCGATAATAACTGCATTATATGGGTAATAATGCACGTTATATTGCTAATAGTATAAGTAATAAGTATAATTATTACAGTTCTTGCGATAATACCTCCATTATATGGGTAATAATGCATGTTATATTGATAATAATATAAGTAATAAGTATAATTATTACAGTTCTAGCGATAATAACTGCATTATATGGGTAATAATGCACGTTATATTGCTAATAATATAAGCAATAAGTATAATTATTACAGTTCTAGCGATAATAACTGCATTATATGGGTAATAATGCACGTTATATTGCTAACAATATAAGTAATAAGTATAATTATTACAGTTCTAGCGATAATAACTGCATTATATGGGTAATAATGCATGTTATATTGATGATAATGAAAGTAATACGTATATTTATTATAGTTCTAGCGATAATAACTGCATAATATGGGTAATAATGCATGTTATATTGAGAATAATATAAGTAATAAGTATATCTATTACAGTTCTGGCGATAATAACTGCATTATATGGGTAATAATGCACGTTATATTGATAATAGTATAAGTAGTAAGTATAATTATTACAGTTCTAGCGATAATACCTCCATTATATGGGTAATAATGCATGTTATATTGATAATGATATAAGTAATAAGTATAATTATTACAGTTCTAGCGATAATAACTGCATAATATGGGTAATAATGCACGTTATATTGCTAATAATATAAGTAATGAGTACAATTATTACAGTTCTAGCGATAATAACTGCATAATATTGGTAATAATGCACGTTATATTGCTAATAATATAAGTAATGAGTACAATTATTACAGTTCTAGCGATAATAACTGCATTATATGGGTAATAATGCATGTTATATTGATAATAACATAAGTAATAAGTATAATTATTACAGTTCTAGCGATAATAACTGCATTATATGGGTAATAATGCATGTTATATTGATAATAGTATAAGTAGTAAGTATAATTATTACAGTTCTAGCGATAATACCTCCATTATATGGGTAATAATGCATGTTATATTGATAATGATATAAGTAATAAGTATAATTATTACAGTTCTAGCGATAATAACTGCATAATATGGGTAATAATGCACGTTATATTGCTAATAATATAAGTAATGAGTACAATTATTACAGTTCTAGCGATAATAACTGCATAATATGGGTAATAATGCACGTTATATTGCTAATAATGTAAGTAATGAGTACAATTATTACAGTTCTAGCGATAATAACTGCATTATATGGGTAATAATGCATGTTATATTGATAATAACATAAGTAATAACTATAATTATTACAGTTCTAGCGATAATAACTGCATTATATGGGTAATAATGCACGTTATATTGCTAATAGTATAAGTAATAAGTATAATTATTACAGTTCTTGCGATAATACCTCCATTACATGGATAATAATGCATGTTATATTGATAATAATATAAGTAATAAGTATAATTATTACAGTTCTAGCGATAATAACTGCATTATATGGGTAATAATGCACGTTATATTGCTAATAATATAAGCAAAAAGTATAATTATTACAGTTCTAGCGATAATAACTGCATTATATGGGTAATAATGCATGTTATATTGATAATATCGGGAGTAATAAGTATAATTATTATAGTTCTAGCGATAATAATAGTAAAATATGGCAAATAGTGCATGTTATATTGATAATAATAAAAGTAATAAGTATATTTATTACAGTTCTATCGATAATAACTGCATAATATGGGTAATAATGCATGTTATATTGATGATAATAAAAGTAATACGTATATTTATTATAGTTCTAGCGATAATAACTGCATAATATGGGTAATAATGCATGTTATATTGATAATAATCTAAGTAATAAGTATAATTATTACAGTTCTAGCGATAATAACTGCATTATATGGGTAATAATGCACGTTATATTGCTAACAATATAAGTAATAAGTATAATTATTACAGTTCTAGCGATAATAACTGCATTATATGGGTAATAATGCATGTTATATTGATAATATCGGGAGTAATAAGTATAATTATTATAGTTCTAGCGATAATAATAGTAAAATATGGCAAATAGTGCATGTTATATTGATAATAATAAAAGTAATAAGTATATTTATTATAGTTCTAGCAATAATAACTGCATAATATGGGTAATAATGCATGTTATATTGAGAATAATATAAGTAATAAGTATATCTATTACAGTTCTGGCGATAATAACTGCATTATATGGGTAATAATGCACGTTATATTGATAATAGTATAAGTAGTAAGTATAATTATTACAGTTCTAGCGATAATACCTCCATTATATGGGTAATAATGCATGTTATATTGATAATGATATAAGTAATAAGTATAATTCTTACAGTTCTAGCGATAATAACTGCATAATATGGGTAATAATGCACGTTATATTGCTAATAATATAAGTAATGAGTACAATTATTACAGTTCTAGCGATAATAACTGCATTATATGGGTAATAATGCATGTTATATTGATAATAATATAAGTAATAAGTATAATTATTACAGTTCTAGCGATAATAACTGCATTATATGGGTAATAATGCATGTTATATTGATAATATCGGGAGTAATAAGTATAATTATTATAGTTCTAGCGATAATAATAGTAAAATATGGCAAATAGTGCATGTTATATTGATAATAATAAAAGTAATAAGTATATTTATTACAGTTCTATCGATAATAACTGCATAATATGGGTAATAATGCACGTTATATTGCTAATAATATAAGTAATGAGTACAATTATTACAGTTCTAGCGATAATAACTGCATTATATGGGTAATAATGCATGTTATATTGATAATAACATAAGTAATAAGTATAATTATTACAGTTCTAGCGATAATAACTGCATTATATGGGTAATAATGCATGTTATATTGATAATATCGGGAGTAATAAGTATAATTATTATAGTTCTAGCGATAATAATAGTAAAATATGGCAAATAGTGCATGTTATATTGATAGTAATAAAAGTAATAAGTATATTTATTACAGTTCTATCGATAATAACTGCATAATATGGGTAATAATGCATGTTATATTGATGATAATAAAAGTAATACGTATATTTATTATAGTTCTAGCAATAATAACTGCATAATGTGGGTAATAATGCATGTTATATTGATAATAATCTAAGTAATAAGTATAATTATTACAGTTCTAGCGATAATAACTGCATTATATGGGTAATAATGCACGTTATATTGCTAACAATATAAGTAATAAGTATAATTATTACAGTTCTAGCGATAATAACTGCATTATATGGGTAATACTGCATGTTATATTGATGATAATGAAAGTAATACGTATATTTATTATAGTTCTAGCAATAATAACTGCATAATGTGGGTAATAATGCATGTTATATTGAGAATAATATAAGTAATAAGTATATCTATTACAGTTCTGGCGATAATAACTGCATTATATGGGTAATAATGCACGTTATATTGATAATGGTATAAGTAGTAAGTATAATTATTACAGTTCTAGCGATAATACCTCCATTATATGGGTAATAATGCATGTTATATTGATAATGATATAAGTAATAAGTATAATTATTACAGTTCTAGCGATAATAACTGCATAATATGGGTAATAATGCACGTTATATTGCTAATAATATAAGTAATGAGTACAATTATTACAGTTCTAGCGATAATAACTGCATTATATGGGTAATAATGCATGTTATATTGATAATAATATAAGTAATAAGTATAATTATTACAGTTCTAGCGATAATAACTGCATTATATGGGTAATAATGCATGTTATATTGATAATATCGGGAGTAATAAGTATAATTATTATAGTTCTAGCGATAATAATAGTAAAATATGGCAAATAGTGCATGTTATATTGATAATAATAAAAGTAATAAGTATATTTATTACAGTTCTATCGATAATAACTGCATAATATGGGTAATAATGCATGTTATATTGATGATAATAAAAGTAATACGTATATTTATTATAGTTCTAGCGATAATAACTGCATAATATGGGTAATAATGCATGTTATATTGATAATAATATAAGTAATAAGTATAATTATTACAGTTCTAGCGATAATAACTGCATTATATGGGTAATAATGCACGTTATATTGCTAATAGTATAAGTAATAAGTATAATTATTACAGTTCTTGCGATAATACCTCCATTATATGGGTAATAATGCATGTTATATTGATAATAATATAAGTAATAAGTATAATTATTACAGTTCTAGCGATAATAACTGCATTATATGGGTAATAATGCACGTTATATTGCTAATAATATAAGCAATAAGTATAATTATTACAGTTCTAGCGATAATAACTGCATTATATGGGTAATAATGCACGTTATATTGCTAACAATATAAGTAATAAGTATAATTATTACAGTTCTAGCGATAATAACTGCATTATATGGGTAATAATGCATGTTATATTGATGATAATGAAAGTAATACGTATATTTATTATAGTTCTAGCGATAATAACTGCATAATATGGGTAATAATGCACGTTATATTGCTAATAGTATAAGTAATAAGTATAATTATTACAGTTCTTGCGATAATACCTCCATTACATGGGTAATAATGCATGTTATATTGATAATAATATAAGTAATAAGTATAATTATTACAGTTCTAGCGATAATAACTGCATTATATGGGTAATAATGCACGTTATATTGCTAATAATATAAGCAAAAAGTATAATTATTACAGTTCTAGCGATAATAACTGCATTATATGGGTAATAATGCATGTTATATTGATAACATCGGGAGTAATAAGTATAATTATTATAGTTCTAGCGATAATAATAGTAAAATATGGCAAATAGTGCATGTTATATTGATAATAATAAAAGTAATAAGTATATTTATTACAGTTCTATCGATAATAACTGCATAATATGGGTAATAATGCATGTTATATTGATGATAATAAAAGTAATACGTATATTTATTATAGTTCTAGCGATAATAACTGCATAATATGGGTAATAATGCATGTTATATTGATAATAATCTAAGTAATAAGTATAATTATTACAGTTCTAGCGATAATAACTGCATTATATGGGTAATAATGCACGTTATATTGCTAACAATATAAGTAATAAGTATAATTATTACAGTTCTAGCGATAATAACTGCATTATATGGGTAATAATGCACGTTATATTGATAATAGTATAAGTAGTAAGTATAATTATTACAGTTCTAGCGATAATACCTCCATTATATGGGTAATAATGCATGTTATATTGATAATGATATAAGTAATAAGTATAATTATTACAGTTCTAGCGATAATAACTGCATAATATGGGTAATAATGCACGTTATATTGCTAATAATATAAGTAATGAGTACAATTATTACAGTTCTAGCGATAATAACTGCATAATATGGGTAATAATGCACGTTATATTGCTAACAATATAAGTAATAAGTATAATTATTACAGTTCTAGCGATAATAACTGCATTATATGGGTAATAATGCATGTTATATTGATAATATTGGGAGTAATAAGTATATTTATTATAGTTCTAGCGATAATAACTGCATAATATGGGTAATAATGCATGTTATATTGAGAATAATATAAGTAATAAGTATAATTATTACAGTTCTGGCGATAATAACTGCATTATATGGGTAATAATGCACGTTATATTGCTAATAGTATAAGTAATAAGTATAATTATTACAGTTCTAGCGATAATACCTCCATTATATGGGTAATAATGCATGTTATATTGATAATGATATAAGTAATAAGTATAATTATTACAGTTCTAGCGATAATAACTGCATAATATGGGTAATAATGCACGTTATATTGCTAATAATATAAGTAATGAGTACAATTATTACAGTTCTAGCGATAATAACTGCATTATATGGGTAATAATGCATGTTATATTGATGATAATGAAAGTAATACGTATATTTATTATAGTTCTAGCGATAATAACTGCATAATATGGGTAATAATGCATGTTATATTGAGAATAATATAAGTAATAAGTATATCTATTACAGTTCTGGCGATAATAACTGCATTATATGGGTAATAATGCACGTTATATTGATAATAGTATAAGTAGTAAGTATAATTATTACAGTTCTAGCGATAATACCTCCATTATATGGGTAATAATGCATGTTATATTGATAATGATATAAGTAGTAAGTATAATTATTACAGTTCTAGCGATAATAACTGCATAATATGGGTAATAATGCACGTTATATTGCTAATAATATAAGTAATGAGTACAATTATTACAGTTCTAGCGATAATAACTGCATAATATGGGTAATAATGCACGTTATATTGCTAATAATATAAGTAATGAGTACAATTATTACAGTTCTAGCGATAATAACTGCATTATATGGGTAATAATGCATGTTATATTGATAATAACATAAGTAATAAGTATAGTTATTACAGTTCTAGCGATAATAACTGCATTATATGGGTAATAATGCATGTTATATTGATAATATCGGGAGTAATAAGTATAATTATTATAGTTCTAGCGATAATAATAGTAAAATATGGCAAATAGTGCATGTTATATTGATAATAATAAAAGTAATAAGTACATCTATTACAGTTCTATCGATAATAACTGCATAATATGGGTAATAATGCATGTTATATTGATGATAATAAAAGTAATACGTATATTTATTATAGGTCTAGCGATAATAACTGCATAATATGGGTATTAATGCATGTTATATTGATAATAATATACGTAATAAGTATAATTATTACAGTTCTAGCGATAATAACTGCATTATATGGGTAATAATGCACGTTATATTGCTAATAGTATAAGTAATAAGTATAATTATTACAGTTCTTGCGATAATACCTCCATTATATGGGCAATAATGCATGTTACATTGAGAATAATATAAGTAATAAGTATAATTATTACAGTTCTGGCGATAATAACTGCATTATATGGGTAATAATGCACGTTATATTGCTAACAATATAAGTAATAAGTATAATTATTACAGTTCTAGCGATAATAACTGCATTATATGGGTAATACTGCATGTTATATTGATGATAATGAAAGTAATACGTATATTTATTATAGTTCTAGCAATAATAACTGCATAATGTGGGTAATAATGCATGTTATATTGAGAATAATATAAGTAATAAGTATATCTATTACAGTTCTGGCGATAATAACTGCATTATATGGGTAATAATGCACGTTATATTGATAATGGTATAAGTAGTAAGTATAATTATTACAGTTCTAGCGATAATACCTCCATTATATGGGTAATAATGCATGTTATATTGATAATGATATAAGTAATAAGTATAATTATTACAGTTCTAGCGATAATAACTGCATAATATGGGTAATAATGCACGTTATATTGCTAATAATATAAGTAATGAGTACAATTATTACAGTTCTAGCGATAATAACTGCATTATATGGGTAATAATGCATGTTATATTGATAATAATATAAGTAATAAGTATAATTATTACAGTTCTAGCGATAATAACTGCATTATATGGGTAATAATGCATGTTATATTGATAATATCGGGAGTAATAAGTATAATTATTATAGTTCTAGCGATAATAATAGTAAAATATGGCAAATAGTGCATGTTATATTGATAATAATAAAAGTAATAAGTATATTTATTACAGTTCTATCGATAATAACTGCATAATATGGGTAATAATGCATGTTATATTGATGATAATAAAAGTAATACGTATATTTATTATAGTTCTAGCGATAATAACTGCATAATATGGGTAATAATGCATGTTATATTGATAATAATATAAGTAATAAGTATAATTATTACAGTTCTAGCGATAATAACTGCATTATATGGGTAATAATGCACGTTATATTGCTAATAGTATAAGTAATAAGTATAATTATTACAGTTCTTGCGATAATACCTCCATTATATGGGTAATAATGCATGTTATATTGATAATAATATAAGTAATAAGTATAATTATTACAGTTCTAGCGATAATAACTGCATTATATGGGTAATAATGCACGTTATATTGCTAATAATATAAGCAATAAGTATAATTATTACAGTTCTAGCGATAATAACTGCATTATATGGGTAATAATGCACGTTATATTGCTAACAATATAAGTAATAAGTATAATTATTACAGTTCTAGCGATAATAACTGCATTATATGGGTAATAATGCATGTTATATTGATGATAATGAAAGTAATACGTATATTTATTATAGTTCTAGCGATAATAACTGCATAATATGGGTAATAATGCACGTTATATTGCTAATAGTATAAGTAATAAGTATAATTATTACAGTTCTTGCGATAATACCTCCATTACATGGGTAATAATGCATGTTATATTGATAATAATATAAGTAATAAGTATAATTATTACAGTTCTAGCGATAATAACTGCATTATATGGGTAATAATGCACGTTATATTGCTAATAATATAAGCAAAAAGTATAATTATTACAGTTCTAGCGATAATAACTGCATTATATGGGTAATAATGCATGTTATATTGATAATATCGGGAGTAATAAGTATAATTATTATAGTTCTAGCGATAATAATAGTAAAATATGGCAAATAGTGCATGTTATATTGATAATAATAAAAGTAATAAGTATATTTATTACAGTTCTATCGATAATAACTGCATAATATGGGTAATAATGCATGTTATATTGATGATAATAAAAGTAATACGTATATTTATTATAGTTCTAGCGATAATAACTGCATAATATGGGTAATAATGCATGTTATATTGATAATAATCTAAGTAATAAGTATAATTATTACAGTTCTAGCGATAATAACTGCATTATATGGGTAATAATGCACGTTATATTGCTAACAATATAAGTAATAAGTATAATTATTACAGTTCTAGCGATAATAACTGCATTATATGGGTAATAATGCACGTTATATTGATAATAGTATAAGTAGTAAGTATAATTATTACAGTTCTAGCGATAATACCTCCATTATATGGGTAATAATGCATGTTATATTGATAATGATATAAGTAATAAGTATAATTATTACAGTTCTAGCGATAATAACTGCATAATATGGGTAATAATGCACGTTATATTGCTAATAATATAAGTAATGAGTACAATTATTACAGTTCTAGCGATAATAACTGCATAATATGGGTAATAATGCACGTTATATTGCTAACAATATAAGTAATAAGTATAATTATTACAGTTCTAGCGATAATAACTGCATTATATGGGTAATAATGCATGTTATATTGATAATATTGGGAGTAATAAGTATATTTATTATAGTTCTAGCGATAATAACTGCATAATATGGGTAATAATGCATGTTATATTGAGAATAATATAAGTAATAAGTATAATTATTACAGTTCTGGCGATAATAACTGCATTATATGGGTAATAATGCACGTTATATTGCTAATAGTATAAGTAATAAGTATAATTATTACAGTTCTAGCGATAATACCTCCATTATATGGGTAATAATGCATGTTATATTGATAATGATATAAGTAATAAGTATAATTATTACAGTTCTAGCGATAATAACTGCATAATATGGGTAATAATGCACGTTATATTGCTAATAATATAAGTAATGAGTACAATTATTACAGTTCTAGCGATAATAACTGCATTATATGGGTAATAATGCATGTTATATTGATGATAATGAAAGTAATACGTATATTTATTATAGTTCTAGCGATAATAACTGCATAATATGGGTAATAATGCATGTTATATTGAGAATAATATAAGTAATAAGTATATCTATTACAGTTCTGGCGATAATAACTGCATTATATGGGTAATAATGCACGTTATATTGATAATAGTATAAGTAGTAAGTATAATTATTACAGTTCTAGCGATAATACCTCCATTATATGGGTAATAATGCATGTTATATTGATAATGATATAAGTAGTAAGTATAATTATTACAGTTCTAGCGATAATAACTGCATAATATGGGTAATAATGCACGTTATATTGCTAATAATATAAGTAATGAGTACAATTATTACAGTTCTAGCGATAATAACTGCATAATATGGGTAATAATGCACGTTATATTGCTAATAATATAAGTAATGAGTACAATTATTACAGTTCTAGCGATAATAACTGCATTATATGGGTAATAATGCATGTTATATTGATAATAACATAAGTAATAAGTATAGTTATTACAGTTCTAGCGATAATAACTGCATTATATGGGTAATAATGCATGTTATATTGATAATATCGGGAGTAATAAGTATAATTATTATAGTTCTAGCGATAATAATAGTAAAATATGGCAAATAGTGCATGTTATATTGATAATAATAAAAGTAATAAGTACATCTATTACAGTTCTATCGATAATAACTGCATAATATGGGTAATAATGCATGTTATATTGATGATAATAAAAGTAATACGTATATTTATTATAGTTCTAGCGATAATAACTGCATAATATGGGTATTAATGCATGTTATATTGATAATAATATACGTAATAAGTATAATTATTACAGTTCTAGCGATAATAACTGCATTATATGGGTAATAATGCACGTTATATTGCTAATAGTATAAGTAATAAGTATAATTATTACAGTTCTTGCGATAATACCTCCATTATATGGGCAATAATGCATGTTACATTGAGAATAATATAAGTAATAAGTATAATTATTACAGTTCTGGCGATAATAACTGCATTATATGGGTAATAATGCACGTTATATTGCTAATAGTATAAGTAATAAGTATAATTATTACAGTTCTAGCGATAATACCTCCATTATATGGGTAATAATGCATGTTATATTGATAATGATATAAGTAATAAGTATAATTATTACAGTTCTAGCGATAATAACTGCATTATATGGGTAATAATGCATGTTATATTGATGATAATGAAAGTAATACGTATATTTATTATAGTTCTAGCGATAATAACTGCATTATATGGGTAATAATGCATGTTATATTGATGATAATGAAAGTAATACGTATATTTATTATAGTTCTAGCGATAATAACTGCATAATATGGGTAATAATGCATGTTATATTGAGAATAATATAAGTAATAAGTATATCTATTACAGTTCTGGCGATAATAACTGCATTATATGGGTAATAATGCACGTTATATTGATAATAGTATAAGTAGTAAGTATAATTATTACAGTTCTAGCGATAATACCTCCATTATATGGGTAATAATGCATGTTATATTGATAATGATATAAGTAGTAAGTATAATTATTACAGTTCTAGCGATAATAACTGCATAATATGGGTAATAATGCACGTTATATTGCTAATAATATAAGTAATGAGTACAATTATTACAGTTCTAGCGATAATAACTGCATAATATGGGTAATAATGCACGTTATATTGCTAATAATATAAGTAATGAGTACAATTATTACAGTTCTAGCGATAATAACTGCATTATATGGGTAATAATGCATGTTATATTGATAATAACATAAGTAATAAGTATAGTTATTACAGTTCTAGCGATAATAACTGCATTATATGGGTAATAATGCATGTTATATTGATAATATCGGGAGTAATAAGTATAATTATTATAGTTCTAGCGATAATAATAGTAAAATATGGCAAATAGTGCATGTTATATTGATAATAATAAAAGTAATAAGTACATCTATTACAGTTCTATCGATAATAACTGCATAATATGGGTAATAATGCATGTTATATTGATGATAATAAAAGTAATACGTATATTTATTATAGTTCTAGCGATAATAACTGCATAATATGGGTAATAATGCATGTTATATTGATAATAATATACGTAATAAGTATAATTATTACAGTTCTAGCGATAATAACTGCATTATATGGGTAATAATGCACGTTATATTGCTAATAGTATAAGTAATAAGTATAATTATTACAGTTCTTGCGATAATACCTCCATTATATGGGTAATAATGCATGTTATATTGATAATAATATAAGTAATAAGTATAATTATTACAGTTCTAGCGATAATAACTGCATTATATGGGTAATAATGCACGTTATATTGCTAATAATATAAGCAATAAGTATAATTATTACAGTTCTAGCGATAATAACTGCATTATATGGGTAATAATGCATGTTATATTGATAATATCGGGAGCAATAAGTATAATTATTATAGTTCTAGCGATAATAATAGTAAAATATGGCAAATAGTGCATGTTATATTGATAATAATAAAAGTAATAAGTATATTTATTACAGTTCTATCGATAATAACTGCATAATATGGGTAATAATGCATGTTATATTGATGATAATAAAAGTAATACGTATATTTATTATAGTTCTAGCGATAATAACTGCATAATATGGGTAATAATGCATGTTATATTGATAATAATCTAAGCAATAAGTATAATTATTACAGTTCTAGCGATAATAACTGCATTATATGGGTAATAATGCACGTTATATTGCTAACAATATAAGTAATAAGTATAATTATTACAGTTCTAGCGATAATAACTGCATTATATGGGTAATAATGCATGTTATATTGATGATAATGAAAGTAATACGTATATTTATTATAGTTCTAGCGATAATAACTGCATAATATGGGTAATAATGCATGTTATATTGATGATAATAAAAGTAATACGTATATTTATTATAGTTCTAGCGATAATAACTGCATAATATGGGTAATAATGCATGTTATATTGATAATAATCTAAGCAATAAGTATAATTATTACAGTTCTAGCGATAATAACTGCATTATATGGGTAATAATGCACGTTATATTGCTAACAATATAAGTAATAAGTATAATTATTACAGTTCTAGCGATAATAACTGCATAATATGGGTAATAAGGCACGTTATATTGCTAATAATATAAGTAATGAGTACAATTATTACAGTTCTAGCGATAATAACTGCATAATATGGGTAATAATGCACGTTATATTGCTAACAATATAAGTAATAAGTATAATTATTACAGTTCTAGCGATAATAACTGCATTATATGGGTAATAATGCATGTTATATTGATAATATCGGGAGTAATAAGTATAATTATTATAGTTCTAGCGATAATAATAGTAAAATATGGCTAATAGTGCATGATATATTGATAATAGTAAAAGTAATAAGTGTATTTATTACAGTTCTATCGATAATAACTGCATAATATGGGTAATAATGCATGTTATATTGATAATAATATAAGTAATAAGTATAATTATTACAGTTCTAGCGATAATACCTCCATTATATGGGTAATAATGCATGTTATATTGATAATAATATAAGTAATAAGTATAATTATTACAGTTCTAGCGATAATAATTGCATTATATGGGTAATAATGCATGTTATATTGATAATAATATAAGTAATAAGTATAATTATTACAGTTCTAGCGATAATAACTGCATTATATGGGTAATAATGCACGTTATATTGCTAATAATATAAGTAATAAGTATAATTATTACAGTTCTAGCGATTATAACTGCATTATATGGGTAATAATGCATGTTATATTGATAATATCGGGAGTAATAAGTATAATTATTATAGTTCTAGCGATAATAATAGTAAAATATGGCAAATAGTGCATGTTATATTGATAATAATAAAAGTAATAAGTATATTTATTACAGTTCTATCGATAATAACTGCATAATATGGGTAATAATGCATGCTATATTGATGATAATAAAAGTAATACGTATATTTATTATAGTTCTAGCGATAATAACTGCATAATATGGGTAATAATGCATGTTATATTGATAATAATATAAGTAATAAGTATAATTATTACAGTTCTAGCGATAATAACTGCATAATATGGGTAATAATGCGCGTTATATTGCTAATAATATAAGTAATGAGTATAATTATTACAGTTCTAGCGATAATAACTGCATTATATGGGTAATAAGGCATGTTATATTGATAATATCGGGAGTAATAAGTATAATTATTATAGTTCTAGCGATAGTAATAGTAAAATATGGCTAATAGTGCATGATATATTGATAATAGTAAAAGTAATAAGTGTATTTATTACAGTTCTATCGATAATAACTGCATAATATGGGTAATAATGCATGTTATATTGATAATAATATAAGTAATAAGTATAATTATTACAGTTCTAGCGATAATACCCCCATTATATGGGTAATAATGCATGTTATATTGATGATAATGAAAGAAGTAAGTATATTTATTACAGTTCTAGCGATAATAACTGCATTATATGCCTAATAAGGCATGTTATATTGATAACATCGGGTGTAATAAGTATAATTATTATAGTTCTAGCGATAATAATAGTAAAATATGGCTAATAGTGCATGTCATATTTTTAATAGTAAAAGTAGTAAGTATATTTATTACAGTTCTATCGATAATAACTGCATAATATGGGTAATAATGCATGTTATGTTGATGATAATGAAAGTAATACGTATGCTTATTATAGTTCTAGCGATAATAACTGCATAATATGGGTAATAATGCATGTTATATTGAGAATAATATAAGTAATAAGTATAATTATTACAGTTCTGGCGATAATAACTGCATTATATGGGTAATAATGCACGTTATATTGCTAATAGTATAAGTAATAAGTATAATTATTACAGTTCTAGCGATAATACCTCCATTATATGGTAATAATGCATGTTATATTGATAATAATATAAGTAATAAGTATAATTATTACAGTTCTAGCGATAATACCTCCATTATGTGGGTAATAATGCAGGTTATATTGATAATGATATAAGTAATAAGTATAATTATTACAGTTCTAGCGATAATAACTGCATAATATGGGTAATAATGCACGTTATATTGCTAATAATATAAGTAATGAGTACAATTATTACAGTTCTAGCGATAATAACTGCATAATATGGGTAATAATGCATGTTATATTGATAATAATAAAAGTAATAAGTATAATTATTACAGTTCTGGCGATAATAACTGCATTATATGGGTAATAATGCACGTTATATTGCTAATAGTATAAGTAATAAGTATAATTATTACAGTTCTAGCGATAATACCTCCATTGTATGGGTAATAATGCATGTTATATTGATACCAATATAAGTAATAAGTATAATTATTACAGTTCTAGCGATAATAATTGCATTATATGGGTAATAATGCATGTTATATTGATAATAATATAAGTAATAAGTATAATTATTACAGTTCTAGCGATAATAACTGCATTATATGGGTAATAATGCACGTTATATTGCTAATAATATAAGTAATAAGTATAATTATTACAGTTCTAGCGATTATAACTGCATTATATGGGTAATAATGCATGTTATATTGATAATATCGGGAGTAATAAGTATAATTATTATAGTTCTAGCGATAATAATAGTAAAATATGGCAAATAGTGCATGTTATATTGATAATAATAAAAGTAATAAGTATATTTATTACAGTTCTATCGATAATAACTGCATAATATGGGTAATAATGCATGCTATATTGATGATAATAAAAGTAATACGTATATTTATTATAGTTCTAGCGATAATAACTGCATAATATGGGTAATAATGCATGTTATATTGATAATAATATAAGTAATAAGTATAATTATTACAGTTCTAGCGATAATAACTGCATAATATGGGTAATAATGCGCGTTATATTGCTAATAATATAAGTAATGAGTATAATTATTACAGTTCCAGCGATAATAACTGCATTATATGGGTAATAAGGCATGTTATATTGATAATATCGGGAGTAATAAGTATAATTATTATAGTTCTAGCGATAATAATAGTAAAATATGGCTAATAGTGCATGATATATTGATAATAGTAAAAGTAATAAGTGTATTTATTACAGTTCTATCGATAATAACTGCATAATATGGGTAATAATGCATGTTATATTGATAATAATATAAGTAATAAGTATAATTATTACAGTTCTAGCGATAATACCCCCATTATATGGGTAATAATGCATGTTATATTGATGATAATGAAAGAAGTAAGTATATTTATTACAGTTCTAGCGATAATAACTGCATTATATGCCTAATAAGGCATGTTATATTGATAACATCGGGTGTAATAAGTATAATTATTATAGTTCTAGCGATAATAATAGTAAAATATGGCTAATAGTGCATGTCATATTTTTAATAGTAAAAGTAGTAAGTATATTTATTACAGTTCTATCGATAATAACTGCATAATATGGGTAATAATGCATGTTATGTTGATGATAATGAAAGTAATACGTATGCTTATTATAGTTCTAGCGATAATAACTGCATAATATGGGTAATAATGCATGTTATATTGAGAATAATATAAGTAATAAGTATAATTATTACATTTCTGGCGATAATAACTGCATTATATGGGTAATAATGCACGTTATATTGCTAATAGTATAAGTAATAAGTATAATTATTACAGTTCTAGCGATAATACCTCCATTATATGGGTAATAATGCATGTTATATTGATAATAATATAAGTAATAAGTATAATTATTACAGTTCTAGCGATAATACCTCCATTATGTGGGTAATAATGCAGGTTATATTGATAATGATATAAGTAATAAGTATAATTATTACAGTTCTAGCGATAATAACTGCATAATATGGGTAATAATGCACGTTATATTGCTAATAATATAAGTAATGAGTACAATTATTACAGTTCTAGCGATAATAACTGCATAATATGGGTAATAATGCATGTTATATTGATAATAATAAAAGTAATAAGTATAATTATTACAGTTCTGGCGATAATAACTGCATTATATGGGTAATAATGCACGTTATATTGCTAATAGTATAAGTAATAAGTATAATTATTACAGTTCTAGCGATAATACCTCCATTATATGGGTAATAATGCATGTTATATTGATACTAATATAAGTAATAAGTATAATTATTACAGTTCTAGCGATAATAACTGCATTATATGGGTAATAATGCACGTTATATTGCTAATAATATAAGTAATAAGTATAATTATTACAGTTCTAGCGATTATAACTGCATTATATGGGTAATAATGCATGTTATATTGATAATATCGGGAGTAATAAGTATAATTATTATAGTTCTAGCGATAATAATAGTAAAATATGGCAAATAGTGCATGTTATATTGATAATAATAAAAGTAATAAGTATATTTATTACAGTTCTATCGATAATAACTGCATAATATGGGCAATAATGCATGCTATATTGATGATAATAAAAGTAGTACGTATATTTATTATAGTTCTAGCGATAATAACTGCATAATATGGGTAATAATGCATGTTATATTGATAATAATATAAGTAATAAGTATAATTATTACAGTTCTAGCGATAATAACTGCATAATATGGGTAATAATGCACGTTATATTGCTAATAATATAAGTAATGAGTATAATTATTACAGTTCTAGCGATAATAACTGCATTATATGGGTAATAAGGCATGTTATATTGATAATATCGGGAGTAATAAGTATAATTATTATAGTTCTAGCGATAATAATAGTAAAATATGGCTAATAGTGCATGATATATTGATAATAGTAAAAGTAATAAGTGTATTTATTACAGTTCTATCGATAATAACTGCATAATATGGGTAATAATGCATGTTATATTGATAATAATATAAGTAATAAGTATAATTATTACAGTTCTAGCGATAATACCCCCATTATATGGGTAATAATGCATGTTATATTGATGATAATGAAAGAAGTAAGTATATTTATTACAGTTCTAGCGATAATAACTGCATTATATGCCTAATAAGGCATGTTATATTGATAACATCAGGTGTAATAAGTATAATTATTATAGTTCTAGCGATAATAATAGTAAAATATGGCTAATAGTGCATGTCATATTTTTAATAGTAAAAGTAGTAAGTATATTTATTACAGTTCTATCGATAATAACTGCATAATATGGGTAATAATGCATGTTATGTTGATGATAATGAAAGTAATACGTATGTTTATTATAGTTCTAGCGATAATAACTGCATAATATGGGTAATAATGCATGTTATATTGAGAATAATATAAGTAATAAGTATAATTATTACAGTTCTGGCGATTATAACTGCATTATATGGGTAATAATGCACGTTATATTGCTAATAGTATAAGTAATAAGTATAATTATTACAGTTCTAGCGATAATACCTCCATTATATGGGTAATAATGCATGTTATATTGATGATAATGAAAGTAATACGTATATTTATTATAGTTCTAGCGATAATACCTCCATTATATGGGTAATAATGCATGTTATATTGAGAATAATATAAGTAATAAGTATAATTATTACAGTTCTAGCGATAATAACTGCATAATATGGGTAATAATGCATGTTATATTGATAATAATATAAGTAATAAGTATAATTATTACAGTTCTAGCGATAATACCTCCATTATATGGGTAATAATGCATGTTATATTGATGATAATGAAAGTAATACGTATATTTATTATAGTTCTAGCGATAATAACTGCATTATATGGGTAATAATGCATGTTATATTGAGAATAATATAAGTAATAAGTATTATTATTACAGTTCTAGCGATAATAACTGCATTATATGGGTAATAATGCATGTTATGTTGATGATAATGAAAGTAATACGTATGTTTATTATAGTTCTAGCGATAATAACTGCATAATATGGGTAATAATGCATGTTATATTGAGAATAATATAAGTAATAAGTATAATTATTACAGTTCTGGCGATAATAACTGCATTATATGGGTAATAATGCACGTTATATTGCTAATAGTATAAGTAATAAGTATAATTATTACAGTTCTAGCGATAATACCTCCATTATATGGGTAATAATGCATGTTATATTGATAATAATATAAGTAATAAGTATAATTATTACAGTTCTAGCGATAATACCTCCATTATGTGGGTAATAATGCAGGTTATATTGATAATGATATAAGTAATAAGTATAATTATTACAGTTCTAGCGATAATAACTGCATAATATGGGTAATAATGCACGTTATATTGCTAATAATATAAGTAATGAGTACAATTATTACAGTTTTAGCGATAATAACTGCATAATATGGGTAATAATGCATGTTATATTGATAATAATAAAAGTAATAAGTATAATTATTACAGTTCTGGCGATAATAACTGCATTATATGGGTAATAATGCACGTTATATTGCTAATAGTATAAGTAATAAGTATAATTATTACAGTTCTAGCGATAATACCTCCATTATATGGGTAATAATGCATGTTATATTGATACTAATATAAGTAATAAGTATAATTATTACAGTTCTAGCGATAATAACTGCATAATATGGGTAATAATGCACGTTATATTGCTAATAATATAAGTAATGAGTATAATTATTACAGTTCTAGCGATAATAACTGCATTATATGGGTAATAAGGCATGTTATATTGATAATATCGGGAGTAATAAGTATAATTATTATAGTTCTAGCGATAATAATAGTAAAATATGGCTAATAGTCCATGATATATTGATAATAGTAAAAGTAATAAGTGTATTTATTACAGTTCTATCGATAATAACTGCATAATATGGGTAATAATGCATGTTATATTGATAATAATATAAGTAATAAGTATAATTATTACAGTTCTAGCGATAATACCTCCATTATATGGGTAATAATGCATGTTATATTGATGATAATGAAAGTAATACGTATATTTATTATAGTTCTAGCGATAATAACTGCATTATATGGGTAATAATGCATGTTATATTGAGAATAATATAAGTAATAAATATAATTATTACAGTTCTGGCGATAATAACTGCATTATATGGGTAATAATGCACGATATATTGCTAATAGTATAAGTAATAAGTATAATTATTACAGTTCTAGCGATAATACCTCCATTATATGGGTAATAATGCATGTTATATTGATAATAATATAAGTAATAAGTATAATTATTACAGTTCTAGCGATAATAACTGCATTATATGGGTAATAATGCACGTTATATTGATAATAATATAAGTAATAAGTATAATTATTACAGTTCTAGTGATAATAACTGCATTATATGGGTAATAATGCATGTTATATTGATAATAGTATAAGTAATAAGTATAATTATTACAGTTCTGGCGATAATAACTGCATAATATGGGTAATAATGCATGTTATATTGATAATAATATAAGTAATTAGTATAATTATTACAGTTCTAGCGATAATAACTGCATTATATGGGTAATATTGCACGTTATATTGCTAATAATATAAGTAATAAGGATAATTATTACAGTTCTAGCGATAATAACTGCATTATATGGGTAATAACGCACGTTATATTGCTAACAATATAAGTAATAAGTATAATTATTACAGTTCTAGCGATAATAACTGCATTATATGGGTAATAATGCATGTTATATTGATAATAATAAAAGTAATAAGTATATTTATTATCGTTCTATCGATAATAACTTCTTAATATGGGTAATAATGCATGTTATATTGATAATAATATAAGTAATAAGTATAATTATTACAGTTCTAGCGATAATACCTCCATTATATGGGTAATAATGCATGTTATATTGATGATAATGAAAGTAATACGTATATTTATTATAGTTCTAGCGATAATAACTGCATTATATGGGTAATAATGCATGTTATATTGAGAATAATATAAGTAATAAGTATTATTATTACAGTTCTAGCGATAATAACTGCATTATATGGGTAATAATGCATGCTATATTGATGATAATAAAAGTAGTACGTATATTTATTATAGTTCTAGCGATAATAACTGCATAATATGGGTAATAATGCATGTTATATTGATAATAATATAAGTAATAAGTATAATTATTACAGTTCTAGCGATAATAACTGCATAATATGGGTAATAATGCACGTTATATTGCTAATAATATAAGTAATGAGTATAATTATTACAGTTCTAGCGATAATAACTGCATTATATGGGTAATAAGGCATGTTATATTGATAATATCGGGAGTAATAAGTATAATTATTATAGTTCTAGCGATAATAATAGTAAAATATGGCTAATAGTGCATGATATATTGATAATAGTAAAAGTAATAAGTGTATTTATTACAGTTCTATCGATAATAACTGCATAATATGGGTAATAATGCATGTTATATTGATAATAATATAAGTAATAAGTATAATTATTACAGTTCTAGCGATAATACCCCCATTATATGGGTAATAATGCATGTTATATTGATGATAATGAAAGTAATACGTATATTTATTATAGTTCTAGCGATAATAACTGCATAATATGGGTAATAATGCATGTTATATTGAGAATAATATAAGTAATAAGTATAATTATTACAGTTCTGGCGATAATAACTGCATTATATGGGTAATAATGCACGTTATATTGCTAATAGTATAAGTAATAAGTATAATTATTACAGTTCTTGCGATAATACCTCCATTATATGGGTAATAATGCATGTTATATTGATAATAATATAAGTAATAAGTATAATTATTACAGTTCTAGCGATAATAACTGCATTATATGGGTAATAATGCACGTTATATTGCTAATAATATAAGTAATAAGTATAATTATTACAGTTCTAGCGATAATAACTGCATTATATGGGTAATAATGCATGTTATATTGATAATATCGGGACTAATAAGTATAATTATTATAGTTCTAGCGATAATAATAGTAAAATATGGCAAATAGTGCATGTTATATTGATAATAATAAAAGTAATAAGTATATTTATTACAGTTCTATCGATAATAACTGCATAATATGGGTAATAATGCATGCTATATTGATGATAATAAAAGTAATACGTATATTTATTATAGTTCTAGCGATAATAACTGCATAATATGGGTAATAATGCATGTTATATTGATAATAATATAAGTAATAAGTATAGTTATTACAGTTCTAGCGATAATAACTGCATAATATGGGTAATAATGCACGTTATATTGCTAATAATATAAGTAATGGGTATAATTATTACAGTTCTATCGATAATAACTGCATAATATGGGTAATAATGCATGTTATATTGATGATAATAAAAGTAGTACGTATATTTATTATAGTTCTAGCGATAATAACTGCATAATATGGGTAATAATGCATGTTATATTGATAATAATATAAGTAATAAGTATAATTATTACAGTTCTGGCGATAATAACTGCATTATATGGGTAATAATGCATGTTATATTGATGATAATAAAAGTAATACGTATATTTATTATAGTTCTAGCGATAATAACTGCATAATATGGGTAATAATGCATGTTATATTGATAATAATCTAAGTAATAAGTATAATTATTACAGTTCTAGCGATAATACCTCCATTATATGGGTAATAATGCAGGTTATATTGATAATGATATAAGTAATAAGTATAATTATTACAGTTCTAGCGATAATAACTGCATTATATGGGTAATAATGCATGTTATATTGATAATATCGGGACTAATAAGTATAATTATTATAGTTCTAGCGATAATAATAGTAAAATATGGCAAATAGTGCATGTTATATTGATAATAATAAAAGTAATAAGTATATTTATTACAGTTCTATCGATAATAACTGCATAATATGGGTAATAATGCATGCTATATTGATGATAATAAAAGTAATACGTATATTTATTATAGTTCTAGCGATAATAACTGCATAATATGGGTAATAATGCATGTTATATTGATAATAATATAAGTAATAAGTATAGTTATTACAGTTCTAGCGATAATAACTGCATAATATGGGTAATAATGCACGTTATATTGCTAATAATATAAGTAATGGGTATAATTATTACAGTTCTATCGATAATAACTGCATAATATGGGTAATAATGCATGTTATATTGATGATAATAAAAGTAGTACGTATATTTATTATAGTTCTAGCGATAATAACTGCATAATATGGGTAATAATGCATGTTATATTGATAATAATATAAGTAATAAGTATAATTATTACAGTTCTGGCGATAATAACTGCATTATATGGGTAATAATGCATGTTATATTGATGATAATAAAAGTAATACGTATATTTATTATAGTTCTAGCGATAATAACTGCATAATATGGGTAATAATGCATGTTATATTGATAATAATCTAAGTAATAAGTATAATTATTACAGTTCTAGCGATAATACCTCCATTATATGGGTAATAATGCAGGTTATATTGATAATGATATAAGTAATAAGTATAATTATTACAGTTCTAGCGATAATAACTGCATAATATGGGTAATAATGCACGTTATATTGCTAATAATATAAGTAATGAGTACAATTATTACAGTTCTAGCGATAATAACTGCATAATATGGGTAATAATGCATGTTATATTGATAATAATAAAAGTAATAAGTATAATTATTACAGCTCTGGCGATAATAACTGCATTATATGGGTAATAATGCACGTTATATTGCTAATAGTATAAGTAATAAGTATAATTATTACAGTTCTAGCGATAATACCTCCATTATATGGGTAATAATGCATGTTATATTGATAATAATATAAGTAATAAGTATAATTATTACAGTTCTAGCGATAATAACTGCATAATATGGGTAATAATGCACGTTATATTGCTAATAATATAAGTAATGAGTATAATTATTACAGTTCTAGCGATAATAACTGCATTGTATGGGTAATAAGACATGTTATATTGATAATATCGGGAGTAATAAGTTTAATTATTATAGTTCTAGCGATAATAATAGTAAAATATGGCTAATAGTGCATGATATATTGATAGTAGTAAAAGTAATAAGTGTATTTATTACAGTTCTATCGATAATAACTGCATAATATGGGTAATAATGCATGTTATATTGATAATAATATAAGTAATAACTATAATTATTACAGTTCTAGCGATAATACCTCCATTATATGGGCAATAATGCATGTTATATTGATGATAATGAAAGTAATACGTATATTTATTATAGTTCTAGCGATAATAACTGCATTATATGGGTAATAATGCATGTTATATTGAGAATAATATAAGCAATAAGTATAATTATTACAGTTCTGGCGATAATAACTGCATTATATGGGTAATAATGCACGTTATATTGCTAATAATATGAGTAATGAGTACAATTATTACAGTTCTAGCGATAATAACTGCATTATATGCGTAATAAGGCATGTTATATTGATAATATCGGGAGTAATAAGTATAATTATTATAGTTCTAGCGATAATAATAGTAAAATATCTCTAATAGTGCATGATATATTGATAATAGTAAAAGTAATAAGTATATTTATTACAGTTCTATCGATAATAACTGCATAATATGGGTAATAATGCATGTTATGTTGATGATAATGAAAGTAATACGTATGTTTATTATAGTTCTAGCGATAATAACTGCATAATATGGGTAATAATGCATGTTATATTGAGAATAATATAAGTAATAAGTATAATTATTACAGTTCTAGCGATAATAATTGCATTATATGGGTAATACTGCATGTTATATTGATAATAATATAAGTAATAAGTATAATTATTACAGTTCTAGCGATAATAACTGCATTATATGGGTAATAATGCACGTTATATTGCTAATAATATAAGTAATAAGTATAATTATTACAGTTCTAGCGATTATAACTGCATTATATGGGTAATAATGCATGTTATATTGATAATATCGGGAGTAATAAGTATAATTATTATAGTTCTAGCGATAATAATAGTAAAATATGGCAAATAGTGCATGTTATATTGATAATAATAAAAGTCATAAGTATATTTATTACAGTTCTATCGATAATAACTGCATAATATGGGTAATAATGCATGCTATATTGATGATAATAAAAGTAATACGTATATTTATTATAGTTCTAGCGATAATAACTGCATAATATGGGTAATAATGCATGTTATATTGATAATAATATAAGTAATAAGTATAATTATTACAGTTCAAGCGATAATAACTGCATAATATGGGTAATAATGCACGTTATATTGCTAATAATATAAGTAATGAGTATAATTATTACAGTTCTAGCGATAATAACTGCATTATATGGGTAATAACGCATGTTATATTGATAATATCGGGAGTAATAAGTATAATTATTATAGTTCTAGCGATAATAATAGTAAAATATGGCTAATAGTGCATGATATATTGATAATAGTAAAAGTAATAAGTGTATTTATTACAGTTCTATCGATAATAACTGCATAATATGGGTAATAATGCATGTTATATTGATAATAATATAAGTAATAAGTATAATTATTACAGTTCTAGCGACAATACCCCCATTATATGGGTAATAATGCATGTTATATTGATGATAATGAAAGTAATACGTATATTTATTATAGTTCTAGCGATAATAACTGCATAATATGGGTAATAATGCATGTTATATTGAGAATAATATAAGTAATAAGTATAATTATTACAGTTCTGGCAATAATAACTGCATTATATGGGTAATAATGCACGTTATATTGCTAATAGTATAAGTAATAAGTATAACTATTACAGTTCAAGCGATAATACCTCCATTATATGGGTAATAATGCATGTTATATTGATAATAATATAAGTAATAAGTATAATTATTACAGTTCTAGCGATAATAACTGCATAATATGGGTAATAATGCACGTTATATTGCTAATAATATAAGTAATGAGTATAATTATTACAGTTCTATCGATAATAACTGCATAATATGGGTAATAGTGCATGTTATATTGATGATAATAAAAGTAATACGTATATTTATTATAGTTCTAGCAATAATAACTGCATAATATGGGTAATAATGCATGTTATATTGATAATAATATAAGTAATAAGTATATATTACAGTTCTAGCGATAATAACTGCATTATATGGGTAATAATGCACGTTATATTGCTAACAATATAAGTAATAAGTATAATTATTACAGTTCTAGCGATAATAACTGCATTATATGGGTAAAAATGCATGTTATATTGATAATATTGGGAGTAATAAGTATATTTATTATGGTTCTAGAGATAATAACTGCATAATATGGGTAATAATGCATGTTATATTGATAATAACATAAGTAATAAGTATAATTATTACAGTTCTAGCGATAATACCTCAATTATATGGGTAATAATGCATGTTATATTGATGATAATGAAAGTAATACGTATATTTATTATAGTTCTAGCGATAATAACTGCATAATATGGGTAATAATGCATGCTATAATGAGAAAAATATAAGTAATAAGTATAATTATTACAGTTCTGGCGATAATAACTGCATTATATGGTTAATAATGCACGTTATATTGCTAATAGTATAAGTAATAAGTATAATTATTACAGTTCTTGCGATAATACCTCCATTATATGGGTAATAATGCATGTTATATTGATAATAATATAAGTAATAAGTATAATTATTACAGTTCTAGCGATAATAACTGCATTATATGGGTAATAATGCACGTTATATTGCTAATAATATAAGTAATAAGTATAATTATTACAGTTCTAGCGATAATAACTGCATTATATGGGTAATAATGCATGTTATATTGATAATATCGGGAGTAATAAGTATAATTATTATAGTTCTAGCGATAATAATAGTAAAATATGGCTAATAGTGCATGATATATTGATAATAGTAAAAGTAATAAGTATATTTATTACAGTTCTATCGATAATAACTGCATAATATGGGTAATAATGCATGTTATATTGATGATAATAAAGGTAATACGTATATTTATTATAGTTCTAGCGATAATAACTGCATAATATGGGTAATAATGCATGTTATATTGAGAATAATATAAGTAATAAGTATAATTATTACAGTTATGGCGATAATAACTGCATTATATGGGTAATAATGCACGTTATATTGCTAATAGTATAAGTAATAAGTATAATTATTACAATTCTAGCGATAATACCTCCATTATATGGGTAATAATGCATGTTATATTGATAATAATATAAGTAATAAGTATAATTATTACAGTTCTAGCGATAATAACTGCATAATACGGGTAATAATGCACGTTATATTGCTAATAATATAAGTAATGAGTATAATTATTACAGTTCTAGCGATAATAACTGCATTATATGCGTAATAAGGCATGTTATATTGATAATATCGGGAGTAATAAGTATAATTATTATAGTTCTAGCGATAATAATAGTAAAATATCTCTAATAGTGCATGATATATTGATAATAGTAAAAGTAATAAGTATATTTATTACAGTTCTATCGATAATAACTGCATAATATGGGTAATAATGCATGTTATGTTGATGATAATGAAAGTAATACGTATGTTTATTATAGTTCTAGCGATAATAACTGCATAATATGGGTAATAATGCATGTTATATTGAGAATAATATAAGTAATAAGTATAATTATTACAGTTCTAGCGATAATAATTGCATTATATGGGTAATACTGCATGTTATATTGATAATAATATAAGTAATAAGTATAATTATTACAGTTCTAGCGATAATAACTGCATTATATGGGTAATAATGCACGTTATATTGCTAATAATATAAGTAATAAGTATAATTATTACAGTTCTAGCGATTATAACTGCATTATATGGGTAATAATGCATGTTATATTGATAATATCGGGAGTAATAAGTATAATTATTATAGTTCTAGCGATAATAATAGTAAAATATGGCAAATAGTGCATGTTATATTGATAATAATAAAAGTCATAAGTATATTTATTACAGTTCTATCGATAATAACTGCATAATATGGGTAATAATGCATGCTATATTGATGATAATAAAAGTAATACGTATATTTATTATAGTTCTAGCGATAATAACTGCATAATATGGGTAATAATGCATGTTATATTGATAATAATATAAGTAATAAGTATAATTATTACAGTTCAAGCGATAATAACTGCATAATATGGGTAATAATGCACGTTATATTGCTAATAATATAAGTAATGAGTATAATTATTACAGTTCTAGCGATAATAACTGCATTATATGGGTAATAACGCATGTTATATTGATAATATCGGGAGTAATAAGTATAATTATTATAGTTCTAGCGATAATAATAGTAAAATATGGCTAATAGTGCATGATATATTGATAATAGTAAAAGTAATAAGTGTATTTATTACAGTTCTATCGATAATAACTGCATAATATGGGTAATAATGCATGTTATATTGATAATAATATAAGTAATAAGTATAATTATTACAGTTCTAGCGACAATACCCCCATTATATGGGTAATAATGCATGTTATATTGATGATAATGAAAGTAATACGTATATTTATTATAGTTCTAGCGATAATAACTGCATAATATGGGTAATAATGCATGTTATATTGAGAATAATATAAGTAATAAGTATAATTATTACAGTTCTGGCAATAATAACTGCATTATATGGGTAATAATGCACGTTATATTGCTAATAGTATAAGTAATAAGTATAACTATTACAGTTCAAGCGATAATACCTCCATTATATGGGTAATAATGCATGTTATATTGATAATAATATAAGTAATAAGTATAATTATTACAGTTCTAGCGATAATAACTGCATAATATGGGTAATAATGCACGTTATATTGCTAATAATATAAGTAATGAGTATAATTATTACAGTTCTATCGATAATAACTGCATAATATGGGTAATAGTGCATGTTATATTGATGATAATAAAAGTAATACGTATATTTATTATAGTTCTAGCAATAATAACTGCATAATATGGGTAATAATGCATGTTATATTGATAATAATATAAGTAATAAGTATATATTACAGTTCTAGCGATAATAACTGCATTATATGGGTAATAATGCACGTTATATTGCTAACAATATAAGTAATAAGTATAATTATTACAGTTCTAGCGATAATAACTGCATTATATGGGTAAAAATGCATGTTATATTGATAATATTGGGAGTAATAAGTATATTTATTATGGTTCTAGAGATAATAACTGCATAATATGGGTAATAATGCATGTTATATTGATAATAACATAAGTAATAAGTATAATTATTACAGTTCTAGCGATAATACCTCAATTATATGGGTAATAATGCATGTTATATTGATGATAATGAAAGTAATACGTATATTTATTATAGTTCTAGCGATAATAACTGCATAATATGGGTAATAATGCATGCTATAATGAGAAAAATATAAGTAATAAGTATAATTATTACAGTTCTGGCGATAATAACTGCATTATATGGTTAATAATGCACGTTATATTGCTAATAGTATAAGTAATAAGTATAATTATTACAGTTCTTGCGATAATACCTCCATTATATGGGTAATAATGCATGTTATATTGATAATAATATAAGTAATAAGTATAATTATTACAGTTCTAGCGATAATAACTGCATTATATGGGTAATAATGCACGTTATATTGCTAATAATATAAGTAATAAGTATAATTATTACAGTTCTAGCGATAATAACTGCATTATATGGGTAATAATGCATGTTATATTGATAATATCGGGAGTAATAAGTATAATTATTATAGTTCTAGCGATAATAATAGTAAAATATGGCTAATAGTGCATGATATATTGATAATAGTAAAAGTAATAAGTATATTTATTACAGTTCTATCGATAATAACTGCATAATATGGGTAATAATGCATGTTATATTGATGATAATAAAGGTAATACGTATATTTATTATAGTTCTAGCGATAATAACTGCATAATATGGGTAATAATGCATGTTATATTGAGAATAATATAAGTAATAAGTATAATTATTACAGTTATGGCGATAATAACTGCATTATATGGGTAATAATGCACGTTATATTGCTAATAGTATAAGTAATAAGTATAATTATTACAATTCTAGCGATAATACCTCCATTATATGGGTAATAATGCATGTTATATTGATAATAATATAAGTAATAAGTATAATTATTACAGTTCTAGCGATAATAACTGCATAATACGGGTAATAATGCACGTTATATTGCTAATAATATAAGTAATGAGTATAATTATTACAGTTCTAGCGATAATAACTGCATTATATGGGTAATAATGCATGTTATATTGATAATAATAAAAGTAATAAGTATATTTATTATCGTTCTATCGATAATAACTTCTTAATATGGGTAATAATGCATGTTATATTGATGATAATGAAAGTAGTAAGTATATTTATTACAGTTCTAGCGATAATAACTGCACTATATGGGTAATAATGCACGTTATATTGCTAACAATATAAGTAATAAGTATAATTATTACAGTTCTAGCGATAATAATAGAAAAATATGGCTAATAGTGCATGATATATTGATAATAGTAAAAGTAATAAGTATATTTATTACAGTTCTATCGATAATAACTGCATAATATGGGTAATAATGCATGTTATATTGATGACAATGAAAGTAGTAAGTATATTTATTACAGTTCTAGCGATAATAACTGCATTATATGCGTAATAATGCACGTTATATTGCTAATAATATAAGTAATGAGTATAATTATTACAGTTCTAGCGATAATAACTGCATTATATGGGTAATAATGCATGTTATATTGATGATAATAAAAGTAATACGTATATTTATTATAGTTCTAGCGATAATAACTGCATAATATGGGTAATAATGCATGTTATATTGATAATAATCGAAGTAATAAGTATAATTATTACAGTTCTAGCCATAATAACTGCATTATATGGGTAATAATGCACGTTATATTGCTAACAATATAAGTAATAAGTATATTTATTATCGTTCTATCGATAATAACTTCTTAATATGGGTAATAATGCATGTTATATTGATGATAATGAAAGTACTAAGTATATTTATTACAGTTCTAGCGATAATAACTGCATTATATGCGTAATAAGGCATGTTATATTGATAATATCGGGAGTAATAAGTATAATTATTATAGTTCTAGCGATAATAATAGTAAAATATGGCTAATAGTGCATGATATATTGATAATAGTAAAAGTAATAAGTATATTTATTACAGTTCTAGCGATAATAACTGCATTATATGGGTAATAATGCATGTTATATTGATGATAATAAAAGTAATACGTATATTTATTATAGTTCTAGCGATAATAACTGCATAATATGGGTAATAATGCATGTTATATTGATAATAATCTAAGTAATAAGTATAATTATTACAGTTCTAGCGATAATACCTCCATTATATGGGTAATAATGCATGTTGTATTGATAATAATATAAGTAATAAGTATAATTATTACAGTTCTAGCGATAATAACTGCATAATATGGGTAATAATGCATGTTATATTGATAATAATATAAGTAATAAGTATAATTATTACAGTTCTAGCGATAATAACTGCACTATATGGGTAATAATGCACGTTATATTGCTAACAATATAAGTAATAAGTATAATTATTACAGTTCTAGCGATAATAACTGCATTATATGGGTAATAATGCATGTTATATTGCTAATAGTATTTAATAAGTATAATTATTACAGTTCTAGCGATAATAACTGCATTATATGGGTAATAGTGCATGTTATATTGATAATATTGGGAGTAATAAGTATATTTATTATAGTTCTAGCGATAATAACTGCATAATATGGGTAATAGTGCATGTTATATTGATAATAGTATAAGTAATAAGTATAATTATTACAGTTCTAGCGATAATAACTGCATTATATGGGTAATAATGCATGTTATATTGATAATATTGGGAGTAATAAGTATATTTATTATGGTTCTGGAGATAATAACTGCATAATATGGGTAATAATGCATGTTATATTGATGATAATAAAAGTAATACGTATATTTATTACAGTTCTAGCGATAATAACTGCATTATATGGGTAATAATCCATGTTATATTGATAATATCGGGAGTAATAAGTATAATTATTACAGTTCTAGCGATAATAACTGCATAATATGGGTAATAATGCACGTTATATTGCTAATAATATAAGTAATGAGTACAATTATTACACTTCTAGCGATAATAACTGCATAATATCGGTAATAATGCACGTTATATTGCTAATAATATAAGTATTAAGTATAATTATTACAGTTCTAGCAATAATACCTCCATTATATGGGTAATAATGCATGTTATATTGATAATAATATAAGTAATAAGTATAATTATTACAGTTCTAGCGATAATAACTGCATTATATGGGTAATAATGCATGTTATATTGATAATATTGGGAGTAATAAGTATATTTATTATAGTTCTAGCGATAATAACTGCAGAATATGGGTAATAATGCATGTTATATTGATAATAGTATAAGTAGTAAGTATAATTATTACAGTTCTAGCGATAATAACTGCATTATATGGGTAATAATGCACGTTATATTGCTAATAATATAAGTAATAAGTATAATTATTACAGTTCTAGCGATAATAACTGCATTATATGGGTAATAATGCACGTTATATTGCTAATAATATAAGTATTAAGTATAATTATTACAGTTCTAGCGATAATAACTGCATTATATGGGTAATAATGCACGTTATATTGCTAATAATATAAGTAATAAGTATAATTATTACAGTTCTAGCGATAATAACTGCATTATATGGGTAATAATGCATGTTATATTGATAATATTGGGAGTAATAAGTATATTTATTATAGTTCTAGCGATAATAACTGCAGAATATGGGTAATAATGCATGTTATATTGATAATAGTATAAGTAGTAAGTATAATTATTACAGTTCTAGCGATAATAACTGCATAATATGGGTAATAATGCATGTTATATTGATAATAATATAAGTAATAAGTATAATTGTTACAGTTCTAGCGATAATAACTGCATTATATGGGTAATAGTGCATGTTATATTGATAATATTGGGAGTAATAAGTATATTTATTATAGTTCTAGCGATAATAACTGCATAATATGGGTAATAGTGCATGTTATATTGATAATAGTATAAGTAATAAGTATAATTATTACAGTTCTAGCGATAATAACTGCATTATATGGGTAATAATGCATGTTATATTGATAATATTGGGAGTAATAAGTATATTTATTATGGTTCTGGAGATAATAACTGCATAATATGGGTAATAATGCATGTTATATTGATAATAATATAAGTAATAAGTATAATTATTACAGTTCTAGCGATAATAACTGCATTATATGGGTAATAATGCATGTTATATTGATAATATTGGGAGTAATAAGTATAATTATTACAGTTCTAGCGATAATAACTGCATAATATGGGTAATAATGCACGTTATATTGCTAATAATATAAGTAATGAGTACAATTATTACAGTTCTAGCGATAATAACTGCATAATATGGGTAATAATGCATGTTATATTGATAATATCGGGAGTAATAAGTATAATTATTATAGTTCTAGCGATAATAACAGTAAAATATGGCAAATAGTGCATGTTATATTGATAATAATAAAAGTAATAAATATATTTATTACAGTTCTATCGATAATAACTGCATAATATGGGTAATAATGCATGTTATATTGATGATAATAAAAGTAATACGTATATTTATTATAGTTCTAGCGATAATAACTGCATAATATGGGTAATAATGCATGTTATATTGATAATAATCTAAGTAATAAGTATAATTATTAGAGTTCTAGCGATAATAACTGCATTATATGGGTAATAGTGCATGTTATATTGATAATATTGGGAGTAATAAGTATATTTATTATAGTTCTAGCGATAATAACTGCATAATATGGGTAATAGTGCATGTTATATTGATAATAGTATAAGTAATAAGTATAATTATTACAGTTCTAGCGATAATAACTGCATTATATGGGTAATAATGCATGTTATATTGATAATATTGGGAGTAATAAGTATATTTATTATGGTTCTGGAGATAATAACTGCATAATATGGGTAATAATGCATGTTATATTGATAATAATATAAGTAATAAGTATAATTATTACAGTTCTAGCGATAATAACTGCATTATATGGGTAATAATGCATGTTATATTGATAATATTGGGAGTAATAAGTATAATTATTATAGTTCTAGTGATAATAATAGTAAAATATGGCTAATAGTGCATGATATATTGATAATAGTAAAAGTAATAAGTATATTTATTACAGTTCTAGCGATAATAACTGCATTATATGGGTAATAATGCATGTTATATTGATGATAATAAAAGTAATACGTATATTTATTATAGTTCTAGCGATAATAACTGCATAATATGGGTAATAATGCATGTTATATTGATAATAATCTAAGTAATAAGTATAATTATTACAGTTCTAGCGATAATAACTGCATTATGTGGGTAATAATGCACGTTATATTGCTAACAATATAAGTAATAAGTATATTTATTATCGTTCTATCAATAATAACTTCTTAATATGGGTAATAATGCATGTTATATTGATGATAATGAAAGTACTAAGTATATTTATTACAGTTCTAGCGATAATAACTGCATTATATGCGTAATAAGGCATGTTATATTGATAATATCGGGAGTAATAAGTATAATTATTATAGTTCTAGCGATAATAATAGTAAAATATGGCTAATAGTGCATGATATATTGATAATAGTAAAAGTAATAAGTATATTTATTACAGTTCTATCGATAATAACTGCATAATATGGGTAATAATGCATGTTATATTGATGATAATAAAGGTAATACGTATATTTATTATAGTTCTAGCGATAATAACTGCATAATATGGGTAATAATGCATGTTATATTGAGAATAATATAAGTAATAAGTATAATTATTACAGTTATGGCGATAATAACTGCATTATATGGGTAATAATGCACGTTATATTGCTAATAGTATAAGTAATAAGTATAATTATTACAGTTCTAGCGATAATACCTCCATTATATGGGTAATAATGCATGTTATATTGATAATAATATAAGTAATAAGTATATTTATTACAGTTATATCGATAATAACTGCATTATATGGGTAATAATGCATGTTATATTGATAATATTGGGAGTAATAAGTATATTTATTATGGTTCTAGCAATAATAACTGCATAATATGGGTAATAATGCATGTTATATTGATAATAATATAAGTAATAAGTATAATTATTACAGTTCTAGCGATAATACCTCCATTATATGGGTAATAATGCATGTTATATTGAGAATAATATAAGTAATAAGTATAATTATGAGAGTTCTAGCGATAATAACTGCATTATATGGGTAATAATGCACGCTATATTGCTAATAGTATTTAATAAGTATAATTATTACAGTTCTAGCGATAATACCTCCATTATATGGGTAATAATGCATGTTATATTGATAATGATATAAGTAATAAGTATAATTATTACAGTTCTAGCGATAATAACTGCATAATATGGGTAATAATGCACGTTATATTGCTAACAATATAAGTAATAAGTATAATTATTACAGTTCTAGCGATAATAACTGCATTATATGGGTAATAATGCATGTTATATTGATGATAATGAAAGTAATACGTATATTTATTATAGTTCTTGCGATAATAACTGCATAATATGGGTAATAATGCATGTTATATTGAGAATAATATAAGTAATAAGTATAATTATTACAGTTCTGGCGATAATAACTGCATTATATGGGTAATAATGCACGTTATATTGCTAATAATATAAGTAATAAGTATAATTATTACAGTTCTAGCGATAATAACTGCATTATATGGGTAATAATGCATGTTATATTGATAATATCGGGAGTAATAAGTATAATTATTATAGTTCTAGCGATAATAATAGTAAAATATGGCAAATAGTGCATGTTATATTGATAATAATAAAAGTACTAAGTATATTTATTACAGTTCTATCGATAATAACTGCATAATATGGGTAATAATGCATGCTATATTGATGATAATAAAAGTAATACGTATATTTATTATAGTTCTAGCGATAATAACTGCATAATATGGGTAATAATGCATGTTATATTGATAATAATATAAGTAATAAGTATAATTATTACAGTTCTAGCGATAATAATAGTAAAATATGGCTAATGGTGCATGATATATTGATAATAGTAAAAGTAATAAGTATATTTATTACAGTTCTATCGATAATAACTGCATAATATGGGTAATAATGCATGTTATATTGATGATAATGAAAGTAGTAAGTATATTTATTACTGTTCTAGCGATAATAACTGCATTATATGCGTAATAATGCACGTTATATTGCTAATAATATAAGTAATGAGTATAATTATTACAGTTCTAGCGATAATAACTGCATTATATGGGTAATAATGCATGTTATATTGATAATAATATAAGTAATAAGTATATTTATTACAGTTATATCGATAATATTTGCATAATATGGGTAATAATGCATGTTATATTGATGATAATAAAAGTAATACGTATATTTATTATAGTTCTAGCAATAATAACTGCATAATATGGGTAATAATGCATGTTATATTGATAATAATATAAGTAATAAGTATAATTATTACAGTTCTAGCGATAATAACTGCATTATATGGGTAATAATGCACGTTATATTGCTAGCAATATAAGTAACAAGTATAATTATTACAGTTCTAGCGATAATAACTGCATTATATGGGTAATAATGCATGTTATATTGCTAATAGTATTTAATAAGTATAATTATTACAGTTCTAGCGATAATACCTCCATTATATGGGTAATAATGCATGTTATATTGATAATGATATAAGTAATAAGTATAATTATTACAGTTCTAGCGATAATAACTGCATAATATGGGTAATAATGCACGTTATATTGCTAACAATATAAGTAATAAGTATAATTATTACAGTTCTAGCGATAATAACTGCATTATATGGGTAATAATGCATGTTATATTGATGATAATGAAAGTAATACGTATATTTATTATAGTTCTTGCGATAATAACTGCATAATATGGGTAATAATGCATGTTATATTGAGAATAATATAAGTAATAAGTATAATTATTACAGTTCTGGCGATAATAACTGCATTATATGGGTAATAATGCACGTTATATCGCTAATAGTATTTAATAAGTATAATTATTACAGTTCTAGCGATAATACCTCCATTATATGGGTAATAATGCATGTTATATTGATAATGATATAAGTAATAAGTATAATTATTACAGTTCTAGCGATAATAACTGCATAATATGGGTAATAATGCACGTTATATTGCTAATAATATAAGTAATGAGTACAATTATTACAGTTCTAGCGATAATAACTGCATAATATGGGTAATAATGCATGTTATATTGATAATAATATAAGTAATAAGTATAATTATTACAGTTCTAGCGATAATAACTGCATCATATGGGTAATAATGCACGTTATATTGCTAACAATATAAGTAATAAGTATAATTATTACAGTTCTAGCGATAATAACTGCATAATATGGGTAATAATGCATGTTATATTGATAATAATATAAGTAATAAGTATAATTATTACAGTTCTAGCGATAATACCTCCATTATATGGGTAATAATGCATGTTATATTGATAATGATATAAGTAATAAGTATAATTATTACAGTTCTAGCGATAATAACTGCATAATATGGGTCATAATGCACGTTACATTGCTAATAATATAAGTAATGAGTACAATTATTACAGTTCTAGCGATAATAACTGCATAATATGGGTAATAATGCATGTTATATTGATGATAATAAACGTAATACGTATATTTATTACAGTTCTAGCGATAATAACTGCATTATATGGGTAATAATGCATGTTATATTGATAATATCGGGATTAATAAGTATAATTATTACAGTTCTAGCGATAATAACTGCATAATATGGGTAATAATGCACGTTATATTGCTAATAATATAAGTAATGAGTACAATTATTACAGTTCTAGCGATAATAACTGCATAATATCGGTAATAATGCACGTTATATTGCTAATAATATAAGTATTAAGTATAATTATTACAGTTCTAGCAATAATACCTCCATTATATGGGTAATAATGCATGTTATATTGATAATAATATAAGTAATAAGTATAATTATTACAGTTCTAGCGATAATAACTGCATTATATGGGTAATAATGCATGTTATATTGATAATATTGGGAGTAATAAGTATATTTATTATAGTTCTAGCGATAATAACTGCAGAATATGGGTAATAATGCATGTTATATTGATAATAGTATAAGTAGTAAGTATAATTATTACAGTTCTAGCGATAATAACTGCATTATATGGGTAATAATGCACGTTATATTGCTAATAATATAAGTAATAAGTATAATTATTACAGTTCTAGCGATAATAACTGCATTATATGGGTAATAATGCATGTTATATTGATAATATCGGGAGTAATAAGTATAATTATTATAGTTCTAGCGATAATAATAGTAAAATATGGCAAATAGTGCATGTTATATTGATAATAATAAAAGTACTAAGTATATTTATTACAGTTCTATCGATAATAACTGCATAATATGGGTAATAATGCATGCTATATTGATGATAATAAAAGTAATACGTATATTTATTATAGTTCTAGCGATAATAACTGCATAATATGGGTAATAATGCATGTTATATTGATAATAATATAAGTAATAAGTATAATTATTACAGTTCTAGCGATAATAATAGTAAAATATGGCTAATGGTGCATGATATATTGATAATAGTAAAAGTAATAAGTATATTTATTACAGTTCTATCGATAATAACTGCATAATATGGGTAATAATGCATGTTATATTGATGATAATGAAAGTAGTAAGTATATTTATTACTGTTCTAGCGATAATAACTGCATTATATGCGTAATAATGCACGTTATATTGCTAATAATATAAGTAATGAGTATAATTATTACAGTTCTAGCGATAATAACTGCATTATATGGGTAATAATGCATGTTATATTGATGATAATAAAAGTAATCCGTATATTTATTATAGTTCTAGCGATAATAACTGCATAATATGGGTAATAATGCATGTTATATTGATAATAATGTAAGTAATAAGTATAATTATTACAGTTCTAGCGATAATAACTGCATTATATGGGTAATAATGCACGTTATATTGCTAACAATATAAGTAATAAGTATATTTATTATCGTTCTATCGATAATAACTGCATTATATGGGTAATAATGCATGTTATATTGATGATAATAAAAGTAATACGTATATTTATTATAGTTCTAGCGATAATAACTGCATTATGTGGGTAATAATGCACGTTATATTGCTAGCAATATAAGTAATAAGTATAATTATTACAGTTCTAGCGATAATAACTGCATTATATGGGTAATAATGCATGTTATATTGCTAATAGTATTTAATAAGTATAATTATTACAGTTCTAGCGATAATACCTCCATTATATGGGTAATAATGCATGTTATATTGATAATGATATAAGTAATAAGTATAATTATTACAGTTCTAGCGATAATAACTGCATAATATGGGTAATAATGCACGTTATATTGCTAACAATATAAGTAATAAGTATAATTATTACCGTTCTAGCGATAATAACTGCATTATATGGGTAATAATGCATGTTATATTGATAATATTGGGAGTAATAAGTATATTTATTATGGTTCTAGAGATAATAACTGCATAATATGGGTAATAATGCATGTTATATTGATAATAATATAAGTAATAAGTATAATTATTAGAGTTCTAGCGATAATAACTGCATTATATGGGTAATAGTGCATGTTATATTGATAATATTGGGAGTAATAAGTATATTTATTATAGTTCTAGCGATAATAACTGCATAATATGGGTAATAGTGCATGTTATATTGATAATAGTATAAGTAATAAGTATAATTATTACAGTTCTAGCGATAATAACTGCATTATATGGGTAATAATGCATGTTATATTGATAATATTGGGAGTAATAAGTATAATTATTATAGTTCTAGTGATAATAATAGTAAAATATGGCTAATAGTGCATGATATATTGATAATAGTAAAAGTAATAAGTATATTTATTACAGTTCTAGCGATAATAACTGCATTATATGGGTAATAATGCATGTTATATTGATGATAATAAAAGTAATACGTATATTTATTATAGTTCTAGCGATAATAACTGCATAATATGGGTAATAATGCATGTTATATTGATAATAATCTAAGTAATAAGTATAATTATTACAGTTCTAGCGATAATAACTGCATTATGTGGGTAATAATGCACGTTATATTGCTAACAATATAAGTAATAAGTATATTTATTATCGTTCTATCAATAATAACTTCTTAATATGGGTAATAATGCATGTTATATTGATGATAATGAAAGTACTAAGTATATTTATTACAGTTCTAGCGATAATAACTGCATTATATGCGTAATAAGGCATGTTATATTGATAATATCGGGAGTAATAAGTATAATTATTATAGTCCTAGCGATAATAATAGTAAAATATGGCTAATAGTGCATGATATATTGATAATAGTAAAAGTAATAAGTATATTTATTACAGTTCTATCGATAATAACTGCATAATATGGGTAATAATGCATGTTATATTGATGATAATAAAGGTAATACGTATATTTATTATAGTTCTAGCGATAATAACTGCATTATATGGGTAATAATGCATGTTATATTGATAATATTGGGAGTAATAAGTATATTTATTATGGTTCTAGAGATAATAACTGCATAATATGGGTAATAATGCATGTTATATTGATAATAATATAAGTAATAAGTATAATTATTAGAGTTCTAGCGATAATAACTGCATTATATGGGTAATAGTGCATGTTATATTGATAATATTGGGAGTAATAAGTATATTTATTATAGTTCTAGCGATAATAACTGCATAATATGGGTAATAGTGCATGTTATATTGATAATAGTATAAGTAATAAGTATAATTATTACAGTTCTAGCGATAATAACTGCATTATATGGGTAATAATGCATGTTATATTGATAATATTGGGAGTAATAAGTATATTTATTATGGTTCTGGAGATAATAACTGCATAATATGGGTAATAATGCATGTTATATTGATAATAATATAAGTAATAAGTATAATTATTACAGTTCTAGCGATAATAACTGCATTATATGGGTAATAATGCATGTTATATTGATAATATTGGGAGTAATAAGTATAATTATTATAGTTCTAGTGATAATAATAGTAAAATATGGCTAATAGTGCATGATATATTGATAATAGTAAAAGTAATAAGTATATTTATTACAGTTCTAGCGATAATAACTGCATTATGTGGGTAATAATGCACGTTATATTGCTAACAATATAAGTAATAAGTATATTTATTATCGTTCTATCAATAATAACTTCTTAATATGGGTAATAATGCATGTTATATTGATGATAATGAAAGTACTAAGTATATTTATTACAGTTCTAGCGATAATAACTGCATTATATGCGTAATAAGGCATGTTATATTGATAATATCGGGAGTAATAAGTATAATTATTATAGTTCTAGCGATAATAATAGTAAAATATGGCTAATAGTGCATGATATATTGATAATAGTAAAAGTAATAAGTATATTTATTACAGTTCTATCGATAATAACTGCATAATATGGGTAATAATGCATGTTATATTGATGATAATAAAGGTAATACGTATATTTATTATAGTTCTAGCGATAATAACTGCATAATATGGGTAATAATGCATGTTATATTGAGAATAATATAAGTAATAAGTATAATTATTACAGTTATGGCGATAATAACTGCATTATATGGGTAATAATGCACGTTATATTGCTAATAGTATAAGTAATAAGTATAATTATTACAATTCTAGCGATAATACCTCCATTATATGGGTAATAATGCATGTTGTATTGATAATAATATAAGTAATAAGTATAATTATTACAGTTCTAGCGATAATAACTGCATAATATGGGTAATAATGCATGTTATATTGATAATAATATAAGTAATAAGTATAATTATTACAGTTCTAGCGATAATAACTGCACTATATGGGTAATAATGCACGTTATATTGCTAACAATATAAGTAATAAGTATAATTATTACAGTTCTAGCGATAATAATAGTAAAATATGGCTAATAGTGCATGATATATTGATAATAGTATAAGTAATAAGTATATTTATTACAGTTCTATCGACAATAACTGCATAATATGGGTAAAAATGCATGTTATATTGATGATAATGAAAGTAATACGTATATTTATTATAGTTCTAGCGATAATAACTGCATAATATGGGTAACAATGCATGTTATATTGAGAATAATATAAGTAATAAGTATAATTATTACAGTTCTGGCGATAATAACTGCATTGTATGGGTAATAATGCACGTTATATTGCTAATAGTATAAGTAATAAGTATAATTATTACAGTTCTAGCGATAATACCTCCATTATACGGGTAATAATGCATGTTATATTGATAATAATATAAGTAATAAGTATATTTATTACAGTTATATCGATAATATTTGCATAATATGGGTAATAATGCATGTTATATTGATGATAATAAAAGTAATACGTATATTTATTATAGTTCTAGCAATAATAACTGCATAATATGGGTAATAATGCATGTTATATTGATAATAATATAAGTAATAAGTATAATTATTACAGTTCTAGCGATAATAACTGCATTATATGGGTAATAATGCACGTTATATTGCTAGCAATATAAGTAACAAGTATAATTATTACAGTTCTAGCGATAATAACTGCATTATATGGGTAATAATGCATGTTATATTGATAATAATATAAGTAATAAGTATAATTATTACAGTTCTAGCGATAATAATAGTAAAATATGGCTAATGGTGCATGATATATTGATAATAGTAAAAGTAATAAGTATATTTATTACAGTTCTATCGATAATAACTGCATAATATGGGTAATAATGCATGTTATATTGATGATAATGAAAGTAGTAAGTATATTTATTACTGTTCTAGCGATAATAACTGCATTATATGCGTAATAATGCACGTTATATTGCTAATAATATAAGTAATGAGTATAATTATTACAGTTCTAGCGATAATAACTGCATTATATGGGTAATAATGCATGTTATATTGATGATAATAAAAGTAATACGTATATTTATTATAGTTCTAGCGATAATAACTGCATAATATGGGTAATAATGCATGTTATATTGATAATAATGTAAGTAATAAGTATAATTATTACAGTTCTAGCGATAATAACTGCATTATATGGGTAATAATGCACGTTATATTGCTAACAATATAAGTAATAAGTATATTTATTATCGTTCTATCGATAATAACTGCATTATATGGGTAATAATGCATGTTATATTGATGATAATAAAAGTAATACGTATATTTATTATAGTTCTAGCGATAATAACTGCATTATGTGGGTAATAATGCACGTTATATTGCTAGCAATATAAGTAATAAGTATAATTATTACAGTTCTAGCGATAATAACTGCATTATATGGGTAATAATGCATGTTATATTGCTAATAGTATTTAATAAGTATAATTATTACAGTTCTAGCGATAATACCTCCATTATATGGGTAATAATGCATGTTATATTGATAATGATATAAGTAATAAGTATAATTATTACAGTTCTAGCGATAATAACTGCATAATATGGGTAATAATGCACGTTATATTGCTAACAATATAAGTAATAAGTATAATTATTACCGTTCTAGCGATAATAACTGCATTATATGGGTAATAATGCATGTTATATTGATAATATTGGGAGTAATAAGTATATTTATTATGGTTCTAGAGATAATAACTGCATAATATGGGTAATAATGCATGTTATATTGATAATAATATAAGTAATAAGTATAATTATTAGAGTTCTAGCGATAATAACTGCATAATATGGGTAATAATGCATGTTATATTGATAATAATCTAAGTAATAAGTATAATTATTACAGTTCTAGCGATAATAACTGCGTTATATGGGTAATAATGCACGTTATATTGCTAACAATATAAGTAATAAGTATAATTATTACAGTTCTATCGATAATAACTTCTTAATATGGGTAATAATGCATGTTATATTGATGATAATGAAAGTAGTAAGTATATTTATTACAGTTCTAGCGATAATAACTGCATTATATGCGTAATAAGGCATGTTATATTGATAATATCGGGGGTAATAAGTATAATTATTATAGTTCTTGCGATAATAACTGCATTATATGGGTAATAATGCACGTTATATTGCTAATAGTATTTAATAAGTATAATTATTACAGTTCTAGCGATAATACCTCCATTATATGGGTAGTAACGCATGTTATATTGATAATGATATAAGTAATAAATATATTTATTACAGTTCTATCGATAATAACTGCATAATATGGGTAATAATGCATGTTATATTGATAATAATCTAAGTAATAAGTATAATTATTAGAGTTCTAGCGATAATAACTGCATTATATGGGTAATAATGCACGTTATATTGCTAACAATATAAGTAATAAGTATAATTATTACAGTTCTAGCGATAATAACTGCCTAATATGGGTAATAATGCATGTTATATTGATAATAATATAAGTAATAAGTATAATTATTACAGTTCTAGCGATAATAACTGCATTATATGGGTAATAATGCACGTTATATTGATAATAATATAAGTAATAAGTATAATTATTACAGTTCTAGCGATAATAACTGCATTATATGGGTAAAAATGCATGTTATATTGATAATATTGGGAGTAATAAGTATATTTATTATGGTTCTTGAGATAATAACTGCATAATATGGGTAATAATGCATGTTATATTGATAATAATATAAGTAATAAGTATAATTATTACAGTTCTATCGATAATAACTGCATAATATGTGTAATAATGCATGTTATATTGAGAATAATATAAGTAATAAGTATAATTATTACAGTTCTAGCGATAATAACTGCATTATATGGGTAAAAATGCATGTTATATTGATAATATTGGGAGTAATAAGTATATTTATTATGGTTCTAGCGATAATAATAGTAAAATATGGCAAATAGTGCATGTTATATTGATAATAATAAAAGTAATAAGTATATTTATTACAGTTCTATCGATAATAACTGCATAATATGGGTAATAATGCATGTTATATTGATGATAATAAAGGTAATACGTATATTTATTATAGTTCTAGCGATAATAACTGCATTATATGGGTAATAATGCACGTTATATTGATAATAATATAAGTAATAAGTATAATTATTACAGTTCTAGCGATAATAACTGCATTATATGGGTAAAAATGCATGTTATATTGATAATATTGGGAGTAATAAGTATATTTATTATGGTTCTTGAGATAATAACTGCATAATATGGGTAATAATGCATGTTATATTGATAATAATATAAGTAATAAGTATAATTATTACAGTTCTATCGATAATAACTGCATAATATGTGTAATAATGCATGTTATATTGAGAATAATATAAGTAATAAGTATAATTATTACAGTTCTAGCGATAATAACTGCATTATATGGGTAAAAATGCATGTTATATTGATAATATTGGGAGTAATAAGTATATTTATTATGGTTCTAGCGATAATAATAGTAAAATATGGCAAATAGTGCATGTTATATTGATAATAATAAAAGTAATAAGTATATTTATTACAGTTCTATCGATAATAACTGCATAATATGGGTAATAATGCATGTTATATTGATGATAATAAAGGTAATACGTATATTTATTATAGTTCTAGCGATAATAACTGCATAATATGGGTAATAATGCATGTTATATTGATAATAATATAAGTAAGAAGTATAATTATTACAGTTCTAGCGATAATAACTGCCTAATATGGGTAATAATGCATGTTATATTGATAATAATATAAGTAATAAGTATAATTATTACAGTTCTAGCGACAATAACTGCATTATATGGGTAATAATGCATGTTATATTGATAATAATAAAAGTAATAAGTATATTTATTATCGTTCTATCGATAATAACTTCTTAATATGGGTAATAATGCATGTTATATTGATAATAATATAAGTAATAAGTATAATTATTACAGTTCTAGCGATAATAACTGCATTGTATGGGTAATAATGCACGTTATATTGCTAACAATATAAGTAATAAGTATAATTATTTCAGTTATAGCGATAATAACTGCATTATATGGTAATAATGCATGTTATATTGATAATATTGGGAGTAATAAGTATATTTATTATGGTTCTAGAGATAATAACTGCATTATATGGGTAATAATGCATGTTATATTGATAATAATAAAAGTAATAAATATATTTATTACTGTTCTATCGATAATAACTGCATAATATGGGTAATAATGCATGTTATAATGATGATAATAAAAGTAATACGTATATTTATTATAGTTCTAGCGATAATAACTGCATAATATGGGTAATAATGCATGTTATATTGATAATAATCTAAGTAATAAGTATAATTATTACAGTTCTAGCGATAATAACTGCGTTATATGGGTAATAATGCACGTTATATTGCTAACAATATAAGTAATAAGTATAATTATTACAGTTCTATCGATAATAACTTCTTAATATGGGTAATAATGCATGTTATATTGATGATAATGAAAGTAGTAAGTATATTTATTACAGTTCTAGCGATAATAACTGCATTATATGCGTAATAAGGCATGTTATATTGATAATATCGGGGGTAATAAGTATAATTATTATAGTTCTTGCGATAATAACTGCATTATATGGGTAATAATGCACGTTATATTGCTAATAGTATTTAATAAGTATAATTATTACAGTTCTAGCGATAATACCTCCATTATATGGGTAATAACGCATGTTATATTGATAATGATATAAGTAATAAATATATTTATTACAGTTCTATCGATAATAACTGCATAATATGGGTAATAATGCATGTTATATTGATAATAATCTAAGTAATAAGTATAATTATTAGAGTTCTAGCGATAATAACTGCATTATATGGGTAATAATGCACGTTATATTGCTAACAATATAAGTAATAAGTATAATTATTACAGTTCTAGCGATAATAACTGCCTAATATGGGTAATAATGCATGTTATATTGATAATAATATAAGTAATAAGTATAATTATTACAGTTCTAGCGATAATAACTGCATTATATGGGTAATAATGCACGTTATATTGATAATAATATAAGTAATAAGTATAATTATTACAGTTCTAGCGATAATAACTGCATTATATGGGTAAAAATGCATGTTATATTGATAATATTGGGAGTAATAAGTATATTTATTATGGTTCTTGAGATAATAACTGCATAATATGGGTAATAATGCATGTTATATTGATAATAATATAAGTAATAAGTATAATTATTACAGTTCTATCGATAATAACTGCATAATATGTGTAATAATGCATGTTATATTGAGAATAATATAAGTAATAAGTATAATTATTACAGTTCTAGCGATAATAACTGCATTATATGGGTAAAAATGCATGTTATATTGATAATATTGGGAGTAATAAGTATATTTATTATGGTTCTAGCGATAATAATAGTAAAATATGGCAAATAGTGCATGTTATATTGATAATAATAAAAGTAATAAGTATATTTATTACAGTTCTATCGATAATAACTGCATAATATGGGTAATAATGCATGTTATATTGATGATAATAAAGGTAATACGTATATTTATTATAGTTCTAGCGATAATAACTGCATAATATGGGTAATAATGCATGTTATATTGATAATAATATAAGTAAGAAGTATAATTATTACAGTTCTAGCGATAATAACTGCCTAATATGGGTAATAATGCATGTTATATTGATAATAATATAAGTAATAAGTATAATTATTACAGTTCTAGCGACAATAACTGCATTATATGGGTAATAATGCATGTTATATTGATAATAATATAAGTAATAAGTATAATTATTACAGTTCTATCGATAATAACTGCATAATATGGGTAATAATGCATGTTATATTGAGAATAATATAAGTAATAAGTATAATTATTACAGTTCTAGCGATAATAACTGCATTATATGGGTAAAAATGCATGTTATATTGATAATATTGGGAGTAATAAGTATATTTATTATGGTTCTAGCGATAATAATAGTAAAATATGGCAAATAGTGCATGTTATATTGATAATAATAAAAGTAGTAAGTATATTTATTACAGTTCTATCGATAATAACTGCATAATATGGGTAATAATGCATGTTATATTGATGATAATAAAGGTAATACGTATATTTATTATAGTTCTAGCGATAATAACTGCATAATATGGGTAATAATGCATGTTATATTGATAATAATATAAGTAAGATGTATAATTATTACAGTTCTAGCGATAATAACTGCATTATATGGGTAATAATGCACGTTATATTGCTAACAATATAAGTAATAAGTATAATTATTACAGTTCTAGCGATAATAACTGCATTATATGGGTAATAATGCATGTTATATTGATAATATTGGGAGTAATAAGTATATTTATTATGGTTCTAGAGATAATAACTGCATAATATGGGTAATAATGCATGTTATATTGATAATAATATAAGTAATAAGTATAATTATTACAGTTCTAGCGATAATAACTGCATTATATGGGTAAAAATGCATGTTATATTGATAATATTGGGAGTAATAAGTATATTTATTATGGTTCTTGAGATAATAACTGCATAATATGGGTAATAATGCATGTTATATTGATAATAATATAAGTAATAAGTATAATTATTACAGTTCTATCGATAATAACTGCATAATATGGGTAATAATGCATGTTATATTGATGATAATAAAGGTAATACGTATATTTATTATAGTTCTAGCGATAATAACTGCATAATGTGGGTAATAATGCATGTTATATTGATAACAATATAAGTAATAAGTATAATTATTACAGTTCTAGCGATAATAACTGCATTATATGGGTAAAAATGCATGTTATATTGATAATATTGGGAGTAATAAGTATATTTATTATGGTTCTAGCGATAATAACTGCATAATGTGGGTAATAATGCATGTTATATTGATAACAATATAAGTAATAAGTATAATTATTACAGTTCTAGCGATAATAACTGCATTATATGGGTAAAAATGCATGTTATATTGATAATATTGGGAGTAATAAGTATATTTATTATGGTTCTTGAGATAATAACTGCATAATATGGGTAATAATGCATGTTATATTGATAATAATAAAAGTAATAAGTATATTTATTACAGTTCTATCGATAATAACTGCATAATATGGGTAATAATGCATGTTATATTGATGATAATAAAGGTAATACGTATATTTATTATAGTTCTAGCGATAATAACTGCATAATGTGGGTAATAATGCATGTTATATTGATAACAATATAAGTAATAAGTATAATTATTACAGTTCTAGCGATAATAACTGCATTATATGGGTAATAATGCACGTTATATTGCTAACAATATAAGTAATAAGTATAATTATTACAGTTCTAGCGACAATAACTGCATTATATGGGTAATAATGCATGTTATATTGATAATATTGGGAGTAATAAGTATATTTATTATGGTTCTAGAGATAATAACTGCATAATATGGGTAATAATGCATGTTATATTGATAATAATATAAGTAATAAGTATAATTATTACAGTTCTAGCGATAATAACTGCATAATACGGGTAATAATGCACGTTATATTGCTAATAATATAAGTAATGAGTATAATTATTACAGTTCTAGCGATAACTGCATTATATGGGTAATAATGCATGTTATATTGATAATAATTAAAGTAATAAGTATATTTATTATCGTTCAATCGATAATAACTTCTTAATATGGGTAATAATGCATGTTATATTGATGATAATGAAAGTAGTAAGTATATTTATTACAGTTCTAGCGATAATAACTGCATTATATGCGTAATAAGGCATGTTATATTGATAATATCGGGGGTAATAAGTATAATTATTATAGTTCTAGCTATAATAATAGTAAAATATGGCTAATAGTGCATGATATATTGATAATAGTAAAAGTAATAAGTATATTTATTACAGTTCTATCGATAATAACTGCATAATATGGGTAATAATGCATGTTATATTGATGATAATGAAAGTAATACGTATATTTATTATAGTTCTAGCGATAATAACTGCATAATATGGGTAACAATGCATGTTATATTGAGAACAATATAAGTAATAAGTATAATTATTACAGTTCTAGCGATAATAACTCCATTATATGGGTAATAATGCATGTTATATTGATAATAATATAAGTAATAAGTATAATTATTACAGTTCTAGCGATAATAACTGCATTATATGGGTAATAATGCACGTTATATTGCTAATAATATAAGTAATAAGTATAATTATTACAGTTCTAGCGATAATAACTGCATTATATGGGTAATAATGCATGTTATATTGATAATATTGGGAGTAATAAGTATAATTATTATAGTTCTAGCGATAATAATAGTAAAATATGGCTATTAGTGCCTGCTATATTGATAATAATAAAAGTAATAAGTATATTTATTATACTTCTGTCGATAATAACTGCATTATATGGGTAATAATGCATGTTATATTGATAATAATATAAGTAATAAGTATAATTATTACAGTTCTAGCGATAATAACTGCATTATATGCGTAATAATGCATGTTATATTGATAATATCGGGAGTAATAAGTATAATTATTATAGTTCTAGCGATAATAATAGTAAAATATGGCTATTAGTGCCTGCTATATTGATAATGATAAAAGTAATAAGTATATTTATTATACTTCTGTCGATAATAACTGCATTATATGGGTAATAATGCATGTTATATTGCCAATAATATAAGTAATAAGTATAATTATTACAGTTCTAGCGATAATAACTGCATTATATGGGTAATAATGCATGTTATATTGATAATATCGGGAGTAATAAGTATAATTATTATAGTTCTAGCGATAATAATAGTAAAATATGGCAAACAGTGCATGTTATATTGATAATAATAAAAGTAATAAGTATATTTATTACAGTTCTATCGATAATAACTGCATAATATGGGTAATAATGCATGTTATATTGATGATAATAAAAGTAATACGTATATTTATTATAGTTCTAGCGGTAATAACTGCATTATATGCGTAATAATGCATGTTATATTGATAATAATATAAGTAATAAGTATAATTATTACAGTTCAAGCGATGATAACTGCAATTTATGGGTAATAATGCACGTTATATTGCTAATAATATAAGTAATAAGTATAATTATTACAGTTCTAGCGATAATAACTGCATTATACGGGTAATAATGCATGTTATATTGATAATAATAAAAGTAATAAGTATATTTATTATAGTTCTATCGATAATAACTGCATAATATGGGTAATAATGCATGTTATATTGATAATATCGGGAGTAATAAGTATAATTATTACAGTTCTAGCGATAATAATAGTAAAATATGGCTATTAGTGCCTGTTATATTGATAATAATAAAAGTAATAAGTATATTTATTATACTTCTGTCGATAATAACTGCATTATATGCGTAATAATGCATGTTATATTGATAATATCGGGAATAATAAGTATAATTATTATAGTTCTAGCGATAATAATAGTAAAATATGGCTATTAGTGCCTGCTATATTGATAATAAAAAAAGTAATAAGTACTTTTATTATACTTCTGTCGATAATAACTGCATTATATGGGTAATAATGCATGTTATATTGCTAATAATATAAGTAATAAGTATAATTATTACAGTTCTAGCGATAATAACTGCATTATATGGGTAATAATGCATGTTATATTGATAATATCGGGAGTAATAAGTATAATAATTATAGTTCTGGCGATAATAATAGTAAAATATGGCAAACAGTGCATGTTATATTGATAATAATAAAAGTAATAAGTATATTTATTACAGTTCTATCGATAATAACTGCATAATATGGGTAATAATGCATGTTATATTGATGATAATAAAAGTAATACGTATATTTATTATAGTTCTAGCGATAATAACTGCATTATATGCGTAATAATGCATGTTATATTGATAATAATATAAGTAATAAGTATAATTATTACAGTTCTAGCGATAATAACTGCATTATATGGGTAATAATGCATGTTATATTGATAATATCGGGAGTAATAAGTATAATTATTATAGTTCTAGCGATAATAATAGTATAATATGGCTAATAGTACATGTTATACTGATAATAATAAAAGTAATAAGTATATTTATTATACTTCTGTCGATAATAACTGCATTATATGGGTAATAATGCATGTTATATTGATAATATCGGGAGTAATAAGTATAATTATTACAGTTCTAGCGATAATAACTGCATTATATGGGTAATAATGGATGTTATATTGACAATATCGGGAGTAATAAGTATAATTATTACAGTTCTAGCGATAATAACTGCATTATATAGGTAATAATGCATGTTATATTGATGATAATAAAAGTAATAAGTATAATTATTACAGTTCTAGCGGTGATAACTGCAATTTATGGGTAATAATGCACGATATATTGCTAATAATATAAGTAATAAGTATAATTATTACAGTTATAGCGATAATAACTGCATAATATGGGCAACAATGCATGTTATATTGATGATAATGAAAGTAGTAAGTATATTTATTACAGTTCTAGCGATAATAACTGCATTATATGGGTAATAATGCACGTTATATTGATAATAATATAAGTAATAAGTATAATTATTACAGTTCTAGCGATAATAACTGCATTATATGGGTAAAAATGCATGTTATATTGATAATATTGGGAGTAATAAGTATATTTATTATGGTTCTTGAGATAATAACTGCATAATATGGGTAATAATGCATGTTATATTGATAATAATATAAGTAATAAGTATAATTATTACAGTTCTATCGATAATAACTGCATAATATGGGTAATAATGCATGTTATATTGATGATAATAAAGGTAATACGTATATTTATTATAGTTCTAGCGATAATAACTGCATAATGTGGGTAATAATGCATGTTATATTGATAACAATATAAGTAATAAGTATAATTATTACAGTTCTAGCGATAATAACTGCATTATATGGGTAAAAATGCATGTTATATTGATAATATTGGGACTAATAAGTATATTTATTATGGTTCTAGCGATAATAACTGCATAATGTGGGTAATAATGCATGTTATATTGATAACAATATAAGTAATAAGTATAATTATTACAGTTCTAGCGATAATAACTGCATTATATGGGTAAAAATGCATGTTATATTGATAATATTGGGAGTAATAAGTATATTTATTATGGTTCTTGAGATAATAACTGCATAATATGGGTAATAATGCATGTTATATTGATAATAATAAAAGTAATAAGTATATTTATTACAGTTCTATCGATAATAACTGCATAATATGGGTAATAATGCATGTTATATTGATGATAATAAAGGTAATACGTATATTTATTATAGTTCTAGCGATAATAACTGCATAATGTGGGTAATAATGCATGTTATATTGATAACAATATAAGTAATAAGTATAATTATTACAGTTCTAGCGATAATAACTGCATTATATGGGTAATAATGCACGTTATATTGCTAACAATATAAGTAATAAGTATAATTATTACAGTTCTAGCGACAATAACTGCATTATATGGGTAATAATGCATGTTATATTGATAATATTGGGAGTAATAAGTATATTTATTATGGTTCTTGAGATAATAACTGCATAATATGGGTAATAATGCATGTTATATTGATAATAATATAAGTAATAAGTATAATTATTACAGTTCTATCGATAATAACTGCATAATATGGGTAATAATGCATGTTATATTGAGAATAATATAAGTAATAAGTATAATTATTACAGTTCTAGCGATAATAACTGCATTATATGGGTAAAAATGCATGTTATATTGATAATATTGGGAGTAATAAGTATATTTATTATGGTTCTAGCGATAATAATAGTAAAATATGGCAAATAGTGCATGTTATATTGATAATAATAAAAGTAGTAAGTATATTTATTACAGTTCTATCGATAATAACTGCATAATATGGGTAATAATGCATGTTATATTGATGATAATAAAGGTAATACGTATATTTATTATAGTTCTAGCGATAATAACTGCATAATATGGGTAATAATGCATGTTATATTGATAATAATATAAGTAAGATGTATAATTATTACAGTTCTAGCGATAATAACTGCATTATATGGGTAATAATGCACGTTATATTGCTAACAATATAAGTAATAAGTATAATTATTACAGTTCTAGCGATAATAACTGCATTATATGGGTAATAATGCATGTTATATTGATAATATTGGGAGTAATAAGTATATTTATTATGGTTCTAGAGATAATAACTGCATAATATGGGTAATAATGCATGTTATATTGATAATAATATAAGTAATAAGTATAATTATTACAGTTCTAGCGATAATAACTGCATTATATGGGTAAAAATGCATGTTATATTGATAATATTGGGAGTAATAAGTATATTTATTATGGTTCTTGAGATAATAACTGCATAATATGGGTAATAATGCATGTTATATTGATAATAATATAAGTAATAAGTATAATTATTACAGTTCTATCGATAATAACTGCATAATATGGGTAATAATGCATGTTATATTGATGATAATAAAGGTAATACGTATATTTATTATAGTTCTAGCGATAATAACTGCATAATGTGGGTAATAATGCATGTTATATTGATAACAATATAAGTAATAAGTATAATTATTACAGTTCTAGCGATAATAACTGCATTATATGGGTAAAAATGCATGTTATATTGATAATATTGGGAGTAATAAGTATATTTATTATGGTTCTAGCGATAATAACTGCATAATGTGGGTAATAATGCATGTTATATTGATAACAATATAAGTAATAAGTATAATTATTACAGTTCTAGCGATAATAACTGCATTATATGGGTAAAAATGCATGTTATATTGATAATATTGGGAGTAATAAGTATATTTATTATGGTTCTTGAGATAATAACTGCATAATATGGGTAATAATGCATGTTATATTGATAATAATAAAAGTAATAAGTATATTTATTACAGTTCTATCGATAATAACTGCATAATATGGGTAATAATGCATGTTATATTGATGATAATAAAGGTAATACGTATATTTATTATAGTTCTAGCGATAATAACTGCATAATGTGGGTAATAATGCATGTTATATTGATAACAATATAAGTAATAAGTATAATTATTACAGTTCTAGCGATAATAACTGCATTATATGGGTAATAATGCACGTTATATTGCTAACAATATAAGTAATAAGTATAATTATTACAGTTCTAGCGACAATAACTGCATTATATGGGTAATAATGCATGTTATATTGATAATATTGGGAGTAATAAGTATATTTATTATGGTTCTAGAGATAATAACTGCATAATATGGGTAATAATGCATGTTATATTGATAATAATATAAGTAATAAGTATAATTATTACAGTTCTAGCGATAATAACTGCATAATACGGGTAATAATGCACGTTATATTGCTAATAATATAAGTAATGAGTATAATTATTACAGTTCTAGCGATAACTGCATTATATGGGTAATAATGCATGTTATATTGATAATAATTAAAGTAATAAGTATATTTATTATCGTTCAATCGATAATAACTTCTTAATATGGGTAATAATGCATGTTATATTGATGATAATGAAAGTAGTAAGTATATTTATTACAGTTCTAGCGATAATAACTGCATTATATGCGTAATAAGGCATGTTATATTGATAATATCGGGGGTAATAAGTATAATTATTATAGTTCTAGCTATAATAATAGTAAAATATGGCTAATAGTGCATGATATATTGATAATAGTAAAAGTAATAAGTATATTTATTACAGTTCTATCGATAATAACTGCATAATATGGGTAATAATGCATGTTATATTGATGATAATGAAAGTAATACGTATATTTATTATAGTTCTAGCGATAATAACTGCATAATATGGGTAACAATGCATGTTATATTGAGAACAATATAAGTAATAAGTATAATTATTACAGTTCTAGCGATAATAACTCCATTATATGGGTAATAATGCATGTTATATTGATAATAATATAAGTAATAAGTATAATTATTACAGTTCTAGCGATAATAACTGCATTATATGGGTAATAATGCACGTTATATTGCTAATAATATAAGTAATAAGTATAATTATTACAGTTCTAGCGATAATAACTGCATTATATGGGTAATAATGCATGTTATATTGATAATATTGGGAGTAATAAGTATAATTATTATAGTTCTAGCGATAATAATAGTAAAATATGGCTATTAGTGCCTGCTATATTGATAATAATAAAAGTAATAAGTATATTTATTATACTTCTGTCGATAATAACTGCATTATATGGGTAATAATGCATGTTATATTGATGATAATATAAGTAATAAGTATAATTATTACAGTTCTAGCGATAATAACTGCATTATATGCGTAATAATGCATGTTATATTGATAATATCGGGAGTAATAAGTATAATTATTATAGTTCTAGCGATAATAATAGTAAAATATGGCTATTAGTGCCTGCTATATTGATAATGATAAAAGTAATAAGTATATTTATTATACTTCTGTCGATAATAACTGCATTATATGGGTAATAATGCATGTTATATTGCCAATAATATAAGTAATAAGTATAATTATTACAGTTCTAGCGATAATAACTGCATTATATGGGTAATAATGCATGTTATATTGATAATATCGGGAGTAATAAGTATAATTATTATAGTTCTAGCGATAATAATAGTAAAATATGGCAAACAGTGCATGTTATATTGATAATAATAAAAGTAATAAGTATATTTATTACAGTTCTATCGATAATAACTGCATAATATGGGTAATAATGCATGTTATATTGATGATAATAAAAGTAATACGTATATTTATTATAGTTCTAGCGGTAATAACTGCATTATATGCGTAATAATGCATGTTATATTGATAATAATATAAGTAATAAGTATAATTATTACAGTTCAAGCGATGATAACTGCAATTTATGGGTAATAATGCACGTTATATTGCTAATAATATAAGTAATAAGTATAATTATTACAGTTCTAGCGATAATAACTGCATTATACGGGTAATAATGCATGTTATATTGATAATAATAAAAGTAATAAGTATATTTATTATAGTTCTATCGATAATAACTGCATAATATGGGTAATAATGCATGTTATATTGATAATATCGGTAGTAATAAGTATAATTATTACAGTTCTAGCGATAATAATAGTAAAATATGGCTATTAGTGCCTGTTATATTGATAATAATAAAAGTAATAAGTATATTTATTATACTTCTGTCGATAATAACTGCATTATATGCGTAATAATGCATGTTATATTGATAATATCGGGAATAATAAGTATAATTATTATAGTTCTAGCGATAATAATAGTAAAATATGGCTATTAGTGCCTGCTATATTGATAATAAAAAAAGTAATAAGTACTTTTATTATACTTCTGTCGATAATAACTGCATTATATGGGTAATAATGCATGTTATATTGCTAATAATATAAGTAATAAGTATAATTATTACAGTTCTAGCGATAATAACTGCATTATATGGGTAATAATGCATGTTATATTGATAATATCGGGAGTAATAAGTATAATAATTATAGTTCTGGCGATAATAATAGTAAAATATGGCAAACAGTGCATGTTATATTGATAATAATAAAAGTAATAAGTATATTTATTACAGTTCTATCGATAATAACTGCATAATATGGGTAATAATGCATGTTATATTGATGATAATAAAAGTAATACGTATATTTATTATAGTTCTAGCGATAATAACTGCATTATATGCGTAATAATGCATGTTATATTGATAATAATATAAGTAATAAGTATAATTATTACAGTTCTAGCGATAATAACTGCATTATATGGGTAATAATGCATGTTATATTGATAATATCGGGAGTAATAAGTATAATTATTATAGTTCTAGCGATAATAATAGTATAATATGGCTAATAGTACATGTTATACTGATAATAATAAAAGTAATAAGTATATTTATTATACTTCTGTCGATAATAACTGCATTATATGGGTAATAATGCATGTTATATTGATAATATCGGGAGTAATAAGTATAATTATTACAGTTCTAGCGATAATAACTGCATTATATGGGTAATAATGGATGTTATATTGACAATATCGGGAGTAATAAGTATAATTATTACAGTTCTAGCGATAATAACTGCATTATATAGGTAATAATGCATGTTATATTGATGATAATAAAAGTAATAAGTATAATTATTACAGTTCTAGCGGTGATAACTGCAATTTATGGGTAATAATGCACGATATATTGCTAATAATATAAGTAATAAGTATAATTATTACAGTTATAGCGATAATAACTGCATAATATGGGCAACAATGCATGTTATATTGATGATAATGAAAGTAGTAAGTATATTTATTACAGTTCTAGCGATAATAACTGCATTATATGCGTAATAATGGATGTTATATTGACAATATCGGGAGTAATAAGTATAATTATTACAGTTCTAGCGATAATAACTGCATTATATGCGTAATAATGCATGTTATATTGATAATATCGGGAGTAATAAGTATAATTATTATAGTTCTAGCGATAATAATAGTAAAATATGGCTATTAGTGCCTGCTATATTGATAATAATAAAAGTAATAAGTATATTTATTATACTTCTGTCGATAATAACTGCATTATATGGGTAATAATGCATGTTATATTGCCAGTAATATAAGTAATAAGTATAATTATTACAGTTCTAGCGATAATAACTGCATTATATGGGTAATAATGCATGTTATATTGATAATATCGGGAGTAATAAGTATAATTATTATAGTTATAGCGATAATAATAGTAAAATATGGCAAACAGTGCATGTTATATTGATAATAATAAAAGTAATAAGTATATTTATTACAGTTCTATCGATAATAACTGCATAATATGGGTAATAATGCATGTTATATTGATGATAATAAAAGTAATACGTATATTTATTATAGTTCTAGCGATAATAACTGCATTATACGGGTAATAATGCATGTTATATTGATAATAATAAAAGTAATAAGTATATTTATTATAGTTCTATCGATAATAACTGCATAATATGGGTAATAATGCATGTTATATTGATAATATCGGGAGTAATAAGTATAATTATTACAGTTCTAGCGATAATAATAGTAAAATATGGCTATTAGTGCCTGTTATATTGATAATAATAAAAGTAATAAGTATATTTATTATACTTCTGTCGATAGTAACTGCATTATATGGGTAATAATGCATGTTATATTGATAATAATATAAGTAATAGGTATAATTATTACAGTTCTAGCTATAATAACTCCATTATATGGGTAATAAAGCATGTTATATTGATAATAATAAAAGTATTAAGTATATTTATTACAGTTCTATCCAAAATAACTGCATAATATGGGTAATAATGCATGTTATATTGATGATAATAAAAGTAATACGCATATTTATTATAGTTCTAGCGATAATAACTGCATAATATGGGTAATAATGCATGTTATATTGATAATAATATAAGTAATAAGTATAATTATTACAGTTCTAGCGATAACAACTGCATTATATGGGTAATAATGCACGTTATATTGCTAATAATATAAGTAATAAGTATAATTATTACAGTTCTAGCGATAATAACTGCATTATATGGGTAATAATGCATGTTATATTGATAATATCGGGAGTAATAAGTATAATTATTATAGTTCTACCGATAATAATAGTAAAATATGGCTATTAGTGCCTGCTATATTGATAATAATAAAAGTAATAAGTATATTTATTATACTTCTGTCGATAATAACTGCATTATATGCGTAATAATGCATGTTATATTGATAATATCGGGAGTAATAAGTATAATTATTATAGTTCTAGCGATAATAATAGTAAAATATGGCAAACAGTGCATGTTATATTGATAATAATAAAAGTAATAAGTATATTTATTATACTTCTGTCGATAATAACTGCATTATATGGGTAATAATGCATGTTATATTGATAATATCGGGAGTAATAAGTATAATTATTATAGTTCTAGCGATAATAATAGTAAAATATGGCTATTAGTGCCTGCTATATTGATAATAATAAAAGTAATAAGTATATTTATTAGACTTCTGTCGATAATAACTGCATTATATGGGTAATAATGCATGTTATATTGCTAATAATATAAGTAATATGTATAATTATTACAGTTCTAGCGATAATAACTGCATTATATGCGTAATAATGCATGTTATATTGATAATATCGGAAGTAATAAGTATAATCATTATAGTTCTACCGATAATAATAGTAAAATATGGCTATTAGTGCCTGCTATATTGATAATAATAAAAGTAATAAGTATATTTATTATACTTCTGTCGATAATAACTGCATTATATGCGTAATAATGCATGTTATATTGATAATATCGGGAGTAATAAGTATAATTATTATAGTTCTAGCGATAATAATAGTAAAATATGGCTATTAGTGCCTGCTATATTGATAATAATAAAAGTAATAAGTATATTTATTATACTTCTGTCGATAATAACTGCATTATATGGGTAATAATGCATGTTATATTGCTAATAATATAAGTAATAAGTATAATTATTACAGTTCTAGCGATAATAACTGCATTATATGGGTAATAATGCATGTTATATTGATAATATCGGGAGTAATAAGTATAATAATTATAGTTCTGGCGATAATAATAGTAAAATATGGCAAACAGTGCATGTTATATTGATAATAATAAAAGTAATAAGTATATTTATTACAGTTCTATCGATAATAACTGCATAATATGGGTAATAATGCATGTTATATTGATGATAATAAAAGTAATACGTATATTTATTATAGTTCTAGCGATAATAACTGCATTATATGCGTAATAATGCATGTTATATTGATAATAATATAAGTAATAAGTATAATTATTACAGTTCTAGCGATAATAACTGCATTATATGGGTAATAATGCATGTTATATTGATAATATCGGGAGTAATAAGTATAATTATTATAGTTCTAGCGATAATAATAGTAAAATATGGCTATTAGTGCCTGCTATATTGATAATAATAAAAGTAATAAGTATATTTATTATACTTCTGTCGATAATAACTGCATTATATGGGTAATAATGCATGTTATATTGCTAATAATATAAGTAATAAGTATAATTATTACAGTTCTAGCGATAATAACTGCATTATATGGGTAATAATGCATGTTATATTGATAATATCGGGAGTAATAAGTATAATAATTATAGTTCTGGCGATAATAATAGTAAAATATGGCAAACAGTGCATGTTATATTGATAATAATAAAAGTAATAAGTATATTTATTACAGTTCTATCGATAATAACTGCATAATATGGGTAATAATGCATGTTATATTGATGATAATAAAAGTAATACGTATATTTATTATAGCTCTAGCGATAATAACTGCATTATATGCGTAATAATGCATGTTATATTGATAATAATATAAGTAATAAGTATAATTATTACAGTTCTAGCGATAATAACTGCATTATATGGGTAATAATGCATGTTATATTGATAATATCGGGAGTAATAAGTTTAATTATTATAGTTCTAGCGATAATAATAGTATAATATGGCTAATAGTACATGTTATACTGATAATAATAAAAGTAATAAGTATATTTATTATACTTCTGTCGATAATAACTGCATTATATGGGTAATAATGCATGTTATATTGATAATATCGGGAGTAATAAGTATAATTATTACAGTTCTAGCGATAATAACTGCATTATATGGGTAATAATGGATGTTATATTGACAATATCGGGAGTAATAAGTATAATTATTACAGTTCTAGCGATAATAACTGCATTATATAGGTAATAATGCATGTTATATTGATAATATTGGGAGTAATAAGTATAATTATTATAGTTCTAGCGATAATGATTGTAAAATATTTCTAATAGTGCATGTTATATTGATAATAATAAAAGTTATATGTATATTTATTACAGTTCTATCGATAATAACTGCATAATATGGGTAATAATGCATGTTATATTGATGATAATAAAAGTAATAAGTATAATTATTACAGTTCTAGCGGTGATAACTGCAATTTATGGGTAATAATGCACGTTATATTGCTAATAATATAAGTAATAAGTATAATTATTACAGTTCTAGCGATAATAACTGCATAATATGGGCAACAATGCATGTTATATTGATGATAATGAAAGTAGTAAGTATAATTATTACAGTTCTAGCGATAATACCTCCATTATATGGGTAATAATGCGTGTTATATTGATGATATTGAAAGTAATACGTATATTTATTATAGTTCTAGCGATAATAACTGCATAGTATGGGTAATAATGCATGTTATATTGAGAATAATATAAGTAATAAGTATAATTATTACAGTTCTGGCGATAATAACTGCATTATATGGGTAATAATGCACGTTATATTGCTAATAGTATAAGCAATAAGTATAATTATTACAGTTCTTGCGATAATACCTCCATTATATGGGTAATAATGCATGTTATATTGATAATAATATAAGTAATAAGTATAATTATTACAGTTCTAGCGATAATAACTGCATTATATGGGTAATAATGCACGTTATATTGATAATATCGGGAGTAATAAGTATAATTATTATAGTTCTAGCGAAAATAATAGTAAAATATGGCAAATAGTGCATGTTATATTGATAATAATAAAAGTAATAAGTATATTTATTACAGTTCTATCGATAATAACTGCATAATATGGGTAATAATGCATGTTATATTGATGATAATAAAAGTAATACGTTTATTTATTATAGTTCTAGCGATAATAACTGCATAATATGGGTAATAATGCATGTTATATTGATAATAATATAAGTAATAAGTATAATTATTACAGTTCTAGCGATAATAACTGCATTATATGGGTAATAATGCACGTTATATTGCTAACAATATAAGTAATAAGTATAATTATTACTGTTCTAGCGATAATAACTGCATTATATGGGTAATAATGCATGTTATATTGATAATATTGGGAGTAATAAGTATACTTATTATGGTTCTAGAGATAATAACTGCATAATATGGGTAATAATGCACGTTATATTGATAATAATATAAGTAATAAGTATAATTATTACAGTTCTGGCGACAATAACTGCATTATATGGGTAATAATGCACGATATATTGCTAATAGTATAAGTAATAAGTATAATTATTACAGTTCTAGCGATAATACCTCCATTATATGGGTAATAATGCATGTTATATTGATAATAATATAAGTAATAAGTATAATTATTACAGTTCTAGCGATAATAACTGCATTATATGGGTAATAATGCACGTTATATTGCTAATAATATAAGTAATAAGTATAATTATTACAGTTCTAGCGATAATAACTGCATTATATGGGTAATAATGCACGTTATATTGCTAATAATATAAGTAATAAGTATAATTATTACAGTTCTAGCGATAATAACTGCGTTATATGGGTAATAATGCATGTTATATTGATAATAATATAAGTAATAAGTATAATTATTACAGTTCTAGCGATAATAACTGCATTATATGGGTAATAATGCACGTTATATTGCTAACAATATAAGTAATAAGTATAATTATTACAGTTCTAGCGATAATAACTGCATTATATGGGTAAAAATGCATGTTATATTGATAATATTGGGAGTAATAAGTATATTTATTATGGTTCTAGAGATAATAACTGCATAATATGGGTAATAATGCATGTTATATTGATAATAATATAAGTAATAAGTATAATTATTACAGTTCTGGCGATAATAACTGCATTATATGGTTAATAATGCACGTTATATTGCTAATAGTATAAGTAATAAGTATAATTATTACAGTTCTTGCGATAATACCTCCATTATATGGGTAATAATGCACGTTATATTGCTAATAATATAAGTAATAAGTATAATTATTATAGTTCTAGCGATAATAACTGCATTATATGGGTAATAATGCATGTTATATTGATAATATCGGGAGTAATAAGTATAATTATTATAGTTCTAGCGATAATAATAGTAAAATATGGCTATTAGTGCCTGCTATATTGATAATAATAAAAGTAATAAGTATATTTATTATACTTCTGTCGATAATAACTGCATTATATGGGTAATAATGCATGTTATATTGCTAATAATATAAGTAATAAGTATAATTATTACAGTTCTAGCGATAATAACTGCATTATATGGGTAATAATGCATGTTATATTGATAATATCGGGAGTAATAAGTATAATAATTATAGTTCTGGCGATAATAATAGTAAAATATGGCAAACAGTGCATGTTATATTGATAATAATAAAAGTAATAAGTATATTTATTACAGTTCTATCGATAATAACTGCATAATATGGGTAATAATGCATGTTATATTGATGATAATAAAAGTAATACGTATATTTATTATAGTTCTAGCGATAATAACTGCATTATATGCGTAATAATGCATGTTATATTGATAATAATATAAGTAATAAGTATAATTATTACAGTTCTAGCGATAATAACTGCATTATATGGGTAATAATGCATGTTATATTGATAATATCGGGAGTAATAAGTATAATTATTATAGTTCTAGCGATAATAATAGTAAAATATGGCTATTAGTGCCTGCTATATTGATAATAATAAAAGTAATAAGTATATTTATTATACTTCTGTCGATAATAACTGCATTATATGGGTAATAATGCATGTTATATTGCTAATAATATAAGTAATAAGTATAATTATTACAGTTCTAGCGATAATAACTGCATTATATGGGTAATAATGCATGTTATATTGATAATATCGGGAGTAATAAGTATAATAATTATAGTTCTGGCGATAATAATAGTAAAATATGGCAAACAGTGCATGTTATATTGATAATAATAAAAGTAATAAGTATATTTATTACAGTTCTATCGATAATAACTGCATAATATGGGTAATAATGCATGTTATATTGATGATAATAAAAGTAATACGTATATTTATTATAGTTCTAGCGATAATAACTGCATTATATGCGTAATAATGCATGTTATATTGATAATAATATAAGTAATAAGTATAATTATTACAGTTCTAGCGATAATAACTGCATTATATGGGTAATAATGCATGTTATATTGATAATATCGGGAGTAATAAGTATAATTATTATAGTTCTAGCGATAATAATAGTATAATATGGCTAATAGTACATGTTATACTGATAATAATAAAAGTAATAAGTATATTTATTATACTTCTGTCGATAATAACTGCATTATATGGGTAATAATGCATGTTATATTGATAATATCGGGAGTAATAAGTATAATTATTACAGTTCTAGCGATAATAACTGCATTATATGGGTAATAATGGATGTTATATTGACAATATCGGGAGTAATAAGTATAATTATTACAGTTCTAGCGATAATAACTGCATTATATAGGTAATAATGCATGTTATATTGATAATATTGGGAGTAATAAGTATAATTATTATAGTTCTAGCGATAATGATTGTAAAATATTTCTAATAGTGCATGTTATATTGATAATAATAAAAGTTATATGTATATTTATTACAGTTCTATCGATAATAACGGGGGTGTCCCACTTGGACGTCGACCGTTTGGACGCGTTCCGTTTGGACGGTCCCGATTCGACGCGTTCCAATTCGAAGCGGTGCCGATTGGACGCGTCCCAATTCGAAGAGCTTAGATTTGGTTTGGTTAGGTTCTATAAGCCCTGCTTAGAATTGGAACGCGTCCAATCGGCACCGCTTCGAATTGGAACGAGTCGAATCGGGACCGTCCAATCGGGACGCGTCCAAGCGGTCGGCGTCCAAATGGGCATCACTCGATAATAACTGCATAATATGGGTAATAATGCATGTTATATTGATGATAATAAAAGTAATAAGTATAATTATTACAGTTCTAGCGGTGATAACTGCAATTTATGGGTAATAATGCACGTTATATTGCTAATAATATAAGTAATAAGTATAATTATTACAGTTCTAGCGATAATAACTGCATAATATGGGCAACAATGCATGTTATATTGATGATAATGAAAGTAGTAAGTATAATTATTACAGTTCTAGCGATAATACCTCCATTATATGGGTAATAATGCGTGTTATATTGATGATATTGAAAGTAATACGTATATTTATTATAGTTCTAGCGATAATAACTGCATAGTATGGGTAATAATGCATGTTATATTGAGAATAATATAAGTAATAAGTATAATTATTACAGTTCTGGCGATAATAACTGCATTATATGGGTAATAATGCACGTTATATTGCTAATAGTATAAGTAATAAGTATAATTATTACAGTTCTTGCGATAATACCTCCATTATATGGGTAATAATGCATGTTATATTGATAATAATATAAGTAATAAGTATAATTATTACAGTTCTAGCGATAATAACTGCATTATATGGGTAATAATGCACGTTATATTGATAATATCGGGAGTAATAAGTATAATTATTATAGTTCTAGCGAAAATAATAGTAAAATATGGCAAATAGTGCATGTTATATTGATAATAATAAAAGTAATAAGTATATTTATTACAGTTCTATCGATAATAACTGCATAATATGGGTAATAATGCATGTTATATTGATGATAATAAAAGTAATACGTTTATTTATTATAGTTCTAGCGATAATAACTGCATAATATGGGTAATAATGCATGTTATATTGATAATAATATAAGTAATAAGTATAATTATTACAGTTCTAGCGATAATAACTGCATTATATGGGTAATAATGCACGTTATATTGCTAACAATATAAGTAATAAGTATAATTATTACTGTTCTAGCGATAATAACTGCATTATATGGGTAATAATGCATGTTATATTGATAATATTGGGAGTAATAAGTATACTTATTATGGTTCTAGAGATAATAACTGCATAATATGGGTAATAATGCACGTTATATTGATAATAATATAAGTAATAAGTATAATTATTACAGTGCTAGCGATAATACCTCCATTATATGGGTAATAATGCATGTTATATTGATAATAATATAAGTAATAAGTATATTTATTATACTTCTGTCGATAATAACTGCATTATATGGGTAATAATGCATGTTGTATTGATGATAATGAAAGTAATACGCATATTTATTATAGTTCTTGCGATAATAACTGCATAATATGGGTAATAATGCATGTTATATTGAGAATAATATAAGTAATAAGTATAATTATTACAGTTCTGGCGATAATAACTGCATTATATGGGTAATAATGCACGATATATTGCTAATAGTATAAGTAATAAGTATAATTATTACAGTTCTAGCGATAATACCTCCATTATATGGGTAATAATGCATGTTATATTGATAATAATATAAGTAATAAGTATAATTATTACAGTTCTAGCGATAATAACTGCATTATATGGGTAATAATGCACGTTATATTGCTAATAATATAAGTAATAAGTATAATTATTACAGTTCTAGCGATAATAACTGCATTATATGGGTAATAATGCACGTTATATTGCTAATAATATAAGTAATAAGTATAATTATTACAGTTCTAGCGATAATAACTGCGTTATATGGGTAATAATGCATGTTATATTGATAATAATATAAGTAATAAGTATAATTATTACAGTTCTAGCGATAATAACTGCATTATATGGGTAATAATGCACGTTATATTGCTAACAATATAAGTAATAAGTATAATTATTACAGTTCTAGCGATAATAACTGCATTATATGGGTAAAAATGCATGTTATATTGATAATATTGGGAGTAATAAGTATATTTATTATGGTTCTAGAGATAATAACTGCATAATATGGGTAATAATGCATGTTATATTGATAATAATATAAGTAATAAGTATAATTATTACAGTTCTAGCGATAATACCTCCATTATATGGGTAATAATGCGTGTTATATTGATGATATTGAAAGTAATACGTATATTTATTATAGTTTTAGCGATAATAACTGCATAGTATGGGTAATAATGCATGTTATATTGATAATAATATAAGTAATAAGTATAATTATTACAGTTCTAGCGATAATAACTGCATTATATGGGTAATAATGCACGTTATATTGCTAATAATATAAGTAATAAGTATAATTATTACAGTTCTAGCGATAATAACTGCATTATATGGGTAATAATGCATGTTATATTGATAATATCGGGAGTAATAAGTATAATTATTATAGTTCTAGCGATAATAATAGTAAAATATGGCAAATAGTGCATGTTATATTGATAATAATAAAAGTAATAAGTATATTTATTACAGTTCTATCGATAATAACTGCATAATATGGGTAATAATGCATGTTATATTGATGATAATAAAAGTAATAAGTATAATTATTACAGTTCTAGCGGTGATAACTGCAATTTATGGGTAATAATGCACGTTATATTGCTAATAATATAAGTAATAAGTATAATTATTACAGTTCTAGCGATAAGAACTGCATAATATGGGCAACAATGCATGTTATATTGATGATAATGAAAGTAGTAAGTATAATTATTACAGTTCTAGCGATAATACCTCCATTATATGGGTAATAATGCGTGTTATATTGATGATATTGAAAGTAATACGTATATTTATTATAGTTCTAGCGATAATAACTGCATAGTATGGGTAATAATGCATGTTATATTGAGAATAATATAAGTAATAAGTATAATTATTACAGTTCTGGCGATAATAACTGCATTATATGGGTAATAATGCACGTTATATTGCTAATAGTATAAGTAATAAGTATAATTATTACAGTTCTTGCGATAATACCTCCATTATATGGGTAATAATGCATGTTATATTGATAATAATATAAGTAATAAGTATAATTATTACAGTTCTAGCGATAATAACTGCATTATATGGGTAATAATGCACGTTATATTGATAATATCGGGAGTAATAAGTATAATTATTATAGTTCTAGCGAAAATAATAGTAAAATATGGCAAATAGTGCATGTTATATTGATAATAATAAAAGTAATAAGTATATTTATTACAGTTCTATCGATAATAACTGCATAATATGGGTAATAATGCATGTTATATTGATGATAATAAAAGTAATACGTTTATTTATTATAGTTCTAGCGATAATAACTGCATAATATGGGTAATAATGCATGTTATATTGATAATAATATAAGTAATAAGTATAATTATTACAGTTCTAGCGATAATAACTGCATTATATGGGTAATAATGCACGTTATATTGCTAACAATATAAGTAATAAGTATAATTATTACTGTTCTAGCGATAATAACTGCATTATATGGGTAATAATGCATGTTATATTGATAATATTGGGAGTAATAAGTATACTTATTATGGTTCTAGAGATAATAACTGCATAATATGGGTAATAATGCACGTTATATTGATAATAATATAAGTAATAAGTATAATTATTACAGTGCTAGCGATAATACCTCCATTATATGGGTAATAATGCATGTTATATTGATAATAATATAAGTAATAAGTATATTTATTATACTTCTGTCGATAATAACTGCATTATATGGGTAATAATGCATGTTGTATTGATGATAATGAAAGTAATACGCATATTTATTATAGTTCTTGCGATAATAACTGCATAATATGGGTAATAATGCATGTTATATTGAGAATAATATAAGTAATAAGTATAATTATTACAGTTCTGGCGATAATAACTGCATTTTATGGGTAATAATGCACGATATATTGCTAATAGTATAAGTAATAAGTATAATTATTACAGTTCTAGCGATAATACCTCCATTATATGGGTAATAATGCATGTTATATTGATAATAATATAAGTAATAAGTATAATTATTACAGTTCTAGCGATAATAACTGCATTATATGGGTAATAATGCACGTTATATTGCTAATAATATAAGTAATAAGTATAATTATTACAGTTCTAGCGATAATAACTGCGTTATATGGGTAATAATGCATGTTACATTGATAATAATATAAGTAATAAGTATAATTATTACAGTTCTAGCGATAATAACTGCATTATATGGGTAATAATGCACGTTATATTGCTAACAATATAAGTAATAAGTATAATTATTACAGTTCTAGCGATAATAACTGCATTATATGGGTAAAAATGCATGTTATATTGATAATATTGGGAGTAATAAGTATATTTATTATGGTTCTAGAGATAATAACTGCATAGTATGGGTAATAATGCATGTTATATTGATAATAATATAAGTAATAAGTATAATTATTACAGTTCTAGCGATAATACCTCCATTATATGGGTAATAATGCGTGTTATATTGATGATATTGAAAGTAATACGTATATTTATTATAGTTTTAGCGATAATAACTGCATAGTATGGGTAATAATGCATGTTATATTGATAATATTGGGAGTAATAAGTATATTTATTATGGTTCTAGAGATAATAACTGCATAATATGGGTAATAATGCATGTTATATTGATAATAATATAAGTAATAAGTATAATTATTACAGTTCTAGCGATAATACCTCCATTATATGGGTAATAATGCGTGTTATATTGATGATATTGAAAGTAATACGTATATTTATTATAGTTTTAGCGATAATAACTGCATAGTATGGGTAATAATGCATGTTATATTGATAATAATATAAGTAATAAGTATAATTATTACAGTTCTAGCGATAATAACTGCATTATATGGGTAATAATGCACGTTATATTGCTAATAGTATAAGTAATAAGTATAATTATTACAGTTCTTGCGATAATACCTCCATTATATGGGTAATAATGCACGTTATATTGCTAATAATATAAGTAATAAGTATAATTATTATAGTTCTAGCGATAATAACTGCATTATATGGGTAATAATGCATGTTATATTGATAATATCGGGAGTAGTAAGTATAATTATTATAGTTCTAGCGATAATAATAGTAAAATATGGCAAATAGTGCATGTTATATTGATAATAATAAAAGTAATAAGTATATTTATTACAGTTCTATCGATAATAACTGCATAATATGGGTAATAATGCACGTTATATTGCTAATAGTATAAGTAATAAGTATAATTATTACAGTTCTTGCGATAATACCTCCATTATATGGGTAATAATGCACGTTATATTGCTAATAATATAAGTAATAAGTATAATTATTATAGTTCTAGCGATAATAACTGCATTATATGGGTAATAATGCATGTTATATTGATAATATCGGGAGTAGTAAGTATAATTATTATAGTTCTAGCGATAATAATAGTAAAATATGGCAAATAGTGCATGTTATATTGATAATAATAAAAGTAATAAGTATATTTATTACAGTTCTATCGATAATAACTGCATAATATGGGTAATAATGCATGTTATATTGATGATAATAAAAGTAATACGTTTATTTATTATAGTTCTAGCGATAATAACTGCATAATATGGGTAATAATGCATGTTATATTGATAATAATATAAGTAATAAGTATAATTATTACAGTTCTAGCGATAATAACTGCATTATATGGGTAATAATGCACGTTATATTGCTAACAATATAAGTAATAAGTATAATTATTACAGTTCTAGCGATAATAACTGCATTATATGGGTAATAATGCCTGTTATATTGATAATATTGGGAGTAATAAGTATACTTATTATGGTTCTAGAGATAATAATTGCATAATATGGGTAATAATGCATGTTATATTGATAATAATATAAGTAATAAGTATAATTATTACAGTTCTAGCGATAATACCTCCATTATATGGGTAATAATGCGTGTTATATTGATGATATTGAAAGTAATACGTATATTTATTATAGTTTTAGCGATAATAACTGCATAGTATGGGTAATAATGCATGTTATATTGATAATAATATAAGTAATAAGTATAATTATTACAGTTCTAGCGATAATAACTGCATTATATGGGTAATAATGCACGTTATATTGCTAATAATATAAGTAATAAGTATAATTATTACAGTTCTAGCGATAATAACTGCATTATATGGGTAATAATGCATGTTATATTGATAATATCGGGAGTAATAAGTATAATTATTATAGTTCTAGCGATAATAATAGTAAAATATGGCAAATAGTGCATGTTATATTGATAATAATAAAAGTAATAAGTATATTTATTACAGTTCTATCGATAATAACTGCATAATATGGGTAATAATGCATGTTATATTGATGATAATAAAAGTAATAAGTATAATTATTACAGTTCTAGCGGTGATAACTGCAATTTATGGGTAATAATGCACGTTATATTGCTAATAATATAAGTAATAAGTATAATTATTACAGTTCTAGCGATAATAACTGCATAATATGGGCAACAATGCATGTTATATTGATGATAATGAAAGTAGTAAGTATAATTATTACAGTTCTAGCGATAATACCTCCATTATATGGGTAATAATGCGTGTTATATTGATGATATTGAAAGTAATACGTATATTTATTATAGTTCTAGCGATAATAACTGCATAGTATGGGTAATAATGCATGTTATATTGAGAATAATATAAGTAATAAGTATAATTATTACAGTTCTGGCGATAATAACTGCATTATATGGGTAATAATGCACGTTATATTGCTAATAGTATAAGTAATAAGTATAATTATTACAGTTCTTGCGATAATACCTCCATTATATGGGTAATAATGCATGTTATATTGATAATAATATAAGTAATAAGTATAATTATTACAGTTCTAGCGATAATAACTGCATTATATGGGTAATAATGCACGTTATATTGATAATATCGGGAGTAATAAGTATAATTATTATAGTTCTAGCGAAAATAATAGTAAAATATGGCAAATAGTGCATGTTATATTGATAATAATAAAAGTAATAAGTATATTTATTACAGTTCTATCGATAATAACTGCATAATATGGGTAATAATGCATGTTATATTGATGATAATAAAAGTAATACGTTTATTTATTATAGTTCTAGCGATAATAACTGCATAATATGGGTAATAATGCATGTTATATTGATAATAATATAAGTAATAAGTATAATTATTACAGTTCTAGCGATAATAACTGCATTATATGGGTAATAATGCACGTTATATTGCTAACAATATAAGTAATAAGTATAATTATTACTGTTCTAGCGATAATAACTGCATTATATGGGTAATAATGCATGTTATATTGATAATATTGGGAGTAATAAGTATACTTATTATGGTTCTAGAGATAATAACTGCATAATATGGGTAATAATGCACGTTATATTGATAATAATATAAGTAATAAGTATAATTATTACAGTGCTAGCGATAATACCTCCATTATATGGGTAATAATGCATGTTATATTGATAATAATATAAGTAATAAGTATATTCATTATACTTCTGTCGATAATAACTGCATTATATGGGTAATAATGCATGTTGTATTGATGATAATGAAAGTAATACGCATATTTATTATAGTTCTTGCGATAATAACTGCATAATATGGGTAATAATGCATGTTATATTGAGAATAATATAAGTAATAAGTATAATTATTACAGTTCTGGCGATAATAACTGCATTATATGGGTAATAATGCACGATATATTGCTAATAGTATAAGTAATAAGTATAATTATTACAGTTCTAGCGATAATACCTCCATTATATGGGTAATAATGCATGTTATATTGATAATAATATAAGTAATAAGTATAATTATTACAGTTCTAGCGATAATAACTGCATTATATGGGTAATAATGCACGTTATATTGCTAATAATATAAGTAATAAGTATAATTATTACAGTTCTAGCGATAATAACTGCGTTATATGGGTAATAATGCATGTTACATTGATAATAATATAAGTAATAAGTATAATTATTACAGTTCTAGCGATAATAACTGCATTATATGGGTAATAATGCACGTTATATTGCTAACAATATAAGTAATAAGTATAATTATTACAGTTCTAGCGATAATAACTGCATTATATGGGTAAAAATGCATGTTATATTGATAATATTGGGAGTAATAAGTATATTTATTATGGTTCTAGAGATAATAACTGCATAATATGGGTAATAATGCATGTTATATTGATAATAATATAAGTAATAAGTATAATTATTACAGTTCTAGCGATAATACCTCCATTATATGGGTAATAATGCGTGTTATATTGATGATATTGAAAGTAATACGTATATTTATTATAGTTTTAGCGATAATAACTGCATAGTATGGGTAATAATGCATGTTATATTGATAATATTGGGAGTAATAAGTATATTTATTATGGTTCTAGAGATAATAACTGCATAATATGGGTAATAATGCATGTTATATTGATAATAATATAAGTAATAAGTATAATTATTACAGTTCTAGCGATAATACCTCCATTATATGGGTAATAATGCGTGTTATATTGATGATATTGAAAGTAATACGTATATTTATTATAGTTTTAGCGATAATAACTGCATAGTATGGGTAATAATGCATGTTATATTGATAATAATATAAGTAATAAGTATAATTATTACAGTTCTAGCGATAATAACTGCATTATATGGGTAATAATGCACGTTATATTGCTAATAGTATAAGTAATAAGTATAATTATTACAGTTCTTGCGATAATACCTCCATTATATGGGTAATAATGCACGTTATATTGCTAATAATATAAGTAATAAGTATAATTATTATAGTTCTAGCGATAATAACTGCATTATATGGGTAATAATGCATGTTATATTGATAATATCGGGAGTAGTAAGTATAATTATTATAGTTCTAGCGATAATAATAGTAAAATATGGCAAATAGTGCATGTTATATTGATAATAATAAAAGTAATAAGTATATTTATTACAGTTCTATCGATAATAACTGCATAATATGGGTAATAATGCATGTTATATTGATGATAATAAAAGTAATACGTTTATTTATTATAGTTCTAGCGATAATAACTGCATAATATGGGTAATAATGCATGTTATATTGATAATAATATAAGTAATAAGTATAATTATTACAGTTCTAGCGATAATAACTGCATTATATGGGTAATAATGCACGTTATATTGCTAACAATATAAGTAATAAGTATAATTATTACAGTTCTAGCGATAATAACTGCATTATATGGGTAATAATGCCTGTTATATTGATAATATTGGGAGTAATAAGTATACTTATTATGGTTCTAGAGATAATAATTGCATAATATGGGTAATAATGCATGTTATATTGATAATAATATAAGTAATAAGTATAATTATTACAGTTCTAGCGATAATACCTCCATTATATGGGTAATAATGCATGTTATATTGATGATAATAAAAGTAATACGTTTATTTATTATAGTTCTAGCGATAATAACTGCATAATATGGGTAATAATGCATGTTATATTGATAATAATATAAGTAATAAGTATAATTATTACAGTTCTAGCGATAATAACTGCATTATATGGGTAATAATGCACGTTATATTGCTAACAATATAAGTAATAAGTATAATTATTACAGTTCTAGCGATAATAACTGCATTATATGGGTAATAATGCCTGTTATATTGATAATATTGGGAGTAATAAGTATACTTATTATGGTTCTAGAGATAATAATTGCATAATATGGGTAATAATGCATGTTATATTGATAATAATATAAGTAATAAGTATAATTATTACAGTTCTAGCGATAATACCTCCATTATATGGGTAATAATGCGTGTTATATTGATGATATTGAAAGTAATACGTATATTTATTATAGTTTTAGCGATAATAACTGCATAGTATGGGTAATAATGCATGTTATATTGATAATAATATAAGTAATAAGTATAATTATTACAGTTCTAGCGATAATACCTCAATTATATGGGTAATAATGCATGTTATATTGATGATAATGAAAGTAATACGTATATTTATTATAGTTCTAGCGATAATAACTGCATAATATGGGTAATAATGCATGTTATATTGATAATAATATAAGTAATAAGTATAATTATTACAGTTCTAGCGATAATACCTCAATTATATGGGTAATAATGCATGTTATATTGATGATAATGAAAGTAATACGTATATTTATTATAGTTCTAGCGATTATAACTGCATAATATGGGTAATAATGCATGTTATAATGAGAATAATATAAGTAATAAGTATAATTATTAGAGTTCTGGCGATAATAACTGCATTATATGGTTAATAATGCACGTTATATTGCTAATAGTATAAGTAATAAGTACAATTATTACAGTTCTAGCGATAATAACTGCATTATATGGGTAATAATGCATGTTATATTGATAATAATATAAGTAACAAGTATAATTATTACAGTTCTAGCGATAATAACTGCATTATATGGGTAATAATGCATGTTATATTGCTATTAATATAAGTAATAAGTATAATTATTACAGTTCTAGCGATAATAACTGCATTATATGGGTAATAATGCATGTTATATTGATAATATCGGGAGTAATAAGTATAATTATTATAGTTCTAGCGATAATAATAGTAAAATATGGCAAATAGTGCATGTTATATTGATAATAATAAAAGTAATAAGTATATTTATTACAGTTCTATCGATAATAACTGCATAATATGGGTAATAATGCATGTTATATTGATGATAATAAAAGTAATACGTATATTTATTATAGTTCCAGCGATAATAACTGCATAATATGGGTAATAATGCATGTTATATTGATAATAATATAAGTAATAAGTATAATTATTACAGTTCTAGCGATAATAACTGCATTATATGGGTAATAATGCACGTTATATTGCTAACAATATAAGTAATAAGTATAATTATTACTGTTCTAGCGATAATAACTGCATTATATGGGTAATAATGCATGTCATATTGATAATATTGGGAGTAATAAGTATACTTATTATGGTTCTAGAGATAATAACTGCATAATATGGGTAATAATGCACGTTATATTGATAATAATATAAGTAATAAGTATAATTATTACAGTGCTAGCGATAATACCTCCATTATATGGGTAATAATGCATGTTATATTGATAATAATATAAGTAATAAGTATATTTATTATAATTCTGTCGATAATAACTGCATTATATGGGTAATAATGCATGTTATATTGCTAATAATATAAGTAATAAGTATAATTATTACAGTTCTGGCGATAATAACTGCATTATATGGTTAATAATGCACGTTATATTGCTAATAGTATAAGTAATAAGTATAATTATTACAGTTCTTGCGATAATACCTCCATTATATGGGTAATAATGCATGTTATATTGATAATAATATAAGTAATAAGTATAATTATTACAGTTCTAGCGATAATAACTGCATAATATGGGTAATAATGCACGTTATATTGCTAATAATATAAGTAATGAGTACAATTATTACAGTTCTAGCGATAATAACTGCATTATATGGGTAATAATGCATGTTATATTGATAATAATATAAGTAACAAGTATAATTATTACAGTTCTAGCGATAATAACTGCATTATATGGGTAATAATGCATGTTATATTGATGATAATAAAAGTAATACGTATATTTATTATAGTTCCAGCGATAATAACTGCATTATATGGGTAATAATGCATGTTATATTGATAATATCGGGAGTAATAAGTATAATTATTATAGTTCTAGCGATAATAATAGTAAAATATGGCAAATAGTGCATGTTATATTGATAATAATAAAAGTAATAAGTATATTTATTACAGTTCTATCGATAATAACAGCATAATATGGGTAATAATGCATGTTATATTGATGATAATGAAAGTAATACGTATATTTATTATAGTTCTAGCGATAATAACTGCATAATATGGGTAATAATGCATGTTATATTGATAATAATATAAGTAATAAGTATAATTATTACAGTTCTAGCGATAATACCTCAATTATATGGGTAATAATGCATGTTATATTGATGATAATGAAAGTAATACGTATATTTATTATAGTTCTAGCGATTATAACTGCATAATATGGGTAATAATGCATGTTATAATGAGAATAATATAAGTAATAAGTATAATTATTAGAGTTCTGGCGATAATAACTGCATTATATGGTTAATAATGCACGTTATATTGCTAATAGTATAAGTAATAAGTACAATTATTACAGTTCTAGCGATAATAACTGCATTATATGGGTAATAATGCATGTTATATTGATAATAATATAAGTAACAAGTATAATTATTACAGTTCTAGCGATAATAACTGCATTATATGGGTAATAATGCATGTTATATTGCTATTAATATAAGTAATAAGTATAATTATTACAGTTCTAGCGATAATAACTGCATTATATGGGTAATAATGCATGTTATATTGATAATATCGGGAGTAATAAGTATAATTATTATAGTTCTAGCGATAATAATAGTAAAATATGGCAAATAGTGCATGTTATATTGATAATAATAAAAGTAATAAGTATATTTATTACAGTTCTATCGATAATAACTGCATAATATGGGTAATAATGCATGTTATATTGATGATAATAAAAGTAATACGTATATTTATTATAGTTCCAGCGATAATAACTGCATAATATGGGTAATAATGCATGTTATATTGATAATAATATAAGTAATAAGTATATTTATTATACTTCTGTCGATAATAACTGCATTATATGGGTAATAATGCATGTTGTATTGATGATAATGAAAGTAATACGTATATTTATTATAGTTCTTGCGATAATAACTGCATAATATGGGTAATAATGCATGTTATATTGAGAATAATATAAGTAATAAGTATAATTATTACAGTTCTGGCGATAATAACTGCATTATATGGGTAATAATGCACGATATATTGCTAATAGTATAAGTAATAAGTATAATTATTACAGTTCTAGCGATAATACCTCCATTATATGGGTAATAATGCATGTTATATTGATAATGATATAAGTAATAAGTATAATTATTACAGTTCTAGCGATAATAACTGCATTATATGGGTAATAATGCACGTTATATTGCTAATAATATAAGTAATAAGTATAATTATTACAGTTCTAGCGATAATAACTGCGTTATATGGGTAATAATGCATGTTATATTGATAATATTGGGAGTAATAAGTATATTTATTATAGTTCTAGCGATAATAACTGCATAATATGGGTAATAATGCATTTTATATTGATAATAGTATAAGTAATAAGTATAATTATTACAGTTCTGGCGATAATAACTGCATAATATGGGTAATAATGCATGTTATATTGATAATAATATAAGTAATTAGTATAATTATTACAGTTCTAGCGATAATAACTGCATTATATGGGTAATAATGCACGTTATATTGCTAATAATATAAGTAATAAGGATAATTATTACAGTTCTAGCGATAATACCTCCATTATATGGGTAATAATGCATGTTGTATTGATGATAATGAAAGTAATACGTATATTTATTATAGTTCTTGCGATAATAACTGCATAATATGGGTAATAATGCATGTTATATTGAGAATAATATAAGTAATAAATATAATTATTACAGTTCTGGCGATAATAACTGCATTATATGGGTAATAATGCACGATATATTGCTAATAGTATAAGTAATAAGTATAATTATTACAGTTCTAGCGATAATACCTCCATTATATGGGTAATAATGCATGTTATATTGATAATAATATAAGTAATAAGTATAATTATTACAGTTCTAGCGATAATAACTGCATTATATGGGTAATAATGCATGTTATATTGATAATAGTATAAGTAATAAGTATAATTATTACAGTTCTGGCGATAATAACTGCATAATATGGGTAATAATGCATGTTATATTGATAATAATATAAGTAATTAGTATAATTATTACAGTTCTAGCGATAATAACTGCATTATATGGGTAATATTGCACGTTATATTGCTAATAATATAAGTAATAAGGATAATTATTACAGTTCTAGCGATAATAACTGCATTATATGGGTAATAACGCACGTTATATTGCTAACAATATAAGTAATAAGTATAATTATTACAGTTCTAGCGATAATAACTGCATTATATGGGTAATAATGCATGTTATATTGATAATAATAAAAGTAATAAGTATATTTATTATCGTTCTATCGATAATAACTTCTTAATATGGGTAATAATGCATGTTATATTGATAATAATATAAGTAATAAGTATAATTATTACAGTTCTAGCGATAATAACTGCATTGTATGGGTAATAATGCACGTTATATTGCTAACAATATAAGTAATAAGTATAATTATTGCAGTTATAGCGATAATAACTGCATTATATGGGTAATAATGCATGTTATATTGATAATATTGGGAGTAATAAGTATATTTATTATGGTTCTAGAGATAATAACTGCATTATATGGGTAATAATGCATGTTATATTGATAATAATAAAAGTAATAAATATATTTATTACTGTTCTATCGATAATAACTGCATAATATGGGCAATAATGCATGTTATATTGATGATAATAAAAGTAATACGTATATTTATTATAGTTCTTGCGATAATAACTGCATAATATGGGTAATAATGCATGTTATATTGAGAATAATATAAGTAATAAATATAATTATTACAGTTCTGGCGATAATAACTGCATTATATGGGTAATAATGCACGTTATATTGCTAATAATATAAGTAATAAGTATAATGATTACAGTTCTAGCGATAATAACTGCATTATATGGGTAATAATGCATGTTATATTGATAATATCGGGAGTAATAAGTATAATTATTATAGTTCTAGCGATAATAATAGTAAAATATGGCAAATAGTGCATGTTATATTGATAATAATAAAAGTAATAAGTATATTTATTACAGTTCTATCGATAATAACAGCATAATATGGGTAATAATGCATGTTATATTGATGATAATGAAAGTAATACGTATATTTATTATAGTTCTAGCGATAATAACTGCATAATATGGGTAATAATGCATGTTATATTGATAATAATATAAGTAATAAGTATAATTATTACAGTTCTAGCGATAATACCTCAATTATATGGGTAATAATGCATGTTATATTGATGATAATGAAAGTAATACGTATATTTATTATAGTTCTAGCGATTATAACTGCATAATATGGGTAATAATGCATGTTATAATGAGAATAATATAAGTAATAAGTATAATTATTAGAGTTCTGGCGATAATAACTGCATTATATGGTTAATAATGCACGTTATATTGCTAATAGTATAAGTAATAAGTACAATTATTACAGTTCTAGCGATAATAACTGCATTATATGGGTAATAATGCATGTTATATTGATAATAATATAAGTAACAAGTATAATTATTACAGTTCTAGCGATAATAACTGCATTATATGGGTAATAATGCATGTTATATTGCTATTAATATAAGTAATAAGTATAATTATTACAGTTCTAGCGATAATAACTGCATTATATGGGTAATAATGCATGTTATATTGATAATATCGGGAGTAATAAGTATAATTATTATAGTTCTAGCGATAATAATAGTAAAATATGGCAAATAGTGCATGTTATATTGATAATAATAAAAGTAATAAGTATATTTATTACAGTTCTATCGATAATAACTGCATAATATGGGTAATAATGCATGTTATATTGATGATAATAAAAGTAATACGTATATTTATTATAGTTCCAGCGATAATAACTGCATAATATGGGTAATAATGCATGTTATATTGATAATAATATAAGTAATAAGTATAATTATTACAGTTCTAGCGATAATAACTGCATTATATGGGTAATAATGCACGTTATATTGCTAACAATATAAGTAATAAGTATAATTATTACTGTTCTAGCGATAATAACTGCATTATATGGGTAATAATGCATGTTATATTGATAATATTGGGAGTAATAAGTATACTTATTATGGTTCTAGAGATAATAACTGCATAATATGGGTAATAATGCACGTTATATTGATAATAATATAAGTAATAAGTATAATTATTACAGTGCTAGCGATAATACCTCCATTATATGGGTAATAATGCATGTTATATTGATAATAATATAAGTAATAAGTATATTTATTATAATTCTGTCGATAATAACTGCATTATATGGGTAATAATGCATGTTATATTGCTAATAATATAAGTAATAAGTATAATTATTACAGTTCTGGCGATAATAACTGCATTATATGGTTAATAATGCACGTTATATTGCTAATAGTATAAGTAATAAGTATAATTATTACAGTTCTTGCGATAATACCTCCATTATATGGGTAATAATGCATGTTATATTGATAATAATATAAGTAATAAGTATAATTATTACAGTTCTAGCGATAATAACTGCATAATATGGGTAATAATGCACGTTATATTGCTAATAATATAAGTAATGAGTACAATTATTACAGTTCTAGCGATAATAACTGCATTATATGGGTAATAATGCATGTTATATTGATAATAATATAAGTAACAAGTATAATTATTACAGTTCTAGCGATAATAACTGCATTATATGGGTAATAATGCATGTTATATTGATGATAATAAAAGTAATACGTATATTTATTATAGTTCCAGCGATAATAACTGCATTATATGGGTAATAATGCATGTTATATTGATAATATCGGGAGTAATAAGTATAATTATTATAGTTCTAGCGATAATAATAGTAAAATATGGCAAATAGTGCATGTTATATTGATAATAATAAAAGTAATAAGTATATTTATTACAGTTCTATCGATAATAACAGCATAATATGGGTAATAATGCATGTTATATTGATGATAATGAAAGTAATACGTATATTTATTATAGTTCTAGCGATAATAACTGCATAATATGGGTAATAATGCATGTTATATTGATAATAATATAAGTAATAAGTATAATTATTACAGTTCTAGCGATAATACCTCAATTATATGGGTAATAATGCATGTTATATTGATGATAATGAAAGTAATACGTATATTTATTATAGTTCTAGCGATTATAACTGCATAATATGGGTAATAATGCATGTTATAATGAGAATAATATAAGTAATAAGTATAATTATTAGAGTTCTGGCGATAATAACTGCATTATATGGTTAATAATGCACGTTATATTGCTAATAGTATAAGTAATAAGTACAATTATTACAGTTCTAGCGATAATAACTGCATTATATGGGTAATAATGCATGTTATATTGATAATAATATAAGTAACAAGTATAATTATTACAGTTCTAGCGATAATAACTGCATTATATGGGTAATAATGCATGTTATATTGCTATTAATATAAGTAATAAGTATAATTATTACAGTTCTAGCGATAATAACTGCATTATATGGGTAATAATGCATGTTATATTGATAATATCGGGAGTAATAAGTATAATTATTATAGTTCTAGCGATAATAATAGTAAAATATGGCAAATAGTGCATGTTATATTGATAATAATAAAAGTAATAAGTATATTTATTACAGTTCTATCGATAATAACTGCATAATATGGGTAATAATGCATGTTATATTGATGATAATAAAAGTAATACGTATATTTATTATAGTTCCAGCGATAATAACTGCATAATATGGGTAATAATGCATGTTATATTGATAATAATATAAGTAATAAGTATATTTATTATACTTCTGTCGATAATAACTGCATTATATGGGTAATAATGCATGTTGTATTGATGATAATGAAAGTAATACGTATATTTATTATAGTTCTTGCGATAATAACTGCATAATATGGGTAATAATGCATGTTATATTGAGAATAATATAAGTAATAAGTATAATTATTACAGTTCTGGCGATAATAACTGCATTATATGGGTAATAATGCACGATATATTGCTAATAGTATAAGTAATAAGTATAATTATTACAGTTCTAGCGATAATACCTCCATTATATGGGTAATAATGCATGTTATATTGATAATGATATAAGTAATAAGTATAATTATTACAGTTCTAGCGATAATAACTGCATTATATGGGTAATAATGCACGTTATATTGCTAATAATATAAGTAATAAGTATAATTATTACAGTTCTAGCGATAATAACTGCGTTATATGGGTAATAATGCATGTTATATTGATAATATTGGGAGTAATAAGTATATTTATTATAGTTCTAGCGATAATAACTGCATAATATGGGTAATAATGCATTTTATATTGATAATAGTATAAGTAATAAGTATAATTATTACAGTTCTGGCGATAATAACTGCATAATATGGGTAATAATGCATGTTATATTGATAATAATATAAGTAATTAGTATAATTATTACAGTTCTAGCGATAATAACTGCATTATATGGGTAATAATGCACGTTATATTGCTAATAATATAAGTAATAAGGATAATTATTACAGTTCTAGCGATAATACCTCCATTATATGGGTAATAATGCATGTTGTATTGATGATAATGAAAGTAATACGTATATTTATTATAGTTCTTGCGATAATAACTGCATAATATGGGTAATAATGCATGTTATATTGAGAATAATATAAGTAATAAATATAATTATTACAGTTCTGGCGATAATAACTGCATTATATGGGTAATAATGCACGATATATTGCTAATAGTATAAGTAATAAGTATAATTATTACAGTTCTAGCGATAATACCTCCATTATATGGGTAATAATGCATGTTATATTGATAATAATATAAGTAATAAGTATAATTATTACAGTTCTAGCGATAATAACTGCATTATATGGGTAATAATGCATGTTATATTGATAATAGTATAAGTAATAAGTATAATTATTACAGTTCTGGCGATAATAACTGCATAATATGGGTAATAATGCATGTTATATTGATAATAATATAAGTAATTAGTATAATTATTACAGTTCTAGCGATAATAACTGCATTATATGGGTAATATTGCACGTTATATTGCTAATAATATAAGTAATAAGGATAATTATTACAGTTCTAGCGATAATAACTGCATTATATGGGTAATAACGCACGTTATATTGCTAACAATATAAGTAATAAGTATAATTATTACAGTTCTAGCGATAATAACTGCATTATATGGGTAATAATGCATGTTATATTGATAATAATAAAAGTAATAAGTATATTTATTATCGTTCTATCGATAATAACTTCTTAATATGGGTAATAATGCATGTTATATTGATAATAATATAAGTAATAAGTATAATTATTACAGTTCTAGCGATAATAACTGCATTGTATGGGTAATAATGCACGTTATATTGCTAACAATATAAGTAATAAGTATAATTATTGCAGTTATAGCGATAATAACTGCATTATATGGGTAATAATGCATGTTATATTGATAATATTGGGAGTAATAAGTATATTTATTATGGTTCTAGAGATAATAACTGCATTATATGGGTAATAATGCATGTTATATTGATAATAATAAAAGTAATAAATATATTTATTACTGTTCTATCGATAATAACTGCATAATATGGGCAATAATGCATGTTATATTGATGATAATAAAAGTAATACGTATATTTATTATAGTTCTTGCGATAATAACTGCATAATATGGGTAATAATGCATGTTATATTGAGAATAATATAAGTAATAAATATAATTATTACAGTTCTGGCGATAATAACTGCATTATATGGGTAATAATGCACGATATATTGCTAATAGTATAAGTAATAAGTATAATTATTACAGTTCTAGCGATAATACCTCCATTATATGGGTAATAATGCATGTTATATTGATAATAATATAAGTAATTAGTATAATTATTACAGTTCTAGCGATAATAACTGCATTATATGGGTAATATTGCACGTTATATTGCTAATAATATAAGTAATAAGGATAATTATTACAGTTCTAGCGATAATAACTGCATTATATGGGTAATAACGCACGTTATATTGCTAACAATATAAGTAATAAGTATAATTATTACAGTTCTAGCGATAATAACTGCATTATATGGGTAATAATGCATGTTATATTGATAATAATAAAAGTAATAAGTATATTTATTATCGTTCTATCGATAATAACTTCTTAATATGGGTAATAATGCATGTTATATTGATAATAATATAAGTAATAAGTATAATTATTACAGTTCTAGCGATAATACCTCCATTATATGGGTAATAATGCATGTTATATTGATGATAATGAAAGTAATACGTATATTTATTATAGTTCTAGCGATAATAACTGCATTATATGGGTAATAATGCATGTTATATTGAGAATAATATAAGTAATAAGTATTATTATTACAGTTCTAGCGATAATAACTGCATTATATGGGTAATAATGCATGCTATATTGATGATAATAAAAGTAGTACGTATATTTATTATAGTTCTAGCGATAATAACTGCATAATATGGGTAATAATGCATGTTATATTGATAATAATATAAGTAATAAGTATAATTATTACAGTTCTAGCGATAATAACTGCATAATATGGGTAATAATGCACGTTATATTGATAATAATCTAAGTAATAAGTATAATTATTACAGTTCTAGCGATAATAACTGCGTTATATGGGTAATAATGCACGTTATATTGCTAACAATATAAGTAATAAGTATAATTATTACAGTTCTATCGATAATAACTTCTTAATATGGGTAATAATGCATGTTATATTGATGATAATGAAAGTAGTAAGTATATTTATTACAGTTCTAGCGATAATAACTGCATTATATGCGTAATAAGGCATGTTATATTGATAATATCGGGGGTAATGAGTATAATTATTATAGTTCTTGCGATAATAACTGCATTATATGGGTAATAATGCACGTTATATTGCTAATAGTATTTAATAAGTATAATTATTACAGTTCTAGCGATAATACCTCCATTATATGGGTAATAACGCATGTTATATTGATAATGATATAAGTAATAAATATATTTATTACAGTTCTATCGATAATAACTGCATAATATGGGTAATAATGCATGTTATATTGATAATAATCTAAGTAATAAGTATAATTATTAGAGTTCTAGCGATAATAACTGCATTATATGGGTAATAATGCACGTTATATTGCTAACAATATAAGTAATAAGTATAATTATTACAGTTCTAGCGATAATAACTGCATAATATGGGTAATAATGCATGTTATATTGATAATAATATAAGTAATAAGTATAATTATTACAGTTCTATCGATAATAACTGCATAATATGGGTAATAATGCATGTTATATTGAGAATAATATAAGTAATAAGTATAATTATTACAGTTCTAGCGATAATAACTGCATTATATGGGTAAAAATGCATGTTATATTGATAATATTGGGAGTAATAAGTATATTTATTATGGTTCTAGCGATAATAATAGTAAAATATGGCAAATAGTGCATGTTATATTGATAATAATAAAAGTAATAAGTATATTTATTACAGTTCTATCGATAATAACTGCATAATATGGGTAATAATGCATGTTATATTGATGATAATAAAGGTAATACGTATATTTATTATAGTTCTAGCGATAATAACTGCATAATATGGGTAATAATGCATGTTATATTGATAATAATATAAGTAAGAAGTATAATTATTACAGTTCTAGCGATAATAACTGCATTATATGGGTAATAATGCACGTTATATTGCTAACAATATAAGTAATAAGTATAATTATTACAGTTCTAGCGATAATAACTGCATTATATGGGTAATAATGCATGTTATATTGATAATATTGGGAGTAATAAGTATATTTATTATGGTTCTAGAGATAATAACTGCATAATATGGGTAATAATGCATGTTATATTGATAATAATATAAGTAATAAGTATAATTATTACAGTTCTAGCGATAATAACTGCATAATACGGGTAATAATGCACGTTATATTGCTAATAATATAAGTAATGAGTATAATTATTACAGTTCTAGCGATAACTGCATTATATGGGTAATAATGCATGTTATATTGATAATAATTAAAGTAATAAGTATATTTATTATCGTTCAATCGATAATAACTTCTTAATACGGGTAATAATGCATGTTATATTGATGATAATGAAAGTAGTAAGTATATTTATTACAGTTCTAGCGATAATAACTGCATTATATACGTAATAAGGCATGTTATATTGATAATATCGGGGGTAATAAGTATAATTATTATAGTTCTAGCTATAATAATAGTAAAATATGGCTAATAGTGCATGATATATTGATAATAATATAAGTAATAAGTATAATTATTACAGTTCTAGCGATAATAACTGCATTATATGGGTAATAATGCACGTTATATTGCTAATAATATAAGTAATAAGTATAATTATTACAGTTCTAGCGATAATAACTGCATTATATGGGTAATAATGCATGTTATATTGATAATATTGGGAGTAATAAGTATAATTATTATAGTTCTAGCGATAATAATAGTAAAATATGGCTATTAGTGCCTGCTATATTGATAATAATAAAAGTAATAAGTATATTTATTATACTTCTGTCGATAATAACTGCATTATATGGGTAATAATGCATGTTATATTGATAATAATATAAGTAATAAGTATAATTATTACAGTTCTAGCGATAATAACTGCATTATATGCGTAATAATGCATGTTATATTGATAATATCGGGAGTAATAAGTATAATTATTATAGTTCTAGCGATAATAATAGTAAAATATGGCTATTAGTGCCTGCTATATTGATAATAATAAAAGTAATAAGTATATTTATTATACTTCTGTCGATAATCACTGCATTATATGGGTAATAATGCATGTTATATTGCCAATAATATAAGTAATAAGTATAATTATTACAGTTCTAGCGATAATAACTGCATTATATGGGTAATAATGCATGTTATATTGATAATATCGGGAGTAATAAGTATAATTATTATAGTTCTAGCGATAATAATAGTAAAATATGGCAAACAGTGCATGTTATATTGATAATAATAAAAGTAATAAGTATATTTATTACAGTTCTATCGATAATAACTGCATAATATGGGTAATAATGCATGTTATATTGATGATAATAAAAGTAATACGTATATTTATTATAGTTCTAGCGGTAATAACTGCATTATATGCGTAATAATGCATGTTATATTGATAATAATATAAGTAATAAGTATAATTATTACAGTTCTAGCGATGATAACTGCAATTTATGGGTAATAATGCGCGTTATATTGCTAATAATATAAGTGATAAGTATAATTATTACAGTTCTAGCGATAATAACTGCATTATACGGGTAATAATGCATGTTATATTGATAATAATAAAAGTAATAAGTATATTTATTATAGTTCTATCGATAATAACTGCATAATATGGGTAATAATGCATGTTATATTGATAATATCGGGAGTAATAAGTATAATTATTACAGTTCTAGCGATAATAATAGTAAAATATGGCTATTAGTGCCTGTTATATTGATAATAATAAAAGTAATAAGTATATTTATTATACTTCTGTCGATAATAACTGCATTATATGGGTAATAATGCATGTTATATTGATAATAATATAAGTAATAAGTATAATTATTACAGTTCTAGCTATAATAACTCCATTATATGGGTAATAAAGCATGTTATATTGATAATAATAAAAGTATTAAGTATATTTATTACAGTTCTATCCAAAATAACTGCATAATATGGGTAATAATGCATGTTATATTGATGATAATAAAAGTAATACGCATATTTATTATAGTTCTAGCGATAATAACTGCATAATATGGGTAATAATGCATGTTATATTGATAATAATATAAGTAATAAGTATAATTATTACAGTTCTAGCGATAATAACTGCATTATATGGGTAATAATGCATGTTATATTGATAATATCGGGAGTAATAAGTATAATTATTATAGTTCTACCGATAATAATAGTAAAATATGGCTATTAGTGCCTGCTATATTGATAATAATAAAAGTAATAAGTATATTTATTATACTTCTGTCGATAATAACTGCATTATATGCGTAATAATGCATGTTATATTGATAATATCGGGAGTAATAAGTATAATTATTATAGTTCTAGCGATAATAATAGTAAAATATGGCTATTAGTGCCTGCTATATTGATAATAAAAAAAGTAATAAGTATATTTATTATACTTCTGTCGATAATAACTGCATTTTATGGGTAATAATGCATGTTATATTGCTAATAATATAAGTAATAAGTATAATTATTACAGTTCTAGCGATAATAACTGCATTATATGGGTAATAATGCATGTTATATTGATAATATCGGGAGTAATAAGTATAATAATTATAGTTCTGGCGATAATAATAGTAAAATATGGCAAACAGTGCATGTTATATTGATAATAATAAAAGTAATAAGTATATTTATTACAGTTCTATCGATAATAACTGCATAATATGGGTAATAATGCATGTTATATTGATGATAATAAAAGTAATACGTATATTTATTATAGTTCTAGCGATAATAACTGCATTATATGCGTAATAATGCATGTTATATTGATAATAATATAAGTAATAAGTATAATTATTACAGTTCTAGCGATAATAACTGCATTATATGGGTAATAATGGATGTTATATTGACAATATCGGGAGTAATAAGTATAATTATTACAGTTCTAGCGATAATAACTGCATTATATAGGTAATAATGCATGTTATATTGATAATATTGGGAGTAATAAGTATAATTATTATAGTTCTAGCGATAATGATTGTAAAATATTTCTAATAGTGCATGTTATATTGATAATAATAAAAGTTATATGTATATTTATTACAGTTCTATCGATAATAACTGCATAATATGGGTAATAATGCATGTTATATTGATGATAATAAAAGTAATAAGTATAATTATTACAGTTCTAGCGGTGATAACTGCAATTTATGGGTAATAATGCACGTTATATTGCTAATAATATAAGTAATAAGTATAATTATTACAGTTCTAGCGATAATAACTGCATAATATGGGCAACAATGCATGTTATATTGATGATAATGAAAGTAGTAAGTATATTTATTACAGTTCTAGCGATAATAACTGCATTATATGCGTAATAATGGATGTTATATTGACAATATCGGGAGTAATAAGTATAATTATTACAGTTCTAGCGATAATAACTGCATTATATAGGTAATAATGCATGTTATATTGATAATATTGGGAGTAATAAGTATAATTATTATAGTTCTAGCGATAATGATTGTAAAATATTTCTAATAGTGCATGTTATATTGATAATAATAAAAGTAATAAGTATAATTATTACAGTTCTAGCGATAATAACTGCATTATATGGGTAATAATGCACGTTATATTGCTAATAATATAAGTAATAAGTATAATTATTACAGTTCTAGCGATAATAACTGCATTATATGGGTAATAATGCATGTTATATTGATAATATTGGGAGTAATAAGTATAATTATTATAGTTCTAGCGATAATAATAGTAAAATATGGCTATTAGTGCCTGCTATATTGATAATAATAAAAGTAATAAGTATATTTATTATACTTCTGTCGATAATAACTGCATTATATGGGTAATAATGCATGTTATATTGATAATAATATAAGTAATAAGTATAATTATTACAGTTCTAGCGATAATAACTGCATTATATGCGTAATAATGCATGTTATATTGATAATATCGGGAGTAATAAGTATAATTATTATAGTTCTAGCGATAATAATAGTAAAATATGGCTATTAGTGCCTGCTATATTGATAATAATAAAAGTAATAAGTATATTTATTATACTTCTGTCGATAATAACTGCATTATATGGGTAATAATGCATGTTATATTGCCAGTAATATAAGTAATAAGTATAATTATTACAGTTCTAGCGATAATAACTGCATTATATGGGTAATAATGCATGTTATATTGATAATATCGGGAGTAATAAGTATAATTATTATAGTTCTAGCGATAATAATAGTATAATATGACTAATAGTACATGTTATACTGATAATAATAAAAGTAATAAGTATATTTATTATACTTCTGTCGATAATAACTGCATTATATGTGTAATAATGCATGTTATATTGATGATAATGAAAGTAGTAAGTATATTTATTACAGTTCTAGCGATAATAACTGCATTATATGCGTAATAATGCATGTTATATTGATAATATCGGGAGTAATAAGTATAATTATTATAGTTCTAGCGATAATAATAGTAAAATATGGCAAACAGTGCATGTTATATTGATAATAATAAAAGTAATAAGTATATTTATTATACTTCTGTCGATAATAACTGCATTATATGGGTAATAATGCATGTTATATTGATAATAATATAAGTAATAAGTATAATTATTACAGTTCTAGCGATAATAACTGCATTATATGGGTAATAGTGCATGTTATATTGATAATAATATAAGTAATAAGTATAATTATTACAGTTCTATCGATAATAACTGCAATTTATGGGTAATAATGCATGTTATATTGATAATATTGGGAGTAATAAGTATAATTATTATAGTTCTAGCGATAATGATTGTAAAATATTTCTAATAGTGCATGTTATATTGATAATAATAAAAGTTATATGTATATTTATTACAGTTCTATCGATAATAACTGCATAATATGGGTAATAATGCATGTTATATTGATGATAATAAAAGTAATAAGTATAATTATTACAGTTCTAGCGGTGATAACTGCAATTTATGGGTAATAATGCACGTTATATTGCTAATAATATAAGTAATAAGTATAATTATTACAGTTCTAGCGATAATAACTGCATAATATGGGCAACAATGCATGTTATATTGATGATAATGAAAGTAGTAAGTATATTTATTACAGTTCTAGCGATAATAACTGCATTATATGCGTAATAATGGATGTTATATTGACAATATCGGGAGTAATAAGTATAATTATTACAGTTCTAGCGATAATAACTGCATTATATAGGTAATAATGCATGTTATATTGATAATATTGGGAGTAATAAGTATAATTATTATAGTTCTAGCGATAATGATTGTAAAATATTTCTAATAGTGCATGTTATATTGATAATAATAAAAGTAATAAGTATAATTATTACAGTTCTAGCGATAATAACTGCATTATATGGGTAATAATGCACGTTATATTGCTAATAATATAAGTAATAAGTATAATTATTACAGTTCTAGCGATAATAACTGCATTATATGGGTAATAATGCATGTTATATTGATAATATTGGGAGTAATAAGTATAATTATTATAGTTCTAGCGATAATAATAGTAAAATATGGCTATTAGTGCCTGCTATATTGATAATAATAAAAGTAATAAGTATATTTATTATACTTCTGTCGATAATAACTGCATTATATGGGTAATAATGCATGTTATATTGATAATAATATAAGTAATAAGTATAATTATTACAGTTCTAGCGATAATAACTGCATTATATGCGTAATAATGCATGTTATATTGATAATATCGGGAGTAATAAGTATAATTATTATAGTTCTAGCGATAATAATAGTAAAATATGGCTATTAGTGCCTGCTATATTGATAATAATAAAAGTAATAAGTATATTTATTATACTTCTGTCGATAATAACTGCATTATATGGGTAATAATGCATGTTATATTGCCAGTAATATAAGTAATAAGTATAATTATTACAGTTCTAGCGATAATAACTGCATTATATGGGTAATAATGCATGTTATATTGATAATATCGGGAGTAATAAGTATAATTATTATAGTTCTAGCGATAATAATAGTATAATATGACTAATAGTACATGTTATACTGATAATAATAAAAGTAATAAGTATATTTATTATACTTCTGTCGATAATAACTGCATTATATGTGTAATAATGCATGTTATATTGATGATAATGAAAGTAGTAAGTATATTTATTACAGTTCTAGCGATAATAACTGCATTATATGCGTAATAATGCATGTTATATTGATAATATCGGGAGTAATAAGTATAATTATTATAGTTCTAGCGATAATAATAGTAAAATATGGCAAACAGTGCATGTTATATTGATAATAATAAAAGTAATAAGTATATTTATTATACTTCTGTCGATAATAACTGCATTATATGGGTAATAATGCATGTTATATTGATAATAATATAAGTAATAAGTATAATTATTACAGTTCTAGCGATAATAACTGCATTATATGGGTAATAGTGCATGTTATATTGATAATAATATAAGTAATAAGTATAATTATTACAGTTCTATCGATAATAACTGCATAATATGGGTAATAATGCATGTTATATTGAGAATAATATAAGTAATAAGTATAATTATTACAGTTCTAGCGATAATAACTGCATTATATGGGTAAAAATGCATGTTATATTGATAATATTGGGAGTAATAAGTATATTTATTATGGTTCTAGCGATAATAATAGTAAAATATGGCAAATAGTGCATGTTATATTGATAATAATAAAAGTAATAAGTATATTTATTACAGTTCTATCGATAATAACTGCATAATATGGGTAATAATGCATGTTATATTGATGATAATAAAGGTAATACGTATATTTATTATAGTTCTAGCGATAATAACTGCATAATATGGGTAATAATGCATGTTATATTGATAATAATATAAGTAAGAAGTATAATTATTACAGTTCTAGCGATAATAACTGCATTATATGGGTAATAATGCACGTTATATTGCTAACAATATAAGTAATAAGTATAATTATTACAGTTCTAGCGATAATAACTGCATTATATGGGTAATAATGCATGTTATATTGATAATATTGGGAGTAATAAGTATATTTATTATGGTTCTAGAGATAATAACTGCATAATATGGGTAATAATGCATGTTATATTGATAATAATATAAGTAATAAGTATAATTATTACAGTTCTAGCGATAATAACTGCATAATACGGGTAATAATGCACGTTATATTGCTAATAATATAAGTAATGAGTATAATTATTACAGTTCTAGCGATAACTGCATTATATGGGTAATAATGCATGTTATATTGATAATAATTAAAGTAATAAGTATATTTATTATCGTTCAATCGATAATAACTTCTTAATATGGGTAATAATGCATGTTATATTGATGATAATGAAAGTAGTAAGTATATTTATTACAGTTCTAGCGATAATAACTGCATTATATACGTAATAAGGCATGTTATATTGATAATATCGGGGGTAATAAGTATAATTATTATAGTTCTAGCTATAATAATAGTAAAATATGGCTAATAGTGCATGATATATTGATAATAATATAAGTAATAAGTATAATTATTACAGTTCTAGCGATAATAACTGCATTATATGGGTAATAATGCACGTTATATTGCTAATAATATAAGTAATAAGTATAATTATTACAGTTCTAGCGATAATAACTGCATTATATGGGTAATAATGCATGTTATATTGATAATATTGGGAGTAATAAGTATAATTATTATAGTTCTAGCGATAATAATAGTAAAATATGGCTATTAGTGCCTGCTATATTGATGATAATAAAAGTAATAAGTATATTTATTATACTTCTGTCGATAATAACTGCATTATATGGGTAATAATGCATGTTATATTGATAATAATATAAGTAATAAGTATAATTATTACAGTTCTAGCGATAATAACTGCATTATATGCGTAATAATGCATGTTATATTGATAATATCGGGAGTAATAAGTATAATTATTATAGTTCTAGCGATAATAATAGTAAAATATGGCTATTAGTGCCTGCTATATTGATAATAATAAAAGTAATAAGTATATTTATTATACTTCTGTCGATAATCACTGCATTATATGGGTAATAATGCATGTTATATTGCCAATAATATAAGTAATAAGTATAATTATTACAGTTCTAGCGATAATAACTGCATTATATGGGTAATAATGCATGTTATATTGATAATATCGGGAGTAATAAGTATAATTATTATAGTTTTAGCGATAATAATAGTAAAATATGGCAAACAGTGCATGTTATATTGATAATAATAAAAGTAATAAGTATATTTATTACAGTTCTATCGATAATAACTGCATAATATGGGTAATAATGCATGTTATATTGATGATAATAAAAGTAATACGTATATTTATTATAGTTCTAGCGGTAATAACTGCATTATATGCGTAATAATGCATGTTATATTGATAATAATATAAGTAATAAGTATAATTATTACAGTTCTAGCGATGATAACTGCAATTTATGGGTAATAATGCACGTTATATTGCTAATAATATAAGTAATAAGTATAATTATTACAGTTCTAGCGATAATAACTGCATTATACGGGTAATAATGCATGTTATATTGATAATAATAAAAGTAATAAGTATATTTATTATAGTTCTATCGATAATAACTGCATAATATGGGTAATAATGCATGTTATATTGATAATATCGGGAGTAATAAGTATAATTATTACAGTTCTAGCGATAATAATAGTAAAATATGGCTATTAGTGCCTGTTATATTGATAATAATAAAAGTAATAAGTATATTTATTATACTTCTGTCGATAATAACTGCATTATATGGGTAATAATGCATGTTATATTGATAATAATATAAGTAATAAGTATAATTATTACAGTTCTAGCTATAATAACTCCATTATATGGGTAATAAAGCATGTTATATTGATAATAATAAAAGTATTAAGTATATTTATTACAGTTCTATCCAAAATAACTGCATAATATGGGTAATAATGCATGTTATATTGATGATAATAAAAGTAATACGCATATTTATTATAGTTCTAGCGATAATAACTGCATAATATGGGTAATAATGCATGTTATATTGATAATAATATAAGTAATAAGTATAATTATTACAGTTCTAGCGATAATAACTGCATTATATGGGTAATAATGCATGTTATATTGATAATATCGGGAGTAATAAGTATAATTATTATAGTTCTACCGATAATAATAGTAAAATATGGCTATTAGTGCCTGCTATATTGATAATAATAAAAGTAATAAGTATATTTATTATACTTCTGTCGATAATAACTGCATTATATGCGTAATAATGCATGTTATATTGATAATATCGGGAGTAATAAGTATAATTATTATAGTTCTAGCGATAATAATAGTAAAATATGGCTATTAGTGCCTGCTATATTGATAATAAAAAAAGTAATAAGTATATTTATTATACTTCTGTCGATAATAACTGCATTATATGGGTAATAATGCATGTTATATTGCTAATAATATAAGTAATAAGTATAATTATTACAGTTCTAGCGATAATAACTGCATTATATGGGTAATAATGCATGTTATATTGATAATATCGGGAGTAATAAGTATAATAATTATAGTTCTGGCGATAATAATAGTAAAATATGGCAAACAGTGCATGTTATATTGATAATAATAAAAGTAATAAGTATATTTATTACAGTTCTATCGATAATAACTGCATAATATGGGTAATAATGCATGTTATATTGATGATAATAAAAGTAATACGTATATTTATTATAGTTCTAGCGATAATAACTGCATTATATGCGTAATAATGCATGTTATATTGATAATAATATAAGTAATAAGTATAATTATTACAGTTCTAGCGATAATAACTGCATTATATGGGTAATAATGGATGTTATATTGACAATATCGGGAGTAATAAGTATAATTATTACAGTTCTAGCGATAATAACTGCATTATATAGGTAATAATGCATGTTATATTGATAATATTGGGAGTAATAAGTATAATTATTATAGTTCTAGCGATAATGATTGTAAAATATTTCTAATAGTGCATGTTATATTGATAATAATAAAAGTTATATGTATATTTATTACAGTTCTATCGATAATAACTGCATAATATGGGTAATAATGCATGTTATATTGATGATAATAAAAGTAATAAGTATAATTATTACAGTTCTAGCGGTGATAACTGCAATTTATGGGTAATAATGCACGTTATATTGCTAATAATATAAGTAATAAGTATAATTATTACAGTTCTAGCGATAATAACTGCATAATATGGGCAACAATGCATGTTACATTGATGATAATGAAAGTAGTAAGTATATTTATTACAGTTCTAGCGATAATAACTGCATTATATGCGTAATAATGGATGTTATATTGACAATATCGGGAGTAATAAGTATAATTATTACAGTTCTAGCGATAATAATAGTAAAATATGGCAAACAGTGCATGTTATATTGATAATAATAAAAGTAATAAGTATATTTATTATACTTCTGTCGATAATAACTGCAATATATGGGTAATAATGCATGTTATATTGATAATAATATAAGTAATAAGTATAATTATTACAGTTCTAGCGATAAAACCTGCATTATATGGGTAATAATGCACGTTATATTGATAATAATATAAGTAATAAGTATAATTATTACAGTTCTAGCAATAACAACTGCATTATATGGGTAATAATGCACGTTATATTGCTAATAATATAAGTAATAAGTATAATTATTACAGTTCTAGCGATAATAACTGCATTATATGGGTAATAATGCATGTTATATTGATAATATCGGGAGTAATAAGTATAATTATTATAGTTCTAGCGATAATAATAGTATAATATGGCTAATAGTACATGTTATACTGATAATAATAAAAGTAATAAGTATATTTATTTTACTTCTGTCGATGATAACTGCATTATATGGGTAATAATGCATTTTATATTGATAATATCGGGAGTAATAAGTATAATTATTACAGTTCTAGCGATAATAACTGCATTATATGGGTAATAATGGATGTTATATTGACAATATCGGGAGTAATAAGTATAATTATTACAGTTCCAGCCATAATAACTGCATTATATAGGTAATAATGCATGTTATATTGATAATATTGGGAGTAATAAGTATAATTATTATAGTTCTAGCGATAATGATTGTAAAATATTTCTAATAGTGCATGTTATATTGATAATAATAAAAGTTATAAGTATATTTATTACAGTTCTATCGATAATAACTGCATAATATGGGTAATAATGCATGTTATATTGATGATAATAAAAGTAATAAGTATAATTATTACAGTTCTAGCGGTGATAACTGCAATTTATGGGTAATAATGCACGTTATATTGCTAATAATATAAGTAATAAGTATAATTATTACAGTTCTAGCGATAATAACTGCATAATATGGGCAATAATGCATGTTATATTGATGATAATGAAAGTAGTAAGTATATTTATTACAGTTCTAGCGATAATAACTGCATTATATGCGTAATAATGCATGTTATATTGATAATATCGGGAGTAATAAGTATAATTATTATAGTTCTAGCGATAATAATAGTAAAATATGGCTATTAGTGCCTGCTATATTGATAATAATAAAAGTAATAAGTATATTTATTATACTTCTGTCGATAATAACTGCATTATATGGGTAATAATGCATGTTATATTGCTAATAATATAAGTAATAAGTATAATTATTACAGTTCTAGCGATAATAACTGCATTATATGGGTAATAATGCATGTTATATTGCTAATAATATAAGTAATAAGTATAATTATTACATTTCTAGCGATAATAACTGCATTATATGGGTAATAATGCATGTTATATTGATAATATCGGGAGTAATAAGTATAATAATTATAGTTCTAGCGATAATAATAGTAAAATATGGCAAACAGTGCATGTTATATTGATAATAATAAAAGTAATAAGTATATTTATTACAGTTCTATCGATAATAACTGCATAATATGGGTAACAATGCATGTTATATTGATGATAATGAAAGTAATACGTATATTTATTATAGTTCTAGCGATAATAACTGCATTATATGCGTAATAATGCATGTTATATTGATAATATCGGGAGTAATAAGTATAATTATTATAGTTCTAGCGATAATAATAGTAAAATATGGCTATTAGTGCCTGCTATATTGATAATAATAAAAGTAATAAGTATATTTATTATACTTCTGTCGATAATAACTGCATTATATCGGTAATAATGCATGTTATATTGATAATAATATAAGTAATAAGTATAATTATTACAGTTCTAGCGATAATAACTGCATTATATGCGTAATAACGCACGTTATATTGCTAACAATATAAGTAATAAGTATAATTATTACAATTCTAGCGATAATAACTGCATAATATGGGCAATAATGCATGTTATATTGATGATAATGAAAGTAGTAAGTATATTTATTACAGTTCTTGCGATAATAACTGCATTATATGCGTAATAATGCATGTTATATTGATAATATCGGGAGTAATAAGTATAATTATTATAGTTCTAGCGATAATAATAGTAAAATATGGCTATTAGTGCCTGCTATATTGATAATAATAAAAGTAATAAGTATATTTATTATACTTCTGTCGATAATAACTGCATTATATCGGTAATAATGCATGTTATATTGATAATAATATAAGTAATAAGTATAATTATTACAGTTCTAGCGATAATAACTGCATTATATGCGTAATAATGCATGTTATATTGATAATATCGGGAGTAATAAGTATAATTATTATAGTTCTACCGTTAATAATAGTAAAATATGGCTATTAGTGCCTGCTATATTGATAATAATAAAAGTAATAAGTATATTTATTATACTTCTGTCGATAATAATTGCATTATATGCGTAATAATGCATGTTATATTGATAATATCGGGAGTAATAAGTATAATTATTATATTTCTAGCGATAATAATAGTAAAATATGGCTATTAGTGCCTGCTATATTGATAATAATAAAAGTAATAAGTATATTTATTATACTTCTGTCGATAATAACTGCATTATATGGGTAATAATGCATGTTATATTGCTAATAATATAAGTAATAAGTATAATTATTACAGTTCTAGCGATAATAACTGCATTATATGGGTAATAATGCATGTTATATTGATAATATCGGGAGTAATAAGTATAATTATTATAGTTCTAGCGATAATAATAGTAAAATATGGCTATTAGTGCCTGCTATATTGATAATAATAAAAGTAATAAGTATATTTATTATACTTCTGTCGATAATAACTGCATTATATGGGTAATAATGCATGTTATATTGCTAATAATATAAGTAATAAGTATAATTATTACAGTTCTAGCGATAATAACTGCATTATATGGGTAATAATGCATGTTATATTGCTAATAATATAAGTAATAAGTATAATTATTACATTTCTAGCGATAATAACTGCATTATATGGGTAATAATGCATGTTATATTGATAATATCGGGAGTAATAAGTATAATTATTATAGTTCTAGCGATAATAATAGTAAAATATGGCAAACAGTGCATGTTATATTGATAATAATAAAAGTAATAAGTATATTTATTATACTTCTGTCGATAATAACTGCAATATATGGGTAATAATGCATGTTATATTGATAATAATATAAGTAATAAGTATAATTATTACAGTTCTAGCGATAAAACCTGCATTATATGGGTAATAATGCACGTTATATTGATAATAATATAAGTAATAAGTATAATTATTACAGTTCTAGCAATAACAACTGCATTATATGGGTAATAATGCACGTTATATTGCTAATAATATAAGTAATAAGTATAATTATTACAGTTCTAGCGATAATAACTGCATTATATGGGTAATAATGCATGTTATATTGATAATATCGGGAGTAATAAGTATAATTATTATAGTTCTAGCGATAATAATAGTAAAATATGGCAAACAGTGCATGTTATATTGATAATAATAAAAGTAATAAGTATATTTATTATACTTCTGTCGATAATAACTGCATTATATGGGTAATAATGCATGTTATATTGATAATAATATAAGTAATAAGTATAATTATTACAGTCCTAGCGATAATAACTCCATTATATGGGTAATAATGCATGTTATATTGATAATAATATAAGTAATAAGTATAATTATTACAGTTCTAGCGATAATAACTGCATTATATGGGTAATAATGCACGTTATATTGCTAATAATATAAGTAATAAGTATAATTATTACAGTTCTAGCGATAATAACTGCATTACATGGGTAATAATGCATGTTATATTGATAATATTGGGAGTAATAAGTATAATTATTATAGTTCTAGCGATAATAATAGTAAAATATGGCTATTAGTGCCTGCTATATTGATAATAATAAAAGTAATAAGTATAACTATTACAGTTCTAGCGGTGATAACTGCAATTTATGGGTAATAATGCACGTTATATTGCTAATAATATAAGTAATAAGTATAATTATTACAGTTGTAGCGATAATAACTGCATAATATGGGCAATAATGCATGTTATATTGATGATAATGAAAGTAGTAAGTATATTTATTACAGTTCTAGCGATAATAACTGCATTATATGCGTAATAATGCATGTTATATTGATAATATCGGGAGTAATAAGTATAATTATTATAGTTCTAGCGATAATAATAGTAAAATATGGCTATTAGTGCCTGCTATATTGATAATAATAAAAGTAATAAGTATATTTATTATACTTCTGTCGATAATAACTGCATTATATGGGTAATAATGCATGTTATATTGATAATAATATAAGTAATAAGTATAATTATTACAGTTCTAGCGATAATAACTGCATTATATGCGTAATAATGCATGTTATATTGATAATATCGGGAGTAATAAGTATAATTATTATAGTTCTAGCGATAATAATAGTAAAATATGGCTATTAGTGCCTGCTATATTGATAATAATAAAAGTAATAAGTATATTTATTATACTTCTGTCGATAATAACTGCATTATATGGGTAATAATGCATTTTATATTGATAATATCGGGAGTAATAAGTATAATTATTACAGTTCTAGCGATAATAACTGCATTATATGGGTAATAATGGATGTTATATTGACAATATCGGGAGTAATAAGTATAATTATTACAGTTCTAGCGATAATAACTGCATTATATAGGTAATAATGCATGTTATATTGATAATATTGGGAGTAATAAGTATAATTATTATAGTTCTAGCGATAATGATTGTAAAATATTTCTAATAGTGCATGTTATATTGATAATAATAAAAGTTATAAGTATATTTATTACAGTTCTATCGATAATAACTGCATAATATGGGTAATAATGCATGTTATATTGATAATATCGGGAGTAATAAGTATAATTATTACAGTTCTAGCGATAATACTAGTAAAATATATCTAACAGTGCCTGTTATATTGATAATAATAATAGTAATAAGTATATTTATTATCCTTCTGTCGATAATACCTGCATTATATGGGTAATAATGCATGTTATATTGATAATATCGGGAGTAATGAGTATAATTATTATAGTTCTAGCGATAATAATAGTAAAATATGGCTAATAGTACATGTTATACTGATAATAATAAAAGCAATAAGTATATTTATTATACTTCTGTCGATAATAACTGCATTATATGGGTAATAATGCATGTTATATTGATAATATTGGGAGTAATAAGTATATTTATTATAGTTCTAGCGATAATAACTGCATAATATGGGTAATAATGCATGTTATATTGATAATAATATAAGTAATAAGTATAATTATTACAGTTCTAGCGATAATAACTGCATTATATGGGTAATAATGCACGTTATATTGCTAATAATATAAGTAATAAGTATAATTATTACAGTTCTAGCGATAATAACTGCATTATATGGGTAATAACGCATGTTATATTGCTAACAATATAAGTAATAAGTATAATTATTACAGTTCTAGCGATAATAACTGCATTATACGGGTAATAATGCATGTTATATTGATAATAATAAAAGTAATAAGTATATTTATTATACTTCTGTCGATAATAACTGCATTATATGGGTAATAATGCATGTTATATTGATAATATCGGGAGTAATGAGTATAATTATTATAGTTCTAGCGATAATAATAGTATAATATGGCTAATAGTACATGTTATACTGATAATAATAAAAGTAATAAGTATATTTATTTTACTTCTGTCGATGATAACTGCATTATATGGGTAATAATGCATGTTATATTGATAATATCGGGAGTAATAAGTATAATTATTATAGTTCTAGCGATAATAATAGTAAAATATGGCTATTAGTGCCTGCTATATTGATAATAATAAAAGTAATAAGTATATTTATTATACTTCTGTCGATAATAACTGCATTATATGGGTAATAATGCATGTTATATTGATAATAATATAAGTAATAAGTACAATTATTACAGTTCTAGCGATAATAATTGCATTATATGGGTAATAATGCATGTTATATTGATAATATTGGGAGTAATAAGTATAATTATTATAGTTCTAGCGATAATAATAGTAAAATATGGCTATTAGTGCCTGCTATATTGATAATAATAAAAGTAATAAGTATATTTATTATAGTTCTATCGATAATAACTGCATAATATGGGTAATAATGCATGTTATATTGATAATATCGGGAGTAATAAGTATAATTATTACAGTTCTAGCGATAATACTAGTAAAATATATCTATCAGTGCCTGTTATATTGATAATAATAATAGTAATAAGTATATTTATTATACTTCTGTCGATAATACCTGCATGATATGGGTAATAATGCATGTTATATTGATAATATCGGGAGTAATAAGTATAATTATTATAGTTCTAGCGATAATAATAGTAAAATATGGCAAACAGTGCATGTTATATTGATAATAACAAAAGTAATAAGTATATTTATTACAGTTCTATCGATAATAACTGCATAATATGGGCAATGATGCTTGTTATATTGATGATAATAAAAGTAATACGTATATTTATTATAGTTCTAGCGATAATAAATGCATTATATGCGTAATAATGCATGTTATATTGATAATAATATAAGTAATAAGTATAATTATTACAGTTCTAGCGATGATAACTGCAATTTATGGGTAATAATGCACGTTATATTGCTAATAATATAAGTAATAAGTATAATTATTACAGTTCTAGCGATAATAACTGCATAATATGGGCAATAATGCATGTTATATTGATGATAATGAAAGTAGTAAGTATATTTATTACAGTTCTAGCGATAATAACTGCATTATATGCGTAATAATGCATGTTATATTGATAATATCGGGAGTAATAAGTATAATTATTATAGTTCTAGCGATAATAATAGTAAAATATGGCTATTAGTGCCTGTTATATTGATAATAATAAAAGTAATAAGTATATTTATTATACTTCTGTCGATAATAACTGCATTATATGGGTAATAATGCATGTTATATTGATAATAATATAAGTAATAAGTATAATTATTACTGTTCTAGCGATAATAACTGCATAATATGGGTAATAATGCATGTTATATTGATGATAATAAAAGTAATAAGTATAATTATTACAGTTCTAGCGGTGATAACTGCAATTTATGGGTAATAATGCACGTTATATTGCTAATAATATAAGTAATAAGTGTAATTATTACAGTTCTAGCGATAATAACTGCATAATATGGGCAATAATGCATGTTATATTGATGATAATGAAAGTAGTAAGTATATTTATTACAGTTCTAGCGATAATAACTGCATTATATGCGTAATAATGCATGTTATATTGATAATATCGGGAGTAATAAGTATAATTATTATAGTTCTAGCGATAATAATAGTAAAATATGGCTATTAGTGCCTGCTATATTGATAATAATAAAAGTAATAAGTATATTTATTATACTTCTGTCGATAATAACTGCATTATATGGGTAATAATGCATGTTATATTGATAATAATATAAGTAATAAGTATAATTATTACAGTCCTAGCGATAATAACTCCATTATATGGGTAATAATGCATGTTATATTGATAATAATATAAGTAATAAGTATAATTATTACAGTTCTAGCGATAATAACTGCATAATATGGGTAATAATGCATGTTATATTGATAATAATATAAGTAATAAGTATAATTATTACAGTTCTAGCGATAATAACTGCATTATATGGGTAATAATGCACGTTATATTGCTAATAATATAAGTAATAAGTATAATTATTACAGTTCTAGCGATAATAACTGCATTATATGGGTAATAACGCATGTTATATTGCTAACAATATAAGTAATAAGTATAATTATTACAGTTCTAGCGATAATAACTGCATTATACGGGTAATAATGCATGTTATATTGATAATAATAAAAGTAATAAGTATATTTATTATACTTCTGTCGATAATAACTGCATTATATGGGTAATAATGCATGTTATATTGATAATATCGGGAGTAATGAGTATAATTATTATAGTTCTAGCGATAATAATAGTATAATATGGCTAATAGTACATGTTATACTGATAATAATAAAAGTAATAAGTATATTTATTTTACTTCTGTCGATGATAACTGCATTATATGGGTAATAATGCATGTTATATTGATAATATCGGGAGTAATAAGTATAATTATTATAGTTCTAGCGATAATAATAGTAAAATATGGCTATTAGTGCCTGCTATATTGATAATAATAAAAGTAATAAGTATATTTATTATACTTCTGTCGATAATAACTGCATTATATGGGTAATAATGCATGTTATATTGATAATAATATAAGTAATAAGTACAATTATTACAGTTCTAGCGATAATAATTGCATTATATGGGTAATAATGCATGTTATATTGATAATATTGGGAGTAATAAGTATAATTATTATAGTTCTAGCGATAATAATAGTAAAATATGGCTATTAGTGCCTGCTATATTGATAATAATAAAAGTAATAAGTATATTTATTATAGTTCTATCGATAATAACTGCATAATATGGGTAATAATGCATGTTATATTGATAATATCGGGAGTAATAAGTATAATTATTACAGTTCTAGCGATAATACTAGTAAAATATATCTATCAGTGCCTGTTATATTGATAATAATAATAGTAATAAGTATATTTATTATACTTCTGTCGATAATACCTGCATGATATGGGTAATAATGCATGTTATATTGATAATATCGGGAGTAATAAGTATAATTGTTATAGTTCTAGCGATAATAATAGTAAAATATGGCAAACAGTGCATGTTATATTGATAATAACAAAAGTAATAAGTATATTTATTACAGTTCTATCGATAATAACTGCATAATATGGGCAATGATGCTTGTTATATTGATGATAATAAAAGTAATACGTATATTTATTATAGTTCTAGCGATAATAAATGCATTATATGCGTAATAATGCATGTTATATTGATAATAATATAAGTAATAAGTATAATTATTACAGTTCTAGCGATGATAACTGCAATTTATGGGTAATAATGCACGTTATATTGCTAATAATATAAGTAATAAGTATAATTATTACAGTTCTAGCGATAATAACTGCATAATATGGGCAATAATGCATGTTATATTGATGATAATGAAAGTAGTAAGTATATTTATTACAGTTCTAGCGATAATAACTGCATTATATGCGTAATAATGCATGTTATATTGATAATATCGGGAGTAATAAGTATAATTATTATAGTTCTAGCGATAATAATAGTAAAATATGGCTATTAGTGCCTGTTATATTGATAATAATAAAAGTAATAAGTATATTTATTATACTTCTGTCGATAATAACTGCATTATATGGGTAATAATGCATGTTATATTGATAATAATATAAGTAATAAGTATAATTATTACTGTTCTAGCGATAATAACTGCATAATATGGGTAATAATGCATGTTATATTGATGATAATAAAAGTAATAAGTATAATTATTACAGTTCTAGCGGTGATAACTGCAATTTATGGGTAATAATGCACGTTATATTGCTAATAATATAAGTAATAAGTGTAATTATTACAGTTCTAGCGATAATAACTGCATAATATGGGCAATAATGCATGTTATATTGATGATAATGAAAGTAGTAAGTATATTTATTACAGTTCTAGCGATAATAACTGCATTATATGCGTAATAATGCATGTTATATTGATAATATCGGGAGTAATAAGTATAATTATTATAGTTCTAGCGATAATAATAGTAAAATATGGCTATTAGTGCCTGCTATATTGATAATAATAAAAGTAATAAGTATATTTATTATACTTCTGTCGATAATAACTGCATTATATGGGTAATAATGCATGTTATATTGATAATAATATAAGTAATAAGTATAATTATTACAGTCCTAGCGATAATAACTCCATTATATGGGTAATAATGCATGTTATATTGATAATAATATAAGTAATAAGTATAATTATTACAGTTCTAGCGATAATAACTGCATTATATGGGTAATAATGCACGTTATATTGCTAATAATATAAGTAATAAGTATAATTATTACAGTTCTAGCGATAATAACTGCATTATATGGGTAATAATGCATGTTATATTGATAATATTGGGAGTAATAAGTATAATTATTATAGTTCAAGCGATAATAATAGTAAAATATGGCTATTAGTGCCTGCTATATTGATAATAATAAAAGTAATAAGTATATTTATTATAGTTCTATCGATAATAACTGCATAATATGGGTAATAATGCATGTTATATTGATAATATCGGGAGTAATAAGTATAATTATTACAGTTCTAGCGATAATACTAGTAAAATATATCTAACAGTGCCTGTTATATTGATAATAATAATAGTAATAAGTATATTTATTATACTTCTGTCGATAATACCTGCATTATATGGGTAATAATGCATGTTATATTGATAATATCGGGAGTAATGAGTATAATTATTATAGTTCTAGCGATAATAATAGTATAATATGGCTAATAGTACATGTTATACTGATAATAATAAAAGTAATAAGTATATTTATTATACTTCTGTCGATAATAACTGCATTATATGGGTAATAATGCATGTTATATTGATAATAATATAAGTAATAAGTATAATTATTACAGTCCTAGCGATAATAACTCCATTATATGGGTAATAATGCATGTTATATTGACAATAATATAAGTAATAAGTATAATTATTACAGTTCTAGCGATAATAACTGCATTATATGGGTTATAATGCACGTTATATTGCTAATAGTATAAGTAATAAGTACAATTATTACAGTTCTAGCGATAATAACTGCATTATATGGGTAATAATGCATGTTATATTGATAATATTGGGAGTAATAAGTATAATTATTATAGTTCTAGCGATAATCATAGTAAAATATGGCTATTAGTGCCTGTTATATTGATAATAATAAAAGTAATAAGTATATTTATTATAGTTCTATCGATAATAACTGCATAATATGGGTAATAATGCATGTTATATTGATAATAATATAAGTAATAAGTATAATTATTGTAGTTCTAGCGATAATAATAGTAAAATATGGCTAATAGTACATGTTATACTGATAATAATAAAAGTAATAAGTATATTTATTATACTTCTGTCGATAATAACTGCATTATATGGGTAATAATGCATGTTATATTGATAACAATATAAGTAATAAGTATAATTATTACAGTTCTAGCGATAATAACTGCATTATATGGCTAATAATGCACGTTATATTGCTAATAATATAAGTAGTAAGTATAATTATTACAGTTCTAGCGATAATAACTGCATTATATGGGTAATAATGCACGTTATATTGCTAATAATATAAATAATAAGTATAATTATTACAGTTCTAGCGATAATAACTGCATTATATGGGTAATAATGCATGTTATATTGATAATATCGGGAGTAATAAGTATAATTATTATAGTTCTAGCGATAATAATAGTAAAATATGGCTATTAGTGCCTGTTATATTGATAATAATAAAAGTAATAAGTATATTTATTATACTTCTGTCGATAATAACTGCATTATATGGGTAATAATGCATGTTATATTGATAACAATATAAGTAATAAGTATAATTATTACAGTTCTAGCGATAATAACTGCATTATATGGGTAATAATGCACGTTATATTGATAATAATATAAGTAATAAGTATAATTATTACAGTTCTAGCGATAACAACTGCATTATATGGGTAATAATGCACGTTACATTGCTAATAATATAAGTAATGAGTATAATTATTACAGTTCTAGCGATAATAACTGCATTATATGGGTAATAATGCATGTTATATTGATAATATCGGGAGTAATAAGTATAATTATTATAGTTCTAGCGATAATAATAGTAAAATATGGCTAATAGTGCATGTTATATTGATAATAATAAAAGTATTAAGTATATTTATTATAGTTCTATCGATAATAACTGCATAATATGGGTAATAAGGCATGTTATATTGATGATAATGAAAGTAGTAAGTATATTTATTACAGTTCTAGCGATAATAACTGCATTATATGCGTAATAATGCATGTTATATTGATAATATCGGGAGTAATAAGTATAATTATTATAGTTCTAGCGATAATAATAGTAAAATATGGCTAATAGTACATGTTATACTGATAATAATAAAAGTTATAAGTATATTTATTATACTTCTGTCGATAATAACTGCATTATATGGGTAATAATGCATGTTATATTGATAATATCGGGAGTAATAAGTATAATTATTACAGTTCTAGTGACAATAACTGCATTATATGGGTAATAATGGATGTTATATTGACAATATCGGGAGTAATATGTATAATTATTACAGTTCTAGCGATAATAACTGCATTATATGGGTAATAATGCATGTTATATTGATAATATTGGGAGTAATAAGTATAATTATTATAGTTCTAGCGATAATGATTGTAAAATATTTCTAATAGTGCATGTTATATTGATAATAATAAAAGTTATAAGTATATTTATTACAGTTCTATCGATAATAACTGCATAATATGGGTAATAATGCATGTTATATTGATGATAATAAAAGTATTACGTATATTTATTATAGCTCTAGCGATAATAACTGCATAATATGGGTAATAATGCATGTTATATTGATAATATTGGGAGTAATAAGTATAATTATTATAGTTCTAGTGATAATAATAGTGAAATATGGCAAATAGTGCATGTAATATTGATAATAATAAAAGTAGTAAGTATATTTATTACAGTTCTAGCGATAATAACTGCATTATATGCGTAATAATGCATGTTATATTGATAATATCGGGAGTAATAAGTATAATTATTATAGTTCTAGCGATAATAATAGTAAAATATGGCTATTAGTGCAGTTATATTGATAATAATAAAGTAATAAGTATATTTATTATACTTCTGTCGATAATAACTGCATTATATGGGTAATAATGCATGTTATATTGATAATATCGGGAGTAATAAGTATAATTATTACAGTTCTAGCGATAATAACTGCATTATATGGGTAATAATGCATGTTATATTGATAATATTGGGAGTAATAAGTATATTTATTATAGTTCTAGCGATAATGATTGTAAAATATTTCTAATAGTGCATGTTATATTGATAATAATAAAAGTTATAAGTATATTTATTACAGTTCTATCGATAATAACTGCATAATATGGGTAATAATGCATGTTATATTGATGATAATAAAAGTAATACGTATATTTATTATAGCTCTAGCGATAATAACTGCATAATATGGGTAATAATGCATGTTATATTGATAATATTGGGAGTAATAAGTATAATTATTATAGTTCTAGCGATAATAATAGTGAAATATGGCAAATAGTGCATGTAATATTGATAATAATAAAAGTAATAAGTATATTTATTACAGTTCTATCCAAAATAACTGCATAATACGGGTAATAACGCATGTTATATTGATGATAATAAAAGTAATACGTATATTTATTGTAGTTCTAGCGATAATACCTGCATAATATGGGTAATAATGCATGTTATATTGATAATAATATAAGTAATAAGTATAATTATTACAGTTCTAGCGATGATAACTGCAATTTATGGCTAATAATGCACGTTATATTGCTAATAATATAAGTAGTAAGTATAATTATTACAGTTCTAGCGATAATAACTGCATTATATGGGTAATAATGCACGTTATATTGCTAATAATATAAATCATAAGTATAATTATTACAGTTCTAGCGATAATAACTGCATTATATGGGTAATAATGCATGTTATATTGATAATATCGGGAGTAATAAGTATAATTATTATAGTTCCAGCGATAATAATAGTAAAATATGGCTATTAGTGCCTGTTATATTGATAATAATAAAAGTTATAAGTATATTTATTATACTTCTGTCGATAATAACTGCATTATATGGGTAATAATGGATGTTATATTGACAATATCGGGAGTAATATGTATAATTATTACAGTTCTAGCGATAATAACTGCATTATATGGGTAATAATGCATGTTATGTTGATTATATTGGGAGTAATAAGTATAATTATTATAGTTCTAGCGATAATGATTGTAAAATATTTCTAATAGTGCATGTTATATTGATAATAATAAAAGTTATAAGTATATTTATTACAGTTCTATCGATAATAACTGCATAATATGGGTAATAATGCATGTTATATTGATGATAATAAAAGTAATACGTATATTTATTATAGCTCTAGCGATAATAACTGCATAATATGGGTAATAATGCATGTTATATTGATAATATTGGGAGTAATAAGTATAATTATTATAGTTCTAGCGATAATAATAGTGAAATATGGCAAATAGTGCATGTAATATTGATAATAATAAAAGTAATAAGTATATTTATTACAGTTCTATCCAAAATAACTGCATAATACGGGTAATAATGCATGTTATATTGATGATAATAAAAGTAATACGTATATTTATTATAGTTCTAGCGATAATAACTGCATAATATGGGTAATAATGCATTTTATATTGATAATAATATAAGTAATAAGTATAATTATTACAGTTCTAGCGATAATAACTGCATTATATGGGTAAAAATGCATGTTATATTGATAATATCGGGAGTAATAAGTATAATTATTATAGTTCTAGCGATAATAATAGTAAAATATGGCTATTAGTGCCTGTTATATTGATAATAATAAAAGTAATAAGTATATTTATTATACTTCTGTCGATAATAACTGCATTATATGGGTAATAATGCATGTTATATTGATAACAATATAAGTAATAAGTATAATTATTACAGTTCTGTCGATAATAACTGCATTATATGGGTAATAATGCATGTTATATTGATGATAATAAAAGTAATACGTATATTTATTATAGCTCTAGCGATAATAACTGCATAATATGGGTAATAATGCATGTTATATTGATAATATTGGGAGTAATAAGTATAATTATTATAGTTCTAGCGATAATAATAGTGAAATATGGCAAATAGTGCATGTAATATTGATAATAATAAAAGTAATAAGTATATTTATTACAGTTCTATCCAAAATAACTGCATAATACGGGTAATAACGCATGTTATATTGATGATAATAAAAGTAATACGTATATTTATTGTAGTTCTAGCGATAATACCTGCATAATATGGGTAATAATGCATGTTATATTGATAATAATATAAGTAATAAGTATAATTATTACAGTTCTAGCGATGATAACTGCAATTTATGGCTAATAATGCACGTTATATTGCTAATAATATAAGTAGTAAGTATAATTATTACAGTTCTAGCGATAATAACTGCATTATATGGGTAATAATGCACGTTATATTGCTAATAATATAAATCATAAGTATAATTATTACAGTTCTAGCGATAATAACTGCATTATATGGGTAATAATGCATGTTATATTGATAATATCGGGAGTAATAAGTATAATTATTATAGTTCCAGCGATAATAATAGTAAAATATGGCTATTAGTGCCTGTTATATTGATAATAATAAAAGTTATAAGTATATTTATTATACTTCTGTCGATAATAACTGCATTATATGGGTAATAATGGATGTTATATTGACAATATCGGGAGTAATATGTATAATTATTACAGTTCTAGCGATAATAACTGCATTATATGGGTAATAATGCATGTTATATTGATTATATTGGGAGTAATAAGTATAATTATTATAGTTCTAGCGATAATGATTGTAAAATATTTCTAATAGTGCATGTTATATTGATAATAATAAAAGTTATAAGTATATTTATTACAGTTCTATCGATAATAACTGCATAATATGGGTAATAATGCATGTTATATTGATGATAATAAAAGTAATACGTATATTTATTATAGCTCTAGCGATAATAACTGCATAATATGGGTAATAATGCATGTTATATTGATAATATTGGGAGTAATAAGTATAATTATTATAGTTCTAGCGATAATAATAGTGAAATATGGCAAATAGTGCATGTAATATTGATAATAATAAAAGTAATAAGTATATTTATTACAGTTCTATCCAAAATAACTGCATAATACGGGTAATAATGCATGTTATATTGATGATAATAAAAGTAATACGTATATTTATTATAGTTCTAGCGATAATAACTGCATTATATGGGTAATAATGCATGTTATATTGATAACAATATAAGTAATAAGTATAATTATTACAGTTCTAGCGATAATAACTGCATTATATGGGTAATAATGCACGTTATATTGATAATAATATAAGTAATAAGTATAATTATTACAGTTCTAGCGATAACAACTGCATTATATGGGTAATAATGCACGTTACATTGCTAATAATATAAGTAATGAGTATAATTATTACAGTTCTAGCGATAATAACTGCATTATATGGGTAATAATGCATGTTATATTGATAATATCGGGAGTAATAAGTATAATTATTATAGTTCTAGCGATAATAATAGTAAAATATGGCTAATAGTGCATGTTATATTGATAATAATAAAAGTATTAAGTATATTTATTATAGTTCTATCGATAATAACTGCATAATATGGGTAATAAGGCATGTTATATTGATGATAATGAAAGTAATAAGTATATTTATTACAGTTCTAGCGATAATAACTGCATTATATGCGTAATAATGCATGTTATATTGATAATATCGGGAGTAATAAGTATAATTATTACAGTTCTAGCGATAATACTAGTAAAATATGGCTAAGAGTGCCTGTTATATTGATAATATCGGGAGTAATAAGTATAATTATTATAGTTCTAGCGATAATAATAGTAAAATATGGCTAATAGTACATGTTATACTGATAATAATAAAAGTTATAAGTATATTTATTATACTTCTGTCGATAATAACTGCATTATATGGGTAATAATGCATGTTATATTGATAATATCGGGAGTAATAAGTATAATTATTACAGTTCTATTGACAATAACTGCATTATATGGGTAATAATGGATGTTATATTGACAATATCGGGAGTAATATGTATAATTATTACAGTTCTAGCGATAATAACTGCATTATATGGGTAATAATGCATGTTATATTGATAATATTGGGAGTAATAAGTATAATTATTATAGTTCTAGCGATAATGATTGTAAAATATTTCTAATAGTGCATGTTATATTGATAATAATAAAAGTTATAAGTATATTTATTACAGTTCTATCGATAATAACTGCATAATATGGGTAATAATGCATGTTATATTGATGATAATAAAAGTATTACGTATATTTATTATAGCTCTAGCGATAATAACTGCATAATATGGGTAATAATGCATGTTATATTGATAATATTGGGAGTAATAAGTATAATTATTATAGTTCTAGTGATAATAATAGTGAAATATGGCAAATAGTGCATGTAATATTGATAATAATAAAAGTAGTAAGTATATTTATTACAGTTCTAGCGATAATAACTGCATTATATGCGTAATAATGCATGTTATATTGATAATATCGGGAGTAATAAGTATAATTATTATAGTTCTAGCGATAATAATAGTAAAATATGGCTATTAGTGCAGTTATATTGATAATAATAAAAGTAATAAGTATATTTATTATACTTCTGTCGATAATAACTGCATTATATGGGTAATAATGCATGTTATATTGATAATATCGGGAGTAATAAGTATAATTATTACAGTTCTAGCGATAATAACTGCATTATATGGGTAATAATGCATGTTATATTGATAATATTGGGAGTAATAAGTATATTTATTATAGTTCTAGCGATAATGATTGTAAAATATTTCTAATAGTGCATGTTATATTGATAATAATAAAAGTTATAAGTATATTTATTACAGTTCTATCGATAATAACTGCATCATATGGGTAATAATGCATGTTATATTGATGATAATAAAAGTAATACGTATATTTATTATAGCTCTAGCGATAATAACTGCATAATATGGGTAATAATGCATGTTATATTGATAATATTGGGAGTAATAAGTATAATTATTATAGTTCTAGCGATAATAATAGTGAAATATGGCAAATAGTGCATGTAATATTGATAATAATAAAAGTAATAAGTATATTTATTACAGTTCTATCCAAAATAACTGCATAATACGGGTAATAATGCATGTTATATTGATGATAATAAAAGTAATACGTATATTTATTATAGTTCTAGCGATAATACCTGCAAAATATGGGTAATAATGCATGTTATATTGATAATAATATGAGTAATAAGTATAATTATTACAGTTCTAGCGATGATAACTGCAATTTATGGCTAATAATGCACGTTATATTGCTAATAATATAAGTAGTAAGTATAATTATTACAGTTCTAGCGATAATAACTGCATTATATGGGTAATAATGCACGTTATATTGCTAATAATATAAATAATAAGTATAATTATTACAGTTCTAGCGATAATAACTGCATTATATGGGTAATAATGCATGTTATATTGATAATATCGGGAGTAATAAGTATAATTATTATAGTTCTAGCGATAATAATAGTAAAATATGGCTATTAGTGCCTGTTATATTGATAATAATAAAAGTAATAAGTATATTTATTATACTTCTGTCGATAATAACTGCATTATATGGGTAATAATGCATGTTATATTGATAACAATATAAGTAATAAGTATAATTATTACAGTTCTAGCGATAATAACTGCATTATATGGCTAATAATGCACGTTATATTGCTAATAATATAAGTAGTAAGTATAATTATTACAGTTCTAGCGATAATAACTGCATTATATGGGTAATAATGCACGTTATATTGCTAATAATATAAATAATAAGTATAATTATTACAGTTCTAGCGATAATAACTGCATTATATGGGTAATAATGCATGTTATATTGATAATATCGGGAGTAATAAGTATAATTATTATAGTTCTAGCGATAATAATAGTAAAATATGGCTATTAGTGCCTGTTATATTGATAATAATAAAAGTAATAAGTATATTTATTATACTTCTGTCGATAATAACTGCATTATATGGGTAATAATGCATGTTATATTGATAACAATATAAGTAATAAGTATAATTATTACAGTTCTAGCGATAATAACTGCATTATATGGGTAATAATGCACGTTATATTGATAATAATATAAGTAATAAGTATAATTATTACAGTTCTAGCGATAACAACTGCATTATATGGGTAATAATGCACGTTACATTGCTAATAATATAAGTAATGAGTATAATTATTACAGTTCTAGCGATAATAACTGCATTATATGGGTAATAATGCATGTTATATTGATAATATCGGGAGTAATAAGTATAATTATTATAGTTCTAGCGATAATAATAGTAAAATATGGCTAATAGTGCATGTTATATTGATAATAATAAAAGTATTAAGTATATTTATTATAGTTCTATCGATAATAACTGCATAATATGGGTAATAAGGCATGTTATATTGATGATAATGAAAGTAGTAAGTATATTTATTACAGTTCTAGCGATAATAACTGCATTATATGCGTAATAATGCATGTTATATTGATAATATCGGGAGTAATAAGTATAATTATTTCAGTTCTAGCGATAATACTAGTAAAATATGGCTAAGAGTGCCTGTTATATTGATAATATCGGGAGTAATAAGTATAATTATTATAGTTCTAGCGATAATAATAGTAAAATATGGCTAATAGTACATGTTATACTGATAATAATAAAAGTTATAAGTATATTTATTATACTTCTGTCGATAATAACTGCATTATATGGGTAATAATGCATGTTATATTGATAATATCGGGAGTAATAAGTATAATTATTACAGTTCTAGTGACAATAACTGCATTATATGGGTAATAATGGATGTTATATTGACAATATCGGGAGTAATATGTATAATTATTACAGTTCTAGCGATAATAACTGCATTATATGGGTAATAATGCATGTTATATTGATAATATTGGGAGTAATAAGTATAATTATTATAGTTCTAGCGATAATGATTGTAAAATATTTCTAATAGTGCATGTTATATTGATAATAATAAAAGTTATAAGTATATTTATTACAGTTCTATCGATAATAACTGCATAATATGGGTAATAATGCATGTTATATTGATGATAATAAAAGTATTACGTATATTTATTATAGCTCTAGCGATAATAACTGCATAATATGGGTAATAATGCATGTTATATTGATAATATTGGGAGTAATAAGTATAATTATTATAGTTCTAGTGATAATAATAGTGAAATATGGCAAATAGTGCATGTAATATTGATAATAATAAAAGTAGTAAGTATATTTATTACAGTTCTAGCGATAATAACTGCATTATATGCGTAATAATGCATGTTATATTGATAATATCGGGAGTAATAAGTATAATTATTATAGTTCTAGCGATAATAATAGTAAAATATGGCTATTAGTGCAGTTATATTGATAATAATAAAAGTAATAAGTATATTTATTATACTTCTGTCGATAATAACTGCATTATATGGGTAATAATGCATGTTATATTGATAATATCGGGAGTAATAAGTATAATTATTACAGTTCTAGCGATAATAACTGCATTATATGGGTAATAATGCATGTTATATTGATAATATTGGGAGTAATAAGTATATTTATTATAGTTCTAGCGATAATGATTGTAAAATATTTCTAATAGTGCATGTTATATTGATAATAATAAAAGTTATAAGTATATTTATTACAGTTCTATCGATAATAACTGCATAATATGGGTAATAATGCATGTTATATTGATGATAATAAAAGTAATACGTATATTTATTATAGCTCTAGCGATAATAACTGCATAATATGGGTAATAATGCATGTTATATTGATAATATTGGGAGTAATAAGTATAATTATTATAGTTCTAGCGATAATAATAGTGAAATATGGCAAATAGTGCATGTAATATTGATAATAATAAAAGTAATAAGTATATTTATTACAGTTCTATCCAAAATAACTGCATAATACGGGTAATAACGCATGTTATATTGATGATAATAAAAGTAATACGTATATTTATTGTAGTTCTAGCGATAATACCTGCATAATATGGGTAATAATGCATGTTATATTGATAATAATATAAGTAATAAGTATAATTATTACAGTTCTAGCGATGATAACTGCAATTTATGGCTAATAATGCACGTTATATTGCTAATAATATAAGTAGTAAGTATAATTATTACAGTTCTAGCGATAATAACTGCATTATATGGGTAATAATGCACGTTATATTGCTAATAATATAAATCATAAGTATAATTATTACAGTTCTAGCGATAATAACTGCATTATATGGGTAATAATGCATGTTATATTGATAATATCGGGAGTAATAAGTATAATTATTATAGTTCCAGCGATAATAATAGTAAAATATGGCTATTAGTGCCTGTTATATTGATAATAATAAAAGTAATAAGTATATTTATTATACTTCTGTCGATAATAACTGCATTATATGGGTAATAATGCATGTTATATTGATAACAATATAAGTAATAAGTATAATTATTACAGTTCTAGCGATAATAACTGCATTATATGGGTAATAATGCACGTTATATTGATAATAATATAAGTAATAAGTATAATTATTACAGTTCTAGCGATAACAACTGCATTATATGGGTAATAATGCACGTTACATTGCTAATAATATAAGTAATGAGTATAATTATTACAGTTCTAGCGATAATAACTGCATTATATGGGTAATAATGCATGTTATATTGATAATATCGGGAGTAATAAGTATAATTATTATAGTTCTAGCGATAATAATAGTAAAATATGGCTAATAGTGCATGTTATATTGATAATAATAAAAGTATTAAGTATATTTATTATAGTTCTATCGATAATAACTGCATAATATGGGTAATAAGGCATGTTATATTGATGATAATGAAAGTAGTAAGTATATTTATTACAGTTCTAGCGATAATAACTGCATTATATGCGTAATAATGCATGTTATATTGATAATATCGGGAGTAATAAGTATAATTATTACAGTTCTAGCGATAATACTAGTAAAATATGGCTAAGAGTGCCTGTTATATTGATAATATCGGGAGTAATAAGTATAATTATTATAGTTCTAGCGATAATAATAGTAAAATATGGCTAATAGTACATGTTATACTGATAATAATAAAAGTTATAAGTATATTTATTATACTTCTGTCGATAATAACCGCATTATATGGGTAATAATGCATGTTATATTGATAATATCGGGAGTAATAAGTATAATTATTACAGTTCTAGTGACAATAACTGCATTATATGGGTAATAATGGATGTTATATTGACAATATCGGGAGTAATATGTATAATTATTACAGTTCTAGCGATAATAACTGCATTATATGGGTAATAATGCATGTTATATTGATAATATTGGGAGTAATAAGTATAATTATTATAGTTCTAGCGATAATGATTGTAAAATATTTCTAATAGTGCATGTTATATTGATAATAATAAAAGTTATAAGTATATTTATTACAGTTCTATCGATAATAACTGCATAATATGGGTAATAATGCATGTTATATTGATGATAATAAAAGTAATACGTATATTTATTATAGCTCTAGCGATAATAACTGCATAATATGGGTAATAATGCATGTTATATTGATAATATTGGGAGTAATAAGTATAATTATTATAGTTCTAGCGATAATAATAGTGAAATAAGGCAAATAGTGCATGTAATATTGATAATAATAAAAGTAATAAGTATATTTATTACAGTTCTATCCAAAATAACTGCATAATACGGGTAATAATGCATGTTATATTGATGATAATAAAAGTAATACGTATATTTATTATAGTTCTAGCGATAATAACTGCATAATATGGGTAATAATGCATGTTATATTGATAATAATATAAGTAATAAGTATAATTATTACAGTTCTAGCGATAATAACTGCATTATATGGGTAATAATGCATGTTATATTGATAATATCGGGAGTAATAAGTATAATTATTATTGTTCTAGCGATAATAATAGTAAAATATGGCTAATAGTGCATGTTATATTGATAATAATAAAAGTATTAAGTATATTTATTATAGTTCTATCGATAATAACTGCATAATATGGGTAATAAGGCATGTTATATTGATGATAATGAAAGTAGTAAGTATATTTATTACAGTTCTAGCGATAATAACTGCATTATATGCGTAATAATGCATGTTATATTGATAATATCGGGAGTAATAAGTATAATTATTACAGTTCTAGCGATAATACTAGTAAAATATGGCTAAGAGTGCCTGTTATATTGATAATATCGGGAGTAATAAGTATAATTATTATAGTTCTAGCGATAATAATAGTAAAATATGGCTAATAGTACATGTTATACTGATAATAATAAAAGTTATAAGTATATTTATTATACTTCTGTCGATAATAACTGCATTATATGGGTAATAATGCATGTTATATTGATAATATCGGGAGTAATAAGTATAATTAATACAGTTCTAGTGACAATAACTGCATTATATGGGTAATAATGGATGTTATATTGACAATATCGGGAGTAATATGTATAATTATTACAGTTCTAGCGATAATAACTGCATTATATGGGTAATAATGCATGTTATATTGATAATATTGGGAGTAATAAGTATAATTATTATAGTTCTAGCGATAATGATTGTAAAATATTTCTAATAGTGCATGTTATATTGATAATAATAAAAGTTATAAGTATATTTATTACAGTTCTATCGATAATAACTGCATAATATGGGTAATAATGCATGTTATATTGATGATAATAAAAGTATTACGTATATTTATTATAGCTCTAGCGATAATAACTGCATAATATGGGTAATAATGCATGTTATATTGATAATATTGGGAGTAATAAGTATAATTATTATAGTTCTAGTGATAATAATAGTGAAATATGGCAAATAGTGCATGTAATATTGATAATAATAAAAGTAGTAAGTATATTTATTACAGTTCTAGCGATAATAACTGCATTATATGCGTAATAATGCATGTTATATTGATAATATCGGGAGTAATAAGTATAATTATTATAGTTCTAGCGATAATAATAGTAAAATATGGCTATTAGTGCAGTTATATTGATAATAATAAAAGTAATAAGTATATTTATTATACTTCTGTCGATAATAACTGCATTATATGGGTAATAATGCATGTTATATTGATAATATCGGGAGTAATAAGTATAATTATTACAGTTCTAGCGATAATAACTGCATTATATGGGTAATAATGCATGTTATATTGATAATATTGGGAGTAATAAGTATATTTATTATAGTTCTAGCGATAATAACTGCATAATATGGGTAATAAGGCATGTTATATTGATGATAATGAAAGTAGTAAGTATATTTATTACAGTTCTAGCGATAATAACTGCATTATATGCGTAATAATGCATGTTATATTGATAATATCGGGAGTAATAAGTATAATTATTACAGTTCTAGCGATAATACTAGTAAAATATGGCTAAGAGTGCCTGTTATATTGATAATATCGGGAGTAATAAGTATAATTATTATAGTTCTAGCGATAATAATAGTAAAATATGGCTAATAGTACATGTTATACTGATAATAATAAAAGTTATAAGTATATTTATTATACTTCTGTCGATAATAACTGCATTATATGGGTAATAATGCATGTTATATTGATAATATCGGGAGTAATAAGTATAATTAATACAGTTCTAGTGACAATAACTGCATTATATGGGTAATAATGGATGTTATATTGACAATATCGGGAGTAATATGTATAATTATTACAGTTCTAGCGATAATAACTGCATTATATGGGTAATAATGCATGTTATATTGATAATATTGGGAGTAATAAGTATAATTATTATAGTTCTAGCGATAATGATTGTAAAATATTTCTAATAGTGCATGTTATATTGATAATAATAAAAGTTATAAGTATATTTATTACAGTTCTATCGATAATAACTGCATAATATGGGTAATAATGCATGTTATATTGATGATAATAAAAGTATTACGTATATTTATTATAGCTCTAGCGATAATAACTGCATAATATGGGTAATAATGCATGTTATATTGATAATATTGGGAGTAATAAGTATAATTATTATAGTTCTAGTGATAATAATAGTGAAATATGGCAAATAGTGCATGTAATATTGATAATAATAAAAGTAGTAAGTATATTTATTACAGTTCTAGCGATAATAACTGCATTATATGCGTAATAATGCATGTTATATTGATAATATCGGGAGTAATAAGTATAATTATTATAGTTCTAGCGATAATAATAGTAAAATATGGCTATTAGTGCAGTTATATTGATAATAATAAAAGTAATAAGTATATTTATTATACTTCTGTCGATAATAACTGCATTATATGGGTAATAATGCATGTTATATTGATAATATCGGGAGTAATAAGTATAATTATTACAGTTCTAGCGATAATAACTGCATTATATGGGTAATAATGCATGTTATATTGATAATATTGGGAGTAATAAGTATATTTATTATAGTTCTAGCGATAATGATTGTAAAATATTTCTAATAGTGCATGTTATATTGATAATAATAAAAGTTATAAGTATATTTATTACAGTTCTATCGATAATAACTGCATAATATGGGTAATAATGCATGTTATATTGATGATAATAAAAGTAATACGTATATTTATTATAGCTCTAGCGATAATAACTGCATAATATGGGTAATAATGCATGTTATATTGATAATATTGGGAGTAATAAGAATAATTATTATAGTTCTAGCGATAATAATAGTGAAATATGGCAAATAGTGCATGTAATATTGATAATAATAAAAGTAATAAGTATATTTATTACAGTTCTATCCAAAATAACTGCATAATACGGGTAATAATGCATGTTATATTGATGATAATAAAAGTAATACGTATATTTATTATAGTTCTAGCGATAATACCTGCATAATATGGGTAATAATGCATGTTATATTGATAATAATATAAGTAATAAGTATAATTATTACAGTTCTAGCGATGATAACTGCAATTTATGGCTAATAATGCACGTTATATTGCTAATAATATAAGTAGTAAGTATAATTATTACAGTTCTAGCGATAATAACTGCATTATATGGGTAATAATGCACGTTATATTGCTAATAATATAAATCATAAGTATAATTATTACAGTTCTAGCGATAATAACTGCATTATATGGGTAATAATGCATGTTATATTGATAATATCGGGAATAATAAGTATAATTATTATAGTTCTAGCGATAATAATAGTAAAATATGGCTATTAGTGCCTGTTATATTGATAATAATAAAAGTAATAAGTATATTTATTATACTTCTGTCGATAATAACTGCATTATATGGGTAATAATGCATGTTATATTGATAACAATATAAGTAATAAGTATAATTATTACAGTTCTAGCGATAATAACTGCATTATATGGGTAATAATGCACGTTATATTGATAATAATATAAGTAATAAGTATAATTATTACAGTTCTAGCGATAACAACTGCATTATATGGGTAATAATGCACGTTACATTGCTAATAATATAAGTAATGAGTATAATTATTACAGTTCTAGCGATAATAACTGCATTATATGGGTAATAATGCATGTTATATTGATAATATCGGGAGTAATAAGTATAATTATTATAGTTCTAGCGATAATAATAGTAAAATATGGCTAATAGTGCATGTTATATTGATAATAATAAAAGTATTAAGTATATTTATTATAGTTCTATCGATAATAACTGCATAATATGGGTAATAAGGCATGTTATATTGATGATAATGAAAGTAGTAAGTATATTTATTACAGTTCTAGCGATAATAACTGCATTATATGCGTAATAATGCATGTTATATTGATAATATCGGGAGTAATAAGTATAATTATTACAGTTCTAGCGATAATACTAGTAAAATATGGCTAAGAGTGCCTGTTATATTGATAATATCGGGAGTAATAAGTATAATTATTATAGTTCTAGCGATAATAATAGTAAAATATGGCTAATAGTACATGTTATACTGATAATAATAAAAGTTATAAGTATATTTATTATACTTCTGTCGATAATAACTGCATTATATGGATAATAATGCATGTTATATTGATAATATCGGGAGTAATAAGTATAATTATTACAGTTCTAGTGACAATAACTGCATTATATGGGTAATAATGGATGTTATATTGACAATATCGGGAGTAATATGTATAATTATTACAGTTCTAGCGATAATAACTGCATTATATGGGTAATAATGCATGTTATATTGATAATATTGGGAGTAATAAGTATAATTATTATAGTTCTAGCGATAATGATTGTAAAATATTTCTAATAGTGCATGTTATATTGATAATAATAAAAGTTATAAGTATATTTATTACAGTTCTATCGATAATAACTGCATAATATGGGTAATAATGAATGTTATATTGATAATAATATAAGTAATAGGTATAATGATTACAGTTCTAGCGATAATAACTGCATAATATGGGTACTAATGCATGTTATATTGATGATAATAAAAGTAATACGTATATTTATTATAGCTCTAGCGATAATAACTGCATAATATGGGTAATAATGCATGTTATATTGATAATATTGGGAGTAATAAGTATAATTATTATAGTTCTAGCGATAATAATAGTGAAATATGGCAAATAGTGCATGTAATATTGATAATAATAAAAGTAATAAGTATATTTATTACAGTTCTATCCAAAATAACTGCATAATACGGGTAATAATGCATGTTATATTGATGATAATAAAAGTAATACGTATATTTATTATAGTTCTAGCGATAATACCTGCATAATATGGGTAATAATGCATGTTATATTGATAATAATATAAGTAATGAGTATAATTATTACAGTTCTAGCGATAATAACTGCATTATATGGGTAATAATGCATGTTATATTGATAATAATAAAAGTAATAAGTATATTTATTATAGTTCTATTGATAATAACTGCATAATATGGGTAATAATGCATGTTATATTGGTGGTTATGAAAGTAGTAAGTACAATTATTACAGTTCTAGCGATAATAACTGCATTATATGGGTAATAATGCATGTTATATTGATAATATCGGGAGTAATAAGTATAATTATTATAGTTCTAGCGATAATAATAGTAAAATATGGCTATTAGTGCCTTTTATATTGATAATAATAAAAGTAATAAGTATATTTATTATACTTCTGTCGATAATAACTGCATTATATGGGTAATAATGCATGTTATATTGATAACAATATAAGTAATAAGTATAATTATTACAGTTCTAGCGATAATAACTGCATTATATGGGTAATAATGCACGTTATATTGATAATAATATAAGTAATAAGTATAATTATTACAGTTCTAGCGATAACAACTGCATTATATGGGTAATAATGCACGTTACATTGCTAATAATATAAGTAATGAGTATAATTATTACAGTTCTAGCGATAATAACTGCATTATATGGGTAATAATGCATGTTATATTGATAATATCGGGAGTAATAAGTATAATTATTATAGTTCTAGCGATAATAATAGTAAAATATGGCTAATAGTGCATGTTATATTGATAATAATAAAAGTATTAAGTATATTTATTATAGTTCTATCGATAATAACTGCATAATATGGGCAATAAGGCATGTTATATTGCTAATAATATAAGTAATGAGTACAATTATTACAGTTCTAGCGATAATAACTGCATTATATGGGTAATAATGCATGTTATATTGATAATAACATAAGTAATAAGTATAATTATTACAGTTCTAGCGATAATAACTGCATTATATGGGTAATAATGCATGTTATATTGATAATATCGGGAGTAATAAGTTTAATTAGTATAGTTCTAGCGATAATAATAGTAAAATATGGCAAATAGTGCATGTTATATTGATAATAATAAAAGTAATAAGTATATTTATTACAGTTCTATCGATAATAACTGCATAATATGGGTAATAATGCATGTTATATTGATGATAATAAAAGTAATACGTATATTTATTATAGTTCTAGCGATAATAACTGCATTATATGGGTAATAATGCACGTTATATTGCTAACAATATAAGTAATAAGTATAATTATTACAGTTCTAGCGATAATAACTGCATTATATGGGTAAAAATGCATGTTATATTGATAATATTGGGAGTAATAAGTATATTTATTATGGTTCTAGAGATAATAATAGTAAAATATGGCAAATAGTGCATGTTATATTGATAATAATAAAAGTAATAAGTATATTTATTACAGTTCTATCGATAATAACTGCATAATATGGGTAATAATGCATGTTATATTGATGATAATAAAAGTAATACGTATATTTATTATAGTTCTAGCGATAATAACTGCATAATATGGGTAATAATGCATGTTATATTGATAATAATAAAAGTAATAAGTATATTTATTACAGTTCTATCGATAATAACTGCATAATATGGGTAATAATGCATGTTATATTGATGATAATAAAAGTAATACGTATATTTATTATAGTTCTGGCGATAATAACTGCATTATATGGGTAATAATGCACGTTATATTGATAATAGTATAAGTAGTAAGTATAATTATTACAGTTCTAGCGATAATACCTCCATTAAATGGGTAATAATGCATGTTATATTGATAATGATATAAGTAATAAGTATAATTATTACAGTTCTAGCGATAATTACTGCATTATATGGGTAATAATGCACGTTATATTGCTAATAGTATAAGTAATAAGTATAATTATTACAGTTCTTGCGATAATACCTCCATTATATGGGTAATAATGCATGTTATATTGATAATAATATAAGTCATAAGTATAATTATTACAGTTCTAGCGATAATAACTGCATTATATGGGTAATAATGCACGTTATATTGCTAAAAATATAAGCAATAAGTATAATTATTACAGTTCTAGCGATAATAACTGCATTATATGGGTAATAATGCATGTTATATTGATAATACCGGGAGTAATAAGTATAATTATTATAGTTCTAGCGATAATAATAGTAAAATATGGCAAATAGTGCATGTTATATTGATAATAATAAAAGTAATAAGTATATTTATTACAGTTCTATCGATAATGACTGCATAATATGGGTAATAATGCATGTTATATTGATGATAATAAAAGTAATACGTATATTTATTATAGTTCTAGCGATAATAACTGCATAATATGGGTAATAATGCATGTTATATTGATAATAATCTAAGTAATAAGTATAGTTATTACAGTTCTAGCGATAATAACTGCATTATATGGGTAATAATGCACGTTATATTGCTAACAATATAAGTAATAAGTATAATTATTACAGTTCTAGCGATAATAACTGCATTATATGGGTAATAATGCATGTTATATTGATGATAATGAAAGTAATACGTATATTTATTATAGTTCTAGCGATAATAACTGCATAATATGGGTAATAATGCATGTTATATTGAGAATAATAAAAGTAATAAGTATATCTATTACAGTTCTGGCGATAATAACTGCATTATATGGGTAATAATGCACGTTATATTGATAATAGTATAAGTAGTAAGTATAATTATTACAGTTCTAGCGATAATACCTCCATTATATGGGTAATAATGCATATTATATTGATAATGATATAAGTAATAAGTATAATTATTACAGTTCTAGCGATAATAACTGCATTATATGGGTAATAATGCATGTTATATTGATAATATCGGGAGTAATAAGTATAATTATTATAGTTCTAGCGATAATAATAGTAAAATATGGCAAATAGTGCATGTTATATTGATAATAATAAAAGTAATAAGTATATTTATTACAGTTCTATCGATAATAACTGCATAATATGGGTAATAATGCATGTTATATTGATGATAATAAAAGTAATACGTATATTTATTATAGTTGTAGCGATAATAACTGCATAATATGGGTAATAGTGCATGTTATATTGATAATAATAAAAGTTATAAGTATATTTATTACAGTTCTATCGATAATAACTGCATAATATGGGTAATAATGCATGTTATATTGATGATAATAAAAGTATTACGTATATTTATTATAGCTCTAGCGATAATAACTGCATAATATGGGTAATAATGCATGTTATATTGATAATATTGGGAGTAATAAGTATAATTATTATAGTTCTAGTGATAATAATAGTGAAATATGGCAAATAGTGCATGTAATATTGATAATAATAAAAGTAGTAAGTATATTTATTACAGTTCTAGCGATAATAACTGCATTATATGCGTAATAATGCATGTTATATTGATAATATCGGGAGTAATAAGTATAATTATTATAGTTCTAGCGATAATAATAGTAAAATATGGCTATTAGTGCAGTTATATTGATAATAATAAAAGTAATAAGTATATTTATTATACTTCTGTCGATAATAACTGCATTATATGGGTAATAATGCATGTTATATTGATAATATCGGGAGTAATAAGTATAATTATTACAGTTCTAGCGATAATAACTGCATTATATGGGTAATAATGCATGTTATATTGATAATATTGGGAGTAATAAGTATATTTATTATAGTTCTAGCGATAATGATTGTAAAATATTTCTAATAGTGCATGTTATATTGATAATAATAAAAGTTATAAGTATATTTATTACAGTTCTATCGATAATAACTGCATAATATGGGTAATAATGCATGTTATATTGATGATAATAAAAGTAATACGTATATTTATTATAGCTCTAGCGATAATAACTGCATAATATGGGTAATAATGCATGTTATATTGATAATATTGGGAGTAATAAGAATAATTATTATAGTTCTAGCGATAATAATAGTGAAATATGGCAAATAGTGCATGTAATATTGATAATAATAAAAGTAATAAGTATATTTATTACAGTTCTATCCAAAATAACTGCATAATACGGGTAATAATGCATGTTATATTGATGATAATAAAAGTAATACGTATATTTATTATAGTTCTAGCGATAATACCTGCATAATATGGGTAATAATGCATGTTATATTGATAATAATATAAGTAATAAGTATAATTATTACAGTTCTAGCGATGATAACTGCAATTTATGGCTAATAATGCACGTTATATTGCTAATAATATAAGTAGTAAGTATAATTATTACAGTTCTAGCGATAATAACTGCATTATATGGGTAATAATGCACGTTATATTGCTAATAATATAAATCATAAGTATAATTATTACAGTTCTAGCGATAATAACTGCATTATATGGGTAATAATGCATGTTATATTGATAATATCGGGAATAATAAGTATAATTATTATAGTTCTAGCGATAATAATAGTAAAATATGGCTATTAGTGCCTGTTATATTGATAATAATAAAAGTAATAAGTATATTTATTATACTTCTGTCGATAATAACTGCATTATATGGGTAATAATGCATGTTATATTGATAACAATATAAGTAATAAGTATAATTATTACAGTTCTAGCGATAATAACTGCATTATATGGGTAATAATGCACGTTATATTGATAATAATATAAGTAATAAGTATAATTATTACAGTTCTAGCGATAACAACTGCATTATATGGGTAATAATGCACGTTACATTGCTAATAATATAAGTAATGAGTATAATTATTACAGTTCTAGCGATAATAACTGCATTATATGGGTAATAATGCATGTTATATTGATAATATCGGGAGTAATAAGTATAATTATTATAGTTCTAGCGATAATAATAGTAAAATATGGCTAATAGTGCATGTTATATTGATAATAATAAAAGTATTAAGTATATTTATTATAGTTCTATCGATAATAACTGCATAATATGGGTAATAAGGCATGTTATATTGATGATAATGAAAGTAGTAAGTATATTTATTACAGTTCTAGCGATAATAACTGCATTATATGCGTAATAATGCATGTTATATTGATAATATCGGGAGTAATAAGTATAATTATTACAGTTCTAGCGATAATACTAGTAAAATATGGCTAAGAGTGCCTGTTATATTGATAATATCGGGAGTAATAAGTATAATTATTATAGTTCTAGCGATAATAATAGTAAAATATGGCTAATAGTACATGTTATACTGATAATAATAAAAGTTATAAGTATATTTATTATACTTCTGTCGATAATAACTGCATTATATGGATAATAATGCATGTTATATTGATAATATCGGGAGTAATAAGTATAATTATTACAGTTCTAGTGACAATAACTGCATTATATGGGTAATAATGGATGTTATATTGACAATATCGGGAGTAATATGTATAATTATTACAGTTCTAGCGATAATAACTGCATTATATGGGTAATAATGCATGTTATATTGATAATATTGGGAGTAATAAGTATAATTATTATAGTTCTAGCGATAATGATTGTAAAATATTTCTAATAGTGCATGTTATATTGATAATAATAAAAGTTATAAGTATATTTATTACAGTTCTATCGATAATAACTGCATAATATGGGTAATAATGAATGTTATATTGATAATAATATAAGTAATAGGTATAATGATTACAGTTCTAGCGATAATAACTGCATTATATGGGTAATAATGCATGTTATATTGATAATATTGGGAGTAATAAGTATAATTATTATAGTTCTAGCGATAATGATTGTAAAATATTTCTAATAGTGCATGTTATATTGATAATAATAAAAGTTATAAGTATATTTATTACAGTTCTATCGATAATAACTGCATAATATGGGTAATAATGAATGTTATATTGATAATAATATAAGTAATAGGTATAATGATTACAGTTCTAGCGATAATAACTGCATAATATGGGTACTAATGCATGTTATATTGATGATAATAAAAGTAATACGTATATTTATTATAGCTCTAGCGATAATAACTGCATAATATGGGTAATAATGCATGTTATATTGATAATATTGGGAGTAATAAGTATAATTATTATAGTTCTAGCGATAATAATAGTGAAATATGGCAAATAGTGCATGTAATATTGATAATAATAAAAGTAATAAGTATATTTATTACAGTTCTATCCAAAATAACTGCATAATACGGGTAATAATGCATGTTATATTGATGATAATAAAAGTAATACGTATATTTATTATAGTTCTAGCGATAATACCTGCATAATATGGGTAATAATGCATGTTATATTGATAATAATATAAGTAATGAGTATAATTATTACAGTTCTAGCGATAATAACTGCATTATATGGGTAATAATGCATGTTATATTGATAATAATAAAAGTAATAAGTATATTTATTATAGTTCTATTGATAATAACTGCATAATATGGGTAATAATGCATGTTATATTGGTGGTTATGAAAGTAGTAAGTACAATTATTACAGTTCTAGCGATAATAACTGCATTATATGGGTAATAATGCATGTTATATTGATAATATCGGGAGTAATAAGTATAATTATTATAGTTCTAGCGATAATAATAGTAAAATATGGCTATTAGTGCCTTTTATATTGATAATAATAAAAGTAATAAGTATATTTATTATACTTCTGTCGATAATAACTGCATTATATGGGTAATAATGCATGTTATATTGATAACAATATAAGTAATAAGTATAATTATTACAGTTCTAGCGATAATAACTGCATTATATGGGTAATAATGCACGTTATATTGATAATAATATAAGTAATAAGTATAATTATTACAGTTCTAGCGATAACAACTGCATTATTGGGTAATAATGCACGTTACATTGCTAATAATATAAGTAATGAGTATAATTATTACAGTTCTAGCGATAATAACTGCATTATATGGGTAATAATGCATGTTATATTGATAATATCGGGAGTAATAAGTATAATTATTATAGTTCTAGCGATAATAATAGTAAAATATGGCTAATAGTGCATGTTATATTGATAATAATAAAAGTATTAAGTATATTTATTATAGTTCTATCGATAATAACTGCATAATATGGGCAATAAGGCATGTTATATTGCTAATAATATAAGTAATGAGTACAATTATTACAGTTCTAGCGATAATAACTGCATTATATGGGTAATAATGCATGTTATATTGATAATAACATAAGTAATAAGTATAATTATTACAGTTCTAGCGATAATAACTGCATTATATGGGTAATAATGCATGTTATATTGATAATATCGGGAGTAATAAGTTTAATTAGTATAGTTCTAGTGATAATAATAGTAAAATATGGCAAATAGTGCATGTTATATTGATAATAATAAAAGTAATAAGTATATTTATTACAGTTCTATCGATAATAACTGCATAATATGGGTAATAATGCATGTTATATTGATGATAATAAAAGTAATACGTATATTTATTATAGTTCTAGCGATAATAACTGCATTATATGGGTAATAATGCACGTTATATTGCTAACAATATAAGTAATAAGTATAATTATTACAGTTCTAGCGATAATAACTGCATTATATGGGTAAAAATGCATGTTATATTGATAATATTGGGAGTAATAAGTATATTTATTATGGTTCTAGAGATAATAATAGTAAAATATGGCAAATAGTGCATGTTATATTGATAATAATAAAAGTAATAAGTATATTTATTACAGTTCTATCGATAATAACTGCATAATATGGGTAATAATGCATGTTATATTGATGATAATAAAAGTAATACGTATATTTATTATAGTTCTAGCGATAATAACTGCATAATATGGGTAATAATGCATGTTATATTGATAATAATAAAAGTAATAAGTATATTTATTACAGTTCTATCGATAATAACTGCATAATATGGGTAATAATGCATGTTATATTGATGATAATAAAAGTAATACGTATATTTATTATAGTTCTAGCGATAATAACTGCATAATATGGGTAATAATGCATGTTATATTGATAATAATCTAAGTAATAAGTATAATTATTACAGTTCTAGCGATAATAACTGCATAATATGGGTAATAATGCATGTTATATTGAGAATAATATAAGTAATAAGTATATCTATTACAGTTCTGGCGATAATAACTGCATTATATGGGTAATAATGCACGTTATATTGATAATAGTATAAGTAGTAAGTATAATTATTACAGTTCTAGCGATAATACCTCCATTAAATGGGTAATAATGCATGTTATATTGATAATGATATAAGTAATAAGTATAATTATTACAGTTCTAGCGATAATTACTGCATTATATGGGTAATAATGCACGTTATATTGCTAATAGTATAAGTAATAAGTATAATTATTACAGTTCTTGCGATAATACCTCCATTATATGGGTAATAATGCATGTTATATTGATAATAATATAAGTCATAAGTATAATTATTACAGTTCTAGCGATAATAACTGCATTATATGGGTAATAATGCACGTTATATTGCTAAAAATATAAGCAATAAGTATAATTATTACAGTTCTAGCGATAATAACTGCATTATATGGGTAATAATGCATGTTATATTGATAATACCGGGAGTAATAAGTATAATTATTATAGTTCTAGCGATAATAATAGTAAAATATGGCAAATAGTGCATGTTATATTGATAATAATAAAAGTAATAAGTATATTTATTACAGTTCTATCGATAATGACTGCATAATATGGGTAATAATGCATGTTATATTGATGATAATAAAAGTAATACGTATATTTATTATAGTTCTAGCGATAATAACTGCATAATATGGGTAATAATGCATGTTATATTGATAATAATCTAAGTAATAAGTATAGTTATTACAGTTCTAGCGATAATAACTGCATTATATGGGTAATAATGCACGTTATATTGCTAACAATATAAGTAATAAGTATAATTATTACAGTTCTAGCGATAATAACTGCATTATATGGGTAATAATGCATGTTATATTGATGATAATGAAAGTAATACGTATATTTATTATAGTTCTAGCGATAATAACTGCATAATATGGGTAATAATGCATGTTATATTGAGAATAATAAAAGTAATAAGTATATCTATTACAGTTCTGGCGATAATAACTGCATTATATGGGTAATAATGCACGTTATATTGATAATAGTATAAGTAGTAAGTATAATTATTACAGTTCTAGCGATAATACCTCCATTATATGGGTAATAATGCATATTATATTGATAATGATATAAGTAATAAGTATATTTATTACAGTTCTATCGATAATAACTGCATAATATGGGTAATAATGCATGTTATATTGATGATAATAAAAGTAATACGTATATTTATTATAGTTGTAGCGATAATAACTGCATAATATGGGTAATAATGCATGTTATATTGATAATAATCTAAGTAATAAGTATAATTATTACAGTTCTAGCGATAATAACTGCATTATATGGGTAATAATGCACGTTATATTGCTAACAATATAAGTAATAAGTATAATTATTACAGTTCTAGCGATAATAACTGCATTATATGGGTAATAATGCATGTTATATTGATGATAATGAAAGTAATACGTATATTTATTATAGTTCTAGCGATAATAACTGCATAATATGGGTAATAATGCATGTTATATTGAGAATAATATGAGTAATAAGTATATCTATTACAGTTCTGGCGATAATAACTGCATTATATGGGTAATAATGCACGTTATATTGATAATAGTATAAGTAGTAAGTATAATTATTACAGTTCTAGCGATAATACCTCCATTATATGGGTAATAATGCATATTATATTGATAATGATATAAGTAATAAGTATAATTATTACAGTTCTTGCGATAATAACTGCATTATATGGGTAATAATGCATGTTATATTGATAATATCGGGAGTAATAAGTATAATTATTATAGTTCTAGCGATAATAATAGTAAAATATGGCAAATAGTGCATGTTATATTGATAATAATAAAAGTAATAAGTATATTTATTACAGTTCTATCGATAATAACTGCATAATATGGGTAATAATGCATGTTATATTGATGATAATAAAAGTAATACGTATATTTATTATAGTTCTAGCGATAATAACTGCATAATATGGGTAATAATGCATGTTATATTGATAACAATCTAAGTAATAAGTATATTTATTACAGTTCTATCGATAATAACTGCATAATATGGGTAATAATGCATGTTATATTGATGATAATAAAAGTAATACGTATATTTATTATAGTTCTAGCGATAATTACTGCATTATATGGGTAATAATGCATGTTATATTGATAATATCGGGAGTAATAAGTATAATTAGTATAGTTCTAGCGATAATAATAGTAAAATATGGCAAATAGTGCATGTTATATTGATAATAATAAAAGTAATAAGTATATTTATTACAGTTCTATCGATAATAACTGCATAATATGGGTAATAATGCACGTTATATTGCTAATAATATAAGTAATGAGTACAATTATTACAGTTCTAGCGATAATAACTGCATTATATGGGTAATAATGCATGTTATATTGATAATAACATAAGTAATAAGTATAATTATTACAGTTCTAGCGATAATAACTGCATTATATGGGTAATAATGCATGTTATATTGATAATATCGGGAGTAATAAGTATAATTAGTATAGTTCTAGCGATAATAATAGTAAAATATGGCAAATAGTGCATGTTATATTGATAATAATAAAAGTAATAAGTATATTTATTACAGTTCTATCGATAATAACTGCATAATATGGGTAATAATGCATGTTATATTGATGATAATAAAAGTAATACGTATATTTATTATAGTTCTAGCGATAATAACTGCATTATATGGGTAATAATGCACGTTATATTGCTAACAATATAAGTAATAAGTATAATTATTACAGTTCTAGCGATAATAACTGCATTATATGGGTAAAAATGCATGTTATATTGATAATATTGGGAGTAATAAGTATATTTATTATGGTTCTAGAGATAATAATAGTAAAATATGGCAAATAGTGCATGTTATATTGATAATAATAAAAGTAATAAGTATATTTATTACAGTTCTATCGATAATAACTGCATAATATGGGTAATAATGCATGTTATATTGATGATAATAAAAGTAATACGTATATTTATTATAGTTCTAGCGATAATAACTGCATAATATGGGTAATAATGCATGTTATATTGATAATAATATAAGTAATAAGTATAATTATTACAGTTCTAGCGATAATAACTGCATTATATGGGTAATAATGCATGTTATATTGATAATATCGGGAGTAATAAGTATAATTATTATAGTTCTAGCGATAATAATAGTAAAATATGGCAAATAGTGTATGTTATATTGATAATAATAAAAGTAATAAGTATATTTATTACAGTTCTATCGATAATAACTGCATAATATGGGTAATAATGCATGTTATATTGATGATAATAAAAGTAATACGTATATTTATTATAGTTCTAGCGATAATAACTGCATAATATGGGTAATAATGCATGTTATATTGATAATAATATAAGTAATAAGTATAATTATTACAGTTCTAGCGATAATAACTGCATTATATGGGTAATAATGCACGTTATATTGCTAATAGTATAAGTTATAAGTATAATTATTACAGTTCTTGCGATAATACCTCCATTATATGGGTAATAATGCATGTTCTATTGATAATAATATAAGTCATAAGTATAATTATTACAGTTCTAGCGATAATAACTGCATTATATGGGTAATAATGCATGTTATATTGATAATATCGGGAGTAATAAGTATAATTATTATAGTTCTAGCGATAATAATAGTAAAATATGGCAAATAGTGCATGTTATATTGATAATAATAAAAGTAATAAGTATATTTATTACAGTTCTATCGATAATAACTGCATAATATGGGTAATAATGCATGTTATATTGATGATAATAAAAGTAATACGTATATTTATTATAGTTCTAGCGATAATAACTGCATAATATGGGTAATAATGCATGTTATATTGATAATAATAAAAGTAATAAGTATATTTATTACAGTTCTATCGATAATAACTGCATAATATGGGTAATAATGCATGTTATATTGATGATAATAAAAGTAATACGTATATTTATTATAGTTCTAGCGATAATAACTGCATAATATGGGTAATAATGGATGTTATATTGACAATATCGGGAGTAATATGTATAATTATTACAGTTCTAGCGATAATAACTGCATTATATGGGTAATAATGCATGTTATATTGATAATAATAAAAGTTATAAGTATATTTATTACAGTTCTATCGATAATAACTGCATAATATGGGTAATAATGCATGTTATATTGATGATAATAAAAGTAATACGTATATTTATTATAGTTCTAGCGATAATAACTGCATAATATGGGTAATAATGCATGTTATATTGATAATAATATAAGTAATAAGTATAATTATTACAGTTCTAGCGATAATAACTGCATTATATGGGTAAAAATGCATGTTATATTGATAATATCGGGAGTAATAAGTATAATTATTATAGTTCTAGCGATAATAATAGTAAAATATGGCTATTAGTGCCTGTTATATTGATAATAATAAAAGTAATAAGTATATTTATTATACTTCTGTCGATAATAACTGCATTATATGGGTAATAATGCATGTTATATTGATAATAATATAAGTAATAGGTATAATGATTACAGTTCTAGCGATAATAACTGCATAATATGGGTAATAATGCATGTTATATTGATGATAATAAAAGTAATACGTATATTTATTATAGCTCTAGCGATAATAACTGCATAATATGGGTAATAATGCATGTTATATTGATAATATTGGGAGTAATAAGTATAATTATTATAGTTCTAGCGATAATAATAGTGAAATATGGCAAATAGTGCATGTAATATTGATAATAATAAAAGTAATAAGTATATTTATTACAGTTCTATCCAAAATAACTGCATAATACGGGTAATAATGCATGTTATATTGATGATAATAAAAGTAATACGTATATTTATTATAGTTCTAGCGATAATACCTGCATAATATGGGTAATAATGCATGTTATATTGATAATAATATAAGTAATGAGTATAATTATTACAGTTCTAGCGATAATAACTGCATTATATGGGTAATAATGCATGTTATATTGATAATAATAAAAGTAATAAGTATATTTATTATAGTTCTATTGATAATAACTGCATAATATGGGTAATAATGCATGTTATATTGGTGGTAATGAAAGTAGTAAGTATAATTATTACAGTTCTAGCGATAATAACTGCATTATATGGGTAATAATGCATGTTATATTGATAATATCGGGAGTAATAAGTATAATTATTATAGTTCTAGCGATAATAATAGTAAAATATGGCTATTAGTGCCTGTTATATTGATAATAATAAAAGTAATAAGTATATTTATTATACTTCTGTCGATAATAACTGCATTATATGGGTAATAATGCATGTTATATTGATAACAATATAAGTAATAAGTATAATTATTACAGTTCTAGCGATAATAACTGCATTATATGGGTAATAATGCACGTTATATTGATAATAATATAAGTAATAAGTATAATTATTACAGTTCTAGCGATAACAACTGCATTATATGGGTAATAATGCACGTTACATTGCTAATAATATAAGTAATGAGTATAATTATTACAGTTCTAGCGATAATAACTGCATTATATGGGTAATAATGCATGTTATATTGATAATATCGGGAGTAATAAGTATAATAATTATAGTTCTAGCGATAATAATAGTAAAATATGGCTAATAGTGCATGTTATATTGATAATAATAAAAGTATTAAGTATATTTATTATAGTTCTATCGATAATAACTGCATAATATGGGTAATAAGGCATGTTATATTGATGATAATGAAAGTAGTAAGTATATTTATTACAGTTCTAGCGATAATAACTGCATTATATGCGTAATAATGCATGTTATATTGATAATATCGGGAGTAATAAGTATAATTATTATAGTTCTAGCGATAATAATAGTAAAATATGGCTAATAGTACATGTTATACTGATAATAATAAAAGTTATAAGTATATTTATTATACTTCTGTCGATAATAACTGCATTATATGGGTAATAATGCATGTTATATTGATAATATCGGGAGTAATAAGTATAATTATTACAGTTCTAGTGACAATAACTGCATTATATGGGTAATAATGGATGTTATATTGACAATATCGGGAGTAATATGTATAATTATTACAGTTCTAGCGATAATAACTGCATTATATGGGTAATAATGCATGTTATATTGATAATATTGGGAGTAATAAGTATAATTATTATAGTTCTAGCGATAATGATTGTAAAATATTTCTAATAGTGCATGTTATATTGATAATAATAAAAGTTATAAGTATATTTATTACAGTTCTATCGATAATAACTGCATAATATGGGTAATAATGCATGTTATATTGATGATAATAAAAGTATTACGTATATTTATTATAGCTCTAGCGATAATAACTGCATAATATGGGTAATAATGCATGTTATATTGATAATATTGGGAGTAATAAGTATAATTATTATAGTTCTAGTGATAATAATAGTGAAATATGGCAAATAGTGCATGTAATATTGATAATAATAAAAGTAGTAAGTATATTTATTACAGTTCTAGCGATAATAACTGCATTATATGCGTAATAATGCATGTTATATTGATAATATCGGGAGTAATAAGTATAATTATTATAGTTCTAGCGATAATAATAGTAAAATATGGCTATTAGTGCAGTTATATTGATAATAATAAAGTAATAAGTATATTTATTATACTTCTGTCGATAATAACTGCATTATATGGGTAATAATGCATGTTATATTGATAATATCGGGAGTAATAAGTATAATTATTACAGTTCTAGCGATAATAACTGCATTATATGGGTAATAATGCATGTTATATTGATAATATTGGGAGTAATAAGTATATTTATTATAGTTCTAGCGATAATGATTGTAAAATATTTCTAATAGTGCATGTTATATTGATAATAATAAAAGTTATAAGTATATTTATTACAGTTCTATCGATAATAACTGCATAATATGGGTAATAATGCATGTTATATTGATGATAATAAAAGTAATACGTATATTTATTATAGCTCTAGCGATAATAACTGCATAATATGGGTAATAATGCATGTTATATTGATAATATTGGGAGTAATAAGTATAATTATTATAGTTCTAGCGATAATAATAGTGAAATATGGCAAATAGTGCATGTAATATTGATAATAATAAAAGTAATAAGTATATTTATTACAGTTCTATCCAAAATAACTGCATAATACGGGTAATAACGCATGTTATATTGATGATAATAAAAGTAATACGTATATTTATTGTAGTTCTAGCGATAATACCTGCATAATATGGGTAATAATGCATGTTATATTGATAATAATATAAGTAATAAGTATAATTATTACAGTTCTAGCGATGATAACTGCAATTTATGGCTAATAATGCACGTTATATTGCTAATAATATAAGTAGTAAGTATAATTATTACAGTTCTAGCGATAATAACTGCATTATATGGGTAATAATGCACGTTATATTGCTAATAATATAAATCATAAGTATAATTATTACAGTTCTAGCGATAATAACTGCATTATATGGGTAATAATGCATGTTATATTGATAATATCGGGAGTAATAAGTATAATTATTATAGTTCCAGCGATAATAATAGTAAAATATGGCTATTAGTGCCTGTTATATTGATAATAATAAAAGTTATAAGTATATTTATTATACTTCTGTCGATAATAACTGCATTATATGGGTAATAATGGATGTTATATTGACAATATCAGGAGTAATATGTATAATTATTACAGTTCTAGCGATAATAACTGCATTATATGGGTAATAATGCATGTTATGTTGATTATATTGGGAGTAATAAGTATAATTATTATAGTTCTAGCGATAATGATTGTAAAATATTTCTAATAGTGCATGTTATATTGATAATAATAAAAGTTATAAGTATATTTATTACAGTTCTATCGATAATAACTGCATAATATGGGTAATAATGCATGTTATATTGATGATAATAAAAGTAATACGTATATTTATTATAGCTCTAGCGATAATAACTGCATAATATGGGTAATAATGCATGTTATATTGATAATATTGGGAGTAATAAGTATAATTATTATAGTTCTAGCGATAATAATAGTGAAATATGGCAAATAGTGCATGTAATATTGATAATAATAAAAGTAATAAGTATATTTATTACAGTTCTATCCAAAATAACTGCATAATACGGGTAATAATGCATGTTATATTGATGATAATAAAAGTAATACGTATATTTATTATAGTTCTAGCGATAATAACTGCATAATATGGGTAATAATGCATGTTATATTGATAATAATATAAGTAATAAGTATAATTATTACAGTTCTAGCGATAATAACTGCATTATATGGGTAAAAATGCATGTTATATTGATAATATCGGGAGTAATAAGTATAATTATTATAGTTCTAGCGATAATAATAGTAAAATATGGCTATTAGTGCCTGTTATATTGATAATAATAAAAGTAATAAGTATATTTATTATACTTCTGTCGATAATAACTGCATTATATGGGTAATAATGCATGTTATATTGATAACAATATAAGTAATAAGTATAATTATTACAGTTCTGTCGATAATAACTGCATTATATGGGTAATAATGCATGTTATATTGATGATAATAAAAGTAATACGTATATTTATTATAGCTCTAGCGATAATAACTGCATAATATGGGTAATAATGCATGTTATATTGATAATATTGGGAGTAATAAGTATAATTATTATAGTTCTAGCGATAATAATAGTGAAATATGGCAAATAGTGCATGTAATATTGATAATAATAAAAGTAATAAGTATATTTATTACAGTTCTATCCAAAATAACTGCATAATACGGGTAATAACGCATGTTATATTGATGATAATAAAAGTAATACGTATATTTATTGTAGTTCTAGCGATAATACCTGCATAATATGGGTAATAATGCATGTTATATTGATAATAATATAAGTAATAAGTATAATTATTACAGTTCTAGCGATGATAACTGCAATTTATGGCTAATAATGCACGTTATATTGCTAATAATATAAGTAGTAAGTATAATTATTACAGTTCTAGCGATAATAACTGCATTATATGGGTAATAATGCACGTTATATTGCTAATAATATAAATCATAAGTATAATTATTACAGTTCTAGCGATAATAACTGCATTATATGGGTAATAATGCATGTTATATTGATAATATCGGGAGTAATAAGTATAATTATTATAGTTCCAGCGATAATAATAGTAAAATATGGCTATTAGTGCCTGTTATATTGATAATAATAAAAGTTATAAGTATATTTATTATACTTCTGTCGATAATAACTGCATTATATGGGTAATAATGGATGTTATATTGACAATATCGGGAGTAATATGTATAATTATTACAGTTCTAGCGATAATAACTGCATTATATGGGTAATAATGCATGTTATATTGATAATATTGGGAGTAATAAGTATAATTATTATAGTTCTAGCGATAATGATTGTAAAATATTTCTAATAGTGCATGTTATATTGATAATAATAAAAGTTATAAGTATATTTATTACAGTTCTATCGATAATAACTGCATAATATGGGTAATAATGCATGTTATATTGATGATAATAAAAGTATTACGTATATTTATTATAGCTCTAGCGATAATAACTGCATAATATGGGTAATAATGCATGTTATATTGATAATATTGGGAGTAATAAGTATAATTATTATAGTTCTAGTGATAATAATAGTGAAATATGGCAAATAGTGCATGTAATATTGATAATAATAAAAGTAGTAAGTATATTTATTACAGTTCTAGCGATAATAACTGCATTATATGCGTAATAATGCATGTTATATTGATAATATCGGGAGTAATAAGTATAATTATTATAGTTCTAGCGATAATAATAGTAAAATATGGCTATTAGTGCAGTTATATTGATAATAATAAAAGTAATAAGTATATTTATTATACTTCTGTCGATAATAACTGCATTATATGGGTAATAATGCATGTTATATTGATAATATCGGGAGTAATAAGTATAATTATTACAGTTCTAGCGATAATAACTGCATTATATGGGTAATAATGCATGTTATATTGATAATATTGGGAGTAATAAGTATATTTATTATAGTTCTAGCGATAATGATTGTAAAATATTTCTAATAGTGCATGTTATATTGATAATAATAAAAGTTATAAGTATATTTATTACAGTTCTATCGATAATAACTGCATCATATGGGTAATAATGCATGTTATATTGATGATAATAAAAGTAATACGTATATTTATTATAGCTCTAGCGATAATAACTGCATAATATGGGTAATAATGCATGTTATATTGATAATATTGGGAGTAATAAGTATAATTATTATAGTTCTAGCGATAATAATAGTGAAATATGGCAAATAGTGCATGTAATATTGATAATAATAAAAGTAATAAGTATATTTATTACAGTTCTATCCAAAATAACTGCATAATACGGGTAATAATGCATGTTATATTGATGATAATAAAAGTAATACGTATATTTATTATAGTTCTAGCGATAATACCTGCAAAATATGGGTAATAATGCATGTTATATTGATAATAATATGAGTAATAAGTATAATTATTACAGTTCTAGCGATGATAACTGCAATTTATGGCTAATAATGCACGTTATATTGCTAATAATATAAGTAGTAAGTATAATTATTACAGTTCTAGCGATAATAACTGCATTATATGGGTAATAATGCACGTTATATTGCTAATAATATAAATAATAAGTATAATTATTACAGTTCTAGCGATAATAACTGCATTATATGGGTAATAATGCATGTTATATTGATAATATCGGGAGTAATAAGTATAATTATTATAGTTCTAGCGATAATAATAGTAAAATATGGCTATTAGTGCCTGTTATATTGATAATAATAAAAGTAATAAGTATATTTATTATACTTCTGTCGATAATAACTGCATTATATGGGTAATAATGCATGTTATATTGATAACAATATAAGTAATAAGTATAATTATTACAGTTCTAGCGATAATAACTGCATTATATGGCTAATAATGCACGTTATATTGCTAATAATATAAGTAGTAAGTATAATTATTACAGTTCTAGCGATAATAACTGCATTATATGGGTAATAATGCACGTTATATTGCTAATAATATAAATAATAAGTATAATTATTACAGTTCTAGCGATAATAACTGCATTATATGGGTAATAATGCATGTTATATTGATAATATCGGGAGTAATAAGTATAATTATTATAGTTCTAGCGATAATAATAGTAAAATATGGCTATTAGTGCCTGTTATATTGATAATAATAAAAGTAATAAGTATATTTATTATACTTCTGTCGATAATAACTGCATTATATGGGTAATAATGCATGTTATATTGATAACAATATAAGTAATAAGTATAATTATTACAGTTCTAGCGATAATAACTGCATTATATGGGTAATAATGCACGTTATATTGATAATAATATAAGTAATAAGTATAATTATTACAGTTCTAGCGATAACAACTGCATTATATGGGTAATAATGCACGTTACATTGCTAATAATATAAGTAATGAGTATAATTATTACAGTTCTAGCGATAATAACTGCATTATATGGGTAATAATGCATGTTATATTGATAATATCGGGAGTAATAAGTATAATTATTATAGTTCTAGCGATAATAATAGTAAAATATGGCTAATAGTGCATGTTATATTGATAATAATAAAAGTATTAAGTATATTTATTATAGTTCTATCGATAATAACTGCATAATATGGGTAATAAGGCATGTTATATTGATGATAATGAAAGTAGTAAGTATATTTATTACAGTTCTAGCGATAATAACTGCATTATATGCGTAATAATGCATGTTATATTGATAATATCGGGAGTAATAAGTATAATTATTTCAGTTCTAGCGATAATACTAGTAAAATATGGCTAAGAGTGCCTGTTATATTGATAATATCGGGAGTAATAAGTATAATTATTATAGTTCTAGCGATAATAATAGTAAAATATGGCTAATAGTACATGTTATACTGATAATAATAAAAGTTATAAGTATATTTATTATACTTCTGTCGATAATAACTGCATTATATGGGTAATAATGCATGTTATATTGATAATATCGGGAGTAATAAGTATAATTATTACAGTTCTAGTGACAATAACTGCATTATATGGGTAATAATGGATGTTATATTGACAATATCGGGAGTAATATGTATAATTATTACAGTTCTAGCGATAATAACTGCATTATATGGGTAATAATGCATGTTATATTGATAATATTGGGAGTAATAAGTATAATTATTATAGTTCTAGCGATAATGATTGTAAAATATTTCTAATAGTGCATGTTATATTGATAATAATAAAAGTTATAAGTATATTTATTACAGTTCTATCGATAATAACTGCATAATATGGGTAATAATGCATGTTATATTGATGATAATAAAAGTATTACGTATATTTATTATAGCTCTAGCGATAATAACTGCATAATATGGGTAATAATGCATGTTATATTGATAATATTGGGAGTAATAAGTATAATTATTATAGTTCTAGTGATAATAATAGTGAAATATGGCAAATAGTGCATGTAATATTGATAATAATAAAAGTAGTAAGTATATTTATTACAGTTCTAGCGATAATAACTGCATTATATGCGTAATAATGCATGTTATATTGATAATATCGGGAGTAATAAGTATAATTATTATAGTTCTAGCGATAATAATAGTAAAATATGGCTATTAGTGCAGTTATATTGATAATAATAAAAGTAATAAGTATATTTATTATACTTCTGTCGATAATAACTGCATTATATGGGTAATAATGCATGTTATATTGATAATATCGGGAGTAATAAGTATAATTATTACAGTTCTAGCGATAATAACTGCATTATATGGGTAATAATGCATGTTATATTGATAATATTGGGAGTAATAAGTATATTTATTATAGTTCTAGCGATAATGATTGTAAAATATTTCTAATAGTGCATGTTATATTGATAATAATAAAAGTTATAAGTATATTTATTACAGTTCTATCGATAATAACTGCATAATATGGGTAATAATGCATGTTATATTGATGATAATAAAAGTAATACGTATATTTATTATAGCTCTAGCGATAATAACTGCATAATATGGGTAATAATGCATGTTATATTGATAATATTGGGAGTAATAAGTATAATTATTATAGTTCTAGCGATACTAATAGTGAAATATGGCAAATAGTGCATGTAATATTGATAATAATAAAAGTAATAAGTATATTTATTACAGTTCTATCCAAAATAACTGCATAATACGGGTAATAACGCATGTTATATTGATGATAATAAAAGTAATACGTATATTTATTGTAGTTCTAGCGATAATACCTGCATAATATGGGTAATAATGCATGTTATATTGATAATAATATAAGTAATAAGTATAATTATTACAGTTCTAGCGATGATAACTGCAATTTATGGCTAATAATGCACGTTATATTGCTAATAATATAAGTAGTAAGTATAATTATTACAGTTCTAGCGATAATAACTGCATTATATGGGTAATAATGCACGTTATATTGCTAATAATATAAATCATAAGTATAATTATTACAGTTCTAGCGATAATAACTGCATTATATGGGTAATAATGCATGTTATATTGATAATATCGGGAGTAATAAGTATAATTATTATAGTTCCAGCGATAATAATAGTAAAATATGGCTATTAGTGCCTGTTATATTGATAATAATAAAAGTAATAAGTATATTTATTATACTTCTGTCGATAATAACTGCATTATATGGGTAATAATGCATGTTATATTGATAACAATATAAGTAATAAGTATAATTATTACAGTTCTAGCGATAATAACTGCATTATATGGGTAATAATGCACGTTATATTGATAATAATATAAGTAATAAGTATAATTATTACAGTTCTAGCGATAACAACTGCATTATATGGGTAATAATGCACGTTACATTGCTAATAATATAAGTAATGAGTATAATTATTACAGTTCTAGCGATAATAACTGCATTATATGGGTAATAATGCATGTTATATTGATAATATCGGGAGTAATAAGTATAATTATTATAGTTCTAGCGATAATAATAGTAAAATATGGCTAATAGTGCATGTTATATTGATAATAATAAAAGTATTAAGTATATTTATTATAGTTCTATCGATAATAACTGCATAATATGGGTAATAAGGCATGTTATATTGATGATAATGAAAGTAGTAAGTATATTTATTACAGTTCTAGCGATAATAACTGCATTATATGCGTAATAATGCATGTTATATTGATAATATCGGGAGTAATAAGTATAATTATTACAGTTCTAGCGATAATACTAGTAAAATATGGCTAAGAGTGCCTGTTATATTGATAATATCGGGAGTAATAAGTATAATTATTATAGTTCTAGCGATAATAATAGTAAAATATGGCTAATAGTACATGTTATACTGATAATAATAAAAGTTATAAGTATATTTATTATACTTCTGTCGATAATAACCGCATTATATGGGTAATAATGCATGTTATATTGATAATATCGGGAGTAATAAGTATAATTATTACAGTTCTAGTGACAATAACTGCATTATATGGGTAATAATGGATGTTATATTGACAATATCGGGAGTAATATGTATAATTATTACAGTTCTAGCGATAATAACTGCATTATATGGGTAATAATGCATGTTATATTGATAATATTGGGAGTAATAAGTATAATTATTATAGTTCTAGCGATAATGATTGTAAAATATTTCTAATAGTGCATGTTATATTGATAATAATAAAAGTTATAAGTATATTTATTACAGTTCTATCGATAATAACTGCATAATATGGGTAATAATGCATGTTATATTGATGATAATAAAAGTAATACGTATATTTATTATAGCTCTAGCGATAATAACTGCATAATATGGGTAATAATGCATGTTATATTGATAATATTGGGAGTAATAAGTATAATTATTATAGTTCTAGCGATAATAATAGTGAAATAAGGCAAATAGTGCATGTAATATTGATAATAATAAAAGTAATAAGTATATTTATTACAGTTCTATCCAAAATAACTGCATAATACGGGTAATAATGCATGTTATATTGATGATAATAAAAGTAATACGTATATTTATTATAGTTCTAGCGATAATAACTGCATAATATGGGTAATAATGCATGTTATATTGATAATAATATAAGTAATAAGTATAATTATTACAGTTCTAGCGATAATAACTGCATTATATGGGTAATAATGCATGTTATATTGATAATATCGGGAGTAATAAGTATAATTATTATTGTTCTAGCGATAATAATAGTAAAATATGGCTAATAGTGCATGTTATATTGATAATAATAAAAGTATTAAGTATATTTATTATAGTTCTATCGATAATAACTGCATAATATGGGTAATAAGGCATGTTATATTGATGATAATGAAAGTAGTAAGTATATTTATTACAGTTCTAGCGATAATAACTGCATTATATGCGTAATAATGCATGTTATATTGATAATATCGGGAGTAATAAGTATAATTATTACAGTTCTAGCGATAATACTAGTAAAATATGGCTAAGAGTGCCTGTTATATTGATAATATCGGGAGTAATAAGTATAATTATTATAGTTCTAGCGATAATAATAGTAAAATATGGCTAATAGTACATGTTATACTGATAATAATAAAAGTTATAAGTATATTTATTATACTTCTGTCGATAATAACTGCATTATATGGGTAATAATGCATGTTATATTGATAATATCGGGAGTAATAAGTATAATTAATACAGTTCTAGTGACAATAACTGCATTATATGGGTAATAATGGATGTTATATTGACAATATCGGGAGTAATATGTATAATTATTACAGTTCTAGCGATAATAACTGCATTATATGGGTAATAATGCATGTTATATTGATAATATTGGGAGTAATAAGTATAATTATTATAGTTCTAGCGATAATGATTGTAAAATATTTCTAATAGTGCATGTTATATTGATAATAATAAAAGTTATAAGTATATTTATTACAGTTCTATCGATAATAACTGCATAATATGGGTAATAATGCATGTTATATTGATGATAATAAAAGTATTACGTATATTTATTATAGCTCTAGCGATAATAACTGCATAATATGGGTAATAATGCATGTTATATTGATAATATTGGGAGTAATAAGTATAATTATTATAGTTCTAGTGATAATAATAGTGAAATATGGCAAATAGTGCATGTAATATTGATAATAATAAAAGTAGTAAGTATATTTATTACAGTTCTAGCGATAATAACTGCATTATATGCGTAATAATGCATGTTATATTGATAATATCGGGAGTAATAAGTATAATTATTATAGTTCTAGCGATAATAATAGTAAAATATGGCTATTAGTGCAGTTATATTGATAATAATAAAAGTAATAAGTATATTTATTATACTTCTGTCGATAATAACTGCATTATATGGGTAATAATGCATGTTATATTGATAATATCGGGAGTAATAAGTATAATTATTACAGTTCTAGCGATAATAACTGCATTATATGGGTAATAATGCATGTTATATTGATAATATTGGGAGTAATAAGTATATTTATTATAGTTCTAGCGATAATGATTGTAAAATATTTCTAATAGTGCATGTTATATTGATAATAATAAAAGTTATAAGTATATTTATTACAGTTCTATCGATAATAACTGCATAATATGGGTAATAATGCATGTTATATTGATGATAATAAAAGTAATACGTATATTTATTATAGCTCTAGCGATAATAACTGCATAATATGGGTAATAATGCATGTTATATTGATAATATTGGGAGTAATAAGAATAATTATTATAGTTCTAGCGATAATAATAGTGAAATATGGCAAATAGTGCATGTAATATTGATAATAATAAAAGTAATAAGTATATTTATTACAGTTCTATCCAAAATAACTGCATAATACGGGTAATAATGCATGTTATATTGATGATAATAAAAGTAATACGTATATTTATTATAGTTCTAGCGATAATACCTGCATAATATGGGTAATAATGCACGTTATATTGATAATAATATAAGTAATAAGTATAATTATTACAGTTCTAGCGATAACAACTGCATTATATGGGTAATAATGCACGTTACATTGCTAATAATATAAGTAATGAGTATAATTATTACAGTTCTAGCGATAATAACTGCATTATATGGGTAATAATGCATGTTATATTGATAATATCGGGAGTAATAAGTATAATTATTATAGTTCTAGCGATAATAATAGTAAAATATGGCTAATAGTGCATGTTATATTGATAATAATAAAAGTATTAAGTATATTTATTATAGTTCTATCGATAATAACTGCATAATATGGGTAATAAGGCATGTTATATTGATGATAATGAAAGTAGTAAGTATATTTATTACAGTTCTAGCGATAATAACTGCATTATATGCGTAATAATGCATGTTATATTGATAATATCGGGAGTAATAAGTATAATTATTACAGTTCTAGCGATAATACTAGTAAAATATGGCTAAGAGTGCCTGTTATATTGATAATATCGGGAGTAATAAGTATAATTATTATAGTTCTAGCGATAATAATAGTAAAATATGGCTAATAGTACATGTTATACTGATAATAATAAAAGTTATAAGTATATTTATTATACTTCTGTCGATAATAACTGCATTATATGGATAATAATGCATGTTATATTGATAATATCGGGAGTAATAAGTATAATTATTACAGTTCTAGTGACAATAACTGCATTATATGGGTAATAATGGATGTTATATTGACAATATCGGGAGTAATATGTATAATTATTACAGTTCTAGCGATAATAACTGCATTATATGGGTAATAATGCATGTTATATTGATAATATTGGGAGTAATAAGTATAATTATTATAGTTCTAGCGATAATGATTGTAAAATATTTCTAATAGTGCATGTTATATTGATAATAATAAAAGTTATAAGTATATTTATTACAGTTCTATCGATAATAACTGCATAATATGGGTAATAATGAATGTTATATTGATAATAATATAAGTAATAGGTATAATGATTACAGTTCTAGCGATAATAACTGCATAATATGGGTACTAATGCATGTTATATTGATGATAATAAAAGTAATACGTATATTTATTATAGCTCTAGCGATAATAACTGCATAATATGGGTAATAATGCATGTTATATTGATAATATTGGGAGTAATAAGTATAATTATTATAGTTCTAGCGATAATAATAGTGAAATATGGCAAATAGTGCATGTAATATTGATAATAATAAAAGTAATAAGTATATTTATTACAGTTCTATCCAAAATAACTGCATAATACGGGTAATAATGCATGTTATATTGATGATAATAAAAGTAATACGTATATTTATTATAGTTCTAGCGATAATACCTGCATAATATGGGTAATAATGCATGTTATATTGATAATAATATAAGTAATGAGTATAATTATTACAGTTCTAGCGATAATAACTGCATTATATGGGTAATAATGCATGTTATATTGATAATAATAAAAGTAATAAGTATATTTATTATAGTTCTATTGATAATAACTGCATAATATGGGTAATAATGCATGTTATATTGGTGGTTATGAAAGTAGTAAGTACAATTATTACAGTTCTAGCGATAATAACTGCATTATATGGGTAATAATGCATGTTATATTGATAATATCGGGAGTAATAAGTATAATTATTATAGTTCTAGCGATAATAATAGTAAAATATGGCTATTAGTGCCTTTTATATTGATAATAATAAAAGTAATAAGTATATTTATTATACTTCTGTCGATAATAACTGCATTATATGGGTAATAATGCATGTTATATTGATAACAATATAAGTAATAAGTATAATTATTACAGTTCTAGCGATAATAACTGCATTATATGGGTAATAATGCACGTTATATTGATAATAATATAAGTAATAAGTATAATTATTACAGTTCTAGCGATAACAACTGCATTATATGGGTAATAATGCACGTTACATTGCTAATAATATAAGTAATGAGTATAATTATTACAGTTCTAGCGATAATAACTGCATTATATGGGTAATAATGCATGTTATATTGATAATATCGGGAGTAATAAGTATAATTATTATAGTTCTAGCGATAATAATAGTAAAATATGGCTAATAGTGCATGTTATATTGATAATAATAAAAGTATTAAGTATATTTATTATAGTTCTATCGATAATAACTGCATAATATGGGCAATAAGGCATGTTATATTGCTAATAATATAAGTAATGAGTACAATTATTACAGTTCTAGCGATAATAACTGCATTATATGGGTAATAATGCATGTTATATTGATAATAACATAAGTAATAAGTATAATTATTACAGTTCTAGCGATAATAACTGCATTATATGGGTAATAATGCATGTTATATTGATAATATCGGGAGTAATAAGTTTAATTAGTATAGTTCTAGCGATAATAATAGTAAAATATGGCAAATAGTGCATGTTATATTGATAATAATAAAAGTAATAAGTATATTTATTACAGTTCTATCGATAATAACTGCATAATATGGGTAATAATGCATGTTATATTGATGATAATAAAAGTAATACGTATATTTATTATAGTTCTAGCGATAATAACTGCATTATATGGGTAATAATGCACGTTATATTGCTAACAATATAAGTAATAAGTATAATTATTACAGTTCTAGCGATAATAACTGCATTATATGGGTAAAAATGCATGTTATATTGATAATATTGGGAGTAATAAGTATATTTATTATGGTTCTAGAGATAATAATAGTAAAATATGGCAAATAGTGCATGTTATATTGATAATAATAAAAGTAATAAGTATATTTATTACAGTTCTATCGATAATAACTGCATAATATGGGTAATAATGCATGTTATATTGATGATAATAAAAGTAATACGTATATTTATTATAGTTCTAGCGATAATAACTGCATAATATGGGTAATAATGCATGTTATATTGATAATAATAAAAGTAATAAGTATATTTATTACAGTTCTATCGATAATAACTGCATAATATGGGTAATAATGCATGTTATATTGATGATAATAAAAGTAATACGTATATTTATTATAGTTCTGGCGATAATAACTGCATTATATGGGTAATAATGCACGTTATATTGATAATAGTATAAGTAGTAAGTATAATTATTACAGTTCTAGCGATAATACCTCCATTAAATGGGTAATAATGCATGTTATATTGATAATGATATAAGTAATAAGTATAATTATTACAGTTCTAGCGATAATTACTGCATTATATGGGTAATAATGCACGTTATATTGCTAATAGTATAAGTAATAAGTATAATTATTACAGTTCTTGCGATAATACCTCCATTATATGGGTAATAATGCATGTTATATTGATAATAATATAAGTCATAAGTATAATTATTACAGTTCTAGCGATAATAACTGCATTATATGGGTAATAATGCACGTTATATTGCTAAAAATATAAGCAATAAGTATAATTATTACAGTTCTAGCGATAATAACTGCATTATATGGGTAATAATGCATGTTATATTGATAATACCGGGAGTAATAAGTATAATTATTATAGTTCTAGCGATAATAATAGTAAAATATGGCAAATAGTGCATGTTATATTGATAATAATAAAAGTAATAAGTATATTTATTACAGTTCTATCGATAATGACTGCATAATATGGGTAATAATGCATGTTATATTGATGATAATAAAAGTAATACGTATATTTATTATAGTTCTAGCGATAATAACTGCATAATATGGGTAATAATGCATGTTATATTGATAATAATCTAAGTAATAAGTATAGTTATTACAGTTCTAGCGATAATAACTGCATTATATGGGTAATAATGCACGTTATATTGCTAACAATATAAGTAATAAGTATAATTATTACAGTTCTAGCGATAATAACTGCATTATATGGGTAATAATGCATGTTATATTGATGATAATGAAAGTAATACGTATATTTATTATAGTTCTAGCGATAATAACTGCATAATATGGGTAATAATGCATGTTATATTGAGAATAATAAAAGTAATAAGTATATCTATTACAGTTCTGGCGATAATAACTGCATTATATGGGTAATAATGCACGTTATATTGATAATAGTATAAGTAGTAAGTATAATTATTACAGTTCTAGCGATAATACCTCCATTATATGGGTAATAATGCATATTATATTGATAATGATATAAGTAATAAGTATAATTATTACAGTTCTAGCGATAATAACTGCATTATATGGGTAATAATGCATGTTATATTGATAATATCGGGAGTAATAAGTATAATTATTATAGTTCTAGCGATAATAATAGTAAAATATGGCAAATAGTGCATGTTATATTGATAATAATAAAAGTAATAAGTATATTTATTACAGTTCTATCGATAATAACTGCATAATATGGGTAATAATGCATGTTATATTGATGATAATAAAAGTAATACGTATATTTATTATAGTTGTAGCGATAATAACTGCATAATATGGGTAATAATGCATGTTATATTGATAATAATATAAGTAATAAGTATAATTATTACAGTTCTAGCGATAATAACTGCATTATATGGGTAATAATGCACGTTATATTGCTAACAATATAAGTAATAAGTATAATTATTACAGTTCTAGCGATAATAACTGCATTATATGGGTAATAATGCATGTTATATTGATAATATTGGGAGTAATAAGTTTAATTATTATAGTTCTAGCGATAATAATAGTATAATATGGCTAATAGTACATGTTATACTGATAATAATAAAAGTAATAAGTATATTTATTATACTTCTGTCGATAATAACTGCATTATATGGGTAATAATGCATGTTATATTGATAATATCGGGAGTAATAAGTATAATTATTACAGTTCTAGCGATAATAACTGCATTATATGGGTAATAATGGATGTTATATTGACAATATCGGGAGTAATAAGTATAATTATTACAGTTCTAGCGATAATAACTGCATTATATAGGTAATAATGCATGTTATATTGATAATATTGGGAGTAATAAGTATAATTATTATAGTTCTAGCGATAATGATTGTAAAATATTTCTAATAGTGCATGTTATATTGATAATAATAAAAGTTATATGTATATTTATTACAGTTCTATCGATAATAACTGCATAATATGGGTAATAATGCATGTTATATTGATGATAATAAAAGTAATAAGTATAATTATTACAGTTCTAGCGGTGATAACTGCAATTTATGGGTAATAATGCACGTTATATTGCTAATAATATAAGTAATAAGTATAATTATTACAGTTCTAGCGATAATAACTGCATAATATGGGCAACAATGCATGTTATATTGATGATAATGAAAGTAGTAAGTATAATTATTACAGTTCTAGCGATAATACCTCCATTATATGGGTAATAATGCGTGTTATATTGATGATATTGAAAGTAATACGTATATTTATTATAGTTCTAGCGATAATAACTGCATAGTATGGGTAATAATGCATGTTATATTGAGAATAATATAAGTAATAAGTATAATTATTACAGTTCTGGCGATAATAACTGCATTATATGGGTAATAATGCACGTTATATTGCTAATAGTATAAGCAATAAGTATAATTATTACAGTTCTTGCGATAATACCTCCATTATATGGGTAATAATGCATGTTATATTGATAATAATATAAGTAATAAGTATAATTATTACAGTTCTAGCGATAATAACTGCATTATATGGGTAATAATGCACGTTATATTGCTAACAATATAAGTAATAAGTATAATTATTACTGTTCTAGCGATAATAACTGCATTATATGGGTAATAATGCATGTTATATTGATAATATTGGGAGTAATAAGTATACTTATTATGGTTCTAGAGATAATAACTGCATAATATGGGTAATAATGCACGTTATATTGATAATAATATAAGTAATAAGTATAATTATTACAGTTCTGGCGACAATAACTGCATTATATGGGTAATAATGCACGATATATTGCTAATAGTATAAGTAATAAGTATAATTATTACAGTTCTAGCGATAATACCTCCATTATATGGGTAATAATGCATGTTATATTGATAATAATATAAGTAATAAGTATAATTATTACAGTTCTAGCGATAATAACTGCATTATATGGGTAATAATGCACGTTATATTGCTAATAATATAAGTAATAAGTATAATTATTACAGTTCTAGCGATAATAACTGCATTATATGGGTAATAATGCACGTTATATTGCTAATAATATAAGTAATAAGTATAATTATTACAGTTCTAGCGATAATAACTGCGTTATATGGGTAATAATGCATGTTATATTGATAATAATATAAGTAATAAGTATAATTATTACAGTTCTAGCGATAATAACTGCATTATATGGGTAATAATGCACGTTATATTGCTAACAATATAAGTAATAAGTATAATTATTACAGTTCTAGCGATAATAACTGCATTATATGGGTAAAAATGCATGTTATATTGATAATATTGGGAGTAATAAGTATATTTATTATGGTTCTAGAGATAATAACTGCATAATATGGGTAATAATGCATGTTATATTGATAATAATATAAGTAATAAGTATAATTATTACAGTTCTGGCGATAATAACTGCATTATATGGTTAATAATGCACGTTATATTGCTAATAGTATAAGTAATAAGTATAATTATTACAGTTCTTGCGATAATACCTCCATTATATGGGTAATAATGCACGTTATATTGCTAATAATATAAGTAATAAGTATAATTATTATAGTTCTAGCGATAATAACTGCATTATATGGGTAATAATGCATGTTATATTGATAATATCGGGAGTAATAAGTATAATTATTATAGTTCTAGCGATAATAATAGTAAAATATGGCTATTAGTGCCTGCTATATTGATAATAATAAAAGTAATAAGTATATTTATTATACTTCTGTCGATAATAACTGCATTATATGGGTAATAATGCATGTTATATTGCTAATAATATAAGTAATAAGTATAATTATTACAGTTCTAGCGATAATAACTGCATTATATGGGTAATAATGCATGTTATATTGATAATATCGGGAGTAATAAGTATAATAATTATAGTTCTGGCGATAATAATAGTAAAATATGGCAAACAGTGCATGTTATATTGATAATAATAAAAGTAATAAGTATATTTATTACAGTTCTATCGATAATAACTGCATAATATGGGTAATAATGCATGTTATATTGATGATAATAAAAGTAATACGTATATTTATTATAGTTCTAGCGATAATAACTGCATTATATGCGTAATAATGCATGTTATATTGATAATAATATAAGTAATAAGTATAATTATTACAGTTCTAGCGATAATAACTGCATTATATGGGTAATAATGCATGTTATATTGATAATATCGGGAGTAATAAGTATAATTATTATAGTTCTAGCGATAATAATAGTAAAATATGGCTATTAGTGCCTGCTATATTGATAATAATAAAAGTAATAAGTATATTTATTATACTTCTGTCGATAATAACTGCATTATATGGGTAATAATGCATGTTATATTGCTAATAATATAAGTAATAAGTATAATTATTACAGTTCTAGCGATAATAACTGCATTATATGGGTAATAATGCATGTTATATTGATAATATCGGGAGTAATAAGTATAATAATTATAGTTCTGGCGATAATAATAGTAAAATATGGCAAACAGTGCATGTTATATTGATAATAATAAAAGTAATAAGTATATTTATTACAGTTCTATCGATAATAACTGCATAATATGGGTAATAATGCATGTTATATTGATGATAATAAAAGTAATACGTATATTTATTATAGTTCTAGCGATAATAACTGCATTATATGCGTAATAATGCATGTTATATTGATAATAATATAAGTAATAAGTATAATTATTACAGTTCTAGCGATAATAACTGCATTATATGGGTAATAATGCATGTTATATTGATAATATCGGGAGTAATAAGTATAATTATTATAGTTCTAGCGATAATAATAGTATAATATGGCTAATAGTACATGTTATACTGATAATAATAAAAGTAATAAGTATATTTATTATACTTCTGTCGATAATAACTGCATTATATGGGTAATAATGCATGTTATATTGATAATATCGGGAGTAATAAGTATAATTATTACAGTTCTAGCGATAATAACTGCATTATATGGGTAATAATGGATGTTATATTGACAATATCGGGAGTAATAAGTATAATTATTACAGTTCTAGCGATAATAACTGCATTATATAGGTAATAATGCATGTTATATTGATAATATTGGGAGTAATAAGTATAATTATTATAGTTCTAGCGATAATGATTGTAAAATATTTCTAATAGTGCATGTTATATTGATAATAATAAAAGTTATATGTATATTTATTACAGTTCTATCGATAATAACGGGGGTGTCCCACTTGGACGTCGACCGTTTGGACGCGTTCCGTTTGGACGGTCCCGATTCGACGCGTTCCAATTCGAAGCGGTGCCGATTGGACGCGTCCCAATTCGAAGAGCTTAGATTTGGTTTGGTTAGGTTCTATAAGCCCTGCTTAGAATTGGAACGCGTCCAATCGGCACCGCTTCGAATTGGAACGAGTCGAATCGGGACCGTCCAATCGGGACGCGTCCAAGCGGTCGGCGTCCAAATGGGCATCACTCGATAATAACTGCATAATATGGGTAATAATGCATGTTATATTGATGATAATAAAAGTAATAAGTATAATTATTACAGTTCTAGCGGTGATAACTGCAATTTATGGGTAATAATGCACGTTATATTGCTAATAATATAAGTAATAAGTATAATTATTACAGTTCTAGCGATAATAACTGCATAATATGGGCAACAATGCATGTTATATTGATGATAATGAAAGTAGTAAGTATAATTATTACAGTTCTAGCGATAATACCTCCATTATATGGGTAATAATGCGTGTTATATTGATGATATTGAAAGTAATACGTATATTTATTATAGTTCTAGCGATAATAACTGCATAGTATGGGTAATAATGCATGTTATATTGAGAATAATATAAGTAATAAGTATAATTATTACAGTTCTGGCGATAATAACTGCATTATATGGGTAATAATGCACGTTATATTGCTAATAGTATAAGTAATAAGTATAATTATTACAGTTCTTGCGATAATACCTCCATTATATGGGTAATAATGCATGTTATATTGATAATAATATAAGTAATAAGTATAATTATTACAGTTCTAGCGATAATAACTGCATTATATGGGTAATAATGCACGTTATATTGATAATATCGGGAGTAATAAGTATAATTATTATAGTTCTAGCGAAAATAATAGTAAAATATGGCAAATAGTGCATGTTATATTGATAATAATAAAAGTAATAAGTATATTTATTACAGTTCTATCGATAATAACTGCATAATATGGGTAATAATGCATGTTATATTGATGATAATAAAAGTAATACGTTTATTTATTATAGTTCTAGCGATAATAACTGCATAATATGGGTAATAATGCATGTTATATTGATAATAATATAAGTAATAAGTATAATTATTACAGTTCTAGCGATAATAACTGCATTATATGGGTAATAATGCACGTTATATTGCTAACAATATAAGTAATAAGTATAATTATTACTGTTCTAGCGATAATAACTGCATTATATGGGTAATAATGCATGTTATATTGATAATATTGGGAGTAATAAGTATACTTATTATGGTTCTAGAGATAATAACTGCATAATATGGGTAATAATGCACGTTATATTGATAATAATATAAGTAATAAGTATAATTATTACAGTGCTAGCGATAATACCTCCATTATATGGGTAATAATGCATGTTATATTGATAATAATATAAGTAATAAGTATATTTATTATACTTCTGTCGATAATAACTGCATTATATGGGTAATAATGCATGTTGTATTGATGATAATGAAAGTAATACGCATATTTATTATAGTTCTTGCGATAATAACTGCATAATATGGGTAATAATGCATGTTATATTGAGAATAATATAAGTAATAAGTATAATTATTACAGTTCTGGCGATAATAACTGCATTATATGGGTAATAATGCACGATATATTGCTAATAGTATAAGTAATAAGTATAATTATTACAGTTCTAGCGATAATACCTCCATTATATGGGTAATAATGCATGTTATATTGATAATAATATAAGTAATAAGTATAATTATTACAGTTCTAGCGATAATAACTGCATTATATGGGTAATAATGCACGTTATATTGCTAATAATATAAGTAATAAGTATAATTATTACAGTTCTAGCGATAATAACTGCATTATATGGGTAATAATGCACGTTATATTGCTAATAATATAAGTAATAAGTATAATTATTACAGTTCTAGCGATAATAACTGCGTTATATGGGTAATAATGCATGTTATATTGATAATAATATAAGTAATAAGTATAATTATTACAGTTCTAGCGATAATAACTGCATTATATGGGTAATAATGCACGTTATATTGCTAACAATATAAGTAATAAGTATAATTATTACAGTTCTAGCGATAATAACTGCATTATATGGGTAAAAATGCATGTTATATTGATAATATTGGGAGTAATAAGTATATTTATTATGGTTCTAGAGATAATAACTGCATAATATGGGTAATAATGCATGTTATATTGATAATAATATAAGTAATAAGTATAATTATTACAGTTCTGGCGATAATAACTGCATTATATGGTTAATAATGCACGTTATATTGCTAATAGTATAAGTAATAAGTATAATTATTACAGTTCTTGCGATAATACCTCCATTATATGGGTAATAATGCACGTTATATTGCTAATAATATAAGTAATAAGTATAATTATTATAGTTCTAGCGATAATAACTGCATTATATGGGTAATAATGCATGTTATATTGATAATATCGGGAGTAGTAAGTATAATTATTATAGTTCTAGCGATAATAATAGTAAAATATGGCAAATAGTGCATGTTATATTGATAATAATAAAAGTAATAAGTATATTTATTACAGTTCTATCGATAATAACTGCATAATATGGGTAATAATGCATGTTATATTGATGATAATAAAAGTAATACGTTTATTTATTATAGTTCTAGCGATAATAACTGCATAATATGGGTAATAATGCATGTTATATTGATAATAATATAAGTAATAAGTATAATTATTACAGTTCTAGCGATAATAACTGCATTATATGGGTAATAATGCACGTTATATTGCTAACAATATAAGTAATAAGTATAATTATTACAGTTCTAGCGATAATAACTGCATTATATGGGTAATAATGCCTGTTATATTGATAATATTGGGAGTAATAAGTATACTTATTATGGTTCTAGAGATAATAATTGCATAATATGGGTAATAATGCATGTTATATTGATAATAATATAAGTAATAAGTATAATTATTACAGTTCTAGCGATAATACCTCCATTATATGGGTAATAATGCGTGTTATATTGATGATATTGAAAGTAATACGTATATTTATTATAGTTTTAGCGATAATAACTGCATAGTATGGGTAATAATGCATGTTATATTGATAATAATATAAGTAATAAGTATAATTATTACAGTTCTAGCGATAATAACTGCATTATATGGGTAATAATGCACGTTATATTGCTAATAATATAAGTAATAAGTATAATTATTACAGTTCTAGCGATAATAACTGCATTATATGGGTAATAATGCATGTTATATTGATAATATCGGGAGTAATAAGTATAATTATTATAGTTCTAGCGATAATAATAGTAAAATATGGCAAATAGTGCATGTTATATTGATAATAATAAAAGTAATAAGTATATTTATTACAGTTCTATCGATAATAACTGCATAATATGGGTAATAATGCATGTTATATTGATGATAATAAAAGTAATAAGTATAATTATTACAGTTCTAGCGGTGATAACTGCAATTTATGGGTAATAATGCACGTTATATTGCTAATAATATAAGTAATAAGTATAATTATTACAGTTCTAGCGATAATAACTGCATAATATGGGCAACAATGCATGTTATATTGATGATAATGAAAGTAGTAAGTATAATTATTACAGTTCTAGCGATAATACCTCCATTATATGGGTAATAATGCGTGTTATATTGATGATATTGAAAGTAATACGTATATTTATTATAGTTCTAGCGATAATAACTGCATAGTATGGGTAATAATGCATGTTATATTGAGAATAATATAAGTAATAAGTATAATTATTACAGTTCTGGCGATAATAACTGCATTATATGGGTAATAATGCACGTTATATTGCTAATAGTATAAGTAATAAGTATAATTATTACAGTTCTTGCGATAATACCTCCATTATATGGGTAATAATGCATGTTATATTGATAATAATATAAGTAATAAGTATAATTATTACAGTTCTAGCGATAATAACTGCATTATATGGGTAATAATGCACGTTATATTGATAATATCGGGAGTAATAAGTATAATTATTATAGTTCTAGCGAAAATAATAGTAAAATATGGCAAATAGTGCATGTTATATTGATAATAATAAAAGTAATAAGTATATTTATTACAGTTCTATCGATAATAACTGCATAATATGGGTAATAATGCATGTTATATTGATGATAATAAAAGTAATACGTTTATTTATTATAGTTCTAGCGATAATAACTGCATAATATGGGTAATAATGCATGTTATATTGATAATAATATGAGTAATAAGTATAATTATTACAGTTCTAGCGATAATAACTGCATTATATGGGTAATAATGCACGTTATATTGCTAACAATATAAGTAATAAGTATAATTATTACTGTTCTAGCGATAATAACTGCATTATATGGGTAATAATGCATGTTATATTGATAATATTGGGAGTAATAAGTATACTTATTATGGTTCTAGAGATAATAACTGCATAATATGGGTAATAATGCACGTTATATTGATAATAATATAAGTAATAAGTATAATTATTACAGTGCTAGCGATAATACCTCCATTATATGGGTAATAATGCATGTTATATTGATAATAATATAAGTAATAAGTATATTTATTATACTTCTGTCGATAATAACTGCATTATATGGGTAATAATGCATGTTGTATTGATGATAATGAAAGTAATACGCATATTTATTATAGTTCTTGCGATAATAACTGCATAATATGGGTAATAATGCATGTTATATTGAGAATAATATAAGTAATAAGTATAATTATTACAGTTCTGGCGATAATAACTGCATTATATGGGTAATAATGCACGATATATTGCTAATAGTATAAGTAATAAGTATAATTATTACAGTTCTAGCGATAATACCTCCATTATATGGGTAATAATGCATGTTATATTGATAATAATATAAGTAATAAGTATAATTATTACAGTTCTAGCGATAATAACTGCATTATATGGGTAATAATGCACGTTATATTGCTAATAATATAAGTAATAAGTATAATTATTACAGTTCTAGCGATAATAACTGCGTTATATGGGTAATAATGCATGTTACATTGATAATAATATAAGTAATAAGTATAATTATTACAGTTCTAGCGATAATAACTGCATTATATGGGTAATAATGCACGTTATATTGCTAACAATATAAGTAATAAGTATAATTATTACAGTTCTAGCGATAATAACTGCATTATATGGGTAAAAATGCATGTTATATTGATAATATTGGGAGTAATAAGTATATTTATTATGGTTCTAGAGATAATAACTGCATAATATGGGTAATAATGCATGTTATATTGATAATAATATAAGTAATAAGTATAATTATTACAGTTCTAGCGATAATACCTCCATTATATGGGTAATAATGCGTGTTATATTGATGATATTGAAAGTAATACGTATATTTATTATAGTTTTAGCGATAATAACTGCATAGTATGGGTAATAATGCATGTTATATTGATAATATTGGGAGTAATAAGTATATTTATTATGGTTCTAGAGATAATAACTGCATAATATGGGTAATAATGCATGTTATATTGATAATAATATAAGTAATAAGTATAATTATTACAGTTCTAGCGATAATACCTCCATTATATGGGTAATAATGCGTGTTATATTGATGATATTGAAAGTAATACGTATATTTATTATAGTTTTAGCGATAATAACTGCATAGTATGGGTAATAATGCATGTTATATTGATAATAATATAAGTAATAAGTATAATTATTACAGTTCTAGCGATAATAACTGCATTATATGGGTAATAATGCACGTTATATTGCTAATAGTATAAGTAATAAGTATAATTATTACAGTTCTTGCGATAATACCTCCATTATATGGGTAATAATGCACGTTATATTGCTAATAATATAAGTAATAAGTATAATTATTATAGTTCTAGCGATAATAACTGCATTATATGGGTAATAATGCATGTTATATTGATAATATCGGGAGTAGTAAGTATAATTATTATAGTTCTAGCGATAATAATAGTAAAATATGGCAAATAGTGCATGTTATATTGATAATAATAAAAGTAATAAGTATATTTATTACAGTTCTATCGATAATAACTGCATAATATGGGTAATAATGCACGTTATATTGCTAATAGTATAAGTAATAAGTACAATTATTACAGTTCTAGCGATAATAACTGCATTATATGGGTAATAATGCATGTTATATTGCTATTAATATAAGTAATAAGTATAATTATTACAGTTCTAGCGATAATAACTGCATTATATGGGTAATAATGCATGTTATATTGATAATATCGGGAGTAATAAGTATAATTATTATAGTTCTAGCGATAATAATAGTAAAATATGGCAAATAGTGCATGTTATATTGATAATAATAAAAGTAATAAGTATATTTATTACAGTTCTATCGATAATAACTGCATAATATGGGTAATAATGCATGTTATATTGATGATAATAAAAGTAATACGTATATTTATTATAGTTCCAGCGATAATAACTGCATAATATGGGTAATAATGCATGTTATATTGATAATAATATAAGTAATAAGTATAATTATTACAGTTCTAGCGATAATACCTCCATTATATGGGTAATAATGCGTGTTATATTGATGATATTGAAAGTAATACGTATATTTATTATAGTTTTAGCGATAATAACTGCATAGTATGGGTAATAATGCATGTTATATTGATAATAATATAAGTAATAAGTATAATTATTACAGTTCTAGCGATAATACCTCAATTATATGGGTAATAATGCATGTTATATTGATGATAATGAAAGTAATACGTATATTTATTATAGTTCTAGCGATAATAACTGCATAATATGGGTAATAATGCATGTTATATTGATAATAATATAAGTAATAAGTATAATTATTACAGTTCTAGCGATAATACCTCAATTATATGGGTAATAATGCATGTTATATTGATGATAATGAAAGTAATACGTATATTTATTATAGTTCTAGCGATTATAACTGCATAATATGGGTAATAATGCATGTTATAATGAGAATAATATAAGTAATAAGTATAATTATTAGAGTTCTGGCGATAATAACTGCATTATATGGTTAATAATGCACGTTATATTGCTAATAGTATAAGTAATAAGTACAATTATTACAGTTCTAGCGATAATAACTGCATTATATGGGTAATAATGCATGTTATATTGATAATAATATAAGTAACAAGTATAATTATTACAGTTCTAGCGATAATAACTGCATTATATGGGTAATAATGCATGTTATATTGCTATTAATATAAGTAATAAGTATAATTATTACAGTTCTAGCGATAATAACTGCATTATATGGGTAATAATGCATGTTATATTGATAATATCGGGAGTAATAAGTATAATTATTATAGTTCTAGCGATAATAATAGTAAAATATGGCAAATAGTGCATGTTATATTGATAATAATAAAAGTAATAAGTATATTTATTACAGTTCTATCGATAATAACTGCATAATATGGGTAATAATGCATGTTATATTGATGATAATAAAAGTAATACGTATATTTATTATAGTTCCAGCGATAATAACTGCATAATATGGGTAATAATGCATGTTATATTGATAATAATATAAGTAATAAGTATAATTATTACAGTTCTAGCGATAATAACTGCATTATATGGGTAATAATGCACGTTATATTGCTAACAATATAAGTAATAAGTATAATTATTACTGTTCTAGCGATAATAACTGCATTATATGGGTAATAATGCATGTTATATTGATAATATTGGGAGTAATAAGTATACTTATTATGGTTCTAGAGATAATAACTGCATAATATGGGTAATAATGCACGTTATATTGATAATAATATAAGTAATAAGTATAATTATTACAGTGCTAGCGATAATACCTCCATTATATGGGTAATAATGCATGTTATATTGATAATAATATAAGTAATAAGTATATTTATTATAATTCTGTCGATAATAACTGCATTATATGGGTAATAATGCATGTTATATTGCTAATAATATAAGTAATAAGTATAATTATTACAGTTCTGGCGATAATAACTGCATTATATGGTTAATAATGCACGTTATATTGCTAATAGTATAAGTAATAAGTATAATTATTACAGTTCTTGCGATAATACCTCCATTATATGGGTAATAATGCATGTTATATTGATAATAATATAAGTAATAAGTATAATTATTACAGTTCTAGCGATAATAACTGCATAATATGGGTAATAATGCACGTTATATTGCTAATAATATAAGTAATGAGTACAATTATTACAGTTCTAGCGATAATAACTGCATTATATGGGTAATAATGCATGTTATATTGATAATAATATAAGTAACAAGTATAATTATTACAGTTCTAGCGATAATAACTGCATTATATGGGTAATAATGCATGTTATATTGATGATAATAAAAGTAATACGTATATTTATTATAGTTCCAGCGATAATAACTGCATTATATGGGTAATAATGCATGTTATATTGATAATATCGGGAGTAATAAGTATAATTATTATAGTTCTAGCGATAATAATAGTAAAATATGGCAAATAGTGCATGTTATATTGATAATAATAAAAGTAATAAGTATATTTATTACAGTTCTATCGATAATAACAGCATAATATGGGTAATAATGCATGTTATATTGATGATAATGAAAGTAATACGTATATTTATTATAGTTCTAGCGATAATAACTGCATAATATGGGTAATAATGCATGTTATATTGATAATAATATAAGTAATAAGTATAATTATTACAGTTCTAGCGATAATACCTCAATTATATGGGTAATAATGCATGTTATATTGATGATAATGAAAGTAATACGTATATTTATTATAGTTCTAGCGATTATAACTGCATAATATGGGTAATAATGCATGTTATAATGAGAATAATATAAGTAATAAGTATAATTATTAGAGTTCTGGCGATAATAACTGCATTATATGGTTAATAATGCACGTTATATTGCTAATAGTATAAGTAATAAGTACAATTATTACAGTTCTAGCGATAATAACTGCATTATATGGGTAATAATGCATGTTATATTGATAATAATATAAGTAACAAGTATAATTATTACAGTTCTAGCGATAATAACTGCATTATATGGGTAATAATGCATGTTATATTGCTATTAATATAAGTAATAAGTATAATTATTACAGTTCTAGCGATAATAACTGCATTATATGGGTAATAATGCATGTTATATTGATAATATCGGGAGTAATAAGTATAATTATTATAGTTCTAGCGATAATAATAGTAAAATATGGCAAATAGTGCATGTTATATTGATAATAATAAAAGTAATAAGTATATTTATTACAGTTCTATCGATAATAACTGCATAATATGGGTAATAATGCATGTTATATTGATGATAATAAAAGTAATACGTATATTTATTATAGTTCCAGCGATAATAACTGCATAATATGGGTAATAATGCATGTTATATTGATAATAATATAAGTAATAAGTATATTTATTATACTTCTGTCGATAATAACTGCATTATATGGGTAATAATGCATGTTGTATTGATGATAATGAAAGTAATACGTATATTTATTATAGTTCTTGCGATAATAACTGCATAATATGGGTAATAATGCATGTTATATTGAGAATAATATAAGTAATAAGTATAATTATTACAGTTCTGGCGATAATAACTGCATTATATGGGTAATAATGCACGATATATTGCTAATAGTATAAGTAATAAGTATAATTATTACAGTTCTAGCGATAATACCTCCATTATATGGGTAATAATGCATGTTATATTGATAATGATATAAGTAATAAGTATAATTATTACAGTTCTAGCGATAATAACTGCATTATATGGGTAATAATGCACGTTATATTGCTAATAATATAAGTAATAAGTATAATTATTACAGTTCTAGCGATAATAACTGCGTTATATGGGTAATAATGCATGTTATATTGATAATATTGGGAGTAATAAGTATATTTATTATAGTTCTAGCGATAATAACTGCATAATATGGGTAATAATGCATTTTATATTGATAATAGTATAAGTAATAAGTATAATTATTACAGTTCTGGCGATAATAACTGCATAATATGGGTAATAATGCATGTTATATTGATAATAATATAAGTAATTAGTATAATTATTACAGTTCTAGCGATAATAACTGCATTATATGGGTAATAATGCACGTTATATTGCTAATAATATAAGTAATAAGGATAATTATTACAGTTCTAGCGATAATACCTCCATTATATGGGTAATAATGCATGTTGTATTGATGATAATGAAAGTAATACGTATATTTATTATAGTTCTTGCGATAATAACTGCATAATATGGGTAATAATGCATGTTATATTGAGAATAATATAAGTAATAAATATAATTATTACAGTTCTGGCGATAATAACTGCATTATATGGGTAATAATGCACGATATATTGCTAATAGTATAAGTAATAAGTATAATTATTACAGTTCTAGCGATAATACCTCCATTATATGGGTAATAATGCATGTTATATTGATAATAATATAAGTAATAAGTATAATTATTACAGTTCTAGCGATAATAACTGCATTATATGGGTAATAATGCATGTTATATTGATAATAGTATAAGTAATAAGTATAATTATTACAGTTCTGGCGATAATAACTGCATAATATGGGTAATAATGCATGTTATATTGATAATAATATAAGTAATTAGTATAATTATTACAGTTCTAGCGATAATAACTGCATTATATGGGTAATATTGCACGTTATATTGCTAATAATATAAGTAATAAGGATAATTATTACAGTTATAGCGATAATAACTGCATTATATGGGTAATAATGCATGTTATATTGATAATATTGGGAGTAATAAGTATATTTATTATGGTTCTAGAGATAATAACTGCATTATATGGGTAATAATGCATGTTATATTGATAATAATAAAAGTAATAAATATATTTATTACTGTTCTATCGATAATAACTGCATAATATGGGCAATAATGCATGTTATATTGATGATAATAAAAGTAATACGTATATTTATTATAGTTCTTGCGATAATAACTGCATAATATGGGTAATAATGCATGTTATATTGAGAATAATATAAGTAATAAATATAATTATTACAGTTCTGGCGATAATAACTGCATTATATGGGTAATAATGCACGTTATATTGCTAATAATATAAGTAATAAGTATAATGATTACAGTTCTAGCGATAATAACTGCATTATATGGGTAATAATGCATGTTATATTGATAATATCGGGAGTAATAAGTATAATTATTATAGTTCTAGCGATAATAATAGTAAAATATGGCAAATAGTGCATGTTATATTGATAATAATAAAAGTAATAAGTATATTTATTACAGTTCTATCGATAATAACAGCATAATATGGGTAATAATGCATGTTATATTGATGATAATGAAAGTAATACGTATATTTATTATAGTTCTAGCGATAATAACTGCATAATATGGGTAATAATGCATGTTATATTGATAATAATATAAGTAATAAGTATAATTATTACAGTTCTAGCGATAATACCTCAATTATATGGGTAATAATGCATGTTATATTGATGATAATGAAAGTAATACGTATATTTATTATAGTTCTAGCGATTATAACTGCATAATATGGGTAATAATGCATGTTATAATGAGAATAATATAAGTAATAAGTATAATTATTAGAGTTCTGGCGATAATAACTGCATTATATGGTTAATAATGCACGTTATATTGCTAATAGTATAAGTAATAAGTACAATTATTACAGTTCTAGCGATAATAACTGCATTATATGGGTAATAATGCATGTTATATTGATAATAATATAAGTAACAAGTATAATTATTACAGTTCTAGCGATAATAACTGCATTATATGGGTAATAATGCATGTTATATTGCTATTAATATAAGTAATAAGTATAATTATTACAGTTCTAGCGATAATAACTGCATTATATGGGTAATAATGCATGTTATATTGATAATATCGGGAGTAATAAGTATAATTATTATAGTTCTAGCGATAATAATAGTAAAATATGGCAAATAGTGCATGTTATATTGATAATAATAAAAGTAATAAGTATATTTATTACAGTTCTATCGATAATAACTGCATAATATGGGTAATAATGCATGTTATATTGATGATAATAAAAGTAATACGTATATTTATTATAGTTCCAGCGATAATAACTGCATAATATGGGTAATAATGCATGTTATATTGATAATAATATAAGTAATAAGTATAATTATTACAGTTCTAGCGATAATAACTGCATTATATGGGTAATAATGCACGTTATATTGCTAACAATATAAGTAATAAGTATAATTATTACTGTTCTAGCGATAATAACTGCATTATATGGGTAATAATGCATGTTATATTGATAATATTGGGAGTAATAAGTATACTTATTATGGTTCTAGAGATAATAACTGCATAATATGGGTAATAATGCACGTTATATTGATAATAATATAAGTAATAAGTATAATTATTACAGTGCTAGCGATAATACCTCCATTATATGGGTAATAATGCATGTTATATTGATAATAATATAAGTAATAAGTATATTTATTATAATTCTGTCGATAATAACTGCATTATATGGGTAATAATGCATGTTATATTGCTAATAATATAAGTAATAAGTATAATTATTACAGTTCTGGCGATAATAACTGCATTATATGGTTAATAATGCACGTTATATTGCTAATAGTATAAGTAATAAGTATAATTATTACAGTTCTTGCGATAATACCTCCATTATATGGGTAATAATGCATGTTATATTGATAATAATATAAGTAATAAGTATAATTATTACAGTTCTAGCGATAATAACTGCATAATATGGGTAATAATGCACGTTATATTGCTAATAATATAAGTAATGAGTACAATTATTACAGTTCTAGCGATAATAACTGCATTATATGGGTAATAATGCATGTTATATTGATAATAATATAAGTAACAAGTATAATTATTACAGTTCTAGCGATAATAACTGCATTATATGGGTAATAATGCATGTTATATTGATGATAATAAAAGTAATACGTATATTTATTATAGTTCCAGCGATAATAACTGCATTATATGGGTAATAATGCATGTTATATTGATAATATCGGGAGTAATAAGTATAATTATTATAGTTCTAGCGATAATAATAGTAAAATATGGCAAATAGTGCATGTTATATTGATAATAATAAAAGTAATAAGTATATTTATTACAGTTCTATCGATAATAACAGCATAATATGGGTAATAATGCATGTTATATTGATGATAATGAAAGTAATACGTATATTTATTATAGTTCTAGCGATAATAACTGCATAATATGGGTAATAATGCATGTTATATTGATAATAATATAAGTAATAAGTATAATTATTACAGTTCTAGCGATAATACCTCAATTATATGGGTAATAATGCATGTTATATTGATGATAATGAAAGTAATACGTATATTTATTATAGTTCTAGCGATTATAACTGCATAATATGGGTAATAATGCATGTTATAATGAGAATAATATAAGTAATAAGTATAATTATTAGAGTTCTGGCGATAATAACTGCATTATATGGTTAATAATGCACGTTATATTGCTAATAGTATAAGTAATAAGTACAATTATTACAGTTCTAGCGATAATAACTGCATTATATGGGTAATAATGCATGTTATATTGATAATAATATAAGTAACAAGTATAATTATTACAGTTCTAGCGATAATAACTGCATTATATGGGTAATAATGCATGTTATATTGCTATTAATATAAGTAATAAGTATAATTATTACAGTTCTAGCGATAATAACTGCATTATATGGGTAATAATGCATGTTATATTGATAATATCGGGAGTAATAAGTATAATTATTATAGTTCTAGCGATAATAATAGTAAAATATGGCAAATAGTGCATGTTATATTGATAATAATAAAAGTAATAAGTATATTTATTACAGTTCTATCGATAATAACTGCATAATATGGGTAATAATGCATGTTATATTGATGATAATAAAAGTAATACGTATATTTATTATAGTTCCAGCGATAATAACTGCATAATATGGGTAATAATGCATGTTATATTGATAATAATATAAGTAATAAGTATATTTATTATACTTCTGTCGATAATAACTGCATTATATGGGTAATAATGCATGTTGTATTGATGATAATGAAAGTAATACGTATATTTATTATAGTTCTTGCGATAATAACTGCATAATATGGGTAATAATGCATGTTATATTGAGAATAATATAAGTAATAAGTATAATTATTACAGTTCTGGCGATAATAACTGCATTATATGGGTAATAATGCACGATATATTGCTAATAGTATAAGTAATAAGTATAATTATTACAGTTCTAGCGATAATACCTCCATTATATGGGTAATAATGCATGTTATATTGATAATGATATAAGTAATAAGTATAATTATTACAGTTCTAGCGATAATAACTGCATTATATGGGTAATAATGCACGTTATATTGCTAATAATATAAGTAATAAGTATAATTATTACAGTTCTAGCGATAATAACTGCGTTATATGGGTAATAATGCATGTTATATTGATAATATTGGGAGTAATAAGTATATTTATTATAGTTCTAGCGATAATAACTGCATAATATGGGTAATAATGCATTTTATATTGATAATAGTATAAGTAATAAGTATAATTATTACAGTTCTGGCGATAATAACTGCATAATATGGGTAATAATGCATGTTATATTGATAATAATATAAGTAATTAGTATAATTATTACAGTTCTAGCGATAATAACTGCATTATATGGGTAATAATGCACGTTATATTGCTAATAATATAAGTAATAAGGATAATTATTACAGTTCTAGCGATAATACCTCCATTATATGGGTAATAATGCATGTTGTATTGATGATAATGAAAGTAATACGTATATTTATTATAGTTCTTGCGATAATAACTGCATAATATGGGTAATAATGCATGTTATATTGAGAATAATATAAGTAATAAATATAATTATTACAGTTCTGGCGATAATAACTGCATTATATGGGTAATAATGCACGATATATTGCTAATAGTATAAGCAATAAGTATAATTATTACAGTTCTAGCGATAATACCTCCATTATATGGGTAATAATGCATGTTATATTGATAATAATATAAGTAATAAGTATAATTATTACAGTTCTAGCGATAATAACTGCATTATATGGGTAATAATGCATGTTATATTGATAATAGTATAAGTAATAAGTATAATTATTACAGTTCTGGCGATAATAACTGCATAATATGGGTAATAATGCATGTTATATTGATAATAATATAAGTAATTAGTATAATTATTACAGTTCTAGCGATAATAACTGCATTATATGGGTAATATTGCACGTTATATTGCTAATAATATAAGTAATAAGGATAATTATTACAGTTCTAGCGATAATAACTGCATTATATGGGTAATAACGCACGTTATATTGCTAACAATATAAGTAATAAGTATAATTATTACAGTTCTAGCGATAATAACTGCATTATATGGGTAATAATGCATGTTATATTGATAATAATAAAAGTAATAAGTATATTTATTATCGTTCTATCGATAATAACTTCTTAATATGGGTAATAATGCATGTTATATTGATAATAATATAAGTAATAAGTATAATTATTACAGTTCTAGCGATAATAACTGCATTGTATGGGTAATAATGCACGTTATATTGCTAACAATATAAGTAATAAGTATAATTATTGCAGTTATAGCGATAATAACTGCATTATATGGGTAATAATGCATGTTATATTGATAATATTGGGAGTAATAAGTATATTTATTATGGTTCTAGAGATAATAACTGCATTATATGGGTAATAATGCATGTTATATTGATAATAATAAAAGTAATAAATATATTTATTACTGTTCTATCGATAATAACTGCATAATATGGGCAATAATGCATGTTATATTGATGATAATAAAAGTAATACGTATATTTATTATAGTTCTTGCGATAATAACTGCATAATATGGGTAATAATGCATGTTATATTGAGAATAATATAAGTAATAAATATAATTATTACAGTTCTGGCGATAATAACTGCATTATATGGGTAATAATGCACGTTATATTGCTAATAATATAAGTAATAAGTATAATGATTACAGTTCTAGCGATAATAACTGCATTATATGGGTAATAATGCATGTTATATTGATAATATCGGGAGTAATAAGTATAATTATTATAGTTCTAGCGATAATAATAGTAAAATATGGCAAATAGTGCATGTTATATTGATAATAATAAAAGTAATAAGTATATTTATTACAGTTCTATCGATAATAACAGCATAATATGGGTAATAATGCATGTTATATTGATGATAATGAAAGTAATACGTATATTTATTATAGTTCTAGCGATAATAACTGCATAATATGGGTAATAATGCATGTTATATTGATAATAATATAAGTAATAAGTATAATTATTACAGTTCTAGCGATAATACCTCAATTATATGGGTAATAATGCATGTTATATTGATGATAATGAAAGTAATACGTATATTTATTATAGTTCTAGCGATTATAACTGCATAATATGGGTAATAATGCATGTTATAATGAGAATAATATAAGTAATAAGTATAATTATTAGAGTTCTGGCGATAATAACTGCATTATATGGTTAATAATGCACGTTATATTGCTAATAGTATAAGTAATAAGTACAATTATTACAGTTCTAGCGATAATAACTGCATTATATGGGTAATAATGCATGTTATATTGATAATAATATAAGTAACAAGTATAATTATTACAGTTCTAGCGATAATAACTGCATTATATGGGTAATAATGCATGTTATATTGCTATTAATATAAGTAATAAGTATAATTATTACAGTTCTAGCGATAATAACTGCATTATATGGGTAATAATGCATGTTATATTGATAATATCGGGAGTAATAAGTATAATTATTATAGTTCTAGCGATAATAATAGTAAAATATGGCAAATAGTGCATGTTATATTGATAATAATAAAAGTAATAAGTATATTTATTACAGTTCTATCGATAATAACTGCATAATATGGGTAATAATGCATGTTATATTGATGATAATAAAAGTAATACGTATATTTATTATAGTTCCAGCGATAATAACTGCATAATATGGGTAATAATGCATGTTATATTGATAATAATATAAGTAATAAGTATAATTATTACAGTTCTAGCGATAATAACTGCATTATATGGGTAATAATGCACGTTATATTGCTAACAATATAAGTAATAAGTATAATTATTACTGTTCTAGCGATAATAACTGCATTATATGGGTAATAATGCATGTTATATTGATAATATTGGGAGTAATAAGTATACTTATTATGGTTCTAGAGATAATAACTGCATAATATGGGTAATAATGCACGTTATATTGATAATAATATAAGTAATAAGTATAATTATTACAGTGCTAGCGATAATACCTCCATTATATGGGTAATAATGCATGTTATATTGATAATAATATAAGTAATAAGTATATTTATTATAATTCTGTCGATAATAACTGCATTATATGGGTAATAATGCATGTTATATTGCTAATAATATAAGTAATAAGTATAATTATTACAGTTCTGGCGATAATAACTGCATTATATGGTTAATAATGCACGTTATATTGCTAATAGTATAAGTAATAAGTATAATTATTACAGTTCTTGCGATAATACCTCCATTATATGGGTAATAATGCATGTTATATTGATAATAATATAAGTAATAAGTATAATTATTACAGTTCTAGCGATAATAACTGCATAATATGGGTAATAATGCACGTTATATTGCTAATAATATAAGTAATGAGTACAATTATTACAGTTCTAGCGATAATAACTGCATTATATGGGTAATAATGCATGTTATATTGATAATAATATAAGTAACAAGTATAATTATTACAGTTCTAGCGATAATAACTGCATTATATGGGTAATAATGCATGTTATATTGATGATAATAAAAGTAATACGTATATTTATTATAGTTCCAGCGATAATAACTGCATTATATGGGTAATAATGCATGTTATATTGATAATATCGGGAGTAATAAGTATAATTATTATAGTTCTAGCGATAATAATAGTAAAATATGGCAAATAGTGCATGTTATATTGATAATAATAAAAGTAATAAGTATATTTATTACAGTTCTATCGATAATAACAGCATAATATGGGTAATAATGCATGTTATATTGATGATAATGAAAGTAATACGTATATTTATTATAGTTCTAGCGATAATAACTGCATAATATGGGTAATAATGCATGTTATATTGATAATAATATAAGTAATAAGTATAATTATTACAGTTCTAGCGATAATACCTCAATTATATGGGTAATAATGCATGTTATATTGATGATAATGAAAGTAATACGTATATTTATTATAGTTCTAGCGATTATAACTGCATAATATGGGTAATAATGCATGTTATAATGAGAATAATATAAGTAATAAGTATAATTATTAGAGTTCTGGCGATAATAACTGCATTATATGGTTAATAATGCACGTTATATTGCTAATAGTATAAGTAATAAGTACAATTATTACAGTTCTAGCGATAATAACTGCATTATATGGGTAATAATGCATGTTATATTGATAATAATATAAGTAACAAGTATAATTATTACAGTTCTAGCGATAATAACTGCATTATATGGGTAATAATGCATGTTATATTGCTATTAATATAAGTAATAAGTATAATTATTACAGTTCTAGCGATAATAACTGCATTATATGGGTAATAATGCATGTTATATTGATAATATCGGGAGTAATAAGTATAATTATTATAGTTCTAGCGATAATAATAGTAAAATATGGCAAATAGTGCATGTTATATTGATAATAATAAAAGTAATAAGTATATTTATTACAGTTCTATCGATAATAACTGCATAATATGGGTAATAATGCATGTTATATTGATGATAATAAAAGTAATACGTATATTTATTATAGTTCCAGCGATAATAACTGCATAATATGGGTAATAATGCATGTTATATTGATAATAATATAAGTAATAAGTATATTTATTATACTTCTGTCGATAATAACTGCATTATATGGGTAATAATGCATGTTGTATTGATGATAATGAAAGTAATACGTATATTTATTATAGTTCTTGCGATAATAACTGCATAATATGGGTAATAATGCATGTTATATTGAGAATAATATAAGTAATAAGTATAATTATTACAGTTCTGGCGATAATAACTGCATTATATGGGTAATAATGCACGATATATTGCTAATAGTATAAGTAATAAGTATAATTATTACAGTTCTAGCGATAATACCTCCATTATATGGGTAATAATGCATGTTATATTGATAATGATATAAGTAATAAGTATAATTATTACAGTTCTAGCGATAATAACTGCATTATATGGGTAATAATGCACGTTATATTGCTAATAATATAAGTAATAAGTATAATTATTACAGTTCTAGCGATAATAACTGCGTTATATGGGTAATAATGCATGTTATATTGATAATATTGGGAGTAATAAGTATATTTATTATAGTTCTAGCGATAATAACTGCATAATATGGGTAATAATGCATTTTATATTGATAATAGTATAAGTAATAAGTATAATTATTACAGTTCTGGCGATAATAACTGCATAATATGGGTAATAATGCATGTTATATTGATAATAATATAAGTAATTAGTATAATTATTACAGTTCTAGCGATAATAACTGCATTATATGGGTAATAATGCACGTTATATTGCTAATAATATAAGTAATAAGGATAATTATTACAGTTCTAGCGATAATACCTCCATTATATGGGTAATAATGCATGTTGTATTGATGATAATGAAAGTAATACGTATATTTATTATAGTTCTTGCGATAATAACTGCATAATATGGGTAATAATGCATGTTATATTGAGAATAATATAAGTAATAAATATAATTATTACAGTTCTGGCGATAATAACTGCATTATATGGGTAATAATGCACGATATATTGCTAATAGTATAAGCAATAAGTATAATTATTACAGTTCTAGCGATAATACCTCCATTATATGGGTAATAATGCATGTTATATTGATAATAATATAAGTAATAAGTATAATTATTACAGTTCTAGCGATAATAACTGCATTATATGGGTAATAATGCATGTTATATTGATAATAGTATAAGTAATAAGTATAATTATTACAGTTCTGGCGATAATAACTGCATAATATGGGTAATAATGCATGTTATATTGATAATAATATAAGTAATTAGTATAATTATTACAGTTCTAGCGATAATAACTGCATTATATGGGTAATATTGCACGTTATATTGCTAATAATATAAGTAATAAGGATAATTATTACAGTTCTAGCGATAATAACTGCATTATATGGGTAATAACGCACGTTATATTGCTAACAATATAAGTAATAAGTATAATTATTACAGTTCTAGCGATAATAACTGCATTATATGGGTAATAATGCATGTTATATTGATAATAATAAAAGTAATAAGTATATTTATTATCGTTCTATCGATAATAACTTCTTAATATGGGTAATAATGCATGTTATATTGATAATAATATAAGTAATAAGTATAATTATTACAGTTCTAGCGATAATAACTGCATTGTATGGGTAATAATGCACGTTATATTGCTAACAATATAAGTAATAAGTATAATTATTGCAGTTATAGCGATAATAACTGCATTATATGGGTAATAATGCATGTTATATTGATAATATTGGGAGTAATAAGTATATTTATTATGGTTCTAGAGATAATAACTGCATTATATGGGTAATAATGCATGTTATATTGATAATAATAAAAGTAATAAATATATTTATTACTGTTCTATCGATAATAACTGCATAATATGGGCAATAATGCATGTTATATTGATGATAATAAAAGTAATACGTATATTTATTATAGTTCTTGCGATAATAACTGCATAATATGGGTAATAATGCATGTTATATTGAGAATAATATAAGTAATAAATATAATTATTACAGTTCTGGCGATAATAACTGCATTATATGGGTAATAATGCACGATATATTGCTAATAGTATAAGTAATAAGTATAATTATTACAGTTCTAGCGATAATACCTCCATTATATGGGTAATAATGCATGTTATATTGATAATAATATAAGTAATTAGTATAATTATTACAGTTCTAGCGATAATAACTGCATTATATGGGTAATATTGCACGTTATATTGCTAATAATATAAGTAATAAGGATAATTATTACAGTTCTAGCGATAATAACTGCATTATATGGGTAATAACGCACGTTATATTGCTAACAATATAAGTAATAAGTATAATTATTACAGTTCTAGCGATAATAACTGCATTATATGGGTAATAATGCATGTTATATTGATAATAATAAAAGTAATAAGTATATTTATTATCGTTCTATCGATAATAACTTCTTAATATGGGTAATAATGCATGTTATATTGATAATAATATAAGTAATAAGTATAATTATTACAGTTCTAGCGATAATACCTCCATTATATGGGTAATAATGCATGTTATATTGATGATAATGAAAGTAATACGTATATTTATTATAGTTCTAGCGATAATAACTGCATTATATGGGTAATAATGCATGTTATATTGAGAATAATATAAGTAATAAGTATTATTATTACAGTTCTAGCGATAATAACTGCATTATATGGGTAATAATGCATGCTATATTGATGATAATAAAAGTAGTACGTATATTTATTATAGTTCTAGCGATAATAACTGCATAATATGGGTAATAATGCATGTTATATTGATAATAATATAAGTAATAAGTATAATTATTACAGTTCTAGCGATAATAACTGCATAATATGGGTAATAATGCACGTTATATTGATAATAATCTAAGTAATAAGTATAATTATTACAGTTCTAGCGATAATAACTGCGTTATATGGGTAATAATGCACGTTATATTGCTAACAATATAAGTAATAAGTATAATTATTACAGTTCTATCGATAATAACTTCTTAATATGGGTAATAATGCATGTTATATTGATGATAATGAAAGTAGTAAGTATATTTATTACAGTTCTAGCGATAATAACTGCATTATATGCGTAATAAGGCATGTTATATTGATAATATCGGGGGTAATGAGTATAATTATTATAGTTCTTGCGATAGTAACTGCATTATATGGGTAATAATGCACGTTATATTGCTAATAGTATTTAATAAGTATAATTATTACAGTTCTAGCGATAATACCTCCATTATATGGGTAATAACGCATGTTATATTGATAATGATATAAGTAATAAATATATTTATTACAGTTCTATCGATAATAACTGCATAATATGGGTAATAATGCATGTTATATTGATAATAATCTAAGTAATAAGTATAATTATTAGAGTTCTAGCGATAATAACTGCATTATATGGGTAATAATGCACGTTATATTGCTAACAATATAAGTAATAAGTATAATTATTACAGTTCTAGCGATAATAACTGCCTAATATGGGTAATAATGCATGTTATATTGATAATAATATAAGTAATAAGTATAATTATTACAGTTCTAGCGATAATAACTGCATTATATGGGTAATAATGCACGTTATATTGATAATAATATAAGTAATAAGTATAATTATTACAGTTCTAGCGATAATAACTGCATTATATGGGTAAAAATGCATGTTATATTGATAATATTGGGAGTAATAAGTATATTTATTATGGTTCTTGAGATAATAACTGCATAATATGGGTAATAATGCATGTTATATTGATAATAATATAAGTAATAAGTATAATTATTACAGTTCTATCGATAATAACTGCATAATATGTGTAATAATGCATGTTATATTGAGAATAATATAAGTAATAAGTATAATTATTACAGTTCTAGCGATAATAACTGCATTATATGGGTAAAAATGCATGTTATATTGATAATATTGGGAGTAATAAGTATATTTATTATGGTTCTAGCGATAATAATAGTAAAATATGGCAAATAGTGCATGTTATATTGATAACAATAAAAGTAATAAGTATATTTATTACAGTTCTATCGATAATAACTGCATAATATGGGTAATAATGCATGTTATATTGATGATAATAAAGGTAATACGTATATTTATTATAGTTCTAGCGATAATAACTGCATAATATGGGTAATAATGCATGTTATATTGATAATAATATAAGTAAGAAGTATAATTATTACAGTTCTAGCGATAATAACTGCCTAATATGGGTAATAATGCATGTTATATTGATAATAATATAAGTAATAAGTATAATTATTACAGTTCTAGCGACAATAACTGCATTATATGGGTAATAATGCATGTTATATTGATAATGATATAAGTAATAAGTATAATTATTACAGTTCTAGCGATAATAACTGCATTATATGGGTAATAATGCATGTTATATTGATAATAATCTAAGTAATAAGTATAATTATTAGAGTTCTAGCGATAATAACTGCATTATATGGGTAATAATGCACGTTATATTGCTAACAATATAAGTAATAAGTATAATTATTACAGTTCTAGCGATAATAACTGCCTAATATGGGTAATAATGCATGTTATATTGATAATAATATAAGTAATAAGTATAATTATTACAGTTCTAGCGATAATAACTGCATTATATGGGTAATAATGCACGTTATATTGATAATAATATAAGTAATAAGTATAATTATTACAGTTCTAGCGATAATAACTGCATTATATGGGTAAAAATGCATGTTATATTGATAATATTGGGAGTAATAAGTATATTTATTATGGTTCTAGCGATAATAATAGTAAAATATGGCAAATAGTGCATGTTATATTGATAATAATAAAAGTAATAAGTATATTTATTACAGTTCTATCGATAATAACTGCATAATATGGGTAATAATGCATGTTATATTGATGATAATAAAGGTAATACGTATATTTATTATAGTTCTAGCGATAATAACTGCATAATGTGGGTAATAATGCATGTTATATTGATAACAATATAAGTAATAAGTATAATTATTACAGTTCTAGCGATAATAACTGCATTATGTGGGTAATAATGCACGTTATATTGCCAACAATATAAGTAATAAGTATAATTATTACAGTTCTAGCGACAATAACTGCATTATATGGGTAATAATGCATGTTATATTGATAATATTGGGAGTAATAAGTATATTTATTATGGTTCTTGAGATAATAACTGCATAATATGGGTAATAATGCATGTTATATTGATAATAATATAAGTAATAAGTATAATTATTACAGTTCTATCGATAATAACTGCATAATATGGGTAATAATGCATGTTATATTGAGAATAATATAAGTAATAAGTATAATTATTACAGTTCTAGCGATAATAACTGCATTATATGGGTAAAAATGCATGTTATATTGATAATATTGGGAGTAATAAGTATATTTATTATGGTTCTAGCGATAATAATAGTAAAATATGGCAAATAGTGCATGTTATATTGATAATAATAAAAGTAATAAGTATATTTATTACAGTTCTATCGATAATAACTGCATAATATGGGTAATAATGCATGTTATATTGATGATAATAAAGGTAATACGTATATTTATTATAGTTCTAGCGATAATAACTGCATAATATGGGTAATAATGCATGTTATATTGATAATAATATAAGTAAGAAGTATAATTATTACAGTTCTAGCGATAATAACTGCATTATATGGGTAATAATGCACGTTATATTGCTAACAATATAAGTAATAAGTATAATTATTACAGTTCTAGCGATAATAACTGCATTATATGGGTAATAATGCATGTTATATTGATAATATTGGGAGTAATAAGTATATTTATTATGGTTCTAGAGATAATAACTGCATAATATGGGTAATAATGCATGTTATACTGATAATAATATAAGTAATAAGTATAATTATTACAGTTCTAGCGATAATAACTGCATAATACGGGTAATAATGCACGTTATATTGCTAATAATATAAGTAATGAGTATAATTATTACAGTTCTAGCGATAACTGCATTATATGGGTAATAATGCATGTTATATTGATAATAATTAAAGTAATAAGTATATTTATTATCGTTCAATCGATAATAACTTCTTAATACGGGTAATAATGCATGTTATATTGATGATAATGAAAGTAGTAAGTATATTTATTACAGTTCTAGCGATAATAACTGCATTATATACGTAATAAGGCATGTTATATTGATAATATCGGGGGTAATAAGTATAATTATTATAGTTCTAGCTATAATAATAGTAAAATATGGCTAATAGTGCATGATATATTGATAATAATATAAGTAATAAGTATAATTATTACAGTTCTAGCGATAATAACTGCATTATATGGGTAATAATGCACGTTATATTGCTAATAATATAAGTAATAAGTATAATTATTACAGTTCTAGCGATAATAACTGCATTATATGGGTAATAATGCATGTTATATTGATAATATTGGGAGTAATAAGTATAATTATTATAGTTCTAGCGATAATAATAGTAAAATATGGCTATTAGTGCCTGCTATATTGATAATAATAAAAGTAATAAGTATATTTATTATACTTCTGTCGATAATAACTGCATTATATGGGTAATAATGCATGTTATATTGATAATAATATAAGTAATAAGTATAATTATTACAGTTCTAGCGATAATAACTGCATTATATGCGTAATAATGCATGTTATATTGATAATATCGGGAGTAATAAGTATAATTATTATAGTTCTAGCGATAATAATAGTAAAATATGGCTATTAGTGCCTGCTATATTGATAATAATAAAAGTAATAAGTATATTTATTATACTTCTGTCGATAATCACTGCATTATATGGGTAATAATGCATGTTATATTGCCAATAATATAAGTAATAAGTATAATTATTACAGTTCTAGCGATAATAACTGCATTATATGGGTAATAATGCATGTTATATTGATAATATCGGGAGTAATAAGTATAATTATTATAGTTCTAGCGATAATAATAGTAAAATATGGCAAACAGTGCATGTTATATTGATAATAATAAAAGTAATAAGTATATTTATTACAGTTCTATCGATAATAACTGCATAATATGGGTAATAATGCATGTTATATTGATGATAATAAAAGTAATACGTATATTTATTATAGTTCTAGCGGTAATAACTGCATTATATGCGTAATAATGCATGTTATATTGATAATAATATAAGTAATAAGTATAATTATTACAGTTCTAGCGATGATAACTGCAATTTATGGGTAATAATGCGCGTTATATTGCTAATAATATAAGTGATAAGTATAATTATTACAGTTCTAGCGATAATAACTGCATTATACGGGTAATAATGCATGTTATATTGATAATAATAAAAGTAATAAGTATATTTATTATAGTTCTATCGATAATAACTGCATAATATGGGTAATAATGCATGTTATATTGATAATATCGGGAGTAATAAGTATAATTATTACAGTTCTAGCGATAATAATAGTAAAATATGGCTATTAGTGCCTGTTATATTGATAATAATAAAAGTAATAAGTATATTTATTATACTTCTGTCGATAATAACTGCATTATATGGGTAATAATGCATGTTATATTGATAATAATATAAGTAATAAGTATAATTATTACAGTTCTAGCTATAATAACTCCATTATATGGGTAATAAAGCATGTTATATTGATAATAATAAAAGTATTAAGTATATTTATTACAGTTCTATCCAAAATAACTGCATAATATGGGTAATAATGCATGTTATATTGATGATAATAAAAGTAATACGCATATTTATTATAGTTCTAGCGATAATAACTGCATAATATGGGTAATAATGCATGTTATATTGATAATAATATAAGTAATAAGTATAATTATTACAGTTCTAGCGATAATAACTGCATTATATGGGTAATAATGCATGTTATATTGATAATATCGGGAGTAATAAGTATAATTATTATAGTTCTACCGATAATAATAGTAAAATATGGCTATTAGTGCCTGCTATATTGATAATAATAAAAGTAATAAGTATATTTATTATACTTCTGTCGATAATAACTGCATTATATGCGTAATAATGCATGTTATATTGATAATATCGGGAGTAATAAGTATAATTATTATAGTTCTAGCGATAATAATAGTAAAATATGGCTATTAGTGCCTGCTATATTGATAATAAAAAAAGTAATAAGTATATTTATTATACTTCTGTCGATAATAACTGCATTTTATGGGTAATAATGCATGTTATATTGCTAATAATATAAGTAATAAGTATAATTATTACAGTTCTAGCGATAATAACTGCATTATATGGGTAATAATGCATGTTATATTGATAATATCGGGAGTAATAAGTATAATAATTATAGTTCTGGCGATAATAATAGTAAAATATGGCAAACAGTGCATGTTATATTGATAATAATAAAAGTAATAAGTATATTTATTACAGTTCTATCGATAATAACTGCATAATATGGGTAATAATGCATGTTATATTGATGATAATAAAAGTAATACGTATATTTATTATAGTTCTAGCGATAATAACTGCATTATATGCGTAATAATGCATGTTATATTGATAATAATATAAGTAATAAGTATAATTATTACAGTTCTAGCGATAATAACTGCATTATATGGGTAATAATGGATGTTATATTGACAATATCGGGAGTAATAAGTATAATTATTACAGTTCTAGCGATAATAACTGCATTATATAGGTAATAATGCATGTTATATTGATAATATTGGGAGTAATAAGTATAATTATTATAGTTCTAGCGATAATGATTGTAAAATATTTCTAATAGTGCATGTTATATTGATAATAATAAAAGTTATATGTATATTTATTACAGTTCTATCGATAATAACTGCATAATATGGGTAATAATGCATGTTATATTGATGATAATAAAAGTAATAAGTATAATTATTACAGTTCTAGCGGTGATAACTGCAATTTATGGGTAATAATGCACGTTATATTGCTAATAATATAAGTAATAAGTATAATTATTACAGTTCTAGCGATAATAACTGCATAATATGGGCAACAATGCATGTTATATTGATGATAATGAAAGTAGTAAGTATATTTATTACAGTTCTAGCGATAATAACTGCATTATATGCGTAATAATGGATGTTATATTGACAATATCGGGAGTAATAAGTATAATTATTACAGTTCTAGCGATAATAACTGCATTATATAGGTAATAATGCATGTTATATTGATAATATTGGGAGTAATAAGTATAATTATTATAGTTCTAGCGATAATGATTGTAAAATATTTCTAATAGTGCATGTTATATTGATAATAATAAAAGTAATAAGTATAATTATTACAGTTCTAGCGATAATAACTGCATTATATGGGTAATAATGCACGTTATATTGCTAATAATATAAGTAATAAGTATAATTATTACAGTTCTAGCGATAATAACTGCATTATATGGGTAATAATGCATGTTATATTGATAATATTGGGAGTAATAAGTATAATTATTATAGTTCTAGCGATAATAATAGTAAAATATGGCTATTAGTGCCTGCTATATTGATAATAATAAAAGTAATAAGTATATTTATTATACTTCTGTCGATAATAACTGCATTATATGGGTAATAATGCATGTTATATTGATAATAATATAAGTAATAAGTATAATTATTACAGTTCTAGCGATAATAACTGCATTATATGCGTAATAATGCATGTTATATTGATAATATCGGGAGTAATAAGTATAATTATTATAGTTCTAGCGATAATAATAGTAAAATATGGCTATTAGTGCCTGCTATATTGATAATAATAAAAGTAATAAGTATATTTATTATACTTCTGTCGATAATAACTGCATTATATGGGTAATAATGCATGTTATATTGCCAGTAATATAAGTAATAAGTATAATTATTACAGTTCTAGCGATAATAACTGCATTATATGGGTAATAATGCATGTTATATTGATAATATCGGGAGTAATAAGTATAATTATTATAGTTCTAGCGATAATAATAGTATAATATGACTAATAGTACATGTTATACTGATAATAATAAAAGTAATAAGTATATTTATTATACTTCTGTCGATAATAACTGCATTATATGTGTAATAATGCATGTTATATTGATGATAATGAAAGTAGTAAGTATATTTATTACAGTTCTAGCGATAATAACTGCATTATATGCGTAATAATGCATGTTATATTGATAATATCGGGAGTAATAAGTATAATTATTATAGTTCTAGCGATAATAATAGTAAAATATGGCAAACAGTGCATGTTATATTGATAATAATAAAAGTAATAAGTATATTTATTATACTTCTGTCGATAATAACTGCATTATATGGGTAATAATGCATGTTATATTGATAATAATATAAGTAATAAGTATAATTATTACAGTTCTAGCGATAATAACTGCATTATATGGGTAATAGTGCATGTTATATTGATAATAATATAAGTAATAAGTATAATTATTACAGTTCTATCGATAATAACTGCATAATATGGGTAATAATGCATGTTATATTGAGAATAATATAAGTAATAAGTATAATTATTACAGTTCTAGCGATAATAACTGCATTATATGGGTAAAAATGCATGTTATATTGATAATATTGGGAGTAATAAGTATATTTATTATGGTTCTAGCGATAATAATAGTAAAATATGGCAAATAGTGCATGTTATATTGATAATAATAAAAGTAATAAGTATATTTATTACAGTTCTATCGATAATAACTGCATAATATGGGTAATAATGCATGTTATATTGATGATAATAAAGGTAATACGTATATTTATTATAGTTCTAGCGATAATAACTGCATAATATGGGTAATAATGCATGTTATATTGATAATAATATAAGTAAGAAGTATAATTATTACAGTTCTAGCGATAATAACTGCATTATATGGGTAATAATGCACGTTATATTGCTAACAATATAAGTAATAAGTATAATTATTACAGTTCTAGCGATAATAACTGCATTATATGGGTAATAATGCATGTTATATTGATAATATTGGGAGTAATAAGTATATTTATTATGGTTCTAGAGATAATAACTGCATAATATGGGTAATAATGCATGTTATATTGATAATAATATAAGTAATAAGTATAATTATTACAGTTCTAGCGATAATAACTGCATAATACGGGTAATAATGCACGTTATATTGCTAATAATATAAGTAATGAGTATAATTATTACAGTTCTAGCGATAACTGCATTATATGGGTAATAATGCATGTTATATTGATAATAATTAAAGTAATAAGTATATTTATTATCGTTCAATCGATAATAACTTCTTAATATGGGTAATAATGCATGTTATATTGATGATAATGAAAGTAGTAAGTATATTTATTACAGTTCTAGCGATAATAACTGCATTATATACGTAATAAGGCATGTTATATTGATAATATCGGGGGTAATAAGTATAATTATTATAGTTCTAGCTATAATAATAGTAAAATATGGCTAATAGTGCATGATATATTGATAATAATATAAGTAATAAGTATAATTATTACAGTTCTAGCGATAATAACTGCATTATATGGGTAATAATGCACGTTATATTGCTAATAATATAAGTAATAAGTATAATTATTACAGTTCTAGCGATAATAACTGCATTATATGGGTAATAATGCATGTTATATTGATAATATTGGGAGTAATAAGTATAATTATTATAGTTCTAGCGATAATAATAGTAAAATATGGCTATTAGTGCCTGCTATATTGATGATAATAAAAGTAATAAGTATATTTATTATACTTCTGTCGATAATAACTGCATTATATGGGTAATAATGCATGTTATATTGATAATAATATAAGTAATAAGTATAATTATTACAGTTCTAGCGATAATAACTGCATTATATGCGTAATAATGCATGTTATATTGATAATATCGGGAGTAATAAGTATAATTATTATAGTTCTAGCGATAATAATAGTAAAATATGGCTATTAGTGCCTGCTATATTGATAATAATAAAAGTAATAAGTATATTTATTATACTTCTGTCGATAATCACTGCATTATATGGGTAATAATGCATGTTATATTGCCAATAATATAAGTAATAAGTATAATTATTACAGTTCTAGCGATAATAACTGCATTATATGGGTAATAATGCATGTTATATTGATAATATCGGGAGTAATAAGTATAATTATTATAGTTTTAGCGATAATAATAGCAAAATATGGCAAACAGTGCATGTTATATTGATAATAATAAAAGTAATAAGTATATTTATTACAGTTCTATCGATAATAACTGCATAATATGGGTAATAATGCATGTTATATTGATGATAATAAAAGTAATACGTATATTTATTATAGTTCTAGCGGTAATAACTGCATTATATGCGTAATAATGCATGTTATATTGATAATAATATAAGTAATAAGTATAATTATTACAGTTCTAGCGATGATAACTGCAATTTATGGGTAATAATGCACGTTATATTGCTAATAATATAAGTAATAAGTATAATTATTACAGTTCTAGCGATAATAACTGCATTATACGGGTAATAATGCATGTTATATTGATAATAATAAAAGTAATAAGTATATTTATTATAGTTCTATCGATAATAACTGCATAATATGGGTAATAATGCATGTTATATTGATAATATCGGGAGTAATAAGTATAATTATTACAGTTCTAGCGATAATAATAGTAAAATATGGCTATTAGTGCCTGTTATATTGATAATAATAAAAGTAATAAGTATATTTATTATACTTCTGTCGATAATAACTGCATTATATGGGTAATAATGCATGTTATATTGATAATAATATAAGTAATAAGTATAATTATTACAGTTCTAGCTATAATAACTCCATTATATGGGTAATAAAGCATGTTATATTGATAATAATAAAAGTATTAAGTATATTTATTACAGTTCTATCCAAAATAACTGCATAATATGGGTAATAATGCATGTTATATTGATGATAATAAAAGTAATACGCATATTTATTATAGTTCTAGCGATAATAACTGCATAATATGGGTAATAATGCATGTTATATTGATAATAATATAAGTAATAAGTATAATTATTACAGTTCTAGCGATAATAACTGCATTATATGGGTAATAATGCATGTTATATTGATAATATCGGGAGTAATAAGTATAATTATTATAGTTCTACCGATAATAATAGTAAAATATGGCTATTAGTGCCTGCTATATTGATAATAATAAAAGTAATAAGTATATTTATTATACTTCTGTCGATAATAACTGCATTATATGCGTAATAATGCATGTTATATTGATAATATCGGGAGTAATAAGTATAATTATTATAGTTCTAGCGATAATAATAGTAAAATATGGCTATTAGTGCCTGCTATATTGATAATAAAAAAAGTAATAAGTATATTTATTATACTTCTGTCGATAATAACTGCATTATATGGGTAATAATGCATGTTATATTGCTAATAATATAAGTAATAAGTATAATTATTACAGTTCTAGCGATAATAACTGCATTATATGGGTAATAATGCATGTTATATTGATAATATCGGGAGTAATAAGTATAATAATTATAGTTCTGGCGATAATAATAGTAAAATATGGCAAACAGTGCATGTTATATTGATAATAATAAAAGTAATAAGTATATTTATTACAGTTCTATCGATAATAACTGCATAATATGGGTAATAATGCATGTTATATTGATGATAATAAAAGTAATACGTATATTTATTATAGTTCTAGCGATAATAACTGCATTATATGCGTAATAATGCATGTTATATTGATAATAATATAAGTAATAAGTATAATTATTACAGTTCTAGCGATAATAACTGCATTATATGGGTAATAATGGATGTTATATTGACAATATCGGGAGTAATAAGTATAATTATTACAGTTCTAGCGATAATAACTGCATTATATAGGTAATAATGCATGTTATATTGATAATATTGGGAGTAATAAGTATAATTATTATAGTTCTAGCGATAATGATTGTAAAATATTTCTAATAGTGCATGTTATATTGATAATAATAAAAGTTATATGTATATTTATTACAGTTCTATCGATAATAACTGCATAATATGGGTAATAATGCATGTTATATTGATGATAATAAAAGTAATAAGTATAATTATTACAGTTCTAGCGGTGATAACTGCAATTTATGGGTAATAATGCACGTTATATTGCTAATAATATAAGTAATAAGTATAATTATTACAGTTCTAGCGATAATAACTGCATAATATGGGCAACAATGCATGTTACATTGATGATAATGAAAGTAGTAAGTATATTTATTACAGTTCTAGCGATAATAACTGCATTATATGCGTAATAATGGATGTTATATTGACAATATCGGGAGTAATAAGTATAATTATTACAGTTCTAGCGATAATAATAGTAAAATATGGCAAACAGTGCATGTTATATTGATAATAATAAAAGTAATAAGTATATTTATTATACTTCTGTCGATAATAACTGCAATATATGGGTAATAATGCATGTTATATTGATAATAATATAAGTAATAAGTATAATTATTACAGTTCTAGCGATAAAACCTGCATTATATGGGTAATAATGCACGTTATATTGATAATAATATAAGTAATAAGTATAATTATTACAGTTCTAGCAATAACAACTGCATTATATGGGTAATAATGCACGTTATATTGCTAATAATATAAGTAATAAGTATAATTATTACAGTTCTAGCGATAATAACTGCATTATATGGGTAATAATGCATGTTATATTGATAATATCGGGAGTAATAAGTATAATTATTATAGTTCTAGCGATAATAATAGTATAATATGGCTAATAGTACATGTTATACTGATAATAATAAAAGTAATAAGTATATTTATTTTACTTCTGTCGATGATAACTGCATTATATGGGTAATAATGCATTTTATATTGATAATATCGGGAGTAATAAGTATAATTATTACAGTTCTAGCGATAATAACTGCATTATATGGGTAATAATGGATGTTATATTGACAATATCGGGAGTAATAAGTATAATTATTACAGTTCCAGCCATAATAACTGCATTATATAGGTAATAATGCATGTTATATTGATAATATTGGGAGTAATAAGTATAATTATTATAGTTCTAGCGATAATGATTGTAAAATATTTCTAATAGTGCATGTTATATTGATAATAATAAAAGTTATAAGTATATTTATTACAGTTCTATCGATAATAACTGCATAATATGGGTAATAATGCATGTTATATTGATGATAATAAAAGTAATAAGTATAATTATTACAGTTCTAGCGGTGATAACTGCAATTTATGGGTAATAATGCACGTTATATTGCTAATAATATAAGTAATAAGTATAATTATTACAGTTCTAGCGATAATAACTGCATAATATGGGCAATAATGCATGTTATATTGATGATAATGAAAGTAGTAAGTATATTTATTACAGTTCTAGCGATAATAACTGCATTATATGCGTAATAATGCATGTTATATTGATAATATCGGGAGTAATAAGTATAATTATTATAGTTCTAGCGATAATAATAGTAAAATATGGCTATTAGTGCCTGCTATATTGATAATAATAAAAGTAATAAGTATATTTATTATACTTCTGTCGATAATAACTGCATTATATGGGTAATAATGCATGTTATATTGCTAATAATATAAGTAATAAGTATAATTATTACAGTTCTAGCGATAATAACTGCATTATATGGGTAATAATGCATGTTATATTGCTAATAATATAAGTAATAAGTATAATTATTACATTTCTAGCGATAATAACTGCATTATATGGGTAATAATGCATGTTATATTGATAATATCGGGAGTAATAAGTATAATAATTATAGTTCTAGCGATAATAATAGTAAAATATGGCAAACAGTGCATGTTATATTGATAATAATAAAAGTAATAAGTATATTTATTACAGTTCTATCGATAATAACTGCATAATATGGGTAACAATGCATGTTATATTGATGATAATGAAAGTAATACGTATATTTATTATAGTTCTAGCGATAATAACTGCATTATATGCGTAATAATGCATGTTATATTGATAATAATATAAGTAATAAGTATAATTATTACAGTTCTAGCGATAATAACTGCATTATATGCGTAATAACGCACGTTATATTGCTAACAATATAAGTAATAAGTATAATTATTACAATTCTAGCGATAATAACTGCATAATATGGGCAATAATGCATGTTATATTGATGATAATGAAAGTAGTAAGTATATTTATTACAGTTCTTGCGATAATAACTGCATTATATGCGTAATAATGCATGTTATATTGATAATATCGGGAGTAATAAGTATAATTATTATAGTTCTAGCGATAATAATAGTAAAATATGGCTATTAGTGCCTGCTATATTGATAATAATAAAAGTAATAAGTATATTTATTATACTTCTGTCGATAATAACTGCATTATATCGGTAATAATGCATGTTATATTGATAATAATATAAGTAATAAGTATAATTATTACAGTTCTAGCGATAATAACTGCATTATATGCGTAATAATGCATGTTATATTGATAATATCGGGAGTAATAAGTATAATTATTATAGTTCTACCGTTAATAATAGTAAAATATGGCTATTAGTGCCTGCTATATTGATAATAATAAAAGTAATAAGTATATTTATTATACTTCTGTCGATAATAATTGCATTATATGCGTAATAATGCATGTTATATTGATAATATCGGGAGTAATAAGTATAATTATTATATTTCTAGCGATAATAATAGTAAAATATGGCTATTAGTGCCTGCTATATTGATAATAATAAAAGTAATAAGTATATTTATTATACTTCTGTCGATAATAACTGCATTATATGGGTAATAATGCATGTTATATTGCTAATAATATAAGTAATAAGTATAATTATTACAGTTCTAGCGATAATAACTGCATTATATGGGTAATAATGCATGTTATATTGATAATATCGGGAGTAATAAGTATAATTATTATAGTTCTAGCGATAATAATAGTAAAATATGGCTATTAGTGCCTGCTATATTGATAATAATAAAAGTAATAAGTATATTTATTATACTTCTGTCGATAATAACTGCATTATATGGGTAATAATGCATGTTATATTGCTAATAATATAAGTAATAAGTATAATTATTACAGTTCTAGCGATAATAACTGCATTATATGGGTAATAATGCATGTTATATTGCTAATAATATAAGTAATAAGTATAATTATTACATTTCTAGCGATAATAACTGCATTATATGGGTAATAATGCATGTTATATTGATAATATCGGGAGTAATAAGTATAATTATTATAGTTCTAGCGATAATAATAGTAAAATATGGCAAACAGTGCATGTTATATTGATAATAATAAAAGTAATAAGTATATTTATTATACTTCTGTCGATAATAACTGCAATATATGGGTAATAATGCATGTTATATTGATAATAATATAAGTAATAAGTATAATTATTACAGTTCTAGCGATAAAACCTGCATTATATGGGTAATAATGCACGTTATATTGATAATAATATAAGTAATAAGTATAATTATTACAGTTCTAGCAATAACAACTGCATTATATGGGTAATAATGCACGTTATATTGCTAATAATATAAGTAATAAGTATAATTATTACAGTTCTAGCGATAATAACTGCATTATATGGGTAATAATGCATGTTATATTGATAATATCGGGAGTAATAAGTATAATTATTATAGTTCTAGCGATAATAATAGTAAAATATGGCAAACAGTGCATGTTATATTGATAATAATAAAAGTAATAAGTATATTTATTATACTTCTGTCGATAATAACTGCATTATATGGGTAATAATGCATGTTATATTGATAATAATATAAGTAATAAGTATAATTATTACAGTCCTAGCGATAATAACTCCATTATATGGGTAATAATGCATGTTATATTGATAATAATATAAGTAATAAGTATAATTATTACAGTTCTAGCGATAATAACTGCATTATATGGGTAATAATGCACGTTATATTGCTAATAATATAAGTAATAAGTATAATTATTACAGTTCTAGCGATAATAACTGCATTACATGGGTAATAATGCATGTTATATTGATAATATTGGGAGTAATAAGTATAATTATTATAGTTCTAGCGATAATAATAGTAAAATATGGCTATTAGTGCCTGCTATATTGATAATAATAAAAGTAATAAGTATAACTATTACAGTTCTAGCGGTGATAACTGCAATTTATGGGTAATAATGCACGTTATATTGCTAATAATATAAGTAATAAGTATAATTATTACAGTTGTAGCGATAATAACTGCATAATATGGGCAATAATGCATGTTATATTGATGATAATGAAAGTAGTAAGTATATTTATTACAGTTCTAGCGATAATAACTGCATTATATGCGTAATAATGCATGTTATATTGATAATATCGGGAGTAATAAGTATAATTATTATAGTTCTAGCGATAATAATAGTAAAATATGGCTATTAGTGCCTGCTATATTGATAATAATAAAAGTAATAAGTATATTTATTATACTTCTGTCGATAATAACTGCATTATATGGGTAATAATGCATGTTATATTGATAATAATATAAGTAATAAGTATAATTATTACAGTTCTAGCGATAATAACTGCATTATATGCGTAATAATGCATGTTATATTGATAATATCGGGAGTAATAAGTATAATTATTATAGTTCTAGCGATAATAATAGTAAAATATGGCTATTAGTGCCTGCTATATTGATAATAATAAAAGTAATAAGTATATTTATTATACTTCTGTCGATAATAACTGCATTATATGGGTAATAATGCATTTTATATTGATAATATCGGGAGTAATAAGTATAATTATTACAGTTCTAGCGATAATAACTGCATTATATGGGTAATAATGGATGTTATATTGACAATATCGGGAGTAATAAGTATAATTATTACAGTTCTAGCGATAATAACTGCATTATATAGGTAATAATGCATGTTATATTGATAATATTGGGAGTAATAAGTATAATTATTATAGTTCTAGCGATAATGATTGTAAAATATTTCTAATAGTGCATGTTATATTGATAATAATAAAAGTTATAAGTATATTTATTACAGTTCTATCGATAATAACTGCATAATATGGGTAATAATGCATGTTATATTGATAATATCGGGAGTAATAAGTATAATTATTACAGTTCTAGCGATAATACTAGTAAAATATATCTAACAGTGCCTGTTATATTGATAATAATAATAGTAATAAGTATATTTATTATCCTTCTGTCGATAATACCTGCATTATATGGGTAATAATGCATGTTATATTGATAATATCGGGAGTAATGAGTATAATTATTATAGTTCTAGCGATAATAATAGTAAAATATGGCTAATAGTACATGTTATACTGATAATAATAAAAGCAATAAGTATATTTATTATACTTCTGTCGATAATAACTGCATTATATGGGTAATAATGCATGTTATATTGATAATATTGGGAGTAATAAGTATATTTATTATAGTTCTAGCGATAATAACTGCATAATATGGGTAATAATGCATGTTATATTGATAATAATATAAGTAATAAGTATAATTATTACAGTTCTAGCGATAATAACTGCATTATATGGGTAATAATGCACGTTATATTGCTAATAATATAAGTAATAAGTATAATTATTACAGTTCTAGCGATAATAACTGCATTATATGGGTAATAACGCATGTTATATTGCTAACAATATAAGTAATAAGTATAATTATTACAGTTCTAGCGATAATAACTGCATTATACGGGTAATAATGCATGTTATATTGATAATAATAAAAGTAATAAGTATATTTATTATACTTCTGTCGATAATAACTGCATTATATGGGTAATAATGCATGTTATATTGATAATATCGGGAGTAATGAGTATAATTATTATAGTTCTAGCGATAATAATAGTATAATATGGCTAATAGTACATGTTATACTGATAATAATAAAAGTAATAAGTATATTTATTTTACTTCTGTCGATGATAACTGCATTATATGGGTAATAATGCATGTTATATTGATAATATCGGGAGTAATAAGTATAATTATTATAGTTCTAGCGATAATAATAGTAAAATATGGCTATTAGTGCCTGCTATATTGATAATAATAAAAGTAATAAGTATATTTATTATACTTCTGTCGATAATAACTGCATTATATGGGTAATAATGCATGTTATATTGATAATAATATAAGTAATAAGTACAATTATTACAGTTCTAGCGATAATAATTGCATTATATGGGTAATAATGCATGTTATATTGATAATATTGGGAGTAATAAGTATAATTATTATAGTTCTAGCGATAATAATAGTAAAATATGGCTATTAGTGCCTGCTATATTGATAATAATAAAAGTAATAAGTATATTTATTATAGTTCTATCGATAATAACTGCATAATATGGGTAATAATGCATGTTATATTGATAATATCGGGAGTAATAAGTATAATTATTACAGTTCTAGCGATAATACTAGTAAAATATATCTATCAGTGCCTGTTATATTGATAATAATAATAGTAATAAGTATATTTATTATACTTCTGTCGATAATACCTGCATGATATGGGTAATAATGCATGTTATATTGATAATATCGGGAGTAATAAGTATAATTATTATAGTTCTAGCGATAATAATAGTAAAATATGGCAAACAGTGCATGTTATATTGATAATAACAAAAGTAATAAGTATATTTATTACAGTTCTATCGATAATAACTGCATAATATGGGCAATGATGCTTGTTATATTGATGATAATAAAAGTAATACGTATATTTATTATAGTTCTAGCGATAATAAATGCATTATATGCGTAATAATGCATGTTATATTGATAATAATATAAGTAATAAGTATAATTATTACAGTTCTAGCGATGATAACTGCAATTTATGGGTAATAATGCACGTTATATTGCTAATAATATAAGTAATAAGTATAATTATTACAGATCTAGCGATAATAACTGCATAATATGGGCAATAATGCATGTTATATTGATGATAATGAAAGTAGTAAGTATATTTATTACAGTTCTAGCGATAATAACTGCATTATATGCGTAATAATGCATGTTATATTGATAATATCGGGAGTAATAAGTATAATTATTATAGTTCTAGCGATAATAATAGTAAAATATGGCTATTAGTGCCTGTTATATTGATAATAATAAAAGTAATAAGTATATTTATTATACTTCTGTCGATAATAACTGCATTATATGGGTAATAATGCATGTTATATTGATAATAATATAAGTAATAAGTATAATTATTACTGTTCTAGCGATAATAACTGCATAATATGGGTAATAATGCATGTTATATTGATGATAATAAAAGTAATAAGTATAATTATTACAGTTCTAGCGGTGATAACTGCAATTTATGGGTAATAATGCACGTTATATTGCTAATAATATAAGTAATACGTGTAATTATTACAGTTCTAGCGATAATAACTGCATAATATGGGCAATAATGCATGTTATATTGATGATAATGAAAGTAGTAAGTATATTTATTACAGTTCTAGCGATAATAACTGCATTATATGCGTAATAATGCATGTTATATTGATAATATCGGGAGTAATAAGTATAATTATTATAGTTCTAGCGATAATAATAGTAAAATATGGCTATTAGTGCCTGCTATATTGATAATAATAAAAGTAATAAGTATATTTATTATACTTCTGTCGATAATAACTGCATTATATGGGTAATAATGCATGTTATATTGATAATAATATAAGTAATAAGTATAATTATTACAGTCCTAGCGATAATAACTCCATTATATGGGTAATAATGCATGTTATATTGATAATAATATAAGTAATAAGTATAATTATTACAGTTCTAGCGATAATAACTGCATAATATGGGTAATAATGCATGTTATATTGATAATAATATAAGTAATAAGTATAATTATTACAGTTCTAGCGATAATAACTGCATTATATGGGTAATAATGCACGTTATATTGCTAATAATATAAGTAATAAGTATAATTATTACAGTTCTAGCGATAATAACTGCATTATATGGGTAATAACGCATGTTATATTGCTAACAATATAAGTAATAAGTATAATTATTACAGTTCTAGCGATAATAACTGCATTATACGGGTAATAATGCATGTTATATTGATAATAATAAAAGTAATAAGTATATTTATTATACTTCTGTCGATAATAACTGCATTATATGGGTAATAATGCATGTTATATTGATAATATCGGGAGTAATGAGTATAATTATTATAGTTCTAGCGATAATAATAGTATAATATGGCTAATAGTACATGTTATACTGATAATAATAAAAGTAATAAGTATATTTATTTTACTTCTGTCGATGATAACTGCATTATATGGGTAATAATGCATGTTATATTGATAATATCGGGAGTAATAAGTATAATTATTATAGTTCTAGCGATAATAATAGTAAAATATGGCTATTAGTGCCTGCTATATTGATAATAATAAAAGTAATAAGTATATTTATTATACTTCTGTCGATAATAACTGCATTATATGGGTAATAATGCATGTTATATTGATAATAATATAAGTAATAAGTACAATTATTACAGTTCTAGCGATAATAATTGCATTATATGGGTAATAATGCATGTTATATTGATAATATTGGGAGTAATAAGTATAATTATTATAGTTCTAGCGATAATAATAGTAAAATATGGCTATTAGTGCCTGCTATATTGATAATAATAAAAGTAATAAGTATATTTATTATAGTTCTATCGATAATAACTGCATAATATGGGTAATAATGCATGTTATATTGATAATATCGGGAGTAATAAGTATAATTATTACAGTTCTAGCGATAATACTAGTAAAATATATCTATCAGTGCCTGTTATATTGATAATAATAATAGTAATAAGTATATTTATTATACTTCTGTCGATAATACCTGCATGATATGGGTAATAATGCATGTTATATTGATAATATCGGGAGTAATAAGTATAATTATTATAGTTCTAGCGATAATAATAGTAAAATATGGCAAACAGTGCATGTTATATTGATAATAACAAAAGTAATAAGTATATTTATTACAGTTCTATCGATAATAACTGCATAATATGGGCAATGATGCTTGTTATATTGATGATAATAAAAGTAATACGTATATTTATTATAGTTCTAGCGATAATAAATGCATTATATGCGTAATAATGCATGTTATATTGATAATAATATAAGTAATAAGTATAATTATTACAGTTCTAGCGATGATAACTGCAATTTATGGGTAATAATGCACGTTATATTGCTAATAATATAAGTAATAAGTATAATTATTACAGTTCTAGCGATAATAACTGCATAATATGGGCAATAATGCATGTTATATTGATGATAATAAAAGTAATAAGTATAATTATTACAGTTCTAGCGGTGATAACTGCAATTTATGGGTAATAATGCACGTTATATTGCTAATAATATAAGTAATAAGTGTAATTATTACAGTTCTAGCGATAATAACTGCATAATATGGGCAATAATGCATGTTATATTGATGATAATGAAAGTAGTAAGTATATTTATTACAGTTCTAGCGATAATAACTGCATTATATGCGTAATAATGCATGTTATATTGATAATATCGGGAGTAATAAGTATAATTATTATAGTTCTAGCGATAATAATAGTAAAATATGGCTATTAGTGCCTGCTATATTGATAATAATAAAAGTAATAAGTATATTTATTATACTTCTGTCGATAATAACTGCATTATATGGGTAATAATGCATGTTATATTGATAATAATATAAGTAATAAGTATAATTATTACAGTCCTAGCGATAATAACTCCATTATATGGGTAATAATGCATGTTATATTGATAATAATATAAGTAATAAGTATAATTATTACAGTTCTAGCGATAATAACTGCATTATATGGGTAATAATGCACGTTATATTGCTAATAATATAAGTAATAAGTATAATTATTACAGTTCTAGCGATAATAACTGCATTATATGGGTAATAATGCATGTTATATTGATAATATTGGGAGTAATAAGTATAATTATTATAGTTCAAGCGATAATAATAGTAAAATATGGCTATTAGTGCCTGCTATATTGATAATAATAAAAGTAATAAGTATATTTATTATAGTTCTATCGATAATAACTGCATAATATGGGTAATAATGCATGTTATATTGATAATATCGGGAGTAATAAGTATAATTATTACAGTTCTAGCGATAATACTAGTAAAATATATCTAACAGTGCCTGTTATATTGATAATAATAATAGTAATAAGTATATTTATTATACTTCTGTCGATAATACCTGCATTATATGGGTAATAATGCATGTTATATTGATAATATCGGGAGTAATGAGTATAATTATTATAGTTCTAGCGATAATAATAGTATAATATGGCTAATAGTACATGTTATACTGATAATAATAAAAGTAATAAGTATATTTATTATACTTCTGTCGATAATAACTGCATTATATGGGTAATAATGCATGTTATATTGATAATAATATAAGTAATAAGTATAATTATTACAGTCCTAGCGATAATAACTCCATTATATGGGTAATAATGCATGTTATATTGACAATAATATAAGTAATAAGTATAATTATTACAGTTCTAGCGATAATAACTGCATTATATGGGTTATAATGCACGTTATATTGCTAATAGTATAAGTAATAAGTACAATTATTACAGTTCTAGCGATAATAACTGCATTATATGGGTAATAATGCATGTTATATTGATAATATTGGGAGTAATAAGTATAATTATTATAGTTCTAGCGATAATCATAGTAAAATATGGCTATTAGTGCCTGTTATATTGATAATAATAAAAGTAATAAGTATATTTATTATAGTTCTATCGATAATAACTGCATAATATGGGTAATAATGCATGTTATATTGATAATAATATAAGTAATAAGTATAATTATTGTAGTTCTAGCGATAATAATAGTAAAATATGGCTAATAGTACATGTTATACTGATAATAATAAAAGTAATAAGTATATTTATTATACTTCTGTCGATAATAACTGCATTATATGGGTAATAATGCATGTTATATTGATAACAATATAAGTAATAAGTATAATTATTACAGTTCTAGCGATAATAACTGCATTATATGGCTAATAATGCACGTTATATTGCTAATAATATAAGTAGTAAGTATAATTATTACAGTTCTAGCGATAATAACTGCATTATATGGGTAATAATGCACGTTATATTGCTAATAATATAAATAATAAGTATAATTATTACAGTTCTAGCGATAATAACTGCATTATATGGGTAATAATGCATGTTATATTGATAATATCGGGAGTAATAAGTATAATTATTATAGTTCTAGCGATAATAATAGTAAAATATGGCTATTAGTGCCTGTTATATTGATAATAATAAAAGTAATAAGTATATTTATTATACTTCTGTCGATAATAACTGCATTATATGGGTAATAATGCATGTTATATTGATAACAATATAAGTAATAAGTATAATTATTACAGTTCTAGCGATAATAACTGCATTATATGGGTAATAATGCACGTTATATTGATAATAATATAAGTAATAAGTATAATTATTACAGTTCTAGCGATAACAACTGCATTATATGGGTAATAATGCACGTTACATTGCTAATAATATAAGTAATGAGTATAATTATTACAGTTCTAGCGATAATAACTGCATTATATGGGTAATAATGCATGTTATATTGATAATATCGGGAGTAATAAGTATAATTATTATAGTTCTAGCGATAATAATAGTAAAATATGGCTAATAGTGCATGTTATATTGATAATAATAAAAGTATTAAGTATATTTATTATAGTTCTATCGATAATAACTGCATAATATGGGTAATAAGGCATGTTATATTGATGATAATGAAAGTAGTAAGTATATTTATTACAGTTCTAGCGATAATAACTGCATTATATGCGTAATAATGCATGTTATATTGATAATATCGGGAGTAATAAGTATAATTATTATAGTTCTAGCGATAATAATAGTAAAATATGGCTAATAGTACATGTTATACTGATAATAATAAAAGTTATAAGTATATTTATTATACTTCTGTCGATAATAACTGCATTATATGGGTAATAATGCATGTTATATTGATAATATCGGGAGTAATAAGTATAATTATTACAGTTCTAGTGACAATAACTGCATTATATGGGTAATAATGGATGTTATATTGACAATATCGGGAGTAATATGTATAATTATTACAGTTCTAGCGATAATAACTGCATTATATGGGTAATAATGCATGTTATATTGATAATATTGGGAGTAATAAGTATAATTATTATAGTTCTAGCGATAATGATTGTAAAATATTTCTAATAGTGCATGTTATATTGATAATAATAAAAGTTATAAGTATATTTATTACAGTTCTATCGATAATAACTGCATAATATGGGTAATAATGCATGTTATATTGATGATAATAAAAGTATTACGTATATTTATTATAGCTCTAGCGATAATAACTGCATAATATGGGTAATAATGCATGTTATATTGATAATATTGGGAGTAATAAGTATAATTATTATAGTTCTAGTGATAATAATAGTGAAATATGGCAAATAGTGCATGTAATATTGATAATAATAAAAGTAGTAAGTATATTTATTACAGTTCTAGCGATAATAACTGCATTATATGCGTAATAATGCATGTTATATTGATAATATCGGGAGTAATAAGTATAATTATTATAGTTCTAGCGATAATAATAGTAAAATATGGCTATTAGTGCAGTTATATTGATAATAATAAAGTAATAAGTATATTTATTATACTTCTGTCGATAATAACTGCATTATATGGGTAATAATGCATGTTATATTGATAATATCGGGAGTAATAAGTATAATTATTACAGTTCTAGCGATAATAACTGCATTATATGGGTAATAATGCATGTTATATTGATAATATTGGGAGTAATAAGTATATTTATTATAGTTCTAGCGATAATGATTGTAAAATATTTCTAATAGTGCATGTTATATTGATAATAATAAAAGTTATAAGTATATTTATTACAGTTCTATCGATAATAACTGCATAATATGGGTAATAATGCATGTTATATTGATGATAATAAAAGTAATACGTATATTTATTATAGCTCTAGCGATAATAACTGCATAATATGGGTAATAATGCATGTTATATTGATAATATTGGGAGTAATAAGTATAATTATTATAGTTCTAGCGATAATAATAGTGAAATATGGCAAATAGTGCATGTAATATTGATAATAATAAAAGTAATAAGTATATTTATTACAGTTCTATCCAAAATAACTGCATAATACGGGTAATAACGCATGTTATATTGATGATAATAAAAGTAATACGTATATTTATTGTAGTTCTAGCGATAATACCTGCATAATATGGGTAATAATGCATGTTATATTGATAATAATATAAGTAATAAGTATAATTATTACAGTTCTAGCGATGATAACTGCAATTTATGGCTAATAATGCACGTTATATTGCTAATAATATAAGTAGTAAGTATAATTATTACAGTTCTAGCGATAATAACTGCATTATATGGGTAATAATGCACGTTATATTGCTAATAATATAAATCATAAGTATAATTATTACAGTTCTAGCGATAATAACTGCATTATATGGGTAATAATGCATGTTATATTGATAATATCGGGAGTAATAAGTATAATTATTATAGTTCCAGCGATAATAATAGTAAAATATGGCTATTAGTGCCTGTTATATTGATAATAATAAAAGTTATAAGTATATTTATTATACTTCTGTCGATAATAACTGCATTATATGGGTAATAATGGATGTTATATTGACAATATCGGGAGTAATATGTATAATTATTACAGTTCTAGCGATAATAACTGCATTATATGGGTAATAATGCATGTTATGTTGATTATATTGGGAGTAATAAGTATAATTATTATAGTTCTAGCGATAATGATTGTAAAATATTTCTAATAGTGCATGTTATATTGATAATAATAAAAGTTATAAGTATATTTATTACAGTTCTATCGATAATAACTGCATAATATGGGTAATAATGCATGTTATATTGATGATAATAAAAGTAATACGTATATTTATTATAGCTCTAGCGATAATAACTGCATAATATGGGTAATAATGCATGTTATATTGATAATATTGGGAGTAATAAGTATAATTATTATAGTTCTAGCGATAATAATAGTGAAATATGGCAAATAGTGCATGTAATATTGATAATAATAAAAGTAATAAGTATATTTATTACAGTTCTATCCAAAATAACTGCATAATACGGGTAATAATGCATGTTATATTGATGATAATAAAAGTAATACGTATATTTATTATAGTTCTAGCGATAATAACTGCATAATATGGGTAATAATGCATGTTATATTGATAATAATATAAGTAATAAGTATAATTATTACAGTTCTAGCGATAATAACTGCATTATATGGGTAAAAATGCATGTTATATTGATAATATCGGGAGTAATAAGTATAATTATTATAGTTCTAGCGATAATAATAGTAAAATATGGCTATTAGTGCCTGTTATATTGATAATAATAAAAGTAATAAGTATATTTATTATACTTCTGTCGATAATAACTGCATTATATGGGTAATAATGCATGTTATATTGATAACAATATAAGTAATAAGTATAATTATTACAGTTCTGTCGATAATAACTGCATTATATGGGTAATAATGCATGTTATATTGATGATAATAAAAGTAATACGTATATTTATTATAGCTCTAGCGATAATAACTGCATAATATGGGTAATAATGCATGTTATATTGATAATATTGGGAGTAATAAGTATAATTATTATAGTTCTAGCGATAATAATAGTGAAATATGGCAAATAGTGCATGTAATATTGATAATAATAAAAGTAATAAGTATATTTATTACAGTTCTATCCAAAATAACTGCATAATACGGGTAATAACGCATGTTATATTGATGATAATAAAAGTAATACGTATATTTATTGTAGTTCTAGCGATAATACCTGCATAATATGGGTAATAATGCATGTTATATTGATAATAATATAAGTAATAAGTATAATTATTACAGTTCTAGCGATGATAACTGCAATTTATGGCTAATAATGCACGTTATATTGCTAATAATATAAGTAGTAAGTATAATTATTACAGTTCTAGCGATAATAACTGCATTATATGGGTAATAATGCACGTTATATTGCTAATAATATAAATCATAAGTATAATTATTACAGTTCTAGCGATAATAACTGCATTATATGGGTAATAATGCATGTTATATTGATAATATCGGGAGTAATAAGTATAATTATTATAGTTCCAGCGATAATAATAGTAAAATATGGCTATTAGTGCCTGTTATATTGATAATAATAAAAGTTATAAGTATATTTATTATACTTCTGTCGATAATAACTGCATTATATGGGTAATAATGGATGTTATATTGACAATATCGGGAGTAATATGTATAATTATTACAGTTCTAGCGATAATAACTGCATTATATGGGTAATAATGCATGTTATATTGATTATATTGGGAGTAATAAGTATAATTATTATAGTTCTAGCGATAATGATTGTAAAATATTTCTAATAGTGCATGTTATATTGATAATAATAAAAGTTATAAGTATATTTATTACAGTTCTATCGATAATAACTGCATAATATGGGTAATAATGCATGTTATATTGATGATAATAAAAGTAATACGTATATTTATTATAGCTCTAGCGATAATAACTGCATAATATGGGTAATAATGCATGTTATATTGATAATATTGGGAGTAATAAGTATAATTATTATAGTTCTAGCGATAATAATAGTGAAATATGGCAAATAGTGCGTGTAATATTGATAATAATAAAAGTAATAAGTATATTTATTACAGTTCTATCCAAAATAACTGCATAATACGGGTAATAATGCATGTTATATTGATGATAATAAAAGTAATACGTATATTTATTATAGTTCTAGCGATAATAACTGCATTATATGGGTAATAATGCATGTTATATTGATAACAATATAAGTAATAAGTATAATTATTACAGTTCTAGCGATAATAACTGCATTATATGGGTAATAATGCACGTTATATTGATAATAATATAAGTAATAAGTATAATTATTACAGTTCTAGCGATAACAACTGCATTATATGGGTAATAATGCACGTTACATTGCTAATAATATAAGTAATGAGTATAATTATTACAGTTCTAGCGATAATAACTGCATTATATGGGTAATAATGCATGTTATATTGATAATATCGGGAGTAATAAGTATAATTATTATAGTTCTAGCGATAATAATAGTAAAATATGGCTAATAGTGCATGTTATATTGATAATAATAAAAGTATTAAGTATATTTATTATAGTTCTATCGATAATAACTGCATAATATGGGTAATAAGGCATGTTATATTGATGATAATGAAAGTAATAAGTATATTTATTACAGTTCTATCGATAATAACTGCATAATATGGGTAATAATGCATGTTATATTGATGATAATAAAAGTATTACGTATATTTATTATAGCTCTAGCGATAATAACTGCATAATATGGGTAATAATGCATGTTATATTGATAATATTGGGAGTAATAAGTATAATTATTATAGTTCTAGTGATAATAATAGTGAAATATGGCAAATAGTGCATGTAATATTGATAATAATAAAAGTAGTAAGTATATTTATTACAGTTCTAGCGATAATAACTGCATTATATGCGTAATAATGCATGTTATATTGATAATATCGGGAGTAATAAGTATAATTATTATAGTTCTAGCGATAATAATAGTAAAATATGGCTATTAGTGCAGTTATATTGATAATAATAAAAGTAATAAGTATATTTATTATACTTCTGTCGATAATAACTGCATTATATGGGTAATAATGCATGTTATATTGATAATATCGGGAGTAATAAGTATAATTATTACAGTTCTAGCGATAATAACTGCATTATATGGGTAATAATGCATGTTATATTGATAATATTGGGAGTAATAAGTATATTTATTATAGTTCTAGCGATAATGATTGTAAAATATTTCTAATAGTGCATGTTATATTGATAATAATAAAAGTTATAAGTATATTTATTACAGTTCTATCGATAATAACTGCATCATATGGGTAATAATGCATGTTATATTGATGATAATAAAAGTAATACGTATATTTATTATAGCTCTAGCGATAATAACTGCATAATATGGGTAATAATGCATGTTATATTGATAATATTGGGAGTAATAAGTATAATTATTATAGTTCTAGCGATAATAATAGTGAAATATGGCAAATAGTGCATGTAATATTGATAATAATAAAAGTAATAAGTATATTTATTACAGTTCTATCCAAAATAACTGCATAATACGGGTAATAATGCATGTTATATTGATGATAATAAAAGTAATACGTATATTTATTATAGTTCTAGCGATAATACCTGCAAAATATGGGTAATAATGCATGTTATATTGATAATAATATGAGTAATAAGTATAATTATTACAGTTCTAGCGATGATAACTGCAATTTATGGCTAATAATGCACGTTATATTGCTAATAATATAAGTAGTAAGTATAATTATTACAGTTCTAGCGATAATAACTGCATTATATGGGTAATAATGCACGTTATATTGCTAATAATATAAATAATAAGTATAATTATTACAGTTCTAGCGATAATAACTGCATTATATGGGTAATAATGCATGTTATATTGATAATATCGGGAGTAATAAGTATAATTATTATAGTTCTAGCGATAATAATAGTAAAATATGGCTATTAGTGCCTGTTATATTGATAATAATAAAAGTAATAAGTATATTTATTATACTTCTGTCGATAATAACTGCATTATATGGGTAATAATGCATGTTATATTGATAACAATATAAGTAATAAGTATAATTATTACAGTTCTAGCGATAATAACTGCATTATATGGCTAATAATGCACGTTATATTGCTAATAATATAAGTAGTAAGTATAATTATTACAGTTCTAGCGATAATAACTGCATTATATGGGTAATAATGCACGTTATATTGCTAATAATATAAATAATAAGTATAATTATTACAGTTCTAGCGATAATAACTGCATTATATGGGTAATAATGCATGTTATATTGATAATATCGGGAGTAATAAGTATAATTATTATAGTTCTAGCGATAATAATAGTAAAATATGGCTATTAGTGCCTGTTATATTGATAATAATAAAAGTAATAAGTATATTTATTATACTTCTGTCGATAATAACTGCATTATATGGGTAATAATGCATGTTATATTGATAACAATATAAGTAATAAGTATAATTATTACAGTTCTAGCGATAATAACTGCATTATATGGGTAATAATGCACGTTATATTGATAATAATATAAGTAATAAGTATAATTATTACAGTTCTAGCGATAACAACTGCATTATATGGGTAATAATGCACGTTACATTGCTAATAATATAAGTAATGAGTATAATTATTACAGTTCTAGCGATAATAACTGCATTATATGGGTAATAATGCATGTTATATTGATAATATCGGGAGTAATAAGTATAATTATTATAGTTCTAGCGATAATAATAGTAAAATATGGCTAATAGTGCATGTTATATTGATAATAATAAAAGTATTAAGTATATTTATTATAGTTCTATCGATAATAACTGCATAATATGGGTAATAAGGCATGTTATATTGATGATAATGAAAGTAGTAAGTATATTTATTACAGTTCTAGCGATAATAACTGCATTATATGCGTAATAATGCATGTTATATTGATAATATCGGGAGTAATAAGTATAATTATTTCAGTTCTAGCGATAATACTAGTAAAATATGGCTAAGAGTGCCTGTTATATTGATAATATCGGGAGTAATAAGTATAATTATTATAGTTCTAGCGATAATAATAGTAAAATATGGCTAATAGTACATGTTATACTGATAATAATAAAAGTTATAAGTATATTTATTATACTTCTGTCGATAATAACTGCATTATATGGGTAATAATGCATGTTATATTGATAATATCGGGAGTAATAAGTATAATTATTACAGTTCTAGTGACAATAACTGCATTATATGGGTAATAATGGATGTTATATTGACAATATCGGGAGTAATATGTATAATTATTACAGTTCTAGCGATAATAACTGCATTATATGGGTAATAATGCATGTTATATTGATAATATTGGGAGTAATAAGTATAATTATTATAGTTCTAGCGATAATGATTGTAAAATATTTCTAATAGTGCATGTTATATTGATAATAATAAAAGTTATAAGTATATTTATTACAGTTCTATCGATAATAACTGCATAATATGGGTAATAATGCATGTTATATTGATGATAATAAAAGTATTACGTATATTTATTATAGCTCTAGCGATAATAACTGCATAATATGGGTAATAATGCATGTTATATTGATAATATTGGGAGTAATAAGTATAATTATTATAGTTCTAGTGATAATAATAGTGAAATATGGCAAATAGTGCATGTAATATTGATAATAATAAAAGTAGTAAGTATATTTATTACAGTTCTAGCGATAATAACTGCATTATATGCGTAATAATGCATGTTATATTGATAATATCGGGAGTAATAAGTATAATTATTATAGTTCTAGCGATAATAATAGTAAAATATGGCTATTAGTGCAGTTATATTGATAATAATAAAAGTAATAAGTATATTTATTATACTTCTGTCGATAATAACTGCATTATATGGGTAATAATGCATGTTATATTGATAATATCGGGAGTAATAAGTATAATTATTACAGTTCTAGCGATAATAACTGCATTATATGGGTAATAATGCATGTTATATTGATAATATTGGGAGTAATAAGTATATTTATTATAGTTCTAGCGATAATGATTGTAAAATATTTCTAATAGTGCATGTTATATTGATAATAATAAAAGTTATAAGTATATTTATTACAGTTCTATCGATAATAACTGCATAATATGGGTAATAATGCATGTTATATTGATGATAATAAAAGTAATACGTATATTTATTATAGCTCTAGCGATAATAACTGCATAATATGGGTAATAATGCATGTTATATTGATAATATTGGGAGTAATAAGTATAATTATTATAGTTCTAGCGATAATAATAGTGAAATATGGCAAATAGTGCATGTAATATTGATAATAATAAAAGTAATAAGTATATTTATTACAGTTCTATCCAAAATAACTGCATAATACGGGTAATAACGCATGTTATATTGATGATAATAAAAGTAATACGTATATTTATTGTAGTTCTAGCGATAATACCTGCATAATATGGGTAATAATGCATGTTATATTGATAATAATATAAGTAATAAGTATAATTATTACAGTTCTAGCGATGATAACTGCAATTTATGGCTAATAATGCACGTTATATTGCTAATAATATAAGTAGTAAGTATAATTATTACAGTTCTAGCGATAATAACTGCATTATATGGGTAATAATGCACGTTATATTGCTAATAATATAAATCATAAGTATAATTATTACAGTTCTAGCGATAATAACTGCATTATATGGGTAATAATGCATGTTATATTGATAATATCGGGAGTAATAAGTATAATTATTACAGTTCTAGTGACAATAACTGCATTATATGGGTAATAATGGATGTTATATTGACAATATCGGGAGTAATATGTATAATTATTACAGTTCTAGCGATAATAACTGCATTATATGGGTAATAATGCATGTTATATTGATAATATTGGGAGTAATAAGTATAATTATTATAGTTCTAGCGATAATGATTGTAAAATATTTCTAATAGTGCATGTTATATTGATAATAATAAAAGTTATAAGTATATTTATTACAGTTCTATCGATAATAACTGCATAATATGGGTAATAATGCATGTTATATTGATGATAATAAAAGTAATACGTATATTTATTATAGCTCTAGCGATAATAACTGCATAATATGGGTAATAATGCATGTTATATTGATAATATTGGGAGTAATAAGTATAATTATTATAGTTCTAGCGATAATAATAGTGAAATAAGGCAAATAGTGCATGTAATATTGATAATAATAAAAGTAATAAGTATATTTATTACAGTTCTATCCAAAATAACTGCATAATACGGGTAATAATGCATGTTATATTGATGATAATAAAAGTAATACGTATATTTATTATAGTTCTAGCGATAATAACTGCATAATATGGGTAATAATGCATGTTATATTGATAATAATATAAGTAATAAGTATAATTATTACAGTTCTAGCGATAATAACTGCATTATATGGGTAATAATGCATGTTATATTGATAATATCGGGAGTAATAAGTATAATTATTATTGTTCTAGCGATAATAATAGTAAAATATGGCTAATAGTGCATGTTATATTGATAATAATAAAAGTATTAAGTATATTTATTATAGTTCTATCGATAATAACTGCATAATATGGGTAATAAGGCATGTTATATTGATGATAATGAAAGTAGTAAGTATATTTATTACAGTTCTAGCGATAATAACTGCATTATATGCGTAATAATGCATGTTATATTGATAATATCGGGAGTAATAAGTATAATTATTACAGTTCTAGCGATAATACTAGTAAAATATGGCTAAGAGTGCCTGTTATATTGATAATATCGGGAGTAATAAGTATAATTATTATAGTTCTAGCGATAATAATAGTAAAATATGGCTAATAGTACATGTTATACTGATAATAATAAAAGTTATAAGTATATTTATTATACTTCTGTCGATAATAACTGCATTATATGGGTAATAATGCATGTTATATTGATAATATCGGGAGTAATAAGTATAATTAATACAGTTCTAGTGACAATAACTGCATTATATGGGTAATAATGGATGTTATATTGACAATATCGGGAGTAATATGTATAATTATTACAGTTCTAGCGATAATAACTGCATTATATGGGTAATAATGCATGTTATATTGATAATATTGGGAGTAATAAGTATAATTATTATAGTTCTAGCGATAATGATTGTAAAATATTTCTAATAGTGCATGTTATATTGATAATAATAAAAGTTATAAGTATATTTATTACAGTTCTATCGATAATAACTGCATAATATGGGTAATAATGCATGTTATATTGATGATAATAAAAGTATTACGTATATTTATTATAGCTCTAGCGATAATAACTGCATAATATGGGTAATAATGCATGTTATATTGATAATATTGGGAGTAATAAGTATAATTATTATAGTTCTAGTGATAATAATAGTGAAATATGGCAAATAGTGCATGTAATATTGATAATAATAAAAGTAGTAAGTATATTTATTACAGTTCTAGCGATAATAACTGCATTATATGCGTAATAATGCATGTTATATTGATAATATCGGGAGTAATAAGTATAATTATTATAGTTCTAGCGATAATAATAGTAAAATATGGCTATTAGTGCAGTTATATTGATAATAATAAAAGTAATAAGTATATTTATTATACTTCTGTCGATAATAACTGCATTATATGGGTAATAATGCATGTTATATTGATAATATCGGGAGTAATAAGTATAATTATTACAGTTCTAGCGATAATAACTGCATTATATGGGTAATAATGCATGTTATATTGATAATATTGGGAGTAATAAGTATATTTATTATAGTTCTAGCGATAATAACTGCATAATATGGGTAATAAGGCATGTTATATTGATGATAATGAAAGTAGTAAGTATATTTATTACAGTTCTAGCGATAATAACTGCATTATATGCGTAATAATGCATGTTATATTGATAATATCGGGAGTAATAAGTATAATTATTACAGTTCTAGCGATAATACTAGTAAAATATGGCTAAGAGTGCCTGTTATATTGATAATATCGGGAGTAATAAGTATAATTATTATAGTTCTAGCGATAATAATAGTAAAATATGGCTAATAGTACATGTTATACTGATAATAATAAAAGTTATAAGTATATTTATTATACTTCTGTCGATAATAACTGCATTATATGGGTAATAATGCATGTTATATTGATAATATCGGGAGTAATAAGTATAATTAATACAGTTCTAGTGACAATAACTGCATTATATGGGTAATAATGGATGTTATATTGACAATATCGGGAGTAATATGTATAATTATTACAGTTCTAGCGATAATAACTGCATTATATGGGTAATAATGCATGTTATATTGATAATATTGGGAGTAATAAGTATAATTATTATAGTTCTAGCGATAATGATTGTAAAATATTTCTAATAGTGCATGTTATATTGATAATAATAAAAGTTATAAGTATATTTATTACAGTTCTATCGATAATAACTGCATAATATGGGTAATAATGCATGTTATATTGATGATAATAAAAGTATTACGTATATTTATTATAGCTCTAGCGATAATAACTGCATAATATGGGTAATAATGCATGTTATATTGATAATATTGGGAGTAATAAGTATAATTATTATAGTTCTAGTGATAATAATAGTGAAATATGGCAAATAGTGCATGTAATATTGATAATAATAAAAGTAGTAAGTATATTTATTACAGTTCTAGCGATAATAACTGCATTATATGCGTAATAATGCATGTTATATTGATAATATCGGGAGTAATAAGTATAATTATTATAGTTCTAGCGATAATAATAGTAAAATATGGCTATTAGTGCAGTTATATTGATAATAATAAAAGTAATAAGTATATTTATTATACTTCTGTCGATAATAACTGCATTATATGGGTAATAATGCATGTTATATTGATAATATCGGGAGTAATAAGTATAATTATTACAGTTCTAGCGATAATAACTGCATTATATGGGTAATAATGCATGTTATATTGATAATATTGGGAGTAATAAGTATATTTATTATAGTTCTAGCGATAATGATTGTAAAATATTTCTAATAGTGCATGTTATATTGATAATAATAAAAGTTATAAGTATATTTATTACAGTTCTATCGATAATAACTGCATAATATGGGTAATAATGCATGTTATATTGATGATAATAAAAGTAATACGTATATTTATTATAGCTCTAGCGATAATAACTGCATAATATGGGTAATAATGCATGTTATATTGATAATATTGGGAGTAATAAGAATAATTATTATAGTTCTAGCGATAATAATAGTGAAATATGGCAAATAGTGCATGTAATATTGATAATAATAAAAGTAATAAGTATATTTATTACAGTTCTATCCAAAATAACTGCATAATACGGGTAATAATGCATGTTATATTGATGATAATAAAAGTAATACGTATATTTATTATAGTTCTAGCGATAATACCTGCATAATATGGGTAATAATGCATGTTATATTGATAATAATATAAGTAATAAGTATAATTATTACAGTTCTAGCGATGATAACTGCAATTTATGGCTAATAATGCACGTTATATTGCTAATAATATAAGTAGTAAGTATAATTATTACAGTTCTAGCGATAATAACTGCATTATATGGGTAATAATGCACGTTATATTGCTAATAATATAAATCATAAGTATAATTATTACAGTTCTAGCGATAATAACTGCATTATATGGGTAATAATGCATGTTATATTGATAATATCGGGAATAATAAGTATAATTATTATAGTTCTAGCGATAATAATAGTAAAATATGGCTATTAGTGCCTGTTATATTGATAATAATAAAAGTAATAAGTATATTTATTATACTTCTGTCGATAATAACTGCATTATATGGGTAATAATGCATGTTATATTGATAACAATATAAGTAATAAGTATAATTATTACAGTTCTAGCGATAATAACTGCATTATATGGGTAATAATGCACGTTATATTGATAATAATATAAGTAATAAGTATAATTATTACAGTTCTAGCGATAACAACTGCATTATATGGGTAATAATGCACGTTACATTGCTAATAATATAAGTAATGAGTATAATTATTACAGTTCTAGCGATAATAACTGCATTATATGGGTAATAATGCATGTTATATTGATAATATCGGGAGTAATAAGTATAATTATTATAGTTCTAGCGATAATAATAGTAAAATATGGCTAATAGTGCATGTTATATTGATAATAATAAAAGTATTAAGTATATTTATTATAGTTCTATCGATAATAACTGCATAATATGGGTAATAAGGCATGTTATATTGATGATAATGAAAGTAGTAAGTATATTTATTACAGTTCTAGCGATAATAACTGCATTATATGCGTAATAATGCATGTTATATTGATAATATCGGGAGTAATAAGTATAATTATTACAGTTCTAGCGATAATACTAGTAAAATATGGCTAAGAGTGCCTGTTATATTGATAATATCGGGAGTAATAAGTATAATTATTATAGTTCTAGCGATAATAATAGTAAAATATGGCTAATAGTACATGTTATACTGATAATAATAAAAGTTATAAGTATATTTATTATACTTCTGTCGATAATAACTGCATTATATGGATAATAATGCATGTTATATTGATAATATCGGGAGTAATAAGTATAATTATTACAGTTCTAGTGACAATAACTGCATTATATGGGTAATAATGGATGTTATATTGACAATATCGGGAGTAATATGTATAATTATTACAGTTCTAGCGATAATAACTGCATTATATGGGTAATAATGCATGTTATATTGATAATATTGGGAGTAATAAGTATAATTATTATAGTTCTAGCGATAATGATTGTAAAATATTTCTAATAGTGCATGTTATATTGATAATAATAAAAGTTATAAGTATATTTATTACAGTTCTATCGATAATAACTGCATAATATGGGTAATAATGAATGTTATATTGATAATAATATAAGTAATAGGTATAATGATTACAGTTCTAGCGATAATAACTGCATAATATGGGTACTAATGCATGTTATATTGATGATAATAAAAGTAATACGTATATTTATTATAGCTCTAGCGATAATAACTGCATAATATGGGTAATAATGCATGTTATATTGATAATATTGGGAGTAATAAGTATAATTATTATAGTTCTAGCGATAATAATAGTGAAATATGGCAAATAGTGCATGTAATATTGATAATAATAAAAGTAATAAGTATATTTATTACAGTTCTATCCAAAATAACTGCATAATACGGGTAATAATGCATGTTATATTGATGATAATAAAAGTAATACGTATATTTATTATAGTTCTAGCGATAATACCTGCATAATATGGGTAATAATGCATGTTATATTGATAATAATATAAGTAATGAGTATAATTATTACAGTTCTAGCGATAATAACTGCATTATATGGGTAATAATGCATGTTATATTGATAATAATAAAAGTAATAAGTATATTTATTATAGTTCTATTGATAATAACTGCATAATATGGGTAATAATGCATGTTATATTGGTGGTTATGAAAGTAGTAAGTACAATTATTACAGTTCTAGCGATAATAACTGCATTATATGGGTAATAATGCATGTTATATTGATAATATCGGGAGTAATAAGTATAATTATTATAGTTCTAGCGATAATAATAGTAAAATATGGCTATTAGTGCCTTTTATATTGATAATAATAAAAGTAATAAGTATATTTATTATACTTCTGTCGATAATAACTGCATTATATGGGTAATAATGCATGTTATATTGATAACAATATAAGTAATAAGTATAATTATTACAGTTCTAGCGATAACAACTGCATTATATGGGTAATAATGCACGTTACATTGCTAATAATATAAGTAATGAGTATAATTATTACAGTTCTAGCGATAATAACTGCATTATATGGGTAATAATGCATGTTATATTGATAATATCGGGAGTAATAAGTATAATTATTATAGTTCTAGCGATAATAATAGTAAAATATGGCTAATAGTGCATGTTATATTGATAATAATAAAAGTATTAAGTATATTTATTATAGTTCTATCGATAATAACTGCATAATATGGGCAATAAGGCATGTTATATTGCTAATAATATAAGTAATGAGTACAATTATTACAGTTCTAGCGATAATAACTGCATTATATGGGTAATAATGCATGTTATATTGATAATAACATAAGTAATAAGTATAATTATTACAGTTCTAGCGATAATAACTGCATTATATGGGTAATAATGCATGTTATATTGATAATATCGGGAGTAATAAGTTTAATTAGTATAGTTCTAGCGATAATAATAGTAAAATATGGCAAATAGTGCATGTTATATTGATAATAATAAAAGTAATAAGTATATTTATTACAGTTCTATCGATAATAACTGCATAATATGGGTAATAATGCATGTTATATTGATGATAATAAAAGTAATACGTATATTTATTATAGTTCTAGCGATAATAACTGCATTATATGGGTAATAATGCACGTTATATTGCTAACAATATAAGTAATAAGTATAATTATTACAGTTCTAGCGATAATAACTGCATTATATGGGTAAAAATGCATGTTATATTGATAATATTGGGAGTAATAAGTATATTTATTATGGTTCTAGAGATAATAATAGTAAAATATGGCAAATAGTGCATGTTATATTGATAATAATAAAAGTAATAAGTATATTTATTACAGTTCTATCGATAATAACTGCATAATATGGGTAATAATGCATGTTATATTGATGATAATAAAAGTAATACGTATATTTATTATAGTTCTAGCGATAATAACTGCATAATATGGGTAATAATGCATGTTATATTGATAATAATAAAAGTAATAAGTATATTTATTACAGTTCTATCGATAATAACTGCATAATATGGGTAATAATGCATGTTATATTGATGATAATAAAAGTAATACGTATATTTATTATAGTTCTGGCGATAATAACTGCATTATATGGGTAATAATGCACGTTATATTGATAATAGTATAAGTAGTAAGTATAATTATTACAGTTCTAGCGATAATACCTCCATTAAATGGGTAATAATGCATGTTATATTGATAATGATATAAGTAATAAGTATAATTATTACAGTTCTAGCGATAATTACTGCATTATATGGGTAATAATGCACGTTATATTGCTAATAGTATAAGTAATAAGTATAATTATTACAGTTCTTGCGATAATACCTCCATTATATGGGTAATAATGCATGTTATATTGATAATAATATAAGTCATAAGTATAATTATTACAGTTCTAGCGATAATAACTGCATTATATGGGTAATAATGCACGTTATATTGCTAAAAATATAAGCAATAAGTATAATTATTACAGTTCTAGCGATAATAACTGCATTATATGGGTAATAATGCATGTTATATTGATAATACCGGGAGTAATAAGTATAATTATTATAGTTCTAGCGATAATAATAGTAAAATATGGCAAATAGTGCATGTTATATTGATAATAATAAAAGTAATAAGTATATTTATTACAGTTCTATCGATAATGACTGCATAATATGGGTAATAATGCATGTTATATTGATGATAATAAAAGTAATACGTATATTTATTATAGTTCTAGCGATAATAACTGCATAATATGGGTAATAATGCATGTTATATTGATAATAATCTAAGTAATAAGTATAGTTATTACAGTTCTAGCGATAATAACTGCATTATATGGGTAATAATGCACGTTATATTGCTAACAATATAAGTAATAAGTATAATTATTACAGTTCTAGCGATAATAACTGCATTATATGGGTAATAATGCATGTTATATTGATGATAATGAAAGTAATACGTATATTTATTATAGTTCTAGCGATAATAACTGCATAATATGGGTAATAATGCATGTTATATTGAGAATAATAAAAGTAATAAGTATATCTATTACAGTTCTGGCGATAATAACTGCATTATATGGGTAATAATGCACGTTATATTGATAATAGTATAAGTAGTAAGTATAATTATTACAGTTCTAGCGATAATACCTCCATTATATGGGTAATAATGCATATTATATTGATAATGATATAAGTAATAAGTATAATTATTACAGTTCTAGCGATAATAACTGCATTATATGGGTAATAATGCATGTTATATTGATAATATCGGGAGTAATAAGTATAATTATTATAGTTCTAGCGATAATAATAGTAAAATATGGCAAATAGTGCATGTTATATTGATAATAATAAAAGTAATAAGTATATTTATTACAGTTCTATCGATAATAACTGCATAATATGGGTAATAATGCATGTTATATTGATGATAATAAAAGTAATACGTATATTTATTATAGTTGTAGCGATAATAACTGCATAATATGGGTAATAGTGCATGTTATATTGATAATAATAAAAGTTATAAGTATATTTATTACAGTTCTATCGATAATAACTGCATAATATGGGTAATAATGCATGTTATATTGATGATAATAAAAGTATTACGTATATTTATTATAGCTCTAGCGATAATAACTGCATAATATGGGTAATAATGCATGTTATATTGATAATATTGGGAGTAATAAGTATAATTATTATAGTTCTAGTGATAATAATAGTGAAATATGGCAAATAGTGCATGTAATATTGATAATAATAAAAGTAGTAAGTATATTTATTACAGTTCTAGCGATAATAACTGCATTATATGCGTAATAATGCATGTTATATTGATAATATCGGGAGTAATAAGTATAATTATTATAGTTCTAGCGATAATAATAGTAAAATATGGCTATTAGTGCAGTTATATTGATAATAATAAAAGTAATAAGTATATTTATTATACTTCTGTCGATAATAACTGCATTATATGGGTAATAATGCATGTTATATTGATAATATCGGGAGTAATAAGTATAATTATTACAGTTCTAGCGATAATAACTGCATTATATGGGTAATAATGCATGTTATATTGATAATATTGGGAGTAATAAGTATATTTATTATAGTTCTAGCGATAATGATTGTAAAATATTTCTAATAGTGCATGTTATATTGATAATAATAAAAGTTATAAGTATATTTATTACAGTTCTATCGATAATAACTGCATAATATGGGTAATAATGCATGTTATATTGATGATAATAAAAGTAATACGTATATTTATTATAGCTCTAGCGATAATAACTGCATAATATGGGTAATAATGCATGTTATATTGATAATATTGGGAGTAATAAGAATAATTATTATAGTTCTAGCGATAATAATAGTGAAATATGGCAAATAGTGCATGTAATATTGATAATAATAAAAGTAATAAGTATATTTATTACAGTTCTATCCAAAATAACTGCATAATACGGGTAATAATGCATGTTATATTGATGATAATAAAAGTAATACGTATATTTATTATAGTTCTAGCGATAATACCTGCATAATATGGGTAATAATGCATGTTATATTGATAATAATATAAGTAATAAGTATAATTATTACAGTTCTAGCGATGATAACTGCAATTTATGGCTAATAATGCACGTTATATTGCTAATAATATAAGTAGTAAGTATAATTATTACAGTTCTAGCGATAATAACTGCATTATATGGGTAATAATGCACGTTATATTGCTAATAATATAAATCATAAGTATAATTATTACAGTTCTAGCGATAATAACTGCATTATATGGGTAATAATGCATGTTATATTGATAATATCGGGAATAATAAGTATAATTATTATAGTTCTAGCGATAATAATAGTAAAATATGGCTATTAGTGCCTGTTATATTGATAATAATAAAAGTAATAAGTATATTTATTATACTTCTGTCGATAATAACTGCATTATATGGGTAATAATGCATGTTATATTGATAACAATATAAGTAATAAGTATAATTATTACAGTTCTAGCGATAATAACTGCATTATATGGGTAATAATGCACGTTATATTGATAATAATATAAGTAATAAGTATAATTATTACAGTTCTAGCGATAACAACTGCATTATATGGGTAATAATGCACGTTACATTGCTAATAATATAAGTAATGAGTATAATTATTACAGTTCTAGCGATAATAACTGCATTATATGGGTAATAATGCATGTTATATTGATAATATCGGGAGTAATAAGTATAATTATTATAGTTCTAGCGATAATAATAGTAAAATATGGCTAATAGTGCATGTTATATTGATAATAATAAAAGTATTAAGTATATTTATTATAGTTCTATCGATAATAACTGCATAATATGGGTAATAAGGCATGTTATATTGATGATAATGAAAGTAGTAAGTATATTTATTACAGTTCTAGCGATAATAACTGCATTATATGCGTAATAATGCATGTTATATTGATAATATCGGGAGTAATAAGTATAATTATTACAGTTCTAGCGATAATACTAGTAAAATATGGCTAAGAGTGCCTGTTATATTGATAATATCGGGAGTAATAAGTATAATTATTATAGTTCTAGCGATAATAATAGTAAAATATGGCTAATAGTACATGTTATACTGATAATAATAAAAGTTATAAGTATATTTATTATACTTCTGTCGATAATAACTGCATTATATGGATAATAATGCATGTTATATTGATAATATCGGGAGTAATAAGTATAATTATTACAGTTCTAGTGACAATAACTGCATTATATGGGTAATAATGGATGTTATATTGACAATATCGGGAGTAATATGTATAATTATTACAGTTCTAGCGATAATAACTGCATTATATGGGTAATAATGCATGTTATATTGATAATATTGGGAGTAATAAGTATAATTATTATAGTTCTAGCGATAATGATTGTAAAATATTTCTAATAGTGCATGTTATATTGATAATAATAAAAGTTATAAGTATATTTATTACAGTTCTATCGATAATAACTGCATAATATGGGTAATAATGAATGTTATATTGATAATAATATAAGTAATAGGTATAATGATTACAGTTCTAGCGATAATAACTGCATTATATGGGTAATAATGCATGTTATATTGATAATATTGGGAGTAATAAGTATAATTATTATAGTTCTAGCGATAATGATTGTAAAATATTTCTAATAGTGCATGTTATATTGATAATAATAAAAGTTATAAGTATATTTATTACAGTTCTATCGATAATAACTGCATAATATGGGTAATAATGAATGTTATATTGATAATAATATAAGTAATAGGTATAATGATTACAGTTCTAGCGATAATAACTGCATAATATGGGTACTAATGCATGTTATATTGATGATAATAAAAGTAATACGTATATTTATTATAGCTCTAGCGATAATAACTGCATAATATGGGTAATAATGCATGTTATATTGATAATATTGGGAGTAATAAGTATAATTATTATAGTTCTAGCGATAATAATAGTGAAATATGGCAAATAGTGCATGTAATATTGATAATAATAAAAGTAATAAGTATATTTATTACAGTTCTATCCAAAATAACTGCATAATACGGGTAATAATGCATGTTATATTGATGATAATAAAAGTAATACGTATATTTATTATAGTTCTAGCGATAATACCTGCATAATATGGGTAATAATGCATGTTATATTGATAATAATATAAGTAATGAGTATAATTATTACAGTTCTAGCGATAATAACTGCATTATATGGGTAATAATGCATGTTATATTGATAATAATAAAAGTAATAAGTATATTTATTATAGTTCTATTGATAATAACTGCATAATATGGGTAATAATGCATGTTATATTGGTGGTTATGAAAGTAGTAAGTACAATTATTACAGTTCTAGCGATAATAACTGCATTATATGGGTAATAATGCATGTTATATTGATAATATCGGGAGTAATAAGTATAATTATTATAGTTCTAGCGATAATAATAGTAAAATATGGCTATTAGTGCCTTTTATATTGATAATAATAAAAGTAATAAGTATATTTATTATACTTCTGTCGATAATAACTGCATTATATGGGTAATAATGCATGTTATATTGATAACAATATAAGTAATAAGTATAATTATTACAGTTCTAGCGATAATAACTGCATTATATGGGTAATAATGCACGTTATATTGATAATAATATAAGTAATAAGTATAATTATTACAGTTCTAGCGATAACAACTGCATTATTGGGTAATAATGCACGTTACATTGCTAATAATATAAGTAATGAGTATAATTATTACAGTTCTAGCGATAATAACTGCATTATATGGGTAATAATGCATGTTATATTGATAATATCGGGAGTAATAAGTATAATTATTATAGTTCTAGCGATAATAATAGTAAAATATGGCTAATAGTGCATGTTATATTGATAATAATAAAAGTATTAAGTATATTTATTATAGTTCTATCGATAATAACTGCATAATATGGGCAATAAGGCATGTTATATTGCTAATAATATAAGTAATGAGTACAATTATTACAGTTCTAGCGATAATAACTGCATTATATGGGTAATAATGCATGTTATATTGATAATAACATAAGTAATAAGTATAATTATTACAGTTCTAGCGATAATAACTGCATTATATGGGTAATAATGCATGTTATATTGATAATATCGGGAGTAATAAGTTTAATTAGTATAGTTCTAGCGATAATAATAGTAAAATATGGCAAATAGTGCATGTTATATTGATAATAATAAAAGTAATAAGTATATTTATTACAGTTCTATCGATAATAACTGCATAATATGGGTAATAATGCATGTTATATTGATGATAATAAAAGTAATACGTATATTTATTATAGTTCTAGCGATAATAACTGCATTATATGGGTAATAATGCACGTTATATTGCTAACAATATAAGTAATAAGTATAATTATTACAGTTCTAGCGATAATAACTGCATTATATGGGTAAAAATGCATGTTATATTGATAATATTGGGAGTAATAAGTATATTTATTATGGTTCTAGAGATAATAATAGTAAAATATGGCAAATAGTGCATGTTATATTGATAATAATAAAAGTAATAAGTATATTTATTACAGTTCTATCGATAATAACTGCATAATATGGGTAATAATGCATGTTATATTGATGATAATAAAAGTAATACGTATATTTATTATAGTTCTAGCGATAATAACTGCATAATATGGGTAATAATGCATGTTATATTGATAATAATAAAAGTAATAAGTATATTTATTACAGTTCTATCGATAATAACTGCATAATATGGGTAATAATGCATGTTATATTGATGATAATAAAAGTAATACGTATATTTATTATAGTTCTAGCGATAATAACTGCATAATATGGGTAATAATGCATGTTATATTGATAATAATCTAAGTAATAAGTATAATTATTACAGTTCTAGCGATAATAACTGCATAATATGGGTAATAATGCATGTTATATTGAGAATAATATAAGTAATAAGTATATCTATTACAGTTCTGGCGATAATAACTGCATTATATGGGTAATAATGCACGTTATATTGATAATAGTATAAGTAGTAAGTATAATTATTACAGTTCTAGCGATAATACCTCCATTAAATGGGTAATAATGCATGTTATATTGATAATGATATAAGTAATAAGTATAATTATTACAGTTCTAGCGATAATTACTGCATTATATGGGTAATAATGCACGTTATATTGCTAATAGTATAAGTAATAAGTATAATTATTACAGTTCTTGCGATAATACCTCCATTATATGGGTAATAATGCATGTTATATTGATAATAATATAAGTCATAAGTATAATTATTACAGTTCTAGCGATAATAACTGCATTATATGGGTAATAATGCACGTTATATTGCTAAAAATATAAGCAATAAGTATAATTATTACAGTTCTAGCGATAATAACTGCATTATATGGGTAATAATGCATGTTATATTGATAATACCGGGAGTAATAAGTATAATTATTATAGTTCTAGCGATAATAATAGTAAAATATGGCAAATAGTGCATGTTATATTGATAATAATAAAAGTAATAAGTATATTTATTACAGTTCTATCGATAATGACTGCATAATATGGGTAATAATGCATGTTATATTGATGATAATAAAAGTAATACGTATATTTATTATAGTTCTAGCGATAATAACTGCATAATATGGGTAATAATGCATGTTATATTGATAATAATCTAAGTAATAAGTATAGTTATTACAGTTCTAGCGATAATAACTGCATTATATGGGTAATAATGCACGTTATATTGCTAACAATATAAGTAATAAGTATAATTATTACAGTTCTAGCGATAATAACTGCATTATATGGGTAATAATGCATGTTATATTGATAATAGTATAAGTAGTAAGTATAATTATTACAGTTCTAGCGATAATACCTCCATTATATGGGTAATAATGCATATTATATTGATAATGATATAAGTAATAAGTATATTTATTACAGTTCTATCGATAATAACTGCATAATATGGGTAATAATGCATGTTATATTGATGATAATAAAAGTAATACGTATATTTATTATAGTTGTAGCGATAATAACTGCATAATATGGGTAATAATGCATGTTATATTGATAATAATCTAAGTAATAAGTATAATTATTACAGTTCTAGCGATAATAACTGCATTATATGGGTAATAATGCACGTTATATTGCTAACAATATAAGTAATAAGTATAATTATTACAGTTCTAGCGATAATAACTGCATTATATGGGTAATAATGCATGTTATATTGATGATAATGAAAGTAATACGTATATTTATTATAGTTCTAGCGATAATAACTGCATAATATGGGTAATAATGCATGTTATATTGAGAATAATATGAGTAATAAGTATATCTATTACAGTTCTGGCGATAATAACTGCATTATATGGGTAATAATGCACGTTATATTGATAATAGTATAAGTAGTAAGTATAATTATTACAGTTCTAGCGATAATACCTCCATTATATGGGTAATAATGCATATTATATTGATAATGATATAAGTAATAAGTATAATTATTACAGTTCTTGCGATAATAACTGCATTATATGGGTAATAATGCATGTTATATTGATAATATCGGGAGTAATAAGTATAATTATTATAGTTCTAGCGATAATAATAGTAAAATATGGCAAATAGTGCATGTTATATTGATAATAATAAAAGTAATAAGTATATTTATTACAGTTCTATCGATAATAACTGCATAATATGGGTAATAATGCATGTTATATTGATGATAATAAAAGTAATACGTATATTTATTATAGTTCTAGCGATAATAACTGCATAATATGGGTAATAATGCATGTTATATTGATAACAATCTAAGTAATAAGTATATTTATTACAGTTCTATCGATAATAACTGCATAATATGGGTAATAATGCATGTTATATTGATGATAATAAAAGTAATACGTATATTTATTATAGTTCTAGCGATAATTACTGCATTATATGGGTAATAATGCATGTTATATTGATAATATCGGGAGTAATAAGTATAATTAGTATAGTTCTAGCGATAATAATAGTAAAATATGGCAAATAGTGCATGTTATATTGATAATAATAAAAGTAATAAGTATATTTATTACAGTTCTATCGATAATAACTGCATAATATGGGTAATAATGCACGTTATATTGCTAATAATATAAGTAATGAGTACAATTATTACAGTTCTAGCGATAATAACTGCATTATATGGGTAATAATGCATGTTATATTGATAATAACATAAGTAATAAGTATAATTATTACAGTTCTAGCGATAATAACTGCATTATATGGGTAATAATGCATGTTATATTGATAATATCGGGAGTAATAAGTATAATTAGTATAGTTCTAGCGATAATAATAGTAAAATATGGCAAATAGTGCATGTTATATTGATAATAATAAAAGTAATAAGTATATTTATTACAGTTCTATCGATAATAACTGCATAATATGGGTAATAATGCATGTTATATTGATGATAATAAAAGTAATACGTATATTTATTATAGTTCTAGCGATAATAACTGCATTATATGGGTAATAATGCACGTTATATTGCTAACAATATAAGTAATAAGTATAATTATTACAGTTCTAGCGATAATAACTGCATTATATGGGTAAAAATGCATGTTATATTGATAATATTGGGAGTAATAAGTATATTTATTATGGTTCTAGAGATAATAATAGTAAAATATGGCAAATAGTGCATGTTATATTGATAATAATAAAAGTAATAAGTATATTTATTACAGTTCTATCGATAATAACTGCATAATATGGGTAATAATGCATGTTATATTGATGATAATAAAAGTAATACGTATATTTATTATAGTTCTAGCGATAATAACTGCATAATATGGGTAATAATGCATGTTATATTGATAATAATATAAGTAATAAGTATAATTATTACAGTTCTAGCGATAATAACTGCATTATATGGGTAATAATGCATGTTATATTGATAATATCGGGAGTAATAAGTATAATTATTATAGTTCTAGCGATAATAATAGTAAAATATGGCAAATAGTGTATGTTATATTGATAATAATAAAAGTAATAAGTATATTTATTACAGTTCTATCGATAATAACTGCATAATATGGGTAATAATGCATGTTATATTGATGATAATAAAAGTAATACGTATATTTATTATAGTTCTAGCGATAATAACTGCATAATATGGGTAATAATGCATGTTATATTGATAATAATATAAGTAATAAGTATAATTATTACAGTTCTAGCGATAATAACTGCATTATATGGGTAATAATGCACGTTATATTGCTAATAGTATAAGTTATAAGTATAATTATTACAGTTCTTGCGATAATACCTCCATTATATGGGTAATAATGCATGTTCTATTGATAATAATATAAGTCATAAGTATAATTATTACAGTTCTAGCGATAATAACTGCATTATATGGGTAATAATGCATGTTATATTGATAATATCGGGAGTAATAAGTATAATTATTATAGTTCTAGCGATAATAATAGTAAAATATGGCAAATAGTGCATGTTATATTGATAATAATAAAAGTAATAAGTATATTTATTACAGTTCTATCGATAATAACTGCATAATATGGGTAATAATGCATGTTATATTGATGATAATAAAAGTAATACGTATATTTATTATAGTTCTAGCGATAATAACTGCATAATATGGGTAATAATGCATGTTATATTGATAATAATAAAAGTAATAAGTATATTTATTACAGTTCTATCGATAATAACTGCATAATATGGGTAATAATGCATGTTATATTGATGATAATAAAAGTAATACGTATATTTATTATAGTTCTAGCGATAATAACTGCATAATATGGGTAATAATGGATGTTATATTGACAATATCGGGAGTAATATGTATAATTATTACAGTTCTAGCGATAATAACTGCATTATATGGGTAATAATGCATGTTATATTGATAATATTGGGAGTAATAAGTATAATTATTATAGTTCTAGCGATAATGATTGTAAAATATTTCTAATAGTGCATGTTATATTGATAATAATAAAAGTTATAAGTATATTTATTACAGTTCTATCGATAATAACTGCATAATATGGGTAATAATGCATGTTATATTGATGATAATAAAAGTAATACGTATATTTATTATAGTTCTAGCGATAATAACTGCATAATATGGGTAATAATGCATGTTATATTGATAATAATATAAGTAATAAGTATAATTATTACAGTTCTAGCGATAATAACTGCATTATATGGGTAAAAATGCATGTTATATTGATAATATCGGGAGTAATAAGTATAATTATTATAGTTCTAGCGATAATAATAGTAAAATATGGCTATTAGTGCCTGTTATATTGATAATAATAAAAGTAATAAGTATATTTATTATACTTCTGTCGATAATAACTGCATTATATGGGTAATAATGCATGTTATATTGATAATAATATAAGTAATAGGTATAATGATTACAGTTCTAGCGATAATAACTGCATAATATGGGTAATAATGCATGTTATATTGATGATAATAAAAGTAATACGTATATTTATTATAGCTCTAGCGATAATAACTGCATAATATGGGTAATAATGCATGTTATATTGATAATATTGGGAGTAATAAGTATAATTATTATAGTTCTAGCGATAATAATAGTGAAATATGGCAAATAGTGCATGTAATATTGATAATAATAAAAGTAATAAGTATATTTATTACAGTTCTATCCAAAATAACTGCATAATACGGGTAATAATGCATGTTATATTGATGATAATAAAAGTAATACGTATATTTATTATAGTTCTAGCGATAATACCTGCATAATATGGGTAATAATGCATGTTATATTGATAATAATATAAGTAATGAGTATAATTATTACAGTTCTAGCGATAATAACTGCATTATATGGGTAATAATGCATGTTATATTGATAATAATAAAAGTAATAAGTATATTTATTATAGTTCTATTGATAATAACTGCATAATATGGGTAATAATGCATGTTATATTGGTGGTAATGAAAGTAGTAAGTATAATTATTACAGTTCTAGCGATAATAACTGCATTATATGGGTAATAATGCATGTTATATTGATAATATCGGGAGTAATAAGTATAATTATTATAGTTCTAGCGATAATAATAGTAAAATATGGCTATTAGTGCCTGTTATATTGATAATAATAAAAGTAATAAGTATATTTATTATACTTCTGTCGATAATAACTGCATTATATGGGTAATAATGCATGTTATATTGATAACAATATAAGTAATAAGTATAATTATTACAGTTCTAGCGATAATAACTGCATTATATGGGTAATAATGCACGTTATATTGATAATAATATAAGTAATAAGTATAATTATTACAGTTCTAGCGATAACAACTGCATTATATGGGTAATAATGCACGTTACATTGCTAATAATATAAGTAATGAGTATAATTATTACAGTTCTAGCGATAATAACTGCATTATATGGGTAATAATGCATGTTATATTGATAATATCGGGAGTAATAAGTATAATTATTATAGTTCTAGCGATAATAATAGTAAAATATGGCTAATAGTGCATGTTATATTGATAATAATAAAAGTATTAAGTATATTTATTATAGTTCTATCGATAATAACTGCATAATATGGGTAATAAGGCATGTTATATTGATGATAATGAAAGTAGTAAGTATATTTATTACAGTTCTAGCGATAATAACTGCATTATATGCGTAATAATGCATGTTATATTGATAATATCGGGAGTAATAAGTATAATTATTATAGTTCTAGCGATAATAATAGTAAAATATGGCTAATAGTACATGTTATACTGATAATAATAAAAGTTATAAGTATATTTATTATACTTCTGTCGATAATAACTGCATTATATGGGTAATAATGCATGTTATATTGATAATATCGGGAGTAATAAGTATAATTATTACAGTTCTAGTGACAATAACTGCATTATATGGGTAATAATGGATGTTATATTGACAATATCGGGAGTAATATGTATAATTATTACAGTTCTAGCGATAATAACTGCATTATATGGGTAATAATGCATGTTATATTGATAATATTGGGAGTAATAAGTATAATTATTATAGTTCTAGCGATAATGATTGTAAAATATTTCTAATAGTGCATGTTATATTGATAATAATAAAAGTTATAAGTATATTTATTACAGTTCTATCGATAATAACTGCATAATATGGGTAATAATGCATGTTATATTGATGATAATAAAAGTATTACGTATATTTATTATAGCTCTAGCGATAATAACTGCATAATATGGGTAATAATGCATGTTATATTGATAATATTGGGAGTAATAAGTATAATTATTATAGTTCTAGTGATAATAATAGTGAAATATGGCAAATAGTGCATGTAATATTGATAATAATAAAAGTAGTAAGTATATTTATTACAGTTCTAGCGATAATAACTGCATTATATGCGTAATAATGCATGTTATATTGATAATATCGGGAGTAATAAGTATAATTATTATAGTTCTAGCGATAATAATAGTAAAATATGGCTATTAGTGCAGTTATATTGATAATAATAAAGTAATAAGTATATTTATTATACTTCTGTCGATAATAACTGCATTATATGGGTAATAATGCATGTTATATTGATAATATCGGGAGTAATAAGTATAATTATTACAGTTCTAGCGATAATAACTGCATTATATGGGTAATAATGCATGTTATATTGATAATATTGGGAGTAATAAGTATATTTATTATAGTTCTAGCGATAATGATTGTAAAATATTTCTAATAGTGCATGTTATATTGATAATAATAAAAGTTATAAGTATATTTATTACAGTTCTATCGATAATAACTGCATAATATGGGTAATAATGCATGTTATATTGATGATAATAAAAGTAATACGTATATTTATTATAGCTCTAGCGATAATAACTGCATAATATGGGTAATAATGCATGTTATATTGATAATATTGGGAGTAATAAGTATAATTATTATAGTTCTAGCGATAATAATAGTGAAATATGGCAAATAGTGCATGTAATATTGATAATAATAAAAGTAATAAGTATATTTATTACAGTTCTATCCAAAATAACTGCATAATACGGGTAATAACGCATGTTATATTGATGATAATAAAAGTAATACGTATATTTATTGTAGTTCTAGCGATAATACCTGCATAATATGGGTAATAATGCATGTTATATTGATAATAATATAAGTAATAAGTATAATTATTACAGTTCTAGCGATGATAACTGCAATTTATGGCTAATAATGCACGTTATATTGCTAATAATATAAGTAGTAAGTATAATTATTACAGTTCTAGCGATAATAACTGCATTATATGGGTAATAATGCACGTTATATTGCTAATAATATAAATCATAAGTATAATTATTACAGTTCTAGCGATAATAACTGCATTATATGGGTAATAATGCATGTTATATTGATAATATCGGGAGTAATAAGTATAATTATTATAGTTCCAGCGATAATAATAGTAAAATATGGCTATTAGTGCCTGTTATATTGATAATAATAAAAGTTATAAGTATATTTATTATACTTCTGTCGATAATAACTGCATTATATGGGTAATAATGGATGTTATATTGACAATATCGGGAGTAATATGTATAATTATTACAGTTCTAGCGATAATAACTGCATTATATGGGTAATAATGCATGTTATGTTGATTATATTGGGAGTAATAAGTATAATTATTATAGTTCTAGCGATAATGATTGTAAAATATTTCTAATAGTGCATGTTATATTGATAATAATAAAAGTTATAAGTATATTTATTACAGTTCTATCGATAATAACTGCATAATATGGGTAATAATGCATGTTATATTGATGATAATAAAAGTAATACGTATATTTATTATAGCTCTAGCGATAATAACTGCATAATATGGGTAATAATGCATGTTATATTGATAATATTGGGAGTAATAAGTATAATTATTATAGTTCTAGCGATAATAATAGTGAAATATGGCAAATAGTGCATGTAATATTGATAATAATAAAAGTAATAAGTATATTTATTACAGTTCTATCCAAAATAACTGCATAATACGGGTAATAATGCATGTTATATTGATGATAATAAAAGTAATACGTATATTTATTATAGTTCTAGCGATAATAACTGCATAATATGGGTAATAATGCATGTTATATTGATAATAATATAAGTAATAAGTATAATTATTACAGTTCTAGCGATAATAACTGCATTATATGGGTAAAAATGCATGTTATATTGATAATATCGGGAGTAATAAGTATAATTATTATAGTTCTAGCGATAATAATAGTAAAATATGGCTATTAGTGCCTGTTATATTGATAATAATAAAAGTAATAAGTATATTTATTATACTTCTGTCGATAATAACTGCATTATATGGGTAATAATGCATGTTATATTGATAACAATATAAGTAATAAGTATAATTATTACAGTTCTGTCGATAATAACTGCATTATATGGGTAATAATGCATGTTATATTGATGATAATAAAAGTAATACGTATATTTATTATAGCTCTAGCGATAATAACTGCATAATATGGGTAATAATGCATGTTATATTGATAATATTGGGAGTAATAAGTATAATTATTATAGTTCTAGCGATAATAATAGTGAAATATGGCAAATAGTGCATGTAATATTGATAATAATAAAAGTAATAAGTATATTTATTACAGTTCTATCCAAAATAACTGCATAATACGGGTAATAACGCATGTTATATTGATGATAATAAAAGTAATACGTATATTTATTGTAGTTCTAGCGATAATACCTGCATAATATGGGTAATAATGCATGTTATATTGATAATAATATAAGTAATAAGTATAATTATTACAGTTCTAGCGATGATAACTGCAATTTATGGCTAATAATGCACGTTATATTGCTAATAATATAAGTAGTAAGTATAATTATTACAGTTCTAGCGATAATAACTGCATTATATGGGTAATAATGCACGTTATATTGCTAATAATATAAATCATAAGTATAATTATTACAGTTCTAGCGATAATAACTGCATTATATGGGTAATAATGCATGTTATATTGATAATATCGGGAGTAATAAGTATAATTATTATAGTTCCAGCGATAATAATAGTAAAATATGGCTATTAGTGCCTGTTATATTGATAATAATAAAAGTTATAAGTATATTTATTATACTTCTGTCGATAATAACTGCATTATATGGGTAATAATGGATGTTATATTGACAATATCGGGAGTAATATGTATAATTATTACAGTTCTAGCGATAATAACTGCATTATATGGGTAATAATGCATGTTATATTGATTATATTGGGAGTAATAAGTATAATTATTATAGTTCTAGCGATAATGATTGTAAAATATTTCTAATAGTGCATGTTATATTGATAATAATAAAAGTTATAAGTATATTTATTACAGTTCTATCGATAATAACTGCATAATATGGGTAATAATGCATGTTATATTGATGATAATAAAAGTAATACGTATATTTATTATAGCTCTAGCGATAATAACTGCATAATATGGGTAATAATGCATGTTATATTGATAATATTGGGAGTAATAAGTATAATTATTATAGTTCTAGCGATAATAATAGTGAAATATGGCAAATAGTGCATGTAATATTGATAATAATAAAAGTAATAAGTATATTTATTACAGTTCTATCCAAAATAACTGCATAATACGGGTAATAATGCATGTTATATTGATGATAATAAAAGTAATACGTATATTTATTATAGTTCTAGCGATAATAACTGCATTATATGGGTAATAATGCATGTTATATTGATAACAATATAAGTAATAAGTATAATTATTACAGTTCTAGCGATAATAACTGCATTATATGGGTAATAATGCACGTTATATTGATAATAATATAAGTAATAAGTATAATTATTACAGTTCTAGCGATAACAACTGCATTATATGGGTAATAATGCACGTTACATTGCTAATAATATAAGTAATGAGTATAATTATTACAGTTCTAGCGATAATAACTGCATTATATGGGTAATAATGCATGTTATATTGATAATATCGGGAGTAATAAGTATAATTATTATAGTTCTAGCGATAATAATAGTAAAATATGGCTAATAGTGCATGTTATATTGATAATAATAAAAGTATTAAGTATATTTATTATAGTTCTATCGATAATAACTGCATAATATGGGTAATAAGGCATGTTATATTGATGATAATGAAAGTAATAAGTATATTTATTACAGTTCTAGCGATAATAACTGCATTATATGCGTAATAATGCATGTTATATTGATAATATCGGGAGTAATAAGTATAATTATTACAGTTCTAGCGATAATACTAGTAAAATATGGCTAAGAGTGCCTGTTATATTGATAATATCGGGAGTAATAAGTATAATTATTATAGTTCTAGCGATAATAATAGTAAAATATGGCTAATAGTACATGTTATACTGATAATAATAAAAGTTATAAGTATATTTATTATACTTCTGTCGATAATAACTGCATTATATGGGTAATAATGCATGTTATATTGATAATATCGGGAGTAATAAGTATAATTATTACAGTTCTAGTGACAATAACTGCATTATATGGGTAATAATGGATGTTATATTGACAATATCGGGAGTAATATGTATAATTATTACAGTTCTAGCGATAATAACTGCATTATATGGGTAATAATGCATGTTATATTGATAATATTGGGAGTAATAAGTATAATTATTATAGTTCTAGCGATAATGATTGTAAAATATTTCTAATAGTGCATGTTATATTGATAATAATAAAAGTTATAAGTATATTTATTACAGTTCTATCGATAATAACTGCATAATATGGGTAATAATGCATGTTATATTGATGATAATAAAAGTATTACGTATATTTATTATAGCTCTAGCGATAATAACTGCATAATATGGGTAATAATGCATGTTATATTGATAATATTGGGAGTAATAAGTATAATTATTATAGTTCTAGTGATAATAATAGTGAAATATGGCAAATAGTGCATGTAATATTGATAATAATAAAAGTAGTAAGTATATTTATTACAGTTCTAGCGATAATAACTGCATTATATGCGTAATAATGCATGTTATATTGATAATATCGGGAGTAATAAGTATAATTATTATAGTTCTAGCGATAATAATAGTAAAATATGGCTATTAGTGCAGTTATATTGATAATAATAAAAGTAATAAGTATATTTATTATACTTCTGTCGATAATAACTGCATTATATGGGTAATAATGCATGTTATATTGATAATATCGGGAGTAATAAGTATAATTATTACAGTTCTAGCGATAATAACTGCATTATATGGGTAATAATGCATGTTATATTGATAATATTGGGAGTAATAAGTATATTTATTATAGTTCTAGCGATAATGATTGTAAAATATTTCTAATAGTGCATGTTATATTGATAATAATAAAAGTTATAAGTATATTTATTACAGTTCTATCGATAATAACTGCATCATATGGGTAATAATGCATGTTATATTGATGATAATAAAAGTAATACGTATATTTATTATAGCTCTAGCGATAATAACTGCATAATATGGGTAATAATGCATGTTATATTGATAATATTGGGAGTAATAAGTATAATTATTATAGTTCTAGCGATAATAATAGTGAAATATGGCAAATAGTGCATGTAATATTGATAATAATAAAAGTAATAAGTATATTTATTACAGTTCTATCCAAAATAACTGCATAATACGGGTAATAATGCATGTTATATTGATGATAATAAAAGTAATACGTATATTTATTATAGTTCTAGCGATAATACCTGCAAAATATGGGTAATAATGCATGTTATATTGATAATAATATGAGTAATAAGTATAATTATTACAGTTCTAGCGATGATAACTGCAATTTATGGCTAATAATGCACGTTATATTGCTAATAATATAAGTAGTAAGTATAATTATTACAGTTCTAGCGATAATAACTGCATTATATGGGTAATAATGCACGTTATATTGCTAATAATATAAATAATAAGTATAATTATTACAGTTCTAGCGATAATAACTGCATTATATGGGTAATAATGCATGTTATATTGATAATATCGGGAGTAATAAGTATAATTATTATAGTTCTAGCGATAATAATAGTAAAATATGGCTATTAGTGCCTGTTATATTGATAATAATAAAAGTAATAAGTATATTTATTATACTTCTGTCGATAATAACTGCATTATATGGGTAATAATGCATGTTATATTGATAACAATATAAGTAATAAGTATAATTATTACAGTTCTAGCGATAATAACTGCATTATATGGCTAATAATGCACGTTATATTGCTAATAATATAAGTAGTAAGTATAATTATTACAGTTCTAGCGATAATAACTGCATTATATGGGTAATAATGCACGTTATATTGCTAATAATATAAATAATAAGTATAATTATTACAGTTCTAGCGATAATAACTGCATTATATGGGTAATAATGCATGTTATATTGATAATATCGGGAGTAATAAGTATAATTATTATAGTTCTAGCGATAATAATAGTAAAATATGGCTATTAGTGCCTGTTATATTGATAATAATAAAAGTAATAAGTATATTTATTATACTTCTGTCGATAATAACTGCATTATATGGGTAATAATGCATGTTATATTGATAACAATATAAGTAATAAGTATAATTATTACAGTTCTAGCGATAATAACTGCATTATATGGGTAATAATGCACGTTATATTGATAATAATATAAGTAATAAGTATAATTATTACAGTTCTAGCGATAACAACTGCATTATATGGGTAATAATGCACGTTACATTGCTAATAATATAAGTAATGAGTATAATTATTACAGTTCTAGCGATAATAACTGCATTATATGGGTAATAATGCATGTTATATTGATAATATCGGGAGTAATAAGTATAATTATTATAGTTCTAGCGATAATAATAGTAAAATATGGCTAATAGTGCATGTTATATTGATAATAATAAAAGTATTAAGTATATTTATTATAGTTCTATCGATAATAACTGCATAATATGGGTAATAAGGCATGTTATATTGATGATAATGAAAGTAGTAAGTATATTTATTACAGTTCTAGCGATAATAACTGCATTATATGCGTAATAATGCATGTTATATTGATAATATCGGGAGTAATAAGTATAATTATTTCAGTTCTAGCGATAATACTAGTAAAATATGGCTAAGAGTGCCTGTTATATTGATAATATCGGGAGTAATAAGTATAATTATTATAGTTCTAGCGATAATAATAGTAAAATATGGCTAATAGTACATGTTATACTGATAATAATAAAAGTTATAAGTATATTTATTATACTTCTGTCGATAATAACTGCATTATATGGGTAATAATGCATGTTATATTGATAATATCGGGAGTAATAAGTATAATTATTACAGTTCTAGTGACAATAACTGCATTATATGGGTAATAATGGATGTTATATTGACAATATCGGGAGTAATATGTATAATTATTACAGTTCTAGCGATAATAACTGCATTATATGGGTAATAATGCATGTTATATTGATAATATTGGGAGTAATAAGTATAATTATTATAGTTCTAGCGATAATGATTGTAAAATATTTCTAATAGTGCATGTTATATTGATAATAATAAAAGTTATAAGTATATTTATTACAGTTCTATCGATAATAACTGCATAATATGGGTAATAATGCATGTTATATTGATGATAATAAAAGTATTACGTATATTTATTATAGCTCTAGCGATAATAACTGCATAATATGGGTAATAATGCATGTTATATTGATAATATTGGGAGTAATAAGTATAATTATTATAGTTCTAGTGATAATAATAGTGAAATATGGCAAATAGTGCATGTAATATTGATAATAATAAAAGTAGTAAGTATATTTATTACAGTTCTAGCGATAATAACTGCATTATATGCGTAATAATGCATGTTATATTGATAATATCGGGAGTAATAAGTATAATTATTATAGTTCTAGCGATAATAATAGTAAAATATGGCTATTAGTGCAGTTATATTGATAATAATAAAAGTAATAAGTATATTTATTATACTTCTGTCGATAATAACTGCATTATATGGGTAATAATGCATGTTATATTGATAATATCGGGAGTAATAAGTATAATTATTACAGTTCTAGCGATAATAACTGCATTATATGGGTAATAATGCATGTTATATTGATAATATTGGGAGTAATAAGTATATTTATTATAGTTCTAGCGATAATGATTGTAAAATATTTCTAATAGTGCATGTTATATTGATAATAATAAAAGTTATAAGTATATTTATTACAGTTCTATCGATAATAACTGCATAATATGGGTAATAATGCATGTTATATTGATGATAATAAAAGTAATACGTATATTTATTATAGCTCTAGCGATAATAACTGCATAATATGGGTAATAATGCATGTTATATTGATAATATTGGGAGTAATAAGTATAATTATTATAGTTCTAGCGATAATAATAGTGAAATATGGCAAATAGTGCATGTAATATTGATAATAATAAAAGTAATAAGTATATTTATTACAGTTCTATCCAAAATAACTGCATAATACGGGTAATAACGCATGTTATATTGATGATAATAAAAGTAATACGTATATTTATTGTAGTTCTAGCGATAATACCTGCATAATATGGGTAATAATGCATGTTATATTGATAATAATATAAGTAATAAGTATAATTATTACAGTTCTAGCGATGATAACTGCAATTTATGGCTAATAATGCACGTTATATTGCTAATAATATAAGTAGTAAGTATAATTATTACAGTTCTAGCGATAATAACTGCATTATATGGGTAATAATGCACGTTATATTGCTAATAATATAAATCATAAGTATAATTATTACAGTTCTAGCGATAATAACTGCATTATATGGGTAATAATGCATGTTATATTGATAATATCGGGAGTAATAAGTATAATTATTATAGTTCCAGCGATAATAATAGTAAAATATGGCTATTAGTGCCTGTTATATTGATAATAATAAAAGTAATAAGTATATTTATTATACTTCTGTCGATAATAACTGCATTATATGGGTAATAATGCATGTTATATTGATAACAATATAAGTAATAAGTATAATTATTACAGTTCTAGCGATAATAACTGCATTATATGGGTAATAATGCACGTTATATTGATAATAATATAAGTAATAAGTATAATTATTACAGTTCTAGCGATAACAACTGCATTATATGGGTAATAATGCACGTTACATTGCTAATAATATAAGTAATGAGTATAATTATTACAGTTCTAGCGATAATAACTGCATTATATGGGTAATAATGCATGTTATATTGATAATATCGGGAGTAATAAGTATAATTATTATAGTTCTAGCGATAATAATAGTAAAATATGGCTAATAGTGCATGTTATATTGATAATAATAAAAGTATTAAGTATATTTATTATAGTTCTATCGATAATAACTGCATAATATGGGTAATAAGGCATGTTATATTGATGATAATGAAAGTAGTAAGTATATTTATTACAGTTCTAGCGATAATAACTGCATCATATGCGTAATAATGCATGTTATATTGATAATATCGGGAGTAATAAGTATAATTATTACAGTTCTAGCGATAATACTAGTAAAATATGGCTAAGAGTGCCTGTTATATTGATAATATCGGGAGTAATAAGTATAATTATTATAGTTCTAGCGATAATAATAGTAAAATATGGCTAATAGTACATGTTATACTGATAATAATAAAAGTTATAAGTATATTTATTATACTTCTGTCGATAATAACCGCATTATATGGGTAATAATGCATGTTATATTGATAATATCGGGAGTAATAAGTATAATTATTACAGTTCTAGTGACAATAACTGCATTATATGGGTAATAATGGATGTTATATTGACAATATCGGGAGTAATATGTATAATTATTACAGTTCTAGCGATAATAACTGCATTATATGGGTAATAATGCATGTTATATTGATAATATTGGGAGTAATAAGTATAATTATTATAGTTCTAGCGATAATGATTGTAAAATATTTCTAATAGTGCATGTTATATTGATAATAATAAAAGTTATAAGTATATTTATTACAGTTCTATCGATAATAACTGCATAATATGGGTAATAATGCATGTTATATTGATGATAATAAAAGTAATACGTATATTTATTATAGCTCTAGCGATAATAACTGCATAATATGGGTAATAATGCATGTTATATTGATAATATTGGGAGTAATAAGTATAATTATTATAGTTCTAGCGATAATAATAGTGAAATAAGGCAAATAGTGCATGTAATATTGATAATAATAAAAGTAATAAGTATATTTATTACAGTTCTATCCAAAATAACTGCATAATACGGGTAATAATGCATGTTATATTGATGATAATAAAAGTAATACGTATATTTATTATAGTTCTAGCGATAATAACTGCATAATATGGGTAATAATGCATGTTATATTGATAATAATATAAGTAATAAGTATAATTATTACAGTTCTAGCGATAATAACTGCATTATATGGGTAATAATGCATGTTATATTGATAATATCGGGAGTAATAAGTATAATTATTATTGTTCTAGCGATAATAATAGTAAAATATGGCTAATAGTGCATGTTATATTGATAATAATAAAAGTATTAAGTATATTTATTATAGTTCTATCGATAATAACTGCATAATATGGGTAATAAGGCATGTTATATTGATGATAATGAAAGTAGTAAGTATATTTATTACAGTTCTAGCGATAATAACTGCATTATATGCGTAATAATGCATGTTATATTGATAATATCGGGAGTAATAAGTATAATTATTACAGTTCTAGCGATAATACTAGTAAAATATGGCTAAGAGTGCCTGTTATATTGATAATATCGGGAGTAATAAGTATAATTATTATAGTTCTAGCGATAATAATAGTAAAATATGGCTAATAGTACATGTTATACTGATAATAATAAAAGTTATAAGTATATTTATTATACTTCTGTCGATAATAACTGCATTATATGGGTAATAATGCATGTTATATTGATAATATCGGGAGTAATAAGTATAATTATTACAGTTCTAGTGACAATAACTGCATTATATGGGTAATAATGGATGTTATATTGACAATATCGGGAGTAATATGTATAATTATTACAGTTCTAGCGATAATAACTGCATTATATGGGTAATAATGCATGTTATATTGATAATATTGGGAGTAATAAGTATAATTATTATAGTTCTAGCGATAATGATTGTAAAATATTTCTAATAGTGCATGTTATATTGATAATAATAAAAGTTATAAGTATATTTATTACAGTTCTATCGATAATAACTGCATAATATGGGTAATAATGCATGTTATATTGATGATAATAAAAGTAATACGTATATTTATTATAGCTCTAGCGATAATAACTGCATAATATGGGTAATAATGCATGTTATATTGATAATATTGGGAGTAATAAGTATAATTATTATAGTTCTAGCGATAATAATAGTGAAATAAGGCAAATAGTGCATGTAATATTGATAATAATAAAAGTAATAAGTATATTTATTACAGTTCTATCCAAAATAACTGCATAATACGGGTAATAATGCATGTTATATTGATGATAATAAAAGTAATACGTATATTTATTATAGTTCTAGCGATAATAACTGCATAATATGGGTAATAATGCATGTTATATTGATAATAATATAAGTAATAAGTATAATTATTACAGTTCTAGCGATAATAACTGCATTATATGGGTAATAATGCATGTTATATTGATAATATCGGGAGTAATAAGTATAATTATTATTGTTCTAGCGATAATAATAGTAAAATATGGCTAATAGTGCATGTTATATTGATAATAATAAAAGTATTAAGTATATTTATTATAGTTCTATCGATAATAACTGCATAATATGGGTAATAAGGCATGTTATATTGATGATAATGAAAGTAGTAAGTATATTTATTACAGTTCTAGCGATAATAACTGCATTATATGCGTAATAATGCATGTTATATTGATAATATCGGGAGTAATAAGTATAATTATTACAGTTCTAGCGATAATACTAGTAAAATATGGCTAAGAGTGCCTGTTATATTGATAATATCGGGAGTAATAAGTATAATTATTATAGTTCTAGCGATAATAATAGTAAAATATGGCTAATAGTACATGTTATACTGATAATAATAAAAGTTATAAGTATATTTATTATACTTCTGTCGATAATAACTGCATTATATGGGTAATAATGCATGTTATATTGATAATATCGGGAGTAATAAGTATAATTAATACAGTTCTAGTGACAATAACTGCATTATATGGGTAATAATGGATGTTATATTGACAATATCGGGAGTAATATGTATAATTATTACAGTTCTAGCGATAATAACTGCATTATATGGGTAATAATGCATGTTATATTGATAATATTGGGAGTAATAAGTATAATTATTATAGTTCTAGCGATAATGATTGTAAAATATTTCTAATAGTGCATGTTATATTGATAATAATAAAAGTTATAAGTATATTTATTACAGTTCTATCGATAATAACTGCATAATATGGGTAATAATGCATGTTATATTGATGATAATAAAAGTATTACGTATATTTATTATAGCTCTAGCGATAATAACTGCATAATATGGGTAATAATGCATGTTATATTGATAATATTGGGAGTAATAAGTATAATTATTATAGTTCTAGTGATAATAATAGTGAAATATGGCAAATAGTGCATGTAATATTGATAATAATAAAAGTAGTAAGTATATTTATTACAGTTCTAGCGATAATAACTGCATTATATGCGTAATAATGCATGTTATATTGATAATATCGGGAGTAATAAGTATAATTATTATAGTTCTAGCGATAATAATAGTAAAATATGGCTATTAGTGCAGTTATATTGATAATAATAAAAGTAATAAGTATATTTATTATACTTCTGTCGATAATAACTGCATTATATGGGTAATAATGCATGTTATATTGATAATATCGGGAGTAATAAGTATAATTATTACAGTTCTAGCGATAATAACTGCATTATATGGGTAATAATGCATGTTATATTGATAATATTGGGAGTAATAAGTATATTTATTATAGTTCTAGCGATAATGATTGTAAAATATTTCTAATAGTGCATGTTATATTGATAATAATAAAAGTTATAAGTATATTTATTACAGTTCTATCGATAATAACTGCATAATATGGGTAATAATGCATGTTATATTGATGATAATAAAAGTAATACGTATATTTATTATAGCTCTAGCGATAATAACTGCATAATATGGGTAATAATGCATGTTATATTGATAATATTGGGAGTAATAAGAATAATTATTATAGTTCTAGCGATAATAATAGTGAAATATGGCAAATAGTGCATGTAATATTGATAATAATAAAAGTAATAAGTATATTTATTACAGTTCTATCCAAAATAACTGCATAATACGGGTAATAATGCATGTTATATTGATGATAATAAAAGTAATACGTATATTTATTATAGTTCTAGCGATAATACCTGCATAATATGGGTAATAATGCACGTTATATTGATAATAATATAAGTAATAAGTATAATTATTACAGTTCTAGCGATAACAACTGCATTATATGGGTAATAATGCACGTTACATTGCTAATAATATAAGTAATGAGTATAATTATTACAGTTCTAGCGATAATAACTGCATTATATGGGTAATAATGCATGTTATATTGATAATATCGGGAGTAATAAGTATAATTATTATAGTTCTAGCGATAATAATAGTAAAATATGGCTAATAGTGCATGTTATATTGATAATAATAAAAGTATTAAGTATATTTATTATAGTTCTATCGATAATAACTGCATAATATGGGTAATAAGGCATGTTATATTGATGATAATGAAAGTAGTAAGTATATTTATTACAGTTCTAGCGATAATAACTGCATTATATGCGTAATAATGCATGTTATATTGATAATATCGGGAGTAATAAGTATAATTATTACAGTTCTAGCGATAATACTAGTAAAATATGGCTAAGAGTGCCTGTTATATTGATAATATCGGGAGTAATAAGTATAATTATTATAGTTCTAGCGATAATAATAGTAAAATATGGCTAATAGTACATGTTATACTGATAATAATAAAAGTTATAAGTATATTTATTATACTTCTGTCGATAATAACTGCATTATATGGATAATAATGCATGTTATATTGATAATATCGGGAGTAATAAGTATAATTATTACAGTTCTAGTGACAATAACTGCATTATATGGGTAATAATGGATGTTATATTGACAATATCGGGAGTAATATGTATAATTATTACAGTTCTAGCGATAATAACTGCATTATATGGGTAATAATGCATGTTATATTGATAATATTGGGAGTAATAAGTATAATTATTATAGTTCTAGCGATAATGATTGTAAAATATTTCTAATAGTGCATGTTATATTGATAATAATAAAAGTTATAAGTATATTTATTACAGTTCTATCGATAATAACTGCATAATATGGGTAATAATGAATGTTATATTGATAATAATATAAGTAATAGGTATAATGATTACAGTTCTAGCGATAATAACTGCATAATATGGGTACTAATGCATGTTATATTGATGATAATAAAAGTAATACGTATATTTATTATAGCTCTAGCGATAATAACTGCATAATATGGGTAATAATGCATGTTATATTGATAATATTGGGAGTAATAAGTATAATTATTATAGTTCTAGCGATAATAATAGTGAAATATGGCAAATAGTGCATGTAATATTGATAATAATAAAAGTAATAAGTATATTTATTACAGTTCTATCCAAAATAACTGCATAATACGGGTAATAATGCATGTTATATTGATGATAATAAAAGTAATACGTATATTTATTATAGTTCTAGCGATAATACCTGCATAATATGGGTAATAATGCATGTTATATTGATAATAATATAAGTAATGAGTATAATTATTACAGTTCTAGCGATAATAACTGCATTATATGGGTAATAATGCATGTTATATTGATAATAATAAAAGTAATAAGTATATTTATTATAGTTCTATTGATAATAACTGCATAATATGGGTAATAATGCATGTTATATTGGTGGTTATGAAAGTAGTAAGTACAATTATTACAGTTCTAGCGATAATAACTGCATTATATGGGTAATAATGCATGTTATATTGATAATATCGGGAGTAATAAGTATAATTATTATAGTTCTAGCGATAATAATAGTAAAATATGGCTATTAGTGCCTTTTATATTGATAATAATAAAAGTAATAAGTATATTTATTATACTTCTGTCGATAATAACTGCATTATATGGGTAATAATGCATGTTATATTGATAACAATATAAGTAATAAGTATAATTATTACAGTTCTAGCGATAATAACTGCATTATATGGGTAATAATGCACGTTATATTGATAATAATATAAGTAATAAGTATAATTATTACAGTTCTAGCGATAACAACTGCATTATATGGGTAATAATGCACGTTACATTGCTAATAATATAAGTAATGAGTATAATTATTACAGTTCTAGCGATAATAACTGCATTATATGGGTAATAATGCATGTTATATTGATAATATCGGGAGTAATAAGTATAATTATTATAGTTCTAGCGATAATAATAGTAAAATATGGCTAATAGTGCATGTTATATTGATAATAATAAAAGTATTAAGTATATTTATTATAGTTCTATCGATAATAACTGCATAATATGGGCAATAAGGCATGTTATATTGCTAATAATATAAGTAATGAGTACAATTATTACAGTTCTAGCGATAATAACTGCATTATATGGGTAATAATGCATGTTATATTGATAATAACATAAGTAATAAGTATAATTATTACAGTTCTAGCGATAATAACTGCATTATATGGGTAATAATGCATGTTATATTGATAATATCGGGAGTAATAAGTTTAATTAGTATAGTTCTAGCGATAATAATAGTAAAATATGGCAAATAGTGCATGTTATATTGATAATAATAAAAGTAATAAGTATATTTATTACAGTTCTATCGATAATAACTGCATAATATGGGTAATAATGCATGTTATATTGATGATAATAAAAGTAATACGTATATTTATTATAGTTCTAGCGATAATAACTGCATTATATGGGTAATAATGCACGTTATATTGCTAACAATATAAGTAATAAGTATAATTATTACAGTTCTAGCGATAATAACTGCATTATATGGGTAAAAATGCATGTTATATTGATAATATTGGGAGTAATAAGTATATTTATTATGGTTCTAGAGATAATAATAGTAAAATATGGCAAATAGTGCATGTTATATTGATAATAATAAAAGTAATAAGTATATTTATTACAGTTCTATCGATAATAACTGCATAATATGGGTAATAATGCATGTTATATTGATGATAATAAAAGTAATACGTATATTTATTATAGTTCTAGCGATAATAACTGCATAATATGGGTAATAATGCATGTTATATTGATAATAATAAAAGTAATAAGTATATTTATTACAGTTCTATCGATAATAACTGCATAATATGGGTAATAATGCATGTTATATTGATGATAATAAAAGTAATACGTATATTTATTATAGTTCTGGCGATAATAACTGCATTATATGGGTAATAATGCACGTTATATTGATAATAGTATAAGTAGTAAGTATAATTATTACAGTTCTAGCGATAATACCTCCATTAAATGGGTAATAATGCATGTTATATTGATAATGATATAAGTAATAAGTATAATTATTACAGTTCTAGCGATAATTACTGCATTATATGGGTAATAATGCACGTTATATTGCTAATAGTATAAGTAATAAGTATAATTATTACAGTTCTTGCGATAATACCTCCATTATATGGGTAATAATGCATGTTATATTGATAATAATATAAGTCATAAGTATAATTATTACAGTTCTAGCGATAATAACTGCATTATATGGGTAATAATGCACGTTATATTGCTAAAAATATAAGCAATAAGTATAATTATTACAGTTCTAGCGATAATAACTGCATTATATGGGTAATAATGCATGTTATATTGATAATACCGGGAGTAATAAGTATAATTATTATAGTTCTAGCGATAATAATAGTAAAATATGGCAAATAGTGCATGTTATATTGATAATAATAAAAGTAATAAGTATATTTATTACAGTTCTATCGATAATGACTGCATAATATGGGTAATAATGCATGTTATATTGATGATAATAAAAGTAATACGTATATTTATTATAGTTCTAGCGATAATAACTGCATAATATGGGTAATAATGCATGTTATATTGATAATAATCTAAGTAATAAGTATAGTTATTACAGTTCTAGCGATAATAACTGCATTATATGGGTAATAATGCACGTTATATTGCTAACAATATAAGTAATAAGTATAATTATTACAGTTCTAGCGATAATAACTGCATTATATGGGTAATAATGCATGTTATATTGATGATAATGAAAGTAATACGTATATTTATTATAGTTCTAGCGATAATAACTGCATAATATGGGTAATAATGCATGTTATATTGAGAATAATAAAAGTAATAAGTATATCTATTACAGTTCTGGCGATAATAACTGCATTATATGGGTAATAATGCACGTTATATTGATAATAGTATAAGTAGTAAGTATAATTATTACAGTTCTAGCGATAATACCTCCATTATATGGGTAATAATGCATATTATATTGATAACGATATAAGTAATAAGTATAATTATTACAGTTCTAGCGATAATAACTGCATTATATGGGTAATAATGCATGTTATATTGATAATATCGGGAGTAATAAGTATAATTATTATAGTTCTAGCGATAATAATAGTAAAATATGGCAAATAGTGCATGTTATATTGATAATAATAAAAGTAATAAGTATATTTATTACAGTTCTATCGATAATAACTGCATAATATGGGTAATAATGCATGTTATATTGATGATAATAAAAGTAATACGTATATTTATTATAGTTGTAGCGATAATAACTGCATAATATGGGTAATAGTGCATGTTATATTGATAATAATAAAAGTTATAAGTATATTTATTACAGTTCTATCGATAATAACTGCATAATATGGGTAATAATGCATGTTATATTGATGATAATAAAAGTATTACGTATATTTATTATAGCTCTAGCGATAATAACTGCATAATATGGGTAATAATGCATGTTATATTGATAATATTGGGAGTAATAAGTATAATTATTATAGTTCTAGTGATAATAATAGTGAAATATGGCAAATAGTGCATGTAATATTGATAATAATAAAAGTAGTAAGTATATTTATTACAGTTCTAGCGATAATAACTGCATTATATGCGTAATAATGCATGTTATATTGATAATATCGGGAGTAATAAGTATAATTATTATAGTTCTAGCGATAATAATAGTAAAATATGGCTATTAGTGCAGTTATATTGATAATAATAAAAGTAATAAGTATATTTATTATACTTCTGTCGATAATAACTGCATTATATGGGTAATAATGCATGTTATATTGATAATATCGGGAGTAATAAGTATAATTATTACAGTTCTAGCGATAATAACTGCATTATATGGGTAATAATGCATGTTATATTGATAATATTGGGAGTAATAAGTATATTTATTATAGTTCTAGCGATAATGATTGTAAAATATTTCTAATAGTGCATGTTATATTGATAATAATAAAAGTTATAAGTATATTTATTACAGTTCTATCGATAATAACTGCATAATATGGGTAATAATGCATGTTATATTGATGATAATAAAAGTAATACGTATATTTATTATAGCTCTAGCGATAATAACTGCATAATATGGGTAATAATGCATGTTATATTGATAATATTGGGAGTAATAAGAATAATTATTATAGTTCTAGCGATAATAATAGTGAAATATGGCAAATAGTGCATGTAATATTGATAATAATAAAAGTAATAAGTATATTTATTACAGTTCTATCCAAAATAACTGCATAATACGGGTAATAATGCATGTTATATTGATGATAATAAAAGTAATACGTATATTTATTATAGTTCTAGCGATAATACCTGCATAATATGGGTAATAATGCATGTTATATTGATAATAATATAAGTAATAAGTATAATTATTACAGTTCTAGCGATGATAACTGCAATTTATGGCTAATAATGCACGTTATATTGCTAATAATATAAGTAGTAAGTATAATTATTACAGTGCTAGCGATAATAACTGCATTATATGGGTAATAATGCACGTTATATTGCTAATAATATAAATCATAAGTATAATTATTACAGTTCTAGCGATAATAACTGCATTATATGGGTAATAATGCATGTTATATTGATAATATCGGGAATAATAAGTATAATTATTATAGTTCTAGCGATAATAATAGTAAAATATGGCTATTAGTGCCTGTTATATTGATAATAATAAAAGTAATAAGTATATTTATTATACTTCTGTCGATAATAACTGCATTATATGGGTAATAATGCATGTTATATTGATAACAATATAAGTAATAAGTATAATTATTACAGTTCTAGCGATAATAACTGCATTATATGGGTAATAATGCACGTTATATTGATAATAATATAAGTAATAAGTATAATTATTACAGTTCTAGCGATAACAACTGCATTATATGGGTAATAATGCACGTTACATTGCTAATAATATAAGTAATGAGTATAATTATTACAGTTCTAGCGATAATAACTGCATTATATGGGTAATAATGCATGTTATATTGATAATATCGGGAGTAATAAGTATAATTATTATAGTTCTAGCGATAATAATAGTAAAATATGGCTAATAGTGCATGTTATATTGATAATAATAAAAGTATTAAGTATATTTATTATAGTTCTATCGATAATAACTGCATAATATGGGTAATAAGGCATGTTATATTGATGATAATGAAAGTAGTAAGTATATTTATTACAGTTCTAGCGATAATAACTGCATTATATGCGTAATAATGCATGTTATATTGATAATATCGGGAGTAATAAGTATAATTATTACAGTTCTAGCGATAATACTAGTAAAATATGGCTAAGAGTGCCTGTTATATTGATAATATCGGGAGTAATAAGTATAATTATTATAGTTCTAGCGATAATAATAGTAAAATATGGCTAATAGTACATGTTATACTGATAATAATAAAAGTTATAAGTATATTTATTATACTTCTGTCGATAATAACTGCATTATATGGATAATAATGCATGTTATATTGATAATATCGGGAGTAATAAGTATAATTATTACAGTTCTAGTGACAATAACTGCATTATATGGGTAATAATGGATGTTATATTGACAATATCGGGAGTAATATGTATAATTATTACAGTTCTAGCGATAATAACTGCATTATATGGGTAATAATGCATGTTATATTGATAATATTGGGAGTAATAAGTATAATTATTATAGTTCTAGCGATAATGATTGTAAAATATTTCTAATAGTGCATGTTATATTGATAATAATAAAAGTTATAAGTATATTTATTACAGTTCTATCGATAATAACTGCATAATATGGGTAATAATGAATGTTATATTGATAATAATATAAGTAATAGGTATAATGATTACAGTTCTAGCGATAATAACTGCATTATATGGGTAATAATGCATGTTATATTGATAATATTGGGAGTAATAAGTATAATTATTATAGTTCTAGCGATAATGATTGTAAAATATTTCTAATAGTGCATGTTATATTGATAATAATAAAAGTTATAAGTATATTTATTACAGTTCTATCGATAATAACTGCATAATATGGGTAATAATGAATGTTATATTGATAATAATATAAGTAATAGGTATAATGATTACAGTTCTAGCGATAATAACTGCATAATATGGGTACTAATGCATGTTATATTGATGATAATAAAAGTAATACGTATATTTATTATAGCTCTAGCGATAATAACTGCATAATATGGGTAATAATGCATGTTATATTGATAATATTGGGAGTAATAAGTATAATTATTATAGTTCTAGCGATAATAATAGTGAAATATGGCAAATAGTGCATGTAATATTGATAATAATAAAAGTAATAAGTATATTTATTACAGTTCTATCCAAAATAACTGCATAATACGGGTAATAATGCATGTTATATTGATGATAATAAAAGTAATACGTATATTTATTATAGTTCTAGCGATAATACCTGCATAATATGGGTAATAATGCATGTTATATTGATAATAATATAAGTAATGAGTATAATTATTACAGTTCTAGCGATAATAACTGCATTATATGGGTAATAATGCATGTTATATTGATAATAATAAAAGTAATAAGTATATTTATTATAGTTCTATTGATAATAACTGCATAATATGGGTAATAATGCATGTTATATTGGTGGTTATGAAAGTAGTAAGTACAATTATTACAGTTCTAGCGATAATAACTGCATTATATGGGTAATAATGCATGTTATATTGATAATATCGGGAGTAATAAGTATAATTATTATAGTTCTAGCGATAATAATAGTAAAATATGGCTATTAGTGCCTTTTATATTGATAATAATAAAAGTAATAAGTATATTTATTATACTTCTGTCGATAATAACTGCATTATATGGGTAATAATGCATGTTATATTGATAACAATATAAGTAATAAGTATAATTATTACAGTTCTAGCGATAATAACTGCATTATATGGGTAATAATGCACGTTATATTGATAATAATATAAGTAATAAGTATAATTATTACAGTTCTAGCGATAACAACTGCATTATTGGGTAATAATGCACGTTACATTGCTAATAATATAAGTAATGAGTATAATTATTACAGTTCTAGCGATAATAACTGCATTATATGGGTAATAATGCATGTTATATTGATAATATCGGGAGTAATAAGTATAATTATTATAGTTCTAGCGATAATAATAGTAAAATATGGCTAATAGTGCATGTTATATTGATAATAATAAAAGTATTAAGTATATTTATTATAGTTCTATCGATAATAACTGCATAATATGGGCAATAAGGCATGTTATATTGCTAATAATATAAGTAATGAGTACAATTATTACAGTTCTAGCGATAATAACTGCATTATATGGGTAATAATGCATGTTATATTGATAATAACATAAGTAATAAGTATAATTATTACAGTTCTAGCGATAATAACTGCATTATATGGGTAATAATGCATGTTATATTGATAATATCGGGAGTAATAAGTTTAATTAGTATAGTTCTAGCGATAATAATAGTAAAATATGGCAAATAGTGCATGTTATATTGATAATAATAAAAGTAATAAGTATATTTATTACAGTTCTATCGATAATAACTGCATAATATGGGTAATAATGCATGTTATATTGATGATAATAAAAGTAATACGTATATTTATTATAGTTCTAGCGATAATAACTGCATTATATGGGTAATAATGCACGTTATATTGCTAACAATATAAGTAATAAGTATAATTATTACAGTTCTAGCGATAATAACTGCATTATATGGGTAAAAATGCATGTTATATTGATAATATTGGGAGTAATAAGTATATTTATTATGGTTCTAGAGATAATAATAGTAAAATATGGCAAATAGTGCATGTTATATTGATAATAATAAAAGTAATAAGTATATTTATTACAGTTCTATCGATAATAACTGCATAATATGGGTAATAATGCATGTTATATTGATGATAATAAAAGTAATACGTATATTTATTATAGTTCTAGCGATAATAACTGCATAATATGGGTAATAATGCATGTTATATTGATAATAATAAAAGTAATAAGTATATTTATTACAGTTCTATCGATAATAACTGCATAATATGGGTAATAATGCATGTTATATTGATGATAATAAAAGTAATACGTATATTTATTATAGTTCTAGCGATAATAACTGCATAATATGGGTAATAATGCATGTTATATTGATAATAATCTAAGTAATAAGTATAATTATTACAGTTCTAGCGATAATAACTGCATAATATGGGTAATAATGCATGTTATATTGAGAATAATATAAGTAATAAGTATATCTATTACAGTTCTGGCGATAATAACTGCATTATATGGGTAATAATGCACGTTATATTGATAATAGTATAAGTAGTAAGTATAATTATTACAGTTCTAGCGATAATACCTCCATTAAATGGGTAATAATGCATGTTATATTGATAATGATATAAGTAATAAGTATAATTATTACAGTTCTAGCGATAATTACTGCATTATATGGGTAATAATGCACGTTATATTGCTAATAGTATAAGTAATAAGTATAATTATTACAGTTCTTGCGATAATACCTCCATTATATGGGTAATAATGCATGTTATATTGATAATAATATAAGTCATAAGTATAATTATTACAGTTCTAGCGATAATAACTGCATTATATGGGTAATAATGCACGTTATATTGCTAAAAATATAAGCAATAAGTATAATTATTACAGTTCTAGCGATAATAACTGCATTATATGGGTAATAATGCATGTTATATTGATAATACCGGGAGTAATAAGTATAATTATTATAGTTCTAGCGATAATAATAGTAAAATATGGCAAATAGTGCATGTTATATTGATAATAATAAAAGTAATAAGTATATTTATTACAGTTCTATCGATAATGACTGCATAATATGGGTAATAATGCATGTTATATTGATGATAATAAAAGTAATACGTATATTTATTATAGTTCTAGCGATAATAACTGCATAATATGGGTAATAATGCATGTTATATTGATAATAATCTAAGTAATAAGTATAGTTATTACAGTTCTAGCGATAATAACTGCATTATATGGGTAATAATGCACGTTATATTGCTAACAATATAAGTAATAAGTATAATTATTACAGTTCTAGCGATAATAACTGCATTATATGGGTAATAATGCATGTTATATTGATGATAATGAAAGTAATACGTATATTTATTATAGTTCTAGCGATAATAACTGCATAATATGGGTAATAATGCATGTTATATTGAGAATAATAAAAGTAATAAGTATATCTATTACAGTTCTGGCGATAATAACTGCATTATATGGGTAATAATGCACGTTATATTGATAATAGTATAAGTAGTAAGTATAATTATTACAGTTCTAGCGATAATACCTCCATTATATGGGTAATAATGCATATTATATTGATAATGATATAAGTAATAAGTATATTTATTACAGTTCTATCGATAATAACTGCATAATATGGGTAATAATGCATGTTATATTGATGATAATAAAAGTAATACGTATATTTATTATAGTTGTAGCGATAATAACTGCATAATATGGGTAATAATGCATGTTATATTGATAATAATCTAAGTAATAAGTATAATTATTACAGTTCTAGCGATAATAACTGCATTATATGGGTAATAATGCACGTTATATTGCTAACAATATAAGTAATAAGTATAATTATTACAGTTCTAGCGATAATAACTGCATTATATGGGTAATAATGCATGTTATATTGATGATAATGAAAGTAATACGTATATTTATTATAGTTCTAGCGATAATAACTGCATAATATGGGTAATAATGCATGTTATATTGAGAATAATATGAGTAATAAGTATATCTATTACAGTTCTGGCGATAATAACTGCATTATATGGGTAATAATGCACGTTATATTGATAATAGTATAAGTAGTAAGTATAATTATTACAGTTCTAGCGATAATACCTCCATTATATGGGTAATAATGCATATTATATTGATAATGATATAAGTAATAAGTATAATTATTACAGTTCTTGCGATAATAACTGCATTATATGGGTAATAATGCATGTTATATTGATAATATCGGGAGTAATAAGTATAATTATTATAGTTCTAGCGATAATAATAGTAAAATATGGCAAATAGTGCATGTTATATTGATAATAATAAAAGTAATAAGTATATTTATTACAGTTCTATCGATAATAACTGCATAATATGGGTAATAATGCATGTTATATTGATGATAATAAAAGTAATACGTATATTTATTATAGTTCTAGCGATAATAACTGCATAATATGGGTAATAATGCATGTTATATTGATAACAATCTAAGTAATAAGTATATTTATTACAGTTCTATCGATAATAACTGCATAATATGGGTAATAATGCATGTTATATTGATGATAATAAAAGTAATACGTATATTTATTATAGTTCTAGCGATAATTACTGCATTATATGGGTAATAATGCATGTTATATTGATAATATCGGGAGTAATAAGTATAATTAGTATAGTTCTAGCGATAATAATAGTAAAATATGGCAAATAGTGCATGTTATATTGATAATAATAAAAGTAATAAGTATATTTATTACAGTTCTATCGATAATAACTGCATAATATGGGTAATAATGCACGTTATATTGCTAATAATATAAGTAATGAGTACAATTATTACAGTTCTAGCGATAATAACTGCATTATATGGGTAATAATGCATGTTATATTGATAATAACATAAGTAATAAGTATAATTATTACAGTTCTAGCGATAATAACTGCATTATATGGGTAATAATGCATGTTATATTGATAATATCGGGAGTAATAAGTATAATTAGTATAGTTCTAGCGATAATAATAGTAAAATATGGCAAATAGTGCATGTTATATTGATAATAATAAAAGTAATAAGTATATTTATTACAGTTCTATCGATAATAACTGCATAATATGGGTAATAATGCATGTTATATTGATGATAATAAAAGTAATACGTATATTTATTATAGTTCTAGCGATAATAACTGCATTATATGGGTAATAATGCACGTTATATTGCTAACAATATAAGTAATAAGTATAATTATTACAGTTCTAGCGATAATAACTGCATTATATGGGTAAAAATGCATGTTATATTGATAATATTGGGAGTAATAAGTATATTTATTATGGTTCTAGAGATAATAATAGTAAAATATGGCAAATAGTGCATGTTATATTGATAATAATAAAAGTAATAAGTATATTTATTACAGTTCTATCGATAATAACTGCATAATATGGGTAATAATGCATGTTATATTGATGATAATAAAAGTAATACGTATATTTATTATAGTTCTAGCGATAATAACTGCATAATATGGGTAATAATGCATGTTATATTGATAATAATATAAGTAATAAGTATAATTATTACAGTTCTAGCGATAATAACTGCATTATATGGGTAATAATGCATGTTATATTGATAATATCGGGAGTAATAAGTATAATTATTATAGTTCTAGCGATAATAATAGTAAAATATGGCAAATAGTGTATGTTATATTGATAATAATAAAAGTAATAAGTATATTTATTACAGTTCTATCGATAATAACTGCATAATATGGGTAATAATGCATGTTATATTGATGATAATAAAAGTAATACGTATATTTATTATAGTTCTAGCGATAATAACTGCATAATATGGGTAATAATGCATGTTATATTGATAATAATATAAGTAATAAGTATAATTATTACAGTTCTAGCGATAATAACTGCATTATATGGGTAATAATGCACGTTATATTGCTAATAGTATAAGTTATAAGTATAATTATTACAGTTCTTGCGATAATACCTCCATTATATGGGTAATAATGCATGTTCTATTGATAATAATATAAGTCATAAGTATAATTATTACAGTTCTAGCGATAATAACTGCATTATATGGGTAATAATGCATGTTATATTGATAATATCGGGAGTAATAAGTATAATTATTATAGTTCTAGCGATAATAATAGTAAAATATGGCAAATAGTGCATGTTATATTGATAATAATAAAAGTAATAAGTATATTTATTACAGTTCTATCGATAATAACTGCATAATATGGGTAATAATGCATGTTATATTGATGATAATAAAAGTAATACGTATATTTATTATAGTTCTAGCGATAATAACTGCATAATATGGGTAATAATGCATGTTATATTGATAATAATAAAAGTAATAAGTATATTTATTACAGTTCTATCGATAATAACTGCATAATATGGGTAATAATGCATGTTATATTGATGATAATAAAAGTAATACGTATATTTATTATAGTTCTAGCGATAATAACTGCATAATATGGGTAATAATGGATGTTATATTGACAATATCGGGAGTAATATGTATAATTATTACAGTTCTAGCGATAATAACTGCATTATATGGGTAATAATGCATGTTATATTGATAATATTGGGAGTAATAAGTATAATTATTATAGTTCTAGCGATAATGATTGTAAAATATTTCTAATAGTGCATGTTATATTGATAATAATAAAAGTTATAAGTATATTTATTACAGTTCTATCGATAATAACTGCATAATATGGGTAATAATGCATGTTATATTGATGATAATAAAAGTAATACGTATATTTATTATAGTTCTAGCGATAATAACTGCATAATATGGGTAATAATGCATGTTATATTGATAATAATATAAGTAATAAGTATAATTATTACAGTTCTAGCGATAATAACTGCATTATATGGGTAAAAATGCATGTTATATTGATAATATCGGGAGTAATAAGTATAATTATTATAGTTCTAGCGATAATAATAGTAAAATATGGCTATTAGTGCCTGTTATATTGATAATAATAAAAGTAATAAGTATATTTATTATACTTCTGTCGATAATAACTGCATTATATGGGTAATAATGCATGTTATATTGATAATAATATAAGTAATAGGTATAATGATTACAGTTCTAGCGATAATAACTGCATAATATGGGTAATAATGCATGTTATATTGATGATAATAAAAGTAATACGTATATTTATTATAGCTCTAGCGATAATAACTGCATAATATGGGTAATAATGCATGTTATATTGATAATATTGGGAGTAATAAGTATAATTATTATAGTTCTAGCGATAATAATAGTGAAATATGGCAAATAGTGCATGTAATATTGATAATAATAAAAGTAATAAGTATATTTATTACAGTTCTATCCAAAATAACTGCATAATACGGGTAATAATGCATGTTATATTGATGATAATAAAAGTAATACGTATATTTATTATAGTTCTAGCGATAATACCTGCATAATATGGGTAATAATGCATGTTATATTGATAATAATATAAGTAATGAGTATAATTATTACAGTTCTAGCGATAATAACTGCATTATATGGGTAATAATGCATGTTATATTGATAATAATAAAAGTAATAAGTATATTTATTATAGTTCTATTGATAATAACTGCATAATATGGGTAATAATGCATGTTATATTGGTGGTAATGAAAGTAGTAAGTATAATTATTACAGTTCTAGCGATAATAACTGCATTATATGGGTAATAATGCATGTTATATTGATAATATCGGGAGTAATAAGTATAATTATTATAGTTCTAGCGATAATAATAGTAAAATATGGCTATTAGTGCCTGTTATATTGATAATAATAAAAGTAATAAGTATATTTATTATACTTCTGTCGATAATAACTGCATTATATGGGTAATAATGCATGTTATATTGATAACAATATAAGTAATAAGTATAATTATTACAGTTCTAGCGATAATAACTGCATTATATGGGTAATAATGCACGTTATATTGATAATAATATAAGTAATAAGTATAATTATTACAGTTCTAGCGATAACAACTGCATTATATGGGTAATAATGCACGTTACATTGCTAATAATATAAGTAATGAGTATAATTATTACAGTTCTAGCGATAATAACTGCATTATATGGGTAATAATGCATGTTATATTGATAATAATAAAAGTAATAAGTATATTTATTATAGTTCTACTGATAATAACTGCATAATATGGGTAATAATGCATGTTATATTGGTGGTAATGAAAGTAGTAAGTATATTTATTACAGTTCTAGCGATAATAACTGCATTATATGCGTAATAATGCATGTTATATTGATAATATCGGGAGTAATAAGTATAATTATTATAGTTCTAGCGATAATAATAGTAAAATATGGCTATTAGTGCCTGTTATATTGATAATAATAAAAGTAATAAGTATATTTATTATACTTCTGTCGATAATAACTGCATTATATGGGTAATAATGCATGTTATATTGATAACAATATTAGTAATAAGTATAATTATTACAGTTCTAGCGATAATAACTGCATTATATGGGTAATAATGCACGTTATATTGCTAATAATATAAGTAGTAAGTATAATTATTACAGTTCTAGCGATAATAACTGCATTATATGGGTAATAATGCATGTTATATTGATAATATCGGGAGTAATAAGTATAATTATTATAGTTCTAGCGATAATAATAGTAAAATATGGCTAATAGTGCATGTTATATTGATAATAATAAAAGTATTTAGTATATTTATTATAGTTCTATCGATAGTAACTGCATAATATGGGTAATAATGCATGTTATGTAGATGATAATGATAGTAGTAAGTATATTTATTACAGTTCTAGCGATAACAACTGCATTATGTGGGTAATAATGCACGTTATATTGCTAATAATATAAGTAATAAGTATAATTATTACAGTTCTAGCGATAATAACTGCATTATATGGGTAATAATGCATGTTATATTGATAATATCGGGAGTAATAAGTATAATTATTATAGTTCTAGCGATAATAATAGTAAAATATGGCTAATAGTGCATGTTATATTGATAATAATAAAAGTATTAAGTATATTTATTATAGCTCTATCGATAATAACTGCATAATATGGGTAATAATGCATGTTATATTGATGATAATAAAAGTAATACGTATATTTATTATAGCTCTAGCGATAATAACTGCATAATATGGGTAATAATGCATGTTATATTGATAATATTGGGAGTAATAAGTATAATTATTATAGTTCTAGCGATAATAATAGTGAAATATGGCAAATAGTGCATGTAATATTGATAATAATAAAAGTAATAAGTATATTTATTACAGTTCTATCCAAAATAACTGCATAAAACGGGTAATAATGCATGTTATATTGATGATAATAAAAGTAATACGTATATTTATTATAGTTCTAGCGATAATAACTGCATAATATGGGTAATAATGCATGTTATATTGATAATAATATAAGTAATGAGTATAATTATTACAGTTCTAGCGATAATAACTGCATTATATGCGTAATAATGCATGTTATATTGATAACAATATTAGTAATAAGTATAATTATTACAGTTCTAGCGATAATAACTGCATTATATGGGTAATAATGCACGTTATATTGATAATAATATAAGTAATAAGTATAATTATTACAGTTCTAGCGATAACAACTGCATTATATGGGTAATAATGCACGTTATATTGCTAATAATATAAGTAATAAGTATAATTATTACAGTTCTAGCGATAATAACTGCATTATATGGGTAATAATGCATGTTATATTGATAATATCGGGAGTAATAAGTATAATTATTATAGTTCTAGCGATAATAATAGTAAAATATGCCAAATAGTGCATGTTATATTGATAATAATAAAAGTAATAAGTATATTTATTACAGTTCTATCGATAATAACTGCATAATATTGGTAATAAGGCATGTTATATTGATAATATTGGGAGTAATAAGTATAATTATTATAGTTCTAGCGATAATGATTGTAGAATATTTCTAATAGTGCATGTTATATTGATAATAATAAAAGTAATAAGTATATTTATTACAGTTCTATCGATAATAACTGCATAATATTGGTAATAAGGCATGTTATATTGATGATAATAAAAGTAATACGTATATTTATTATAGTTCTAGCTATAATAACTGCATAATATGGGTAATAATGCATGTTATATTGATGATAATAAAAGTAATACGTATATTTATTATAGCTCTAGCGATAATAACTGCATTATATGCGTAATAAGGCATGTTATATTGATAATATCGGGAGTAATAAGTATAATTATTATAGTTCTAGCGATAATAATAGTAAAATATGGCTAATAGTGCATGTTGTAGTGATAATAGTAAAAGTAATAAGTATATTTATTACAGTTCTATCGATAATAACTGCATAATATGGGTAATAATGCATGTTATATTGATGATAATAAAAGTAATACGTATATTTATTATAGTTCTAGCGATAATAACTGCATAATATGGGTAATAATGCATGTTATATTGAGAATAATATAAGTAATACGTATAATTATTACAGTTCTAGCGATAATAACTCCATTATACGGGTAATAATGCATGTTATATTGATGATAATAAAAGTAATACGTATATTTATTATAGCTCTAGCGATAATAACTGCATAATATGGGTAATAATGCATGTTATATTGATGATAATAAAAGTAATACGTATATTTATTATAGTTCTAGCGATAATAACTGCATAATATGGGTAATAATGCACGTTACATTGCTAATAATATAAGTAATGAGTATAATTATTACAGTTCTAGCGATAATAACTGCATTATATGGGTAATAATGCATGTTATATTGATAATATCGGGAGTAATAAGTATAATTATTATAGTTCTAGCGATAATAATAGTAAAATATGGCTATTAGTGCCTGTTATATTGATAATAATAAAAGTAATAAGTATATTTATTATACTTCTGTCGATAATAACTGCATTATATGGGTAATTATGCATGTTATATTGATAACAATATTAGTAATAAGTATAATTATTACAGTTCTAGCGATAATAACTGCATTATATGGGTAATAATGCACGTTATATTGATAATAATATAAGTAATAAGTATAATTATTACAGTTCTAGCGATAACAACTGCATTATATGGGTAATAATGCACGTTATATTGCTAATAATATAAGTAATAAGTATAATTATTACAGTTCTAGCGATAATAACTGCATTATATGGGTAATAATGCATGTTATATTGATAATATCGGGAGTAATAAGTATAATTATTATAGTTCTAGCGATAATAATAGTAAAACATGCCAAATAGTGCATGTTATATTGATAATAATAAAAGTAATAAGTATATTTATTATAGTTCTATCGATAATAACTGCATAATATGAGTAATAATGCATGTTATATCGATGATAATAAAAGTAATACGTATATTTATTATAGTTCTAGCGATAATAACTGCATAATATGGGTAATAATGCATGTTATATTGATGATAATAAAAGTAATACGTATGTTTATTATAGTTCTAGCGATAATAACTGCATAATATGGGTAATAATGCATGTTATATTGATAATAATATAAGTAATAAGTATAATTATTACAGTTCTAGCGATAACAACTGCATTATATGGGTAATAATGCACGTTATATTGCTAATAATATAAGTAATAAGTATATTTATTACAGTTCTATCGATAATAACTGCATAATATGGGTAATAATGCATGTTATATTGATGATAATAAAAGTAATACGTATATTTATTATAGTTCTAGCGATAATTACTGCATTATATGGGTAATAATGCATGTTATATTGATAATATCGGGAGTAATAAGTATAATTAGTATAGTTCTAGCGATAATAATAGTAAAATATGGCAAATAGTGCATGTTATATTGATAATAATAAAAGTAATAAGTATATTTATTACAGTTCTATCGATAATAACTGCATAATATGGGTAATAATGCACGTTATATTGCTAATAATATAAGTAATGAGTACAATTATTACAGTTCTAGCGATAATAACTGCATTATATGGGTAATAATGCATGTTATATTGATAATAACATAAGTAATAAGTATAATTATTACAGTTCTAGCGATAATAACTGCATTATATGGGTAATAATGCATGTTATATTGATAATATCGGGAGTAATAAGTATAATTAGTATAGTTCTAGCGATAATAATAGTAAAATATGGCAAATAGTGCATGTTATATTGATAATAATAAAAGTAATAAGTATATTTATTACAGTTCTATCGATAATAACTGCATAATATGGGTAATAATGCATGTTATATTGATGATAATAAAAGTAATACGTATATTTATTATAGTTCTAGCGATAATAACTGCATTATATGGGTAATAATGCACGTTATATTGCTAACAATATAAGTAATAAGTATAATTATTACAGTTCTAGCGATAATAACTGCATTATATGGGTAAAAATGCATGTTATATTGATAATATTGGGAGTAATAAGTATATTTATTATGGTTCTAGAGATAATAATAGTAAAATATGGCAAATAGTGCATGTTATATTGATAATAATAAAAGTAATAAGTATATTTATTACAGTTCTATCGATAATAACTGCATAATATGGGTAATAATGCATGTTATATTGATGATAATAAAAGTAATACGTATATTTATTATAGTTCTAGCGATAATAACTGCATAATATGGGTAATAATGCATGTTATATTGATAATAATATAAGTAATAAGTATAATTATTACAGTTCTAGCGATAATAACTGCATTATATGGGTAATAATGCATGTTATATTGATAATATCGGGAGTAATAAGTATAATTATTATAGTTCTAGCGATAATAATAGTAAAATATGGCAAATAGTGTATGTTATATTGATAATAATAAAAGTAATAAGTATATTTATTACAGTTCTATCGATAATAACTGCATAATATGGGTAATAATGCATGTTATATTGATGATAATAAAAGTAATACGTATATTTATTATAGTTCTAGCGATAATAACTGCATAATATGGGTAATAATGCATGTTATATTGATAATAATATAAGTAATAAGTATAATTATTACAGTTCTAGCGATAATAACTGCATTATATGGGTAATAATGCACGTTATATTGCTAATAGTATAAGTTATAAGTATAATTATTACAGTTCTTGCGATAATACCTCCATTATATGGGTAATAATGCATGTTCTATTGATAATAATATAAGTCATAAGTATAATTATTACAGTTCTAGCGATAATAACTGCATTATATAGGTAATAATGCATGTTATATTGATAATATCGGGAGTAATAAGTATAATTATTATAGTTCTAGCGATAATAATAGTAAAATATGGCAAATAGTGCATGTTATATTGATAATAATAAAAGTAATAAGTATATTTATTACAGTTCTATCGATAATAACTGCATAATATGGGTAATAATGCATGTTATATTGATGATAATAAAAGTAATACGTATATTTATTATAGTTCTAGCGATAATAACTGCATAATATGGGTAATAATGCATGTTATATTGATAATAATAAAAGTAATAAGTATATTTATTACAGTTCTATCGATAATAACTGCATAATATGGGTAATAATGCATGTTATATTGATGATAATAAAAGTAATACGTATATTTATTATAGTTCTAGCGATAATAACTGCATAATATGGGTAATAATGGATGTTATATTGACAATATCGGGAGTAATATGTATAATTATTACAGTTCTAGCGATAATAACTGCATTATATGGGTAATAATGCATGTTATATTGATAATATTGGGAGTAATAAGTATAATTATTATAGTTCTAGCGATAATGATTGTAAAATATTTCTAATAGTGCATGTTATATTGATAATAATAAAAGTTATAAGTATATTTATTACAGTTCTATCGATAATAACTGCATAATATGGGTAATAATGCATGTTATATTGATGATAATAAAAGTAATACGTATATTTATTATAGTTCTAGCGATAATAACTGCATAATATGGGTAATAATGCATGTTATATTGATAATAATATAAGTAATAAGTATAATTATTACAGTTCTAGCGATAATAACTGCATTATATGGGTAAAAATGCATGTTATATTGATAATATCGGGAGTAATAAGTATAATTATTATAGTTCTAGCGATAATAATAGTAAAATATGGCTATTAGTGCCTGTTATATTGATAATAATAAAAGTAATAAGTATATTTATTATACTTCTGTCGATAATAACTGCATTATATGGGTAATAATGCATGTTATATTGATAATAATATAAGTAATAGGTATAATGATTACAGTTCTAGCGATAATAACTGCATAATATGGGTAATAATGCATGTTATATTGATGATAATAAAAGTAATACGTATATTTATTATAGCTCTAGCGATAATAACTGCATTATATGCGTAATAAGGCATGTTATATTGATAATATCGGGAGTAATAAGTATAATTATTATAGTTCTAGCGATAATAATAGTAAAATATGGCTAATAGTGCATGTTGTAGTGATAATAGTAAAAGTAATAAGTATATTTATTACAGTTCTATCGATAATAACTGCATAATGTGGGTAATAATGCATGTTATATTGATGATAATAAAAGTAATACGTATATTTATTATAGTTCTAGCGATAATAACTGCATAATATGGGTAATAATGCATGTTATATTGATGATAATAAAAGTAATACGTATATTTATTATAGTTCTAGCGATAATAACTGCATAATATGGGTAATAATGCATGTTATATTGATAATAATATAAGTAATAAGTATAATTATTACAGTTCTAGCGATAATAACTGCATTATATGGGTAATAATGCATGTTATATTGATAATATCGGGAGTAATAAGTATAATTATTATAGTTCTAGCGATAATAATAGTAAAATATGCCAAATAGTGCATGTTATATTGATAATAATAAAAATAATAAGTATATTTTTTATAGTTCTATCGATAATAACTGCATAATATGAGTAATAATGCATGTTATATCGATGATAATAAAAGTAATACGTATATTTATTATAGTTCTAGCGATAATAACTGCATAATATGGGTAATAATGCACGTTACATTGCTAATAATATAAGTAATGAGTATAATTATTACAGTTCTAGCGATAATAACTGCATTATATGGGTAATAATGCATGTTATATTGATAATATCGGGAGTAATAAGTATAATTATTATAGTTCTAGCGATAATAATAGTAAAATATGGCTATTAGTGCCTGTTATATTGATAATAATAAAAGTAATAAGTATATTTATTATACTTCTGTCGATAATAACTGCATTATATGGGTAATTATGCATGTTATATTGATAACAATATTAGTAATAAGTATAATTATTACAGTTCTAGCGATAATAACTGCATTATATGGGTAATAATGCACGTTATATTGATAATAATATAAGTAATAAGTATAATTATTACAGTTCTAGCGATAACAACTGCATTATATGGGTAATAATGCACGTTATATTGCTAATAATATAAGTAATAAGTATAATTATTACAGTTCTAGCGATAATAACTGCATTATATGGGTAATAATGCATGTTATATTGATAATATCGGGAGTAATAAGTATAATTATTATAGTTCTAGCGATAATAATAGTAAAACATGCCAAATAGTGCATGTTATATTGATAATAATAAAAGTAATAAGTATATTTATTATAGTTCTATCGATAATAACTGCATAATATGAGTAATAATGCATGTTATATCGATGATAATAAAAGTAATACGTATATTTATTATAGTTCTAGCGATAATAACTGCATAATATGGGTAATAATGCATGTTATATTGATGATAATAAAAGTAATACGTATATTTATTATAGTTCTAGCGATAATAACTGCATAATATGGGTAATAATGCATGTTATATTGATAATAATATAAGTAATAAGTATAATTATTACAGTTCTAGCGATAACAACTGCATTATATGGGTAATAATGCACGTTATATTGCTAATAATATAAGTAATAAGTATATTTATTACAGTTCTATCGATAATAACTGCATAATATGGGTAATAATGCATGTTATATTGATGATAATAAAAGTAATACGTATATTTATTATAGTTCTAGCGATAATTACTGCATTATATGGGTAATAATGCATGTTATATTGATAATATCGGGAGTAATAAGTATAATTAGTATAGTTCTAGCGATAATAATAGTAAAATATGGCAAATAGTGCATGTTATATTGATAATAATAAAAGTAATAAGTATATTTATTACAGTTCTATCGATAATAACTGCATAATATGGGTAATAATGCACGTTATATTGCTAATAATATAAGTAATGAGTACAATTATTACAGTTCTAGCGATAATAACTGCATTATATGGGTAATAATGCATGTTATATTGATAATAACATAAGTAATAAGTATAATTATTACAGTTCTAGCGATAATAACTGCATTATATGGGTAATAATGCATGTTATATTGATAATATCGGGAGTAATAAGTATAATTAGTATAGTTCTAGCGATAATAATAGTAAAATATGGCAAATAGTGCATGTTATATTGATAATAATAAAAGTAATAAGTATATTTATTACAGTTCTATCGATAATAACTGCATAATATGGGTAATAATGCATGTTATATTGATGATAATAAAAGTAATACGTATATTTATTATAGTTCTAGCGATAATAACTGCATTATATGGGTAATAATGCACGTTATATTGCTAACAATATAAGTAATAAGTATAATTATTACAGTTCTAGCGATAATAACTGCATTATATGGGTAAAAATGCATGTTATATTGATAATATTGGGAGTAATAAGTATATTTATTATGGTTCTAGAGATAATAATAGTAAAATATGGCAAATAGTGCATGTTATATTGATAATAATAAAAGTAATAAGTATATTTATTACAGTTCTATCGATAATAACTGCATAATATGGGTAATAATGCATGTTATATTGATGATAATAAAAGTAATACGTATATTTATTATAGTTCTAGCGATAATAACTGCATAATATGGGTAATAATGCATGTTATATTGATAATAATATAAGTAATAAGTATAATTATTACAGTTCTAGCGATAATAACTGCATTATATGGGTAATAATGCATGTTATATTGATAATATCGGGAGTAATAAGTATAATTATTATAGTTCTAGCGATAATAATAGTAAAATATGGCAAATAGTGTATGTTATATTGATAATAATAAAAGTAATAAGTATATTTATTACAGTTCTATCGATAATAACTGCATAATATGGGTAATAATGCATGTTATATTGATGATAATAAAAGTAATACGTATATTTATTATAGTTCTAGCGATAATAACTGCATAATATGGGTAATAATGCATGTTATATTGATAATAATATAAGTAATAAGTATAATTATTACAGTTCTAGCGATAATAACTGCATTATATGGGTAATAATGCACGTTATATTGCTAATAGTATAAGTTATAAGTATAATTATTACAGTTCTTGCGATAATACCTCCATTATATGGGTAATAATGCATGTTCTATTGATAATAATATAAGTCATAAGTATAATTATTACAGTTCTAGCGATAATAACTGCATTATATAGGTAATAATGCATGTTATATTGATAATATCGGGAGTAATAAGTATAATTATTATAGTTCTAGCGATAATAATAGTAAAATATGGCAAATAGTGCATGTTATATTGATAATAATAAAAGTAATAAGTATATTTATTACAGTTCTATCGATAATAACTGCATAATATGGGTAATAATGCATGTTATATTGATGATAATAAAAGTAATACGTATATTTATTATAGTTCTAGCGATAATAACTGCATAATATGGGTAATAATGCATGTTATATTGATAATAATAAAAGTAATAAGTATATTTATTACAGTTCTATCGATAATAACTGCATAATATGGGTAATAATGCATGTTATATTGATGATAATAAAAGTAATACGTATATTTATTATAGTTCTAGCGATAATAACTGCATAATATGGGTAATAATGGATGTTATATTGACAATATCGGGAGTAATATGTATAATTATTACAGTTCTAGCGATAATAACTGCATTATATGGGTAATAATGCATGTTATATTGATAATATTGGGAGTAATAAGTATAATTATTATAGTTCTAGCGATAATGATTGTAAAATATTTCTAATAGTGCATGTTATATTGATAATAATAAAAGTTATAAGTATATTTATTACAGTTCTATCGATAATAACTGCATAATATGGGTAATAATGCATGTTATATTGATGATAATAAAAGTAATACGTATATTTATTATAGTTCTAGCGATAATAACTGCATAATATGGGTAATAATGCATGTTATATTGATAATAATATAAGTAATAAGTATAATTATTACAGTTCTAGCGATAATAACTGCATTATATGGGTAAAAATGCATGTTATATTGATAATATCGGGAGTAATAAGTATAATTATTATAGTTCTAGCGATAATAATAGTAAAATATGGCTATTAGTGCCTGTTATATTGATAATAATAAAAGTAATAAGTATATTTATTATACTTCTGTCGATAATAACTGCATTATATGGGTAATAATGCATGTTATATTGATAATAATATAAGTAATAGGTATAATGATTACAGTTCTAGCGATAATAACTGCATAATATGGGTAATAATGCATGTTATATTGATGATAATAAAAGTAATACGTATATTTATTATAGCTCTAGCGATAATAACTGCATAATATGGGTAATAATGCATGTTATATTGATAATATTGGGAGTAATAAGTATAATTATTATAGTTCTAGCGATAATAATAGTGAAATATGGCAAATAGTGCATGTAATATTGATAATAATAAAAGTAATAAGTATATTTATTACAGTTCTATCCAAAATAACTGCATAATACGGGTAATAATGCATGTTATATTGATGATAATAAAAGTAATACGTATATTTATTATAGTTCTAGCGATAATACCTGCATAATATGGGTAATAATGCATGTTATATTGATAATAATATAAGTAATGAGTATAATTATTACAGTTCTAGCGATAATAACTGCATTATATGGGTAATAATGCATGTTATATTGATAATAATAAAAGTAATAAGTATATTTATTATAGTTCTATTGATAATAACTGCATAATATGGGTAATAATGCATGTTATATTGGTGGTAATGAAAGTAGTAAGTATAATTATTACAGTTCTAGCGATAATAACTGCATTATATGGGTAATAATGCATGTTATATTGATAATATCGGGAGTAATAAGTATAATTATTATAGTTCTAGCGATAATAATAGTAAAATATGGCTATTAGTGCCTGTTATATTGATAATAATAAAAGTAATAAGTATATTTATTATACTTCTGTCGATAATAACTGCATTATATGGGTAATAATGCATGTTATATTGATAACAATATAAGTAATAAGTATAATTATTACAGTTCTAGCGATAATAACTGCATTATATGGGTAATAATGCACGTTATATTGATAATAATATAAGTAATAAGTATAATTATTACAGTTCTAGCGATAACAACTGCATTATATGGGTAATAATGCACGTTACATTGCTAATAATATAAGTAATGAGTATAATTATTACAGTTCTAGCGATAATAACTGCATTATATGGGTAATAATGCATGTTATATTGATAATATCGGGAGTAATAAGTATAATTATTATAGTTCTAGCGATAATAATAGTAAAATATGGCTAATAGTGCATGTTATATTGATAATAATAAAAGTATTAAGTATATTTATTATAGTTCTATCGATAATAACTGCATAATATGGGTAATAAGGCATGTTATATTGCTAATAATATAAGTAATGAGTACAATTATTACAGTTCTAGCGATAATAACTGCATTATATGGGTAATAATGCATGTTATATTGATAATAACATAAGTAATAAGTATAATTATTACAGTTCTAGCGATAATAACTGCATTATATGGGTAATAATGCATGTTATATTGATAATATCGGGAGTAATAAGTTTAATTAGTATAGTTCTAGCGATAATAATAGTAAAATATGGCAAATAGTGCATGTTATATTGATAATAATAAAAGTAATAAGTATATTTATTACAGTTCTATCGATAATAACTGCATAATATGGGTAATAATGCATGTTATATTGATGATAATAAAAGTAATACGTATATTTATTATAGTTCTAGCGATAATAACTGCATAATATGGGTAATAATGCATGTTATATTGATAATAATATAAGTAATAAGTATAATTATTACAGTTCTAGCGATAATAACTGCATTATATGGGTAATAATGCATGTTATATTGATAATATCGGGAGTAATAAGTATAATTATTATAGTTCTAGCGATAATAATAGTAAAATATGGCAAATAGTGTATGTTATATTGATAATAATAAAAGTAATAAGTATATTTATTACAGTTCTATCGATAATAACTGCATAATATGGGTAATAATGCATGTTATATTGATGATAATAAAAGTAATACGTATATTTATTATAGTTCTAGCGATAATAACTGCATAATATGGGTAATAATGCATGTTATATTGATAATAATATAAGTAATAAGTATAATTATTACAGTTCTAGCGATAATAACTGCATTATATGGGTAATAATGCACGTTATATTGCTAATAGTATAAGTTATAAGTATAATTATTACAGTTCTTGCGATAATACCTCCATTATATGGGTAATAATGCATGTTCTATTGATAATAATATAAGTCATAAGTATAATTATTACAGTTCTAGCGATAATAACTGCATTATATGGGTAATAATGCATGTTATATTGATAATATCGGGAGTAATAAGTATAATTATTATAGTTCTAGCGATAATAATAGTAAAATATGGCAAATAGTGCATGTTATATTGATAATAATAAAAGTAATAAGTATATTTATTACAGTTCTATCGATAATAACTGCATAATATGGGTAATAATGCATGTTATATTGATGATAATAAAAGTAATACGTATATTTATTATAGTTCTAGCGATAATAACTGCATAATATGGGTAATAATGCATGTTATATTGATAATAATAAAAGTAATAAGTATATTTATTACAGTTCTATCGATAATAACTGCATAATATGGGTAATAATGCATGTTATATTGATGATAATAAAAGTAATACGTATATTTATTATAGTTCTAGCGATAATAACTGCATAATATGGGTAATAATGGATGTTATATTGACAATATCGGGAGTAATATGTATAATTATTACAGTTCTAGCGATAATAACTGCATTATATGGGTAATAATGCATGTTATATTGATAATATTGGGAGTAATAAGTATAATTATTATAGTTCTAGCGATAATGATTGTAAAATATTTCTAATAGTGCATGTTATATTGATAATAATAAAAGTTATAAGTATATTTATTACAGTTCTATCGATAATAACTGCATTATATGGGTAATAATGCACGTTATATTGATAATAATATAAGTAATAAGTATAATTATTACAGTTCTAGCGATAACAACTGCATTATATGGGTAATAATGCACGTTACATTGCTAATAATATAAGTAATGAGTATAATTATTACAGTTCTAGCGATAATAACTGCATTATATGGGTAATAATGCATGTTATATTGATAATATCGGGAGTAATAAGTATAATTATTATAGTTCTAGCGATAATAATAGTAAAATATGGCTAATAGTGCATGTTATATTGATAATAATAAAAGTATTAAGTATATTTATTATAGTTCTATCGATAATAACTGCATAATATGGGTAATAAGGCATGTTATATTGCTAATAATATAAGTAATGAGTACAATTATTACAGTTCTAGCGATAATAACTGCATTATATGGGTAATAATGCATGTTATATTGATAATAACATAAGTAATAAGTATAATTATTACAGTTCTAGCGATAATAACTGCATTATATGGGTAATAATGCATGTTATATTGATAATATCGGGAGTAATAAGTTTAATTAGTATAGTTCTAGCGATAATAATAGTAAAATATGGCAAATAGTGCATGTTATATTGATAATAATAAAAGTAATAAGTATATTTATTACAGTTCTATCGATAATAACTGCATAATATGGGTAATAATGCATGTTATATTGATGATAATAAAAGTAATACGTATATTTATTATAGTTCTAGCGATAATAACTGCATTATATGGGTAATAATGCACGTTATATTGCTAACAATATAAGTAATAAGTATAATTATTACAGTTCTAGCGATAATAACTGCATTATATGGGTAAAAATGCATGTTATATTGATAATATTGGGAGTAATAAGTATATTTATTATGGTTCTAGAGATAATAATAGTAAAATATGGCAAATAGTGCATGTTATATTGATAATAATAAAAGTAATAAGTATATTTATTACAGTTCTATCGATAATAACTGCATAATATGGGTAATAATGCATGTTATATTGATGATAATAAAAGTAATACGTATATTTATTATAGTTCTAGCGATAATAACTGCATAATATGGGTAATAATGCATGTTATATTGATAATAATAAAAGTAATAAGTATATTTATTACAGTTCTATCGATAATAACTGCATAATATGGGTAATAATGCATGTTATATTGATGATAATAAAAGTAATACGTATATTTATTATAGTTCTAGCGATAATAACTGCATAATATGGGTAATAATGCATGTTATATTGATAATAATCTAAGTAATAAGTATAATTATTACAGTTCTAGCGATAATAACTGCATAATATGGGTAATAATGCATGTTATATTGAGAATAATATAAGTAATAAGTATATCTATTACAGTTCTGGCGATAATAACTGCATTATATGGGTAATAATGCACGTTATATTGATAATAGTATAAGTAGTAAGTATAATTATTACAGTTCTAGCGATAATACCTCCATTATATGGGTAATAATGCATGTTATATTGATAATGATATAAGTAATAAGTATAATTATTACAGTTCTAGCGATAATAACTGCATTATATGGGTAATAATGCACGTTATATTGCTAATAGTATAAGTAATAAGTATAATTATTACAGTTCTTGCGATAATACCTCCATTATATGGGTAATAATGCATGTTATATTGATAATAATATAAGTCATAAGTATAATTATTACAGTTCTAGCGATAATAACTGCATTATATGGGTCATAATGCACGTTATATTGCTAAAAATATAAGCAATAAGTATAATTATTACAGTTCTAGCGATAATAACTGCATTATATGGGTAATAATGCATGTTATATTGATAATACCGGGAGTAATAAGTATAATTATTATAGTTCTAGCGATAATAATAGTAAAATATGGCAAATAGTGCATGTTATATTGATAATAATAAAAGTAATAAGTATATTTATTACAGTTCTATCGATAATGACTGCATAATATGGGTAATAATGCATGTTATATTGATGATAATAAAAGTAATACGTATATTTATTATAGTTCTAGCGATAATAACTGCATAATATGGGTAATAATGCATGTTATATTGATAATAATCTAAGTAATAAGTATAGTTATTACAGTTCTAGCGATAATAACTGCATTATATGGGTAATAATGCACGTTATATTGCTAACAATATAAGTAATAAGTATAATTATTACAGTTCTAGCGATAATAACTGCATTATATGGGTAATAATGCATGTTATATTGATGATAATGAAAGTAATACGTATATTTATTATAGTTCTAGCGATAATAACTGCATAATATGGGTAATAATGCATGTTATATTGAGAATAATAAAAGTAATAAGTATATCTATTACAGTTCTGGCGATAATAACTGCATTATATGGGTAATAATGCACGTTATATTGATAATAGTATAAGTAGTAAGTATAATTATTACAGTTCTAGCGATAATACCTCCATTATATGGGTAATAATGCATATTATATTGATAATGATATAAGTAATAAGTATAATTATTACAGTTCTAGCGATAATAACTGCATTATATGGGTAATAATGCATGTTATATTGATAATATCGGGAGTAATAAGTATAATTATTATAGTTCTAGCGATAATAATAGTAAAATATGGCAAATAGTGCATGTTATATTGATAATAATAAAAGTAATAAGTATATTTATTACAGTTCTATCGATAATAACTGCATAATATGGGTAATAATGCATGTTATATTGATGATAATAAAAGTAATACGTATATTTATTATAGTTCTAGCGATAATAACTGCATAATATGGGTAATAATGCATGTTATATTGATAATAATCTAAGTAATAAGTATAATTATTACAGTTCTAGCGATAATAACTGCATTATATGGGTAATAATGCACGTTATATTGCTAACAATATAAGTAATAAGTATAATTATTACAGTTCTAGCGATAATAACTGCATTATATGGGTAATAATGCATGTTATATTGATGATAATGAAAGTAATACGTATATTTATTATAGTTCTAGCGATAATAACTGCATAATATGGGTAATAATGCATGTTATATTGAGAATAATATAAGTAATAAGTATATCTATTACAGTTCTGGCGATAATAACTGCATTATATGGGTAATAATGCACGTTATATTGATAATAGTATAAGTAGTAAGTATAATTATTACAGTTCTAGCGATAATACCTCCATTATATGGGTAATAATGCATATTATATTGATAATGATATAAGTAATAAGTATAATTATTACAGTTCTAGCGATAATAACTGCATTATATGGGTAATAATGCATGTTATATTGATAATATCGGGAGTAATAAGTATAATTATTATAGTTCTAGCGATAATAATAGTAAAATATGGCAAATAGTGCATGTTATATTGATAATAATAAAAGTAATAAGTATATTTATTACAGTTCTATCGATAATAACTGCATAATATGGGTAATAATGCATGTTATATTGATGATAATAAAAGTAATACGTATATTTATTATAGTTCTAGCGATAATAACTGCATAATATGGGTAATAATGCATGTTATATTGATAACAATCTAAGTAATAAGTATATTTATTACAGTTCTATCGATAATAACTGCATAATATGGGTAATAATGCATGTTATATTGATGATAATAAAAGTAATACGTATATTTATTATAGTTCTAGCGATAATTACTGCATTATATGGGTAATAATGCATGTTATATTGATAATATCGGGAGTAATAAGTATAATTAGTATAGTTCTAGCGATAATAATAGTAAAATATGGCAAATAGTGCATGTTATATTGATAATAATAAAAGTAATAAGTATATTTATTACAGTTCTATCGATAATAACTGCATAATATGGGTAATAATGCACGTTATATTGCTAATAATATAAGTAATGAGTACAATTATTACAGTTCTAGCGATAATAACTGCATTATATGGGTAATAATGCATGTTATATTGATAATAACATAAGTAATAAGTATAATTATTACAGTTCTAGCGATAATAACTGCATTATATGGGTAATAATGCATGTTATATTGATAATATCGGGAGTAATAAGTATAATTAGTATAGTTCTAGCGATAATAATAGTAAAATATGGCAAATAGTGCATGTTATATTGATAATAATAAAAGTAATAAGTATATTTATTACAGTTCTATCGATAATAACTGCATAATATGGGTAATAATGCATGTTATATTGATGATAATAAAAGTAATACGTATATTTATTATAGTTCTAGCGATAATAACTGCATTATATGGGTAATAATGCACGTTATATTGCTAACAATATAAGTAATAAGTATAATTATTACAGTTCTAGCGATAATAACTGCATTATATGGGTAAAAATGCATGTTATATTGATAATATTGGGAGTAATAAGTATATTTATTATGGTTCTAGAGATAATAATAGTAAAATATGGCAAATAGTGCATGTTATATTGATAATAATAAAAGTAATAAGTATATTTATTACAGTTCTATCGATAATAACTGCATAATATGGGTAATAATGCATGTTATATTGATGATAATAAAAGTAATACGTATATTTATTATAGTTCTAGCGATAATAACTGCATAATATGGGTAATAATGCATGTTATATTGATAATAATATAAGTAATAAGTATAATTATTACAGTTCTAGCGATAATAACTGCATTATATGGGTAATAATGCATGTTATATTGATAATATCGGGAGTAATAAGTATAATTATTATAGTTCTAGCGATAATAATAGTAAAATATGGCAAATAGTGTATGTTATATTGATAATAATAAAAGTAATAAGTATATTTATTACAGTTCTATCGATAATAACTGCATAATATGGGTAATAATGCATGTTATATTGATGATAATAAAAGTAATACGTATATTTATTATAGTTCTAGCGATAATAACTGCATAATATGGGTAATAATGCATGTTATATTGATAATAATATAAGTAATAAGTATAATTATTACAGTTCTAGCGATAATAACTGCATTATATGGGTAATAATGCACGTTATATTGCTAATAGTATAAGTTATAAGTATAATTATTACAGTTCTTGCGATAATACCTCCATTATATGGGTAATAATGCATGTTCTATTGATAATAATATAAGTCATAAGTATAATTATTACAGTTCTAGCGATAATAACTGCATTATATGGGTAATAATGCATGTTATATTGATAATATCGGGAGTAATAAGTATAATTATTATAGTTCTAGCGATAATAATAGTAAAATATGGCAAATAGTGCATGTTATATTGATAATAATAAAAGTAATAAGTATATTTATTACAGTTCTATCGATAATAACTGCATAATATGGGTAATAATGCATGTTATATTGATGATAATAAAAGTAATACGTATATTTATTATAGTTCTAGCGATAATAACTGCATAATATGGGTAATAATGCATGTTATATTGATAATAATCTAAGTAATAAGTATAATTATTACAGTTCTAGCGATAATAACTGCATAATATGGGTAATAGTGCATGTTATATTGAGAATAATATAAGTAATAAGTATATCTATTACAGTTCTGGCGATAATAACTGCATTATATGGGTAATAATGCACGTTATATTGATAATAGTATAAGTAGTAAGTATAATTATTACAGTTCTAGCGATAATACCTCCATTATATGGGTAATAATGCATGTTATATTGATAATGATATAAGTAATAAGTATAATTATTACAGTTCTAGCGATAATAACTGCATTATATGGGTAATAATGCACGTTATATTGCTAATAGTATAAGTAATAAGTATAATTATTACAGTTCTTGCGATAATACCTCCATTATATGGGTAATAATGCATGTTATATTGATAATAATATAAGTCATAAGTATAATTATTACAGTTCTAGCGATAATAACTGCATTATATGGGTAATAATGCACGTTATATTGCTAATAATATAAGCAATAAGTATAATTATTACAGTTCTAGCGATAATAACTGCATTATATGGGTAATAATGCATGTTATATTGATAATATCGGGAGTAATAAGTATAATTATTATAGTTCTAGCGATAATAATAGTAAAATATGGCAAATAGTGCATGTTATATTGATAATAATAAAAGTAATAAGTATATTTATTACAGTTCTATCGATAATAACTGCATAATATGGGTAATAATGCATGTTATATTGATGATAATAAAAGTAATACGTATATTTATTATAGTTCTAGCGATAATAACTGCATAATATGGGTAATAATGCATGTTATATTGATAACAATCTAAGTAATAAGTATATTTATTACAGTTCTATCGATAATAACTGCATAATATGGGTAATAATGCATGTTATATTGATGATAATAAAAGTAATACGTATATTTATTATAGTTCTAGCGATAATTACTGCATTATATGGGTAATAATGCATGTTATATTGATAATATCGGGAGTAATAAGTATAATTAGTATAGTTCTAGCGATAATAATAGTAAAATATGGCAAATAGTGCATGTTATATTGATAATAATAAAAGTAATAAGTATATTTATTACAGTTCTATCGATAATAACTGCATAATATGGGTAATAATGCACGTTATATTGCTAATAATATAAGTAATGAGTACAATTATTACAGTTCTAGCGATAATAACTGCATTATATGGGTAATAATGCATGTTATATTGATAATAACATAAGTAATAAGTATAATTATTACAGTTCTAGCGATAATAACTGCATTATATGGGTAATAATGCATGTTATATTGATAATATCGGGAGTAATAAGTATAATTAGTATAGTTCTAGCGATAATAATAGTAAAATATGGCAAATAGTGCATGTTATATTGATAATAATAAAAGTAATAAGTATATTTATTACAGTTCTATCGATAATAACTGCATAATATGGGTAATAATGCATGTTATATTGATGATAATAAAAGTAATACGTATATTTATTATAGTTCTAGCGATAATAACTGCATTATATGGGTAATAATGCACGTTATATTGCTAACAATATAAGTAATAAGTATAATTATTACAGTTCTAGCGATAATAACTGCATTATATGGGTAAAAATGCATGTTATATTGATAATATTGGGAGTAATAAGTATATTTATTATGGTTCTAGAGATAATAATAGTAAAATATGGCAAATAGTGCATGTTATATTGATAATAATAAAAGTAATAAGTATATTTATTACAGTTCTATCGATAATAACTGCATAATATGGGTAATAATGCATGTTATATTGATGATAATAAAAGTAATACGTATATTTATTATAGTTCTAGCGATAATAACTGCATAATATGGGTAATAATGCATGTTATATTGATAATAATATAAGTAATAAGTATAATTATTACAGTTCTAGCGATAATAACTGCATTATATGGGTAATAATGCATGTTATATTGATAATATCGGGAGTAATAAGTATAATTATTATAGTTCTAGCGATAATAATAGTAAAATATGGCAAATAGTGTATGTTATATTGATAATAATAAAAGTAATAAGTATATTTATTACAGTTCTATCGATAATAACTGCATAATATGGGTAATAATGCATGTTATATTGATGATAATAAAAGTAATACGTATATTTATTATAGTTCTAGCGATAATAACTGCATAATATGGGTAATAATGCATGTTATATTGATAATAATATAAGTAATAAGTATAATTATTACAGTTCTAGCGATAATAACTGCATTATATGGGTAATAATGCACGTTATATTGCTAATAGTATAAGTTATAAGTATAATTATTACAGTTCTTGCGATAATACCTCCATTATATGGGTAATAATGCATGTTCTATTGATAATAATATAAGTCATAAGTATAATTATTACAGTTCTAGCGATAATAACTGCATTATATGGGTAATAATGCATGTTATATTGATAATATCGGGAGTAATAAGTATAATTATTATAGTTCTAGCGATAATAATAGTAAAATATGGCAAATAGTGCATGTTATATTGATAATAATAAAAGTAATAAGTATATTTATTACAGTTCTATCGATAATAACTGCATAATATGGGTAATAATGCATGTTATATTGATGATAATAAAAGTAATACGTATATTTATTATAGTTCTAGCGATAATAACTGCATAATATGGGTAATAATGCATGTTATATTGATAATAATAAAAGTAATAAGTATATTTATTACAGTTCTATCGATAATAACTGCATAATATGGGTAATAATGCATGTTATATTGATGATAATAAAAGTAATACGTATATTTATTATAGTTCTAGCGATAATAACTGCATAATATGGGTAATAATGCATGTTATATTGATAATAATCTAAGTAATAAGTATAATTATTACAGTTCTAGCGATAATAACTGCATAATATGGGTAATAATGCATGTTATATTGAGAATAATATAAGTAATAAGTATATCTATTACAGTTCTGGCGATAATAACTGCATTATATGGGTAATAATGCACGTTATATTGATAATAGTATAAGTAGTAAGTATAATTATTACAGTTCTAGCGATAATACCTCCATTATATGGGTAATAATGCATGTTATATTGATAATGATATAAGTAATAAGTATAATTATTACAGTTCTAGCGATAATAACTGCATTATATGGGTAATAATGCACGTTATATTGCTAATAGTATAAGTAATAAGTATAATTATTACAGTTCTTGCGATAATACCTCCATTATATGGGTAATAATGCATGTTGTATTGATAATAATATAAGTCATAAGTATAATTATTACAGTTCTAGCGATAATAACTGCATTATATGGGTAATAATGCACGTTATATTGCTAATAATATAAGCAATAAGTATAATTATTACAGTTCTAGCGATAATAACTGCATTATATGGGTAATAATGCATGTTATATTGATAATATCGGGAGTAATAAGTATAATTATTATAGTTCTAGCGATAATAATAGTAAAATATGGCTAATAGTGCATGTTATATTGATAATAATAAAAGTAATAAGTATATTTATTACAGTTCTATCGATAATAACTGCATAATATGGGTAATAATGCATGTTATATTGATGATAATAAAAGAATACGTATATTTATTATAGTTCTAGCGATAATAACTGCATAATATGGGTAATAATGCATGTTATATTTATAATAATATAAGTAATAAGTATAATTATTACAGTTCTAGCAATAATACCTCCATTATATGGGTAATAATGCATGTTATATTGATGATAATAAAAGTAATACGTATATTTATTATAGTTCTAGCGATAATAACTGCATAATATGGGTAATAATGCATGTTATATTGATAATAATAAAAGTAATAAGTATATTTATTACAGTTCTATCGATAATAACTGCATAATATGGGTAATAATGCATGTTATATTGATGATAATAAAAGTAATACGTATATTTATTATAGTTCTAGCGATAATAACTGCATAATATGGGTAATAATGCATGTTGTATTGATAATAATATAAGTAATAAGTATAATTATTACAGTTCTAGCGATAATAACTGCATTATATGGGTAATAATGCACGTTATATTGCTAGTAGTATAAGTAATAAGTATAATTATTACAGTTCTAGCGATAATAACTGCATAATATGGGTAATAATGCACGTTATATTGCTAATAATATAAGTAATGAGTACAATTATTACATTTCTAGCGATAATAACTGCATTATATGGGTAATAATGCACGTTATATTGCTAACAATATAAGTAATAAGTATAATTATTACAGTTCTAGCGATAATAACTGCATTATATGGGTCAAAATGCATGTTATATTGATAATATTGGGAGTAATAAGTATATTTATTATGGTTCTAGAGATAATAACTGCATAATATGGGTAATAATGCATGTTATATTGATAATAATATAAGGAATAAGTATAATTATTACAGTTCCAACGATAATACCTCCATTATATGGGTAATAATGCATGTTATATTGATGATAATGAAAGTAATACGTATATTTATTATAGTTCTAGCGATAATAACTGCATAATATGGGTAATAATGCATGTTATATTGAGAATAATATAAGTAATAAGTATAATTATTACAGTTCTGGCGATAATAACTGCATTATATGGGTAATAATGCACGTTATATTGCTAATAGTATAAGTAATAAGTATAATTATTACAGTTCTTGCGATAATACCTCCATTATATGGGTAATAATGCATGTTATATTGATAATAATATAAGTAACAAGTATAATTATTACAGTTCTGGCGATAATAACTGCATTATATGGGTAATAATGCACGTTATATTGCTAATAATATAAGTAATAAGTATAATTATTACAGTTCTAGCGATAATAACTGCATTATATGGGTAATAATGCATGTTATATTGATAATATCGGGAGTAATAAGTATAATTATTATAGTTCTAGCGATAATAATAGTAAAATATGGCAAATAGTGCATGTTATATTGATAATAATAAAAGTAATAAGTATATTTATTACAGTTCTATCGATAATAACTGCATAATATGGGTAATAATGCATGTTATATTGATGATAATAAAAGAATACGTATATTTATTATAGTTCTAGCGATAATAACTGCATAATATGGGTAATAATGCATGTTATATTGATAATAATATAAGTAATAAGTATAATTATTACAGTTCTAGCGATAATAACTGCATTATATGCGTAATAATGCACGTTATATTGCTAATAATATAAGTAATAAGTATAATTATTACAGTTCTAGCGATAATAACTGCATTATATGGGTAATAATGCATGTTATATTGATAATAATATAAGTAATAAGTATAATTATTACAGTTCTAGCGATAATAACTGCATTATATGGGTAATAATGCATGTTACATTGATAATATTGGGAGTAATAAGTGTATTTATGATAGTTCTAGCGATAATAGCTGCATAATATGGGTAATAATGCATGTTATATTGATAATAATATAAGTAATAAGTATAATTATTACAGTTCTAGCAATAATACCTCCATTATATGGGTAATAATGCATGTTATATTGATGATAATGAAAGTGATACGTATATTTATTATAGTTCTTGCGATAATAACTGCATCATATGGGTAATAATGCATGTTATATTGAGAATAATATAAGTAATAAGTATAATTATTACAGTTCTGGCGATAATAACTGCATTATATGGGTAACAATGCACGTTTTATTGCTAATAGTATAAGTAATAAGTATAATTATTACAGTTCTAGCAATAATACCTCCATTATATGGGTAATAATGCATGTTATATTGATAATAATATAAGTAATAAGTATAATTATTACAGTTCTAGCGATAATAACTGCATTATATGGGTAATAATGCATGTTATATTGATAATATTTGGAGTAATAAGTATATTTATTATGGTTCTAGAGATAATACCTCCATTATATGGGTAATAATGCATGTTATATTGATAATAATATAAGTAATAAGTATAATTATTACAGTTCTAGCGATAATAACTGCATTATATGGGTAATAATGCACGTTATATTGCTAATAATATAAGTAATAAGTATAATTATTACAGTTCTAGCAATAATACCTCCATTATATGGGTAATAATGCATGTTATATTGATGATAATGATAGTGATACGTATATTTATTATAGTTCTTGCGATAATAACTGCATCATATGGGTAATAATGCATGTTATATTGAGAATAATATAAGTAATAAGTATAATTATTACAGTTCTGGCGATAATAACTGCATTATATGGGTAACAATGCACGTTACATTGCTAATAGTATAAGTAATAAGTATAATTATTACAGTTCTAGCAAAAATACCTCCATTATATGGGTAATAATGCATGTTATATTGATAATAATATAAGTAATAAGTATAATTATTACAGTTCTAGCGATAATAACTGCATTATATGGGTAATAATGCACGTTATATTGCTAATAATATAAGTAATAAGTATAATTATTACAGTTCTAGCGATAATAACTGCATTATATGGGTAATAATGCATGTTATATTGATAATAATATAAGTAATAAGTATAATTATTACAGTTCTAGCGATAATAACTGCATTATATGGGTAATAGTGCATGTTACATTGATAATATTGGGAGTAATAAGTGTATTTATGATAGTTCTAGCGATTATAACTGCATTATATGGGTAATAATGCACGTTATATTGCTAATAATATAAGTAATAAGTATAATTATTACAGTTCTAGCAATAATACCTCCATTATATGGGTAATAATGCATGTTATATTGATGATAATGATAGTGATACGTATATTTATTATAGTTCTTGCGATAATAACTGCATCATATGGGTAATAATGCATGTTATATTGAGAATAATATAAGTAATAAGTATAATTATTACAGTTCTGGCGATAATAACTGCATTATATGGGTAACAATGCACGTTACATTGCTAATAGTATAAGTAATAAGTATAATTATTACAGTTCTAGCAATAATACCTCCATTATATGGGTAATAATGCATGTTATATTGATAATAATATAAGTAATAAGTATAATTATTACAGTTCTAGCGATAATAACTGCATTATATGGGTAATAATGCATGTTATATTGATAATAATATAAGTAATAAGTATAATTATTACAGTTCTAGCGATAATAACTGCATTATATGGGTAATAGTGCATGTTACATTGATAATATTGGGAGTAATAAGTGTATTTATGATAGTTCTAGCGATAATAACTGCATAATATGGGTAATAATGCATGTTATATTGATAATAATATAAGTAATAAGTATAATTATTACAGTTCTAGCAATAATACCTCCATTATATGGGTAATAATGCATGTTATATTGATGATAATGATAGTGATACGTATATTTATTATAGTTCTTGCGATAATAACTGCATCATATGGGTAATAATGCATGTTATATTGAGAATAATATAAGTAATAAGTATAATTATTACAGTTCTAGCGATAATAACTGCATTATATGCGTAATAATGCACGTTATATTGCTAATAATATAAGTAATAAGTATAATTATTACAGTTCTAGCGATAATAACTGCATTATATGGGTAATAATGCATGTTATATTGATAATAATATAAGTAATAAGTATAATTATTACAGTTCTAGCGATAATAACTGCATTATATGGGTAATAATGCATGTTACATTGATAATATTGGGAGTAATAAGTGTATTTATGATAGTTCTAGCGATAATAGCTGCATAATATGGGTAATAATGCATGTTATATTGATAATAATATAAGTAATAAGTATAATTATTACAGTTCTAGCAATAATACCTCCATTATATGGGTAATAATGCATGTTATATTGATGATAATGAAAGTGATACGTATATTTATTATAGTTCTTGCGATAATAACTGCATCATATGGGTAATAATGCATGTTATATTGAGAATAATATAAGTAATAAGTATAATTATTACAGTTCTGGCGATAATAACTGCATTATATGGGTAACAATGCACGTTTTATTGCTAATAGTATAAGTAATAAGTATAATTATTACAGTTCTAGCAATAATACCTCCATTATATGGGTAATAATGCATGTTATATTGATAATAATATAAGTAATAAGTATAATTATTACAGTTCTAGCGATAATAACTGCATTATATGGGTAATAATGCATGTTATATTGATAATATTTGGAGTAATAAGTATATTTATTATGGTTCTAGAGATAATACCTCCATTATATGGGTAATAATGCATGTTATATTGATAATAATATAAGTAATAAGTATAATTATTACAGTTCTAGCGATAATAACTGCATTATATGGGTAATAATGCACGTTATATTGCTAATAATATAAGTAATAAGTATAATTATTACAGTTCTAGCAATAATACCTCCATTATATGGGTAATAATGCATGTTATATTGATGATAATGATAGTGATACGTATATTTATTATAGTTCTTGCGATAATAACTGCATCATATGGGTAATAATGCATGTTATATTGAGAATAATATAAGTAATAAGTATAATTATTACAGTTCTGGCGATAATAACTGCATTATATGGGTAACAATGCACGTTACATTGCTAATAGTATAAGTAATAAGTATAATTATTACAGTTCTAGCAAAAATACCTCCATTATATGGGTAATAATGCATGTTATATTGATAATAATATAAGTAATAAGTATAATTATTACAGTTCTAGCGATAATAACTGCATTATATGGGTAATAATGCACGTTATATTGCTAATAATATAAGTAATAAGTATAATTATTACAGTTCTAGCGATAATAACTGCATTATATGGGTAATAATGCATGTTATATTGATAATAATATAAGTAATAAGTATAATTATTACAGTTCTAGCGATAATAACTGCATTATATGGGTAATAGTGCATGTTACATTGATAATATTGGGAGTAATAAGTGTATTTATGATAGTTCTAGCGATTATAACTGCATTATATGGGTAATAATGCACGTTATATTGCTAATAATATAAGTAATAAGTATAATTATTACAGTTCTAGCAATAATACCTCCATTATATGGGTAATAATGCATGTTATATTGATGATAATGATAGTGATACGTATATTTATTATAGTTCTTGCGATAATAACTGCATCATATGGGTAATAATGCATGTTATATTGAGAATAATATAAGTAATAAGTATAATTATTACAGTTCTGGCGATAATAACTGCATTATATGGGTAACAATGCACGTTACATTGCTAATAGTATAAGTAATAAGTATAATTATTACAGTTCTAGCAATAATACCTCCATTATATGGGTAATAATGCATGTTATATTGATAATAATATAAGTAATAAGTATAATTATTACAGTTCTAGCGATAATAACTGCATTATATGGGTAATAATGCATGTTATATTGATAATAATATAAGTAATAAGTATAATTATTACAGTTCTAGCGATAATAACTGCATTATATGGGTAATAGTGCATGTTACATTGATAATATTGGGAGTAATAAGTGTATTTATGATAGTTCTAGCGATAATAACTGCATAATATGGGTAATAATGCATGTTATATTGATAATAATATAAGTAATAAGTATAATTATTACAGTTCTAGCAATAATACCTCCATTATATGGGTAATAATGCATGTTATATTGATGATAATGATAGTGATACGTATATTTATTATAGTTCTTGCGATAATAACTGCATCATATGGGTAATAATGCATGTTATATTGAGAATAATATAAGTAATAAGTATAATTATTACAGTTCTGGCGATAATAACTGCATTATATGGGTAACAATGCACGTTACATTGCTAATACTATAAGTAATAAGTATAATTATTACAGTTCTAGCAATAATACCTCCATTATATGGGTAATAATGCATGTTATATTGATGATAATATAAGTAATAAGTATAATTATTACAGTTCTAGCGATAATAACTGCATTATATGGGTAATAATGCATGTTATATTGATAATAATATAAGTAATAAGTATAATTATTACAGTTCTAGCGATAATAACTGCATTATATGGGTAATAGTGCATGTTACATTGATAATATTGGGAGTAATAAGTGTATTTATGATAGTTCTAGCGATAATAACTGCATAATATGGGTAATAATGCATGTTATATTGATAATAATATAAGTAATAAGTATAATTATTACAGTTCTAGCAATAATACCTCCATTATATGGGTAATAATGCATGTTATATTGATGATAATGATAGTGATACGTATATTTATTATAGTTCTTGCGATAATAACTGCATCATATGGGTAATAATGCATGTTATATTGAGAATAATATAAGTAATAAGTATAATTATTACAGTTCTGGCGATAATAACTGCATTATATGGGTAACAATGCACGTTACATTGCTAATAGTATAAGTAATAAGTATAATTATTACAGTTCTAGCAATAATACCTCCATTATATGGGTAATAATGCATGTTATATTGATAATAATATAAGTAATAAGTATAATTATTACAGTTCTAGCGATAATAACTGCATTATATGGGTAATAATTTACGTTATATTGCTAATAATATAAGTAATAAGTATAATTATTACAGTTCTAGCGATAATAACTGCATTATATGGGTAATAATGCATGTTACATTGATAATATTGGGAGTAATAAGTGTATTTATGATAGTTCTAGCGATAATAACTGCATAATATGGGTAATAATGCATGTTATATTGATAATAATATAAGTAATAAGTATAATTATTACAGTTCTAGCAATAATACCTCCATTATATGGGTAATAATGCATGTTATATTGATGATAATGAAAGTGATACGTATATTTATTATAGTTCTTGCGATAATAACTGCATCATATGGGTGATAATGCATGTTATATTGATAATAATATAAGTAATAAGTATAATTATTACAGTTCTAGCGATAATAACTGTATTATATGGGTAATAATGCACGTTATATTGCTAACAATATAAGTAATAAGTATAATTATTACAGTTCTAGCGATAATAACTGCATTATATGGGTAATAATGCATGTTATATTGATAATATCGGGAGTAATAAGTATAATTATTATAGTTCTAGCGATAATAATAGTAAAATATGGCAAATAGTGCATGTTATATTGATAATAATAAAAGTAATAAGTATATTTATTACAGTTCTATCGATAATAACTGCATAATATGGGTAATAATGCATGTTATATTGATGATAATAAAAGAATACGTATATTTATTATAGTTCTAGCGATAATAACTGCATAATATGGGTAATAATGCGTGTTATATTGATAATAATATAAGTAATAAGTATAATTATTACAGTTCTAGCGATAATAACTGCATTATATGGGTAATAATGCACGTTATATTGCTAGTAGTATAAGTAATAAGTATAATTATTACAGTTCTAGCGATAATAACTGCATAATATGGGTAATAATGCACGTTATATTGCTAATAATATAAGTAATGAGTACAATTATTACATTTCTAGCGATAATAACTGCATTATATGGGTAATAATGCACGTTATATTGCTAACAATATAAGTAATAAGTATAATTATTACAGTTCTAGCGATAATAACTGCATTATATGGGTCAAAATGCATGTTATATTGATAATATTGGGAGTAATAAGTATATTTATTATGGTTCTAGAGATAATAACTGCATAATATGGGTAATAATGCATGTTATATTGATAATAACATAAGGAATAAGTATAATTATTACAGTTCTAACGATAATACCTCCATTATATGGGTAATAATGCATGTTATATTGATGATAATGAAAGTAATACGTATATTTATTATAGTTCTAGCGATAATAACTGCATAATATGGGTAATAATGCATGTTATATTGAGAATAATATAAGTAATAAGTATAATTATTACAGTTCTGGCGATAATAACTGCATTATATGGGTAATAATGCACGTTATATTGCTAATAGTATAAGTAATAAGTATAATTATTACAGTTCTTGCGATAATACCTCCATTATATGGGTAATAATGCATGTTATATTGATAATAATATAAGTAACAAGTATAATTATTACAGTTCTGGCGATAATAACTGCATTATATGGGTAATAATGCACGTTATATTGCTAATAATATAAGTAATAAGTATAATTATTACAGTTCTAGCGATAATAACTGCATTATATGGGTAATAATGCATGTTATATTGATAATATCGGGAGTAATAAGTATAATTATTATAGTTCTAGCGATAATAATAGTAAAATATGGGTAATAATGCATGTTATATTGATAATAATATAAGTAATAAGTATAATTAATACAGTTCTAACGATAATACCTCCATTATATGGGTAATAATGCATGTTATGTTGATAATAATAGAAGTAATAAGTATAATTATTACAGTTCTAGCGATAATAACTGCATTATATGGGTAATAATGCACGTTATATTGCTAGTAGTATAAGTAATAAGTATAATTATTACAGTTCTAGCGATAATAACTGCATAATATGGGTAATAATGCACGTTATATTGCTAATAATATAAGTAATGAGTACAATTATTACAGTTCTAGCGATAATAACTGCATTATATGGGTAATAATGCACGTTATATTGCTAATAATATAAGTAATAAGTACAATTATTACAGTTCTAGCGATAATAACTGCATTATATGGGTAATAATGCATGTTATATTGATAATATCGGGAGTAATAAGTATAATTATTACAGTTCTAGCGATAATAACTGCATTATATGGGTAATAATGCATGTTATATTGATAATATCGGGAGTAATAAGTACAATTATTATAGTTCTAGCGATAATAATAGTAAAATATGGCAAATAGTGCATGTTATATTGATAATAATAAAAGTAATAAGTATATTTATTACAGTTCTATCGATAATAACTGCATAATATGGGTAATAATGCATGTTATATTGAAGATAATAAAAGTAATACGTATATTTATTATAGTTCTAGCGATAATAACTGCATAATATGGGTAATAATGCATGTTATATTGATAATAATATAAGTAATAAGTATAATTATTACAGTTCTAGCGATAATAACTGCATTATATGGGTAATAATGCACGTTATATTGCTAGTAGTATAAGTAATAAGTATAATTATTACAGTTCTAGCGATAATAACTGCATAATATGGGTAATAATGCACGTTATATTGCTAATAATATAAGTAATGAGTACAATTATTACAGTTCTAGCGATAATAACTGCATTATATGGGTAATAATGCACGTTATATTGCTAATAATATAAGTAATAAGTACAATTATTACAGTTCTAGCGATAATAACTGCATTATATGGGTAATAATGCATGTTATATTGATAATATCGGGAGTAATAAGTATAATTATTACAGTTCTAGCGATAATAACTGCATTATATGGGTAATAATGCATGTTATATTGATAATATCGGGAGTAATAAGTACAATTATTATAGTTCTAGCGATAATAATAGTAAAATATGGCAAATAGTGCATGTTATATTGATAATAATAAAAGTAATAAGTATATTTATTACAGTTCTATCGATAATAACTGCATAATATGGGTAATAATGCATGTTATATTGAAGATAATAAAAGTAATACGTATATTTATTATAGTTCTAGCGATAATAACTGCATAATATGGGTAATAATGCATGTTATATTGATAATAATATAAGTAATAAGTATAATTATTACAGTTCTAGCGATAATAACTGCATTATATGGGTAATAATGCACGTTATATTGCTGACAATATAAGTAATAAGTATAATTATTACAGATCTAGCGATAATAACTGCATTATATGGGTAAAAATGCATGTTATATTGATAATGTTGGGAGTAATAAATATATTTATTATGGTTCTAGAGATAATAACTGCATAATATGGGTAATAATGCATGTTATATTGATAATAATATAAGTAATAAGTATAATTATTACAGTTCTAACGATAATACCTCCATTATATGGGTAATAATGCATGTTATATTGATAATAATAGAAGTAACAAATATATTTATTACAGTTCTATCGATAATAACTGCATAATATGGGTAATAATGCATGTTATATTGATGATAATAAAAGTAATACGTATATTTATTATAGTTCTAGCGATAATAACTGCATAATATGGGTAATAATGCATGTTATATTGATAATAATATAAGTAATAAGTATAATTATTACAGTTCTAGCGATAATAACTGCATTATATGGGTAATAATGCACGTTATATTGCTAACAATATAAGTAATAAGTATAATTATTACAGTTCTAGCGATAATAACTGCATTATATGGGTAAAAATGCATGTTATATTGATAATAATATAAGTAATAAGTATAATTATTACAGTTCTAGCGATAATACCTCGATTATATGGGTAATAATGCATGTTATATTGATGATAATGAAAGTAATACGTATATTTATTATAGTTCTAGCGATAATAACTGCATAATATGGGTAATAATGCATGTTATATTGAGAATAATATAAGTAATAAGTATAATTATTACAGTTCTGGCGATAATAACTGCATTATATGGGTAATAATGCACGTTATATTGCTAATAATATAAGTAATAAGTATAATTATTACAGTTCTAGCGATAATAACTGCATTATATGGGTAATAATGCATGTTATATTGATAATAATATAAGTAATAAGTATAATTATTACAGTTCTAGCGATAATAACTGCATTATATGGGTAATAATGCACGTTATATTGCTAGTAGTATAAGTAATAAGTATAATTATTACAGTTCTAGCGATAATAACTGCATAATATGGGTAATAATGCACGTTATATTGCTAATAATATAAGTAATGAGTACAATTATTACAGTTCTAGCGATAATAACTGCATTATATGGGTAATAATGCACGTTATATTGCTAATAATATAAGTAATAAGTATAATTATTACAGTTCTAGCGATAATAACTGCATTATATGGGTAATAATGCATGTTATATTGATAATAATATAAGTAATAAGTATAATTATTACAGTTCTAACGATAATACCTCCATTATATGGGTAATAATGCATGTTATATTGATAATAATAGAAGTAACAAATATATTTATTACAGTTCTATCGATAATACCTCGATTATATGGGTAATAATGCATGTTATATTGATGATAATGAAAGTAATACGTATATTTATTATAGTTCTAGCGATAATAACTGCATAATATGGGTAATAATGCATGTTATATTGAGAATAATATAAGTAATAAGTATAATTATTACAGTTCTGGCGATAATAACTGCATTATATGGGTAATAATGCACGTTATATTGCTAATAATATAAGTAATAAGTATAATTATTACAGTTCTAGCGATAATAACTGCATTATATGGGTAATAATGCATGTTATATTGATAATAATATAAGTAATAAGTATAATTATTACAGTTCTAGCGATAATAACTGCATTATATGGGTAATAATGCACGTTATATTGCTAGTAGTATAAGTAATAAGTATAATTATTACAGTTCTAGCGATAATAACTGCATAATATGGGTAATAATGCACGTTATATTGCTAATAATATAAGTAATGAGTACAATTATTACAGTTCTAGCGATAATAACTGCATTATATGGGTAATAATGCACGTTATATTGCTAATAATATAAGTAATAAGTATAATTATTACAGTTCTAGCGATAATAACTGCATTATATGGGTAATAATGCATGTTATATTGATAATAATATAAGTAATAAGTATAATTATTACAGTTCTAACGATAATACCTCCATTATATGGGTAATAATGCATGTTATATTGATAATAATAGAAGTAACAAATATATTTATTACAGTTCTATCGATAATACCTCGATTATATGGGTAATAATGCATGTTATATTGATGATAATGAAAGTAATACGTATATTTATTATAGTTCTAGCGATAATAACTGCATAATATGGGTAATAATGCATGTTATATTGAGAATAATATAAGTAATAAGTATAATTATTACAGTTCTGGCGATAATAACTGCATTATATGGGTAATAATGCACGTTATATTGCTAATAGTATAAGTAATAAGTATAATTATTACAGTTCTTGCGATAATACCTCCATTATATGGGTAATAATGCATGTTATATTGATAATAATATAAGTAATAAGTATAATTATTACAGTTCTAGCGATAATAACTGCATAATATGGGTAATAATGCACGTTATATTGCTAATAATATAAGTAATGAGTACAATTATTACAGTTCTAGCGATAATAACTGCATTATATGGGTAATAATGCATGTTATATTGATAATATCGGGAGTAATAAGTACAATTATTATAGTTCTAGCGATAATAATAGTAAAATATGGCAAATAGTGCATGTTATATTGATAATAATAAAAGTAATAAGTATATTTATTACAGTTCTATCGATAATAACTGCATAATATGGGTAATAATGCATGTTATATTGAAGATAATAAAAGTAATACGTATATTTATTATAGTTCTAGCGATAATAACTGCATAATATGGGTAATAATGCATGTTATATTGATAATAATATAAGTAATAAGTATAATTATTACAGTTCTAGCGATAATAACTGCATTATATGGGTAATAATGCACGTTATATTGCTGACAATATAAGTAATAAGTATAATTATTACAGTTCTAGCGATAATAACTGCATTATATGGGTAAAAATGCATGTTATATTGATAATGTTGGGAGTAATAAATATATTTATTATGGTTCTAGAGATAATAACTGCATAATATGGGTAATAATGCATGTTATATTGATAATAATATAAGTAATAAGTATAATTATTACAGTTCTAACGATAATACCTCCATTATATGGGTAAGAATGCATGTTATATTGATGATAATGAAAGTAATACGTATATTTATTATAGTTCTTGCGATAATAACTGCATAATATGGGTAATAATGCATGTTATATTGAGAATAGTATAAGTAATAAGTATAATTATTACAGTTCTGGCGATAATAACTGCACTATATGGGTAACAATGCACGTGATATTGCTAATAGTATAAGTAATAAGTATAATTATTACAGTTCTAGCAATAATACCTCCATTATATGGGTGATAATGCATGTTATATTGATAATAATATAAGTAATAAGTATAATTATTACAGTTCTAGCGATAATAACTGTATTATATGGGTAATAATGCACGTTATATTGCTAACAATATAAGTAATAAGTATAATTATTACAGTTCTAGCGATAATAACTGCATTATATGGGTAATAATGCATGTTATATTGATAATAATATAAGTAATAAGTATAATTATTACAGTTCTAGCAATAATACCTCCATTATATGGGTAATAATGCATGTTATATTGATGATAATATAAGTAATAAGTATAATTATTACAGTTCTAGCGATAATAACTGCATTATATGGGTAATAATGCATGTTATATTGGTAATAATATAAGTAATAAGTATAATTATTACAGTTCTAGCGATAATAACTGCATTATATGGGTAATAATGCACGTTATATTGCAAGTAGTATAAGTAATAAGTATAATTATTACAGTTCTAGCGATAATAACTGCATAATATGGGTAATAATGCACGTTATATTGCTAATAATATAAGTAATGAGTACAATTATTACAGTTCTATCGATAATAACTGCATTATATGGGTAATAATGCATGTTATATTGATAATAATATAAGTAATAAGTATAATTATTACAGTTCTAACGATAATACCTCCATTATATGGGTAATAATGCATGTTATATTGATAATAATAGAAGTAACAAATATATTTATTACAGTTCTATCGATAATACCTCGATTATATGGGTAATAATGCATGTTATATTGATGATAATGAAAGTAATACGTATATTTATTATAGTTCTAGCGATAATAACTGCATAATATGGGTAATAATGCATGTTATATTGAGAATAATATAAGTAATAAGTATAATTATTACAGTTCTGGCGATAATAACTGCATTATATGGGTAATAATGCACGTTATATTGCTAATAGTATAAGTAATAAGTATAATTATTACAGTTCTTGCGATAATACCTCCATTATATGGGTAATAATGCATGTTATATTGATAATAATATAAGTAATAAGTATAATTATTACAGTTCTAGCGATAATAACTGCATAATATGGGTAATAATGCACGTTATATTGCTAATAATATAAGTAATGAGTACAATTATTACAGTTCTAGCGATAATAACTGCATTATATGGGTAATAATGCATGTTATATTGATAATATCGGGAGTAATAAGTACAATTATTATAGTTCTAGCGATAATAATAGTAAAATATGGCAAATAGTGCATGTTATATTGATAATAATAAAAGTAATAAGTATATTTATTACAGTTCTATCGATAATAACTGCATAATATGGGTAATAATGCATGTTATATTGAAGATAATAAAAGTAATACGTATATTTATTATAGTTCTAGCGATAATAACTGCATAATATGGGTAATAATGCATGTTATATTGATAATAATATAAGTAATAAGTATAATTATTACAGTTCTAGCGATAATAACTGCATTATATGGGTAATAATGCACGTTATATTGCTGACAATATAAGTAATAAGTATAATTATTACAGTTCTAGCGATAATAACTGCATTATATGGGTAAAAATGCATGTTATATTGATAATGTTGGGAGTAATAAATATATTTATTATGGTTCTAGAGATAATAACTGCATAATATGGGTAATAATGCATGTTATATTGATAATAATATAAGTAATAAGTATAATTATTACAGTTCTAACGATAATACCTCCATTATATGGGTAAGAATGCATGTTATATTGATGATAATGAAAGTAATACGTATATTTATTATAGTTCTTGCGATAATAACTGCATAATATGGGTAATAATGCATGTTATATTGAGAATAGTATAAGTAATAAGTATAATTATTACAGTTCTGGCGATAATAACTGCACTATATGGGTAACAATGCACGTGATATTGCTAATAGTATAAGTAATAAGTATAATTATTACAGTTCTAGCAATAATACCTCCATTATATGGGTGATAATGCATGTTATATTGATAATAATATAAGTAATAAGTATAATTATTACAGTTCTAGCGATAATAACTGTATTATATGGGTAATAATGCACGTTATATTGCTAACAATATAAGTAATAAGTATAATTATTACAGTTCTAGCGATAATAACTGCATTATATGGGTAATAATGCATGTTATATTGATAATAATATAAGTAATAAGTATAATTATTACAGTTCTAGCGATAATAACTGCATTATATGGGTAATAATGCATGTTACATTGATAATATTGGGAGTAATAAGTGTATTTATGGTAGTTCTAGCGATAATAACTGCATAATATGGGTAATAATGCATGTTATATTGATAATAATGTAAGTAATAAGTATAATTATTACAGTTCTAGCAATAATACCTCCATTATATGGGTAATAATGCATGTTATATTGATGATAATATAAGTAATAAGTATAATTATTACAGTTCTAGCGATAATAACTGCATTATATGGGTAATAATGCATGTTATATTGGTAATAATATAAGTAATAAGTATAATTATTACAGTTCTAGCGATAATAACTGCATTATATGGGTAATAATGCACGTTATATTGCAAGTAGTATAAGTAATAAGTATAATTATTACAGTTCTAGCGATAATAACTGCATAATATGGGTAATAATGCACGTTATATTGCTAATAATATAAGTAATGAGTACAATTATTACAGTTCTATCGATAATAACTGCATAATATGGGTAATAATGCACGTTATATTGCTAATAATATAAGTAATGAGTACAATTATTACAGTTCTAGCGATAATAACTGCATTATATGGGTAATAATGCATGTTATATTGATAATATCGGGAGTAATAAGTACAATTATTATAGTTCTAGCGATAATAATAGTAAAATATGGCAAATAGTGCATGTTATATTGATAATAATAAAAGTAATAAGTATATTTATTACAGTTCTATCGATAATAACTGCATAATATGGGTAATAATGCATGTTATATTGAAGATAATAAAAGTAATACGTATATTTATTATAGTTCTAGCGATAATAACTGCATAATATGGGTAATAATGCATGTTATATTGATAATAATATAAGTAATAAGTATAATTATTACAGTTCTAGCGATAATAACTGTATTATATGGGTAATAATGCACGTTATATTGCTAACAATATAAGTAATAAGTATAATTATTACAGTTCTAGCGATAATAACTGCATTATATGGGTAATAATGCATGTTATATTGATAATAATATAAGTAATAAGTATAATTATTACAGTTCTAGCGATAATAACTGCATTATATGGGTAATAATGCATGTTACATTGATAATATTGGGAGTAATAAGTGTATTTATGGTAGTTCTAGCGATAATAACTGCATAATATGGGTAATAATGCATGTTATATTGATAATAATGTAAGTAATAAGTATAATTATTACAGTTCTAGCAATAATACCTCCATTATATGGGTAATAATGCATGTTATATTGATGATAATGATAGTGATACGTATATTTATTATAGTTCCTGCGATAATAACTGCATCATATGGGTAATAATGCATGTTATATTGAGAATAAAATAAGTAATAAGTATAATTATTACAGTTCTGGCGATAATAACTGCATTATATGGGTAACAATGCACGTTACATTGCTAATAGTATAAGTAATAAGTATAATTATTTCAGTTCTAGCAATAATACCTCCATTATATGGGTAATAATGCATGTTATATTGATAATAATATAAGTAATAAGTATAATTATTACAGTTCTAGCGATAATAACTGCATTATATGGGTAATAATGCATGTTATATTGATAATATTGGGAGTAATAAGTATATTTATTATGGTTCTAGAGATAATACCTCCATTATATGGGTAATAATGCATGTTATATTGATAATAATATAAGTAATAAGTATAATTATTACAGTTCTAGCGATAATAACTGCATTATATGGGTAATAATGCACGTTATATTGCTAATAATATAAGTAATAAGTATAATTATTACAGTTCTAGCGATAATAACTGCATTATATGGGTAATAATGCATGTTATATTGATAATATCGGGTGTAATAAGTATAATTATTACAGTTCTAGCGATAATAACTGCATTATATGGGTAATAATGCATGTTATATTGATAATATCGGGAGCAATAAGTACAATTATTATAGTTCTAGCGATAATAATAGTAAAATATGGCAAATAGTGCATGTTATATTGATAATAATAAAAGTAATAAGTATATTTATTACAGTTCTATCGATAATAACTGCATAATATGGGTAATAATGCATGTTATATTGAAGATAATAAAAGTAATACGTATATTTATTATAGTTCTAGCGATAATAACTGCATAATATGGGTAATAATGCATGTTATATTGATAATAATATAAGTAATAAGTATAATTATTACAGTTCTAGCGATAATAACTGCATTATATGGGTAATAATGCATGTTATATTGGTAATAATATAAGTAATAAGTATAATTATTACAGTTCTAGCGATAATAACTGCATTATATGAGTAATAATGCACGTTATATTGCTAGTAGTATAAGTAATAAGTATAATTATTACAGTTCTAGCGATAATAACTGCATAATATGGGTAATAATGCACGTTATATTGCTAATAATATAAGTAATGAGTACAATTATTACAGTTCTAGCGATAATAACTGCATAATATGGGTAATAATGCACGTTATATTGCTAATAATATAAGTAATGAGTACAATTATTACAGTTCTAGCGATAATAACTGCATTATATGGGTAATAATGCATGTTATATTGATAATATCGGGAGTAATAAGTACAATTATTATAGTTCTAGCGATAATAATAGTAAAATATGGCAAATAGTGCATGTTATATTGATAATAATAAAAGTAATAAGTATATTTATTACAGTTCTATCGATAATAACTGCATAATATGGGTAATAATGCATGTTATATTGAAGATAATAAAAGTAATACGTATATTTATTATAGTTCTAGCGATAATAACTGCATAATATGGGTAATAATGCATGTTATATTGATAATAATATAAGTAATAAGTATAATTATTACAGTTCTAGCGATAATAACTGCATTATATGGGTAATAATGCACGTTATATTGCTGACAATATAAGTAATAAGTATAATTATTACAGTTCTAGCGATAATAACTGCATTATATGGGTAAAAATGCATGTTATATTGATAATGTTGGGAGTAATAAATATATTTATTATGGTTCTAGAGATAATAACTGCATAATATGGGTAATAATGCATGTTATATTGATAATAATATAAGTAATAAGTATAATTATTACAGTTCTAACGATAATACCTCCATTATATGGGTAATAATGCATGTTATATTGATGATAATGAAAGTAATACGTATATTTATTATAGTTCTTGCGATAATAACTGCATAATATGGGTAATAATGCATGTTATATTGAGAATAGTATAAGTAATAAGTATAGTTATTACAGTTCTGGCGATAATAACTGCACTATATGGGTAACAATGCACGTGATATTGCTAATAGTATAAGTAATAAGTATAATTATTACAGTTCTAGCAATAATACCTCCATTATATGGGTGATAATGCATGTTATATTGATAATAATATAAGTAATAAGTATAATTATTACAGTTCTAGCGATAATAACTGTATTATATGGGTAATAATGCACGTTATATTGTTAACAATATAAGTAATAAGTATAATTATTACAGTTCTAGCGATAATAACTGCATTATATGGGTAATAATGCATGTTATATTGATAATAATATAAGTAATAAGTATAATTATTACAGTTCTAGCGATAATAACTGCATTATATGGGTAATAATGCATGTTACATTGATAATATTGGGAGTAATAAGTGTATTTATGGTAGTTCTAGCGATAATAACTGCATAATATGGGTAATAATGCATGTTATATTGATAATAATGTAAGTAATAAGTATAATTATTACAGTTCTAGCAATAATACCTCCATTATATGGGTAATAATGCATGTTATATTGATGATAATGATAGTGATACGTATATTTATTATAGTTCCTGCGATAATAACTGCATCATATGGGTAATAATGCATGTTATATTGAGAATAAAATAAGTAATATGTATAATTATTACAGTTCTGGCGATAATAACTGCATTATATGGGTAACAATGCACGTTACATTGCTAATAGTATAAGTAATAAGTATAATTATTTCAGTTCTAGCAATAATACCTCCATTATATGGGTAATAATGCATGTTATATTGATAATAATATAAGTAATAAGTATAATTATTACAGTTCTAGCGATAATAACTGCATTATATGGGTAATAATGCATGTTATATTGATAATATTGGGAGTAATAAGTATATTTATTATGGTTCTAGAGATAATACCTCCATTATATGGGTAATAATGCATGTTATATTGATAATAATATAAGTAATAAGTATAATTATTACAGTTCTAGCGATAATAACTGCATTATATGGGTAATAATGCACGTTATATTGCTAATAATATAAGTAATAAGTATAATTATTACAGTTCTAGCGATAATAACTGCATTATATGGGTAATAATGCATGTTATATTGATAATATCGGGTGTAATAAGTATAATTATTACAGTTCTAGCGATAATAACTGCATTATATGGGTAATAATGCATGTTATATTGATGATAATGATAGTGATACGTATATTTATTATAGTTCCTGCGATAATAACTGCATCATATGGGTAATAATGCATGTTATATTGAGAATAAAATAAGTAATATGTATAATTATTACAGTTCTGGCGATAATAACTGCATTATATGGGTAACAATGCACGTTACATTGCTAATAGTATAAGTAATAAGTATAATTATTTCAGTTCTAGCAATAATACCTCCATTATATGGGTAATAATGCATGTTATATTGATAATAATATAAGTAATAAGTATAATTATTACAGTTCTAGCGATAATAACTGCATTATATGGGTAATAATGCATGTTATATTGATAATATTGGGAGTAATAAGTATATTTATTATGGTTCTAGAGATAATACCTCCATTATATGGGTAATAATGCATGTTATATTGATAATAATATAAGTAATAAGTATAATTATTACAGTTCTAGCGATAATAACTGCATTATATGGGTAATAATGCACGTTATATTGCTAATAATATAAGTAATAAGTATAATTATTACAGTTCTAGCGATAATAACTGCATTATATGGGTAATAATGCATGTTATATTGATAATATCGGGTGTAATAAGTATAATTATTACAGTTCTAGCGATAATAACTGCATTATATGGGTAAAAATGCATGTTATATTGATAATGTTGGGAGTAATAAATATATTTATTATGGTTCTAGAGATAATAACTGCATAATATGGGTAATAATGCATGTTATATTGATAATAATATAAGTAATAAGTATAATTATTACAGTTCTAACGATAATACCTCCATTATATGGGTAATAATGCATGTTATATTGATGATAATGAAAGTAATACGTATATTTATTATAGTTCTTGCGATAATAACTGCATAATATGGGTAATAATGCATGTTATATTGCGAATAGTATAAGTAATAAGTATAATTATTACAGTTCTGGCGATAATAACTGCACTATATGGGTAACAATGCACGTGATATTGCTAATAGTATAAGTAATAAGTATAATTATTACAGTTCTAGCAATAATACCTCCATTATATGGGTGATAATGCATGTTATATTGATAATAATATAAGTAATAAGTATAATTATTACCGTTCTAGCGATAATAACTGCATAATATGGGTAATAATGCTTGTTATATTGATAATAATATAAGTAATAAGTATAATTATTACAGTTCTAGCGATAATAACTGCATTATATGGGTCAAAATGCATGTTATATTGATAATATTGGGAGTAATAAGTATATTTATTATGGTTCTAGAGATAATAACTGCATAATATGGGTATTAATGCATGTTATATTGAGAATAATACAAGTAATAAGTATAATTATTACAGTTCTAGCGATAATAACTGCATTATATGGGTAATAATGCATGTTATATTGATAATATCGGGAGTAATAAGTATAATTACTATAGTTCTAGCGATAATAATAGTAAAATATGGCAAATAGTGCATGTTATATTGATAATAATAAAAGTAATAAGTATATTTATTACAGTTCTATCGATAATAACTGCATAATATGGGTAATAATGCATGTTATATTGATGATAATAAAAGAATACGTATATTTATTATAGTTCTAGCGATAATAACTGCATAATATGGGTAATAATGCATGTTATATTGATAATAATATATGTAATAAGTATAATTATTACAGTTCTAGCGATAATAACTGCATTATATGGGTAATAATGCACGTTATATTGATAGTAGTATAAGTAATAAGTATAATTATTACAGTTCTAGCGATAATAACTGCATAATATGGGTAATAATGCACGTTATATTGCTAATAATATAAGTAATGAGTACAATTATTACATTTCTAGCGATAATAAACTGCATTATATGGGTAATAATGCACGTTATATTGCTAATAATATAAGTAATAAGTATAATTATTACAGTTCTAGCGATAATAACTGCATTATATGGGTAATAATGCATGTTACATTGATAATATTGGGAGTAATAAGTGTATTTATTATAGTTCTAGCGATAATAACTGCATAATATGGGTAATAATGCATGTTATATTTATAATAATATAAGTAATAAGTATAATTATTACAGTTCTAGCAATAATACCTCCATTATATGGGTAATAATGCATGTTATATTGATGATAATGAAAGTAATACGTATATTTATTATAGTTCTAGCGATAATAACTGCATAATATGGGTAATAATGCATGTTATATTGATAATGATATAAGTAATAAGTATAATTATTACAGTTCTAGCGATAATAACTACATAATATGGGTAATAATGCACGTTATATTGCTAATAATATAAGAAATGAGTACAATTACTACAGTTCTAGCGATAATAACTGCATTATATGGGTAATAATGCATGTTATATTGATAATAACATAAGTAATAAGTATAATTATTACAGTTCTAGCGATAATAACTGCATTATATGGGTAATAATGCATGTTATATTGATAATATCGGGAGTAATAGGTATAATTATTATAGTTCTAGCGATAATAATAGTAAAATATGGCAAATAGTGCATGTTATATTGATAATAATAAAAGTAATAAGTATATTTATTACAGTTCTATCGATAATAACTGCATAATATGGGTAATAATGCATGTTATATTGATGATAATAAAAGTAATACGTATATTTATTATAGTTCTAGCGATAATAACTGCATAATATGGGTAATAATGCATGTTATATTGATAATAATATAAGTAATAAGTATAATTATTACAGTTCTAGCGATAATAACTGCATTATATGGGTAATAATGCACGTTATATTGCTAGTAGTATAAGTAATAAGTATAATTATTACAGTTCTAGCGATAATAACTGCATAATATGGGTAATAATGCACGTTATATTGCTAATAATATAAGTAATGAGTACAATTATTACATTTCTAGCGATAATAACTGCATTATATGGGTAATAATGCACGTTATATTGCTAATAATATAAGTAATAAGTATAATTATTACAGTTCTAGCGATAATAACTGCATTATATGGGTAATAATGCATGTTACATTGATAATATTGGGAGTAATAAGTGTATTTATTATAGTTCTAGCGATAATAACTGCATAATATGGGTAATAATGCATGTTATATTTATAATAATATAAGTAATAAGTATAATTATTACAGTTCTAGCAATAATACCTCCATTATATGGGTAATAATGCATGTTATATTGATGATTATGAAAGTACTACGTATATTTATTATAGTTCTTGCGATAATAACTGCATAATATGGGTAATAATGCATATTATATTGAGAATAGTATAAGTAATAAGTATAATTATTACAGTTCTGGCGATAATAACTGCATTATATGGGTAACAATGCACGTGATATTGCTAATAGTATAAGTAATAAGTATAATTATTACAGTTCTAGCAATAATACCTCCATTATATGGGTGATAATGCATGTTATATTGATAATAATATAAGTAATACGTATATTTATTATAGTTCTTGCGATAATAACTGCATAATATGGGTAATAATGCATATTATATTGAGAATAGTATAAGTAATAAGTATAATTATTACAGTTCTGGCGATAATAACTGCATTATATGGGTAACAATGCACGTGATATTGCTAATAGTATAAGTAATAAGTATAATTATTACAGTTCTAGCAATAATACCTCCATTATATGGGTGATAATGCATGTTATATTGATAATAATATAAGTAATAAGTATAATTATTACAGTTCTAGCGATACTAACTGTATTATATGGGTAATAATGCACGTTATATTGCTAACAATATAAGTAATAAGTATAATTATTACAGTTCTAGCGATAATAACTGCATTATATGGGTAAAAATGCATGTTATATTGATAATATTGGGAGTAATAAGTATATTTATTATGGTTCTAGAGATAATAACTGCATAATATGGGTAATAATGCATGTTATATTGCTCATAGTATTAGTAATAAGTATAATTATTACAGTTCTAGCAAAAATACCTCCATTATATGGGTAATAATGCATGTTATATTGATAATAATATAAGTAATAAGTATAATTATTACAGTTCTAGCGATAATAACTGCATTATATGGGTAATAATGCACGTTATATTGCTAATAATATAAGTAATAAGTATAATTATTACAGTTCTAGCGATAATAACTGCATTATATGGGTAATAATGCATGTTATATTGATAATAATATAAGTAATAAGTATAATTATTACAGTTCTAGCGATAATAACTGCGTTATATGGGTAATAGTGCATGTTACATTGATAATATTGGGAGTAATAAGTGTATTTATGATAGTTCTAGCGATAATAACTGCATTATATGGGTAATAATGCACGTTATATTGATAATAATATAAGTAATAAGTATAATTATTACAGTTCTAGCGATAATAACTGCATTATATGGGTAATAATGCATGTTATATTGATAATAATATAAGTAATAAGTATAATTATTACAGTTCTAGCGATAATAACTGCATTATATGGGTAATAGTGCATGTTACATTGATAATATTGGGAGTAATAAGTGTATTTATGATAGTTCTAGCGATAATAACTGCATAATATGGGTAATAATGCATGTTATATTGATAATAATATAAGTAATAAGTATAATTATTACAGTTCTAGCAATAATACCTCCATTATATGGGTAATAATGCATGTTATATTGATAATAATATAAGTAATAAGTATAATTATTACAGTTCTAGCGATAATAACTGCATTATATGGGTAATAATGCATGTTATATTGATAATATTTGGAGTAATAAGTATATTTATTATGGTTCTAGAGATAATACCTCCATTATATGGGTAATAATGCATGTTATATTGATAATAATATAAGTAATAAGTATAATTATTACAGTTCTAGCGATAATAACTGCATTATATGGGTAATAATGCACGTTATATTGCTAATAATATAAGTAATAAGTATAATTATTACAGTTCTAGCAATAATACCTCCATTATATGGGTAATAATGCATGTTATATTGATGATAATGATAGTGATACGTATATTTATTATAGTTCTTGTGATAATAACTGCATCATATGGGTAATAATGCATGTTATATTGAGAATAATATAAGTAATAAGTATAATTATTACAGTTCTGGCAATAATAACTGCATTATATGGGTAACAATGCACGTTACATTGCTAATAGTATTAGTAATAAGTATAATTATTACAGTTCTAGCAAAAATACCTCCATTATATGGGTAATAATGCATGTTATATTGATAATAATATAAGTAATAAGTATAATTATTACAGTTCTAGCGATAATAACTGCATTATATGGGTAATAATGCACGTTATATTGCTAATAATATAAGTAATAAGTATAATTATTACAGTTCTAGCGATAATAACTGCATTATATGGGTAATAATGCATGTTATATTGATAATAATATAAGTAATAAGTATAATTATTACAGTTCTAGCGATAATAACTGCGTTATATGGGTAATAGTGCATGTTACATTGATAATATTGGGAGTAATAAGTGTATTTATGATAGTTCTAGCGATAATAACTGCATTATATGGGTAATAATGCACGTTATATTGCTAATAATATAAGTAATAAGTATAATTATTACAGTTCTAGCAATAATACCTCCATTATATGGGTAATAATGCATGTTATATTGATGATAATGATAGTGATACGTATATTTATTATAGTTCTTGCGATAATAACTGCATCATATGGGTAATAATGCATGTTATATTGAGAATAATATAAGTAATAAGTATAATTATTACAGTTCTGGCGATAAACTGCATTATATGGGTAACAATGCACGTTACATTGCTAATAGTATAAGTAATAAGTATAATTATTACAGTTCTAGCAATAATACCTCCATTATATGGGTAATAATGCATGTTATATTGATAATAATATAAGTAATAAGTATAATTATTACAGTTCTAGCGATAATAACTGCATTATATGGGTAATAATGCATGTTATATTGATAATAATATAAGTAATAAGTATAATTATTACAGTTCTAGCGATAATAACTGCATTATATGGGTAATAGTGCATGTTACATTGATAATATTGGGAGTAATAAGTGTATTTATGATAGTTCTAGCGATAATAACTGCATAATATGGGTAATAATGCATGTTATATTGATAATAATATAAGTAATAAGTATAATTATTACAGTTCTAGCAATAATACCTCCATTATATGGGTAATAATGCATGTTATATTGATGATAATGATAGTGATACGTATATTTATTATAGTTCTTGCGATAATAACTGCATCATATGGGTAATAATGCATGTTATATTGAGAATAATATAAGTAATAAGTATAATTATTACAGTTCTGGCGATAATAACTGCATTATATGGGTAACAATGCACGTTACATTGCTAATAGTATAAGTAATAAGTATAATTATTACAGTTCTAGCAATAATACCTCCATTATATGGGTAATAATGCATGTTATATTGATGATAATATAAGTAATAAGTATAATTATTACAGTTCTAGCGATAATAACTGCATTATATGGGTAATAATGCATGTTATATTGATAATAATATAAGTAATAAGTATAATTATTACAGTTCTAGCGATAATAACTGCATTATATGGGTAATAGTGCATGTTACATTGATAATATTGGGTGTAATAAGTGTATTTATGATAGTTCTAGCGATAATAACTGCATAATATGGGTAATAATGCATGTTATATTGATAATAATATAAGTAATAAGTATAATTATTACAGTTCTAGCAATAATACCTCCATTATATGGGTAATAATGCATGTTATATTGATGATAATGATAGTGATACGTATATTTATTATAGTTCTTGCGATAATAACTGCATCATATGGGTAATAATGCATGTTATATTGAGAATAATATAAGTAATAAGTATAATTATTACAGTTCTGGCGATAATAACTGCATTATATGGGTAACAATGCACGTTACATTGCTAATAGTATAAGTAATAAGTATAATTATTACAGTTCTAGCAATAATACCTCCATTATATGGGTAATAATGCATGTTATATTGATAATAATATAAGTAATAAGTATAATTATTACAGTTCTAGCGATAATAACTGCATTATATGGGTAATAATGCATGTTATATTGATAATAATATAAGTAATAAGTATAATTATTACAGTTCTAGCGATAATAACTGCATTATATGGGTAATAGTGCATGTTACATTGATAATATTGTGAGTAATAAGTGTATTTATGATAGTTCTAGCGATAATAACTGCATAATATGGGTAATAATGCATGTTATATTTATAATAATATAAGTAATAAGTATAATTATTACAGTTCTAACGATAATACCTCCATTATATGGGTAATAATGCATGTTATATTGATGATAATGAAAGTAATACGTATATTTATTATAGTTCTTGCGATAATAACTGCATAATATGGGTAATAATGCATGTTATATTGAGAATAATATAAGTAATAAGTATAATTATTACAGTTCTGGCGATAATAACTGCATTATATGGGTAATAATGCACGTTATATTGCTAATAGTATAAGTAATAAGTATAATTATTACAGTTCTTGCGATAATACCTCCATTATATGGGTAATAATGCACGTTATATTGCTAATAATATAAGTAATGAGTACAATTATTACAGTTCTAGCGATAATAACTGCATTATATGGGTCATAATTTACGTTATATTGCTAATAATATAAGTAATAAGTATAATTATTACAGTTCTAGCGATAATAACTGCATTATATGGGTAATAATGCATGTTACATTGATAATATTGGGAGTAATAAGTGTATTTATGATAGTTCTAGCGATAATAACTGCATAATATGGGTAATAATGCATGTTATATTGATAATAATATAAGTAATAAGTATAATTATTACAGTTCTTGCAATAATACCTCCATTATATGGGTAATAATGCATGTTATATTGATGATAATGAAAGTGATACGTATATTTATTATAGTTCTTGCGATAATAACTGCATCATATGGGTGATAATGCATGTTATATTGATAATAATATAAGTAATAAGTATAATTATTACAGTTCTAGCGATAATAACTGTATTATATGGGTAATAATGCACGTTATATTGCTAACAATATAAGTAATAAGTATAATTATTACAGTTCTAGCGATAATAACTGCATTATATGGGTAATAATGCATGTTATATTGATAATATCGGGAGTAATGAGTATAATTATTATAGTTCTAGCGATAATAATAGTATAATATGGCAAATAGTGCATGTTATATTGATAATAATAAAAGTAATAAGTATATTTATTACAGTTCTATCGATAATAACTGCATAATATGGGTAATAATGCATGTTATATTGATGATAATAAAAGAATACGTATATTTATTATAGTTCTAGCGATAATAACTGCATAATATGGGTAATAATGCATGTTATATTGATAATAATATAAGTAATAAGTATAATTATTACAGTTCTAGCGATAATAACTGCATTATATGGGTAATAATGCACGTTATATTGCTAGTAGTATAAGTAATAAGTATAATTATTACAGTTCTAGCGATAATAACTGCATAATATGGGTAATAATGCACGTTATATTGCTAATAATATAAGTAATGAGTACAATTATTACATTTCTAGCGATAATAACTGCATTATATGGGTAATAATGCACGTTATATTGCTAACAATATAAGTAATAAGTATAATTATTACAGTTCTAGCGATAATAACTGCATTATATGGGTCAAAATGCATGTTATATTGATAATATTGGGAGTAATAAGTATATTTATTATGGTTCTAGAGATAATAACTGCATAATATGGGTAATAATGCATGTTATATTGATAATAATATAAGGAATAAGTATAATTATTACAGTTCTAACGATAATACCTCCATTATATGGGTAATAATGCATGTTATATTGATGATAATGAAAGTAATACGTATATTTATTATAGTTCTAGCGATAATAACTGCATAATATGGGTAATAATGCATGTTATATTGTGAATAATATAAGTAATAAGTATAATTATTACAGTTCTGGCGATAATAACTGCATTATATGGGTAATAATGCACGTTATATTGCTAATAGTATAAGTAATAAGTATAATTATTACAGTTCTTGCGATAATACCTCCATTATATGGGTAATAATGCATGTTATATTGATAATAATATAAGTAACAAGTATAATTATTACAGTTCTGGCGATAATAACTGCATTATATGGGTAATAATGCACGTTATATTGCTAATAATATAAGTAATAAGTATAATTATTACAGTTCTAGCGATAATAACTGCATTATATGGGTAATAATGCATGTTATATTGATAATATCGGGAGTAATAAGTATAATTATTATAGTTCTAGCGATAATAATAGTAAAATATGGCAAATAGTGCATGTTATATTGATAATAATAAAAGTAATAAGTATATTTATTACAGTTCTATCGATAATAACTGCATAATATGGGTAATAATGCATGTTATATTGATGATAATAAAAGAATACGTATATTTATTATAGTTCTAGCGATAATAACTGCATAATATGGGTAATAATGCATGTTATATTGATAATAATATAAGTAATAAGTATAATTATTACAGTTCTAGCGATAATAACTGCATTATATGGGTAATAATGCACGTTATATTGCTAGTAGTATAAGTAATAAGTATAATTATTACAGTTCTAGCGATAATAACTGCATAATATGGGTAATAATGCACGTTATATTGCTAATAATATAAGTAATGAGTACAATTATTACATTTCTAGCGATAATAACTGCATTATATGGGTAATAATGCACGTTATATTGCTAACAATATAAGTAATAAGTATAATTATTACAGTTCTAGCGATAATAACTGCATTATATGGGTCAAAATGCATGTTATATTGATAATATTGGGAGTAATAAGTATATTTATTATGGTTCTAGAGATAATAACTGCATAATATGGGTAATAATGCATGTTATATTGATAATAATATAAGGAATAAGTATAATTATTACAGTTCTAACGATAATACCTCCATTATATGGGTAATAATGCATGTTATATTGATGATAATGAAAGTAATACGTATATTTATTATAGTTCTAGCGATAATAACTGCATAATATGGGTAATAATGCATGTTATATTGAGAATAATATAAGTAATAAGTATAATTATTACAGTTCTGGCGATAATAACTGCATTATATGGGTAATAATGCACGTTATATTGCTAATAGTATAAGTAATAAGTATAATTATTACAGTTCTTGCGATAATACCTCCATTATATGGGTAATAATGCATGTTATATTGATAATAATATAAGTAACAAGTATAATTATTACAGTTCTGGCGATAATAACTGCATTATATGGGTAATAATGCACGTTATATTGCTAATAATATAAGTAATAAGTATAATTATTACAGTTCTAGCGATAATAACTGCATTATATGGGTAATAATGCATGTTATATTGATAATATCGGGAGTAATAAGTATAATTATTATAGTTCTAGCGATAATAATAGTAAAATATGGCAAATAGTGCATGTTATATTGATAATAATAAAAGTAATAAGTATATTTATTACAGTTCTATCGATAATAACTGCATAATATGGGTAATAATGCATGTTATATTGATGATAATAAAAGAATACGTATATTTATTATAGTTCTAGCGATAATAACTGCATAATATGGGTAATAATGCATGTTATATTGATAATAATATAAGTAATAAGTATAATTATTACAGTTCTAGCGATAATAACTGCATTATATGGGTAATAATGCATGTTATATTGATAATATTTGGAGTAATAAGTATATTTATTATGGTTCTAGAGATGATACCTCCATTATATGGGTAATAATGCATGTTATATTGATAATAATATAAGTAATAAGTATAATTATTACAGTTCTAGCGATAATAACTGCATTATATGGGTAATAATGCACGTTATATTGCTAATAATATAAGTAATAAGTATAATTATTACAGTTCTAGCAATAATACCTCCATTATATGGGTAATAATGCATGTTATATTGATGATAATGATAGTGATACGTATATTTATTATAGTTCTTGTGATAATAACTGCATCATATGGGTAATAATGCATGTTATATTGAGAATAATATAAGTAATAAGTATAATTATTACAGTTCTGGCAATAATAACTGCATTATATGGGTAACAATGCACGTTACATTGCTAATAGTATTAGTAATAAGTATAATTATTACAGTTCTAGCAAAAATACCTCCATTATATGGGTAATAATGCATGTTATATTGATAATAATATAAGTAATAAGTATAATTATTACAGTTCTAGCGATAATAACTGCATTATATGGGTAATAATGCACGTTATATTGCTAATAATATAAGTAATAAGTATAATTATTACAGTTCTAGCGATAATAACTGCATTATATGGGTAATAATGCATGTTATATTGATAATAATATAAGTAATAAGTATAATTATTACAGTTCTAGCGATAATAACTGCGTTATATGGGTAATAGTGCATGTTACATTGATAATATTGGGAGTAATAAGTGTATTTATGATAGTTCTAGCGATAATAACTGCATTATATGGGTAATAATGCACGTTATATTGCTAATAATATAAGTAATAAGTATAATTATTACAGTTCTAGCAATAATACCTCCATTATATGGGTAATAATGCATGTTATATTGATGATAATGATAGTGATACGTATATTTATTATAGTTCTTGCGATAATAACTGCATCATATGGGTAATAATGCATGTTATATTGAGAATAATATAAGTAATAAGTATAATTATTACAGTTCTGGCGATAAACTGCATTATATGGGTAACAATGCACGTTACATTGCTAATAGTATAAGTAATAAGTATAATTATTACAGTTCTAGCAATAATACCTCCATTATATGGGTAATAATGCATGTTATATTGATAATAATATAAGTAATAAGTATAATTATTACAGTTCTAGCGATAATAACTGCATTATATGGGTAATAATGCATGTTATATTGATAATAATATAAGTAATAAGTATAATTATTACAGTTCTAGCGATAATAACTGCATTATATGGGTAATAGTGCATGTTACATTGATAATATTGGGAGTAATAAGTGTATTTATGATAGTTCTAGCGATAATAACTGCATAATATGGGTAATAATGCATGTTATATTGATAATAATATAAGTAATAAGTATAATTATTACAGTTCTAGCAATAATACCTCCATTATATGGGTAATAATGCATGTTATATTGATGATAATGATAGTGATACGTATATTTATTATAGTTCTTGCGATAATAACTGCATCATATGGGTAATAATGCATGTTATATTGAGAATAATATAAGTAATAAGTATAATTATTACAGTTCTGGCGATAATAACTGCATTATATGGGTAACAATGCACGTTACATTGCTAATAGTATAAGTAATAAGTATAATTATTACAGTTCTAGCAATAATACCTCCATTATATGGGTAATAATGCATGTTATATTGATGATAATATAAGTAATAAGTATAATTATTACAGTTCTAGCGATAATAACTGCATTATATGGGTAATAATGCATGTTATATTGATAATAATATAAGTAATAAGTATAATTATTACAGTTCTAGCGATAATAACTGCATTATATGGGTAATAGTGCATGTTACATTGATAATATTGGGTGTAATAAGTGTATTTATGATAGTTCTAGCGATAATAACTGCATAATATGGGTAATAATGCATGTTATATTGATAATAATATAAGTAATAAGTATAATTATTACAGTTCTAGCAATAATACCTCCATTATATGGGTAATAATGCATGTTATATTGATGATAATGATAGTGATACGTATATTTATTATAGTTCTTGCGATAATAACTGCATCATATGGGTAATAATGCATGTTATATTGAGAATAATATAAGTAATAAGTATAATTATTACAGTTCTGGCGATAATAACTGCATTATATGGGTAACAATGCACGTTACATTGCTAATAGTATAAGTAATAAGTATAATTATTACAGTTCTAGCAATAATACCTCCATTATATGGGTAATAATGCATGTTATATTGATAATAATATAAGTAATAAGTATAATTATTACAGTTCTAGCGATAATAACTGCATTATATGGGTAATAATGCATGTTATATTGATAATAATATAAGTAATAAGTATAATTATTACAGTTCTAGCGATAATAACTGCATTATATGGGTAATAGTGCATGTTACATTGATAATATTGTGAGTAATAAGTGTATTTATGATAGTTCTAGCGATAATAACTGCATAATATGGGTAATAATGCATGTTATATTTATAATAATATAAGTAATAAGTATAATTATTACAGTTCTAACGATAATACCTCCATTATATGGGTAATAATGCATGTTATATTGATGATAATGAAAGTAATACGTATATTTATTATAGTTCTTGCGATAATAACTGCATAATATGGGTAATAATGCATGTTATATTGAGAATAATATAAGTAATAAGTATAATTATTACAGTTCTGGCGATAATAACTGCATTATATGGGTAATAATGCACGTTATATTGCTAATAGTATAAGTAATAAGTATAATTATTACAGTTCTTGCGATAATACCTCCATTATATGGGTAATAATGCACGTTATATTGCTAATAATATAAGTAATGAGTACAATTATTACAGTTCTAGCGATAATAACTGCATTATATGGGTAATAATTTACGTTATATTGCTAATAATATAAGTAATAAGTATAATTATTACAGTTCTAGCGATAATAACTGCATTATATGGGTAATAATGCATGTTACATTGATAATATTGGGAGTAATAAGTGTATTTATGATAGTTCTAGCGATAATAACTGCATAATATGGGTAATAATGCATGTTATATTGATAATAATATAAGTAATAAGTATAATTATTACAGTTCTTGCAATAATACCTCCATTATATGGGTAATAATGCATGTTATATTGATGATAATGAAAGTGATACGTATATTTATTATAGTTCTTGCGATAATAACTGCATCATATGGGTGATAATGCATGTTATATTGATAATAATATAAGTAATAAGTATAATTATTACAGTTCTAGCGATAATAACTGTATTATATGGGTAATAATGCACGTTATATTGCTAACAATATAAGTAATAAGTATAATTATTACAGTTCTAGCGATAATAACTGCATTATATGGGTAATAATGCATGTTATATTGATAATATCGGGAGTAATGAGTATAATTATTATAGTTCTAGCGATAATAATAGTATAATATGGCAAATAGTGCATGTTATATTGATAATAATAAAAGTAATAAGTATATTTATTACAGTTCTATCGATAATAACTGCATAATATGGGTAATAATGCATGTTATATTGATGATAATAAAAGAATACGTATATTTATTATAGTTCTAGCGATAATAACTGCATAATATGGGTAATAATGCATGTTATATTGATAATAATATAAGTAATAAGTATAATTATTACAGTTCTAGCGATAATAACTGCATTATATGGGTAATAATGCACGTTATATTGCTAGTAGTATAAGTAATAAGTATAATTATTACAGTTCTAGCGATAATAACTGCATAATATGGGTAATAATGCACGTTATATTGCCAATAATATAAGTAATGAGTACAATTATTACATTTCTAGCGATAATAACTGCATTATATGGGTAATAATGCACGTTATATTGCTAACAATATAAGTAATAAGTATAATTATTACAGTTCTAGCGATAATAACTGCATTATATGGGTCAAAATGCATGTTATATTGATAATATTGGGAGTAATAAGTATATTTATGATGGTTCTAGAGATAATAACTGCATAATATGGGTAATAATGCATGTTATATTGATAATAATATAAGGAATAAGTATAATTATTACAGTTCTAACGATAATACCTCCATTATATGGGTAATAATGCATGTTATATTGATGATAATGAAAGTAATACGTATATTTATTATAGTTCTAGCGATAATAACTGCATAATATGGGTAATAATGCATGTTATATTGAGAATAATATAAGTAATAAGTATAATTATTACAGTTCTGGCGATAATAACTGCATTATATGGGTAATAATGCACGTTATATTGCTAATAGTATAAGTAATAAGTATAATTATTACAGTTCTTGCGATAATACCTCCATTATATGGGTAATAATGCATGTTATATTGATAATAATATAAGTAACAAGTATAATTATTACAGTTCTGGCGATAATAACTGCATTATATGGGTAATAATGCACGTTATATTGCTAATAATATAAGTAATAAGTATAATTATTACAGTTCTAGCGATAATAACTGCATTATATGGGTAATAATGCATGTTATATTGATAATATCGGGAGTAATAAGTATAATTATTATAGTTCTAGCGATAATAATAGTAAAATATGGCAAATAGTGCATGTTATATTGATAATAATAAAAGTAATAAGTATATTTATTACAGTTCTATCGATAATAACTGCATAATATGGGTAATAATGCATGTTATATTGATGATAATAAAAGAATACGTATATTTATTATAGTTCTAGCGATAATAACTGCATAATATGGGTAATAATGCATGTTATATTGATAATAATATAAGTAATAAGTATAATTATTACAGTTCTAGCGACAATAACTGCATTATATGCGTAATAATGCACGTTATATTGCTAATAATATAAGTAATAAGTATAATTATTACAGTTCTAGCGATAATAACTGCATTATATGGGTAATAATGCATGTTATATTGATAATAATATAAGTAATAAGTATAATTATTACAGTTCTAGCGATAATAACTGCATTATATGGGTAATAATGCATGTTACATTGATAATATTGGGAGTAATAAGTGTATTTATGATAGTTCTAGCGATAATAGCTGCATAATATGGGTAATAATGCATGTTATATTGATAATAATATAAGTAATAAGTATAATTATTACAGTTCTAGCAATAATACCTCCATTATATGGGTAATAATGCATGTTATATTGATGATAATGAAAGTGATACGTATATTTATTATAGTTCTTGCGATAATAACTGCATCATATGGGTAATAATGCATGTTATATTGAGAATAATATAAGTAATAAGTATAATTATTACAGTTCTGGCGATAATAACTGCATTATATGGGTAACAATGCACGTTTTATTGCTAATAGTATAAGTAATAAGTATAATTATTACAGTTCTAGCAATAATACCTCCATTATATGGGTAATAATGCATGTTATATTGATAATAATATAAGTAATAAGTATAATTATTACAGTTCTAGCGATAATAACTGCATTATATGGGTAATAATGCATGTTATATTGATAATATTTGGAGTAATAAGTATATTTATTATGGTTCTAGAGATAATACCTCCATTATATGGGTAATAATGCATGTTATATTGATAATAATATAAGTAATAAGTATAATTATTACAGTTCTAGCGATAATAACTGCATTATATGGGTAATAATGCACGTTATATTGCTAATAATATAAGTAATAAGTATAATTATTACAGTTCTAGCAATAATACCTCCATTATATGGGTAATAATGCATGTTATATTGATGATAATGATAGTGATACGTATATTTATTATAGTTCTTGCGATAATAACTGCATCATATGGGTAATAATGCATGTTATATTGAGAATAATATAAGTAATAAGTATAATTATTACAGTTCTAGCGATAATAACTGCATTATATGGGTAATAATGCATGTTATATTGATAATAATATAAGTAATAAGTATAATTATTACAGTTCTAGCGATAATAACTGCATTATATGGGTAATAGTGCATGTTACATTGATAATATTGGGAGTAATAAGTGTATTTATGATAGTTCTAGCGATAATAACTGTATAATATGGGTAATAATGCATGTTATATTGATAATAATATAAGTAATAAGTATAATTATTACAGTTCTAGCAATAATACCTCCATTATATGGGTAATAATGCATGTTATATTGATGATAATGATAGTGATACGTATATTTATTATAGTTCTTGCGATAATAACTGCATCATATGGGTAATAATGCATGTTATATTGAGAATAATATAAGTAATAAGTATAATTATTACAGTTCTGGCGATAATAACTGCATTATATGGGTAACAATGCACGTTACATTGCTAATAGTATAAGTAATAAGTATAATTATTACAGTTCTAGCAATAATACCTCCATTATATGGGTAATAATGCATGTTATATTGATGATAATATAAGTAATAAGTATAATTATTACAGTTCTAGCGATAATAACTGCATTATATGGGTAATAATGCATGTTATATTGATAATAATATAAGTAATAAGTATAATTATTACAGTTCTAGCGATAATAACTGCATTATATGGGTAATAGTGCATGTTACATTGATAATATTGGGTGTAATAAGTGTATTTATGATAGTTCTAGCGATAATAACTGCATAATATGGGTAATAATGCATGTTATATTGATAATAATATAAGTAATAAGTATAATTATTACAGTTCTAGCAATAATACCTCCATTATATGGGTAATAATGCATGTTATATTGATGATAATGATAGTGATACGTATATTTATTATAGTTCTTGCGATAATAACTGCATCATATGGGTAATAATGCATGTTATATTGAGAATAATATAAGTAATAAGTATAATTATTACAGTTCTGGCGATAATAACTGCATTATATGGGTAACAATGCACGTTACATTGCTAATAGTATAAGTAATAAGTATAATTATTACAGTTCTAGCAATAATACCTCCATTATATGGGTAATAATGCATGTTATATTGATAATAATATAAGTAATAAGTATAATTATTACAGTTCTAGCGATAATAACTGCATTATATGGGTAATAATGCATGTTATATTGATAATAATATAAGTAATAAGTATAATTATTACAGTTCTAGCGATAATAACTGCATTATATGGGTAATAGTGCATGTTACATTGATAATATTGTGAGTAATAAGTGTATTTATGATAGTTCTAGCGATAATAACTGCATAATATGGGTAATAATGCATGTTATATTTATAATAATATAAGTAATAAGTATAATTATTACAGTTCTAACGATAATACCTCCATTATATGGGTAATAATGCATGTTATATTGATGATAATGAAAGTAATACGTATATTTATTATAGTTCTTGCGATAATAACTGCATAATATGGGTAATAATGCATGTTATATTGAGAATAATATAAGTAATAAGTATAATTATTACAGTTCTGGCGATAATAACTGCATTATATGGGTAATAATGCACGTTATATTGCTAATAGTATAAGTAATAAGTATAATTATTACAGTTCTTGCGATAATACCTCCATTATATGGGTAATAATGCACGTTATATTGCTAATAATATAAGTAATGAGTACAATTATTACAGTTCTAGCGATAATAACTGCATTATATGGGTAATAATTTACGTTATATTGCTAATAATATAAGTAATAAGTATAATTATTACAGTTCTAGCGATAATAACTGCATTATATGGGTAATAATGCATGTTACATTGATAATATTGGGAGTAATAAGTGTATTTATGATAGTTCTAGCGATAATAACTGCATAATATGGGTAATAATGCATGTTATATTGATAATAATATAAGTAATAAGTATAATTATTACAGTTCTTGCAATAATACCTCCATTATATGGGTAATAATGCATGTTATATTGATGATAATGAAAGTGATACGTATATTTATTATAGTTCTTGCGATAATAACTGCATCATATGGGTGATAATGCATGTTATATTGATAATAATATAAGTAATAAGTATAATTATTACAGTTCTAGCGATAATAACTGTATTATATGGGTAATAATGCACGTTATATTGCTAACAATATAAGTAATAAGTATAATTATTACAGTTCTAGCGATAATAACTGCATTATATGGGTAATAATGCATGTTATATTGATAATATCGGGAGTAATAAGTATAATTATTATAGTTCTAGCGATAATAATAGTAAAATATGGCAAATAGTGCATGTTATATTGATAATAATAAAAGTAATAAGTATATTTATTACAGTTCTATCGATAATAACTGCATAATATGGGTAATAATGCATGTTACATTGATAATATTGGGAGTAATAAGTGTATTTATGATAGTTCTAGCGATAATAACTGCATAATATGGGTAATAATGCATGTTATATTGATAATAATATAAGTAATAAGTATAATTATTACAGTTCTTGCAATAATACCTCCATTATATGGGTAATAATGCATGTTATATTGATGATAATGAAAGTGATACGTATATTTATTATAGTTCTTGCGATAATAACTGCATCATATGGGTGATAATGCATGTTATATTGATAATAATATAAGTAATAAGTATAATTATTACAGTTCTAGCGATAATAACTGTATTATATGGGTAATAATGCACGTTATATTGCTAACAATATAAGTAATAAGTATAATTATTACAGTTCTAGCGATAATAACTGCATTATATGGGTAATAATGCATGTTATATTGATAATATCGGGAGTAATAAGTATAATTATTATAGTTCTAGCGATAATAATAGTAAAATATGGCAAATAGTGCATGTTATATTGATAATAATAAAAGTAATAAGTATATTTATTACAGTTCTATCGATAATAACTGCATAATATGGGTAATAATGCATGTTATATTGATGATAATAAAAGAATACGTATATTTATTATAGTTCTAGCGATAATAAATGCATAATATGGGTAATAATGCATGTTATATTGATAATAATATAAGTAATAAGTATAATTATTACAGTTCTAGCGATAATAACTGCATTATATGGGTAATAATGCACGTTATATTGCTAGTAGTATAAGTAATAAGTATAATTATTACAGTTCTAGCGATAATAACTGCATAATATGGGTAATAATGCACGTTATATTGCTAATAATATAAGTAATGAGTACAATTATTACATTTCTAGCGATAATAACTGCATTATATGGGTAATAATGCACGTTATATTGCTAACAATATAAGTAATAAGTATAATTATTACAGTTCTAGCGATAATAACTGCATTATATGGGTCAAAATGCATGTTATATTGATAATATTGGGAGTAATAAGTATATTTATTATGGTTCTAGAGATAATAACTGCATAATATGGGTAATAATGCATGTTATATTGATAATAATATAAGGAATAAGTATAATTATTACAGTTCTAACGATAATACCTCCATTATATGGGTAATAATGCATGTTATATTGATGATAATGAAAGTAATACGTATATTTATTATAGTTCTAGCGATAATAACTGCATAATATGGGTAATAATGCATGTTATATTGAGAATAATATAAGTAATAAGTATAATTATTACAGTTCTGGCGATAATAACTGCATTATATGGGTAATAATGCACGTTATATTGCTAATAGTATAAGTAATAAGTATAATTATTACAGTTCTTGCGATAATACCTCCATTATATGGGTAATAATGCATGTTATATTGATAATAATATAAGTAACAAGTATAATTATTACAGTTCTGGCGATAATAACTGCATTATATGGGTAATAATGCACGTTATATTGCTAATAATATAAGTAATAAGTATAATTATTACAGTTCTAGCGATAATAACTGCATTATATGGGTAATAATGCATGTTATATTGATAATATCGGGAGTAATAAGTATAATTATTATAGTTCTAGCGATAATAATAGTAAAATATGGCAAATAGTGCATGTTATATTGATAATAATAAAAGTAATAAGTATATTTATTACAGTTCTATCGATAATAACTGCATAATATGGGTAATAATGCATGTTATATTGATGATAATAAAAGAATACGTATATTTATTATAGTTCTAGCGATAATAACTGCATAATATGGGTAATAATGCATGTTATATTGATAATAATATAAGTAATAAGTATAATTATTACAGTTCTAGCGATAATAACTGCATTATATGGGTAATAATGCACGTTATATTGCTAGTAGTATAAGTAATAAGTATAATTATTACAGTTCTAGCGATAATAACTGCATAATATGGGTAATAATGCACGTTATATTGCTAATAATATAAGTAATGAGTACAATTATTACATTTCTAGCGATAATAACTGCATTATATGGGTAATAATGCACGTTATATTGCTAACAATATAAGTAATAAGTATAATTATTACAGTTCTAGCGATAATAACTGCATTATATGGGTCAAAATGCATGTTATATTGATAATATTGGGAGTAATAAGTATATTTATTATGGTTCTAGAGATAATAACTGCATAATATGGGTAATAATGCATGTTATATTGATAATAATATAAGGAATAAGTATAATTATTACAGTTCTAACGATAATACCTCCATTATATGGGTAATAATGCATGTTATATTGATGATAATGAAAGTAATACGTATATTTATTATAGTTCTAGCGATAATAACTGCATAATATGGGTAATAATGCATGTTATATTGAGAATAATATAAGTAATAAGTATAATTATTACAGTTCTGGCGATAATAACTGCATTATATGGGTAATAATGCACGTTATATTGCTAATAGTATAAGTAATAAGTATAATTATTACAGTTCTTGCGATAATACCTCCATTATATGGGTAATAATGCATGTTATATTGATAATAATATAAGTAACAAGTATAATTATTACAGTTCTGGCGATAATAACTGCATTATATGGGTAATAATGCACGTTATATTGCTAATAATATAAGTAATAAGTATAATTATTACAGTTCTAGCGATAATAACTGCATTATATGGGTAATAATGCATGTTATATTGATAATATCGGGAGTAATAAGTATAATTATTATAGTTCTAGCGATAATAATAGTAAAATATGGCAAATAGTGCATGTTATATTGATAATAATAAAAGTAATAAGTATATTTATTACAGTTCTATCGATAATAACTGCATAATATGGGTAATAATGCATGTTATATTGATGATAATAAAAGAATACGTATATTTATTATAGTTCTAGCGATAATAACTGCATAATATGGGTAATAATGCATGTTATATTGATAATAATATAAGTAATAAGTATAATTATTACAGTTCTAGCGATAATAACTGCATTATATGGGTAATAATGCACGTTATATTGCTAGTAGTATAAGTAATAAGTATAATTATTACAGTTCTAGCGATAATAACTGCATAATATGGGTAATAATGCACGTTATATTGCTAATAATATAAGTAATGAGTACAATTATTACATTTCTAGCGATAATAACTGCATTATATGGGAAATAATGCACGTTATATTGCTAACAATATAAGTAATAAGTATAATTATTACAGTTCTAGCGATAATAACTGCATTATATGGGTCAAAATGCATGTTATATTGATAATATTGGGAGTAATAAGTATATTTATTATGGTTCTAGAGATAATAACTGCATAATATGGGTAATAATGCATGTTATATTGATAATAATATAAGGAATAAGTATAATTATTACAGTTCTAACGATAATACCTCCATTATATGGGTAATAATGCATGTTATATTGATGATAATGAAAGTAATACGTATATTTATTATAGTTCTAGCGATAATAACTGCATAATATGGGTAATAATGCATGTTATATTGAGAATAATATAAGTAATAAGTATAATTATTACAGTTCTGGCGATAATAACTGCATTATATGGGTAATAATGCACGTTATATTGCTAATAGTATAAGTAATAAGTATAATTATTACAGTTCTTGCGATAATACCTCCATTATATGGGTAATAATGCATGTTATATTGATAATAATATAAGTAACAAGTATAATTATTACAGTTCTGGCGATAATAACTGCATTATATGGGTAATAATGCACGTTATATTGCTAATAATATAAGTAATAAGTATAATTATTACAGTTCTAGCGATAATAACTGCATTATATGGGTAATAATGCATGTTATATTGATAATATCGGGAGTAATAAGTATAATTATTATAGTTCTAGCGATAATAATAGTAAAATATGGCAAATAGTGCATGTTATATTGATAATAATAAAAGTAATAAGTATATTTATTACAGTTCTATCGATAATAACTGCATAATATGGGTAATAATGCATGTTATATTGATGATAATAAAAGAATACGTATATTTATTATAGTTCTAGCGATAATAACTGCATAATGTGGGTAATAATGCATGTTATATTGATAATAATATAAGTAATAAGTATAATTATTACAGTTCTAGCGACAATAACTGCATTATATGCGTAATAATGCACGTTATATTGCTAATAATATAAGTAATAAGTATAATTATTACAGTTCTAGCGATAATAACTGCATTATATGGGTAATAATGCATGTTATATTGATAATAATATAAGTAATAAGTATAATTATTACAGTTCTAGCGATAATAACTGCATTATATGGGTAATAATGCATGTTACATTGATAATATTGGGAGTAATAAGTGTATTTATGATAGTTCTAGCGATAATAGCTGCATAATATGGGTAATAATGCATGTTATATTGATAATAATATAAGTAATAAGTATAATTATTACAGTTCTAGCAATAATACCTCCATTATATGGGTAATAATGCATGTTATATTGATGATAATGAAAGTGATACGTATATTTATTATAGTTCTTGCGATAATAACTGCATCATATGGGTAATAATGCATGTTATATTGAGAATAATATAAGTAATAAGTATAATTATTACAGTTCTGGCGATAATAACTGCATTATATGGGTAACAATGCACGTTTTATTGCTAATAGTATAAGTAATAAGTATAATTATTACAGTTCTAGCAATAATACCTCCATTATATGGGTAATAATGCATGTTATATTGATAATAATATAAGTAATAAGTATAATTATTACAGTTCTAGCGATAATAACTGCATTATATGGGTAATAATGCATGTTATATTGATAATATTTGGAGTAATAAGTATATTTATTATGGTTCTAGAGATAATACCTCCATTATATGGGTAATAATGCATGTTATATTGATAATAATATAAGTAATAAGTATAATTATTACAGTTCTAGCGATAATAACTGCATTATATGGGTAATAATGCACGTTATATTGCTAATAATATAAGTAATAAGTATAATTATTACAGTTCTAGCAATAATACCTCCATTATATGGGTAATAATGCATGTTATATTGATGATAATGATAGTGATACGTATATTTATTATAGTTCTTGCGATAATAACTGCATCATATGGGTAATAATGCATGTTATATTGAGAATAATATAAGTAATAAGTATAATTATTACAGTTCTGGCGATAATAACTGCATTATATGGGTAACAATGCACGTTACATTGCTAATAGTATAAGTAATAAGTATAATTATTACAGTTCTAGCAAAAATACCTCCATTATATGGGTAATAATGCATGTTATATTGATAATAATATAAGTAATAAGTATAATTATTACAGTTCTAGCGATAATAACTGCATTATATGGGTAATAATGCACGTTATATTGCTAATAATATAAGTAATAAGTATAATTATTACAGTTCTAGCGATAATAACTGCATTATATGGGTAATAATGCATGTTATATTGATAATAATATAAGTAATAAGTATAATTATTACAGTTCTAGCGATAATAACTGCATTATATGGGTAATAGTGCATGTTACATTGATAATATTGGGAGTAATAAGTGTATTTATGATAGTTCTAGCGATTATAACTGCATTATATGGGTAATAATGCACGTTATATTGCTAATAATATAAGTAATAAGTATAATTATTACAGTTCTAGCAATAATACCTCCATTATATGGGTAATAATGCATGTTATATTGATGATAATGATAGTGATACGTATATTTATTATAGTTCTTGCGATAATAACTGCATCATATGGGTAATAATGCATGTTATATTGAGAATAATATAAGTAATAAGTATAATTATTACAGTTCTGGCGATAATAACTGCATTATATGGGTAACAATGCACGTTACATTGCTAATAGTATAAGTAATAAGTATAATTATTACAGTTCTAGCAATAATACCTCCATTATATGGGTAATAATGCATGTTATATTGATAATAATATAAGTAATAGGTATAATTATTACAGTTCTAGCGATAATAACTGCATTATATGGGTAATAATGCATGTTATATTGATAATAATATAAGTAATAAGTATAATTATTACAGTTCTAGCGATAATAACTGCATTATATGGGTAATAGTGCATGTTACATTGATAATATTGGGAGTAATAAGTGTATTTATGATAGTTCTAGCGATAATAACTGCATAATATGGGTAATAATGCATGTTATATTGATAATAATATAAGTAATAAGTATAATTATTACAGTTCTAGCAATAATACCTCCATTATATGGGTAATAATGCATGTTATATTGATGATAATGATAGTGATACGTATATTTATTATAGTTCTTGCGATAATAACTGCATCATATGGGTAATAATGCATGTTATATTGAGAATAATATAAGTAATAAGTATAATTATTACAGTTCTGGCGATAATAACTGCATTATATGGGTAACAATGCACGTTACATTGCTAATACTATAAGTAATAAGTATAATTATTACAGTTCTAGCAATAATACCTCCATTATATGGGTAATAATGCATGTTATATTGATGATAATATAAGTAATAAGTATAATTATTACAGTTCTAGCGATAATAACTGCATTATATGGGTAATAATGCATGTTATATTGATAATAATATAAGTAATAAGTATAATTATTACAGTTCTAGCGATAATAACTGCATTATATGGGTAATAGTGCATGTTAGATTGACAATATTGGGAGTAATAAGTGTATTTATGATAGTTCTAGCGATAATAACTGCATAATATGGGTAATAATGCATGTTATATTGATAATAATATAAGTAGTAAGTATAATTATTACAGTTCTAGCAATAATACCTCCATTATATGGGTAATAATGCATGTTATATTGATGATAATGATAGTGATACGTATATTTATTATAGTTCTTGCGATAATAACTGCATCATATGGGTAATAATGCATGTTATATTGAGAATAATATAAGTAATAAGTATAATTATTACAGTTCTGGCGATAATAACTGCATTATATGGGTAACAATGCACGTTACATTGCTAATAGTATAAGTAATAAGTATAATTATTACAGTTCTAGCAATAATACCTCCATTATATGGGTAATAATGCATGTTATATTGATAATAATATAAGTAATAAGTATAATTATTACAGTTCTAGCGATAATAACTGCATTATATGGGTAATAATTTACGTTATATTGATAATAATATAAGTAATAAGTATAATTATTACAGTTCTAGCGATAATAACTGCATTATATGGGTAATAATGCATGTTACATTGATAATATTGGGAGTAATAAGTGTATTTATGATAGTTCTAGCGATAATAACTGCATAATATGGGTAATAATGCATGTTATATTGATAATAATATAAGTAATAAGTATAATTATTACAGTTCTAGCAATAATACCTCCATTATATGGGTAATAATGCATGTTATATTGATGATAATGAAAGTGATACGTATATTTATTATAGTTCTTGCGATAATAACTGCATCATATGGGTGATAATGCATGTTATATTGATAATAATATAAGTAATAAGTATAATTATTACAGTTCTAGCGATAATAACTGTATTATATGGGTAATAATGCACGTTATATTGCTAACAATATAAGTAATAAGTATAATTATTACAGTTCTAGCGATAATAACTGCATTATATGGGTAATAATGCATGTTATATTGATAATATCGGGAGTAATAAGTATAATTATTATAGTTCTAGCGATAATAATAGTAAAATATGGCAAATAGTGCATGTTATATTGATAATAATAAAAGTAATAAGTATATTTATTACAGTTCTATCGATAATAACTGCATAATATGGGTAATAATGCATGTTATATTGATGATAATAAAAGAATACGTATATTTATTATAGTTCTAGCGATAATAACTGCATAATATGGGTAATAATGCGTGTTATATTGATAATAATATAAGTAATAAGTATAATTATTACAGTTCTAGCGATAATAACTGCATTATATGGGTAATAATGCACGTTATATTGCTAGTAGTATAAGTAATAAGTATAATTATTACAGTTCTAGCGATAATAACTGCATAATATGGGTAATAATGCACGTTATATTGCTAATAATATAAGTAATGAGTACAATTATTACATTTCTAGCGATAATAACTGCATTATATGGGTAATAATGCACGTTATATTGCTAACAATATAAGTAATAAGTATAATTATTACAGTTCTAGCGATAATAACTGCATTATATGGGTCAAAATGCATGTTATATTGATAATATTGGGAGTAATAAGTATATTTATTATGGTTCTAGAGATAATAACTGCATAATATGGGTAATAATGCATGTTATATTGATAATAACATAAGGAATAAGTATAATTATTACAGTTCTAACGATAATACCTCCATTATATGGGTAATAATGCATGTTATATTGATGATAATGAAAGTAATACGTATATTTATTATAGTTCTAGCGATAATAACTGCATAATATGGGTAATAATGCATGTTATATTGAGAATAATATAAGTAATAAGTATAATTATTACAGTTCTGGCGATAATAACTGCATTATATGGGTAATAATGCACGTTATATTGCTAATAGTATAAGTAATAAGTATAATTATTACAGTTCTTGCGATAATACCTCCATTATATGGGTAATAATGCATGTTATATTGATAATAATATAAGTAACAAGTATAATTATTACAGTTCTGGCGATAATAACTGCATTATATGGGTAATAATGCACGTTATATTGCTAATAATATAAGTAATAAGTATAATTATTACAGTTCTAGCGATAATAACTGCATTATATGGGTAATAATGCATGTTATATTGATAATATCGGGAGTAATAAGTATAATTATTATAGTTCTAGCGATAATAATAGTAAAATATGGGTAATAATGCATGTTATATTGATAATAATATAAGTAATAAGTATAATTAATACAGTTCTAACGATAATACCTCCATTATATGGGTAATAATGCATGTTATGTTGATAATAATAGAAGTAATAAGTATAATTATTACAGTTCTAGCGATAATAACTGCATTATATGGGTAATAATGCACGTTATATTGCTAGTAGTATAAGTAATAAGTATAATTATTACAGTTCTAGCGATAATAACTGCATAATATGGGTAATAATGCACGTTATATTGCTAATAATATAAGTAATGAGTACAATTATTACAGTTCTAGCGATAATAACTGCATTATATGGGTAATAATGCACGTTATATTGCTAATAATATAAGTAATAAGTACAATTATTACAGTTCTGGCGATAATAACTGCATTATATGGGTAATAATGCACGTTATATTGCTAATAATATAAGTAATAAGTATAATTATTACAGTTCTAGCGATAATAACTGCATTATATGGGTAATAATGCATGTTATATTGATAATATCGGGAGTAATAAGTATAATTATTATAGTTCTAGCGATAATAATAGTAAAATATGGCAAATAGTGCATGTTATATTGATAATAATAAAAGTAATAAGTATATTTATTACAGTTCTATCGATAATAACTGCATAATATGGGTAATAATGCATGTTATATTGATGATAATAAAAGAATACGTATATTTATTATAGTTCTAGCGATAATAACTGCATAATATGGGTAATAATGCATGTTATATTGATAATAATATAAGTAATAAGTATAATTATTACAGTTCTAGCGATAATAACTGCATTATATGGGTAATAATGCACGTTATATTGCTAGTAGTATAAGTAATAAGTATAATTATTACAGTTCTAGCGATAATAACTGCATAATATGGGTAATAATGCACGTTATATTGCTAATAATATAAGTAATGAGTACAATTATTACATTTCTAGCGATAATAACTGCATTATATGGGTAATAATGCACGTTATATTGCTAACAATATAAGTAATAAGTATAATTATTACAGTTCTAGCGATAATAACTGCATTATATGGGTCAAAATGCATGTTATATTGATAATATTGGGAGTAATAAGTATATTTATTATGGTTCTAGAGATAATAACTGCATAATATGGGTAATAATGCATGTTATATTGATAATAATATAAGGAATAAGTATAATTATTACAGTTCTAACGATAATACCTCCATTATATGGGTAATAATGCATGTTATATTGATGATAATGAAAGTAATACGTATATTTATTATAGTTCTAGCGATAATAACTGCATAATATGGGTAATAATGCATGTTATATTGAGAATAATATAAGTAATAAGTATAATTATTACAGTTCTGGCGATAATAACTGCATTATATGGGTAATAATGCACGTTATATTGCTAATAGTATAAGTAATAAGTATAATTATTACAGTTCTTGCGATAATACCTCCATTATATGGGTAATAATGCATGTTATATTGATAATAATATAAGTAACAAGTATAATTATTACAGTTCTGGCGATAATAACTGCATTATATGGGTAATAATGCACGTTATATTGCTAATAATATAAGTAATAAGTATAATTATTACAGTTCTAGCGATAATAACTGCATTATATGGGTAATAATGCATGTTATATTGATAATATCGGGAGTAATAAGTATAATTATTATAGTTCTAGCGATAATAATAGTAAAATATGGCAAATAGTGCATGTTATATTGATAATAATAAAAGTAATAAGTATATTTATTACAGTTCTATCGATAATAACTGCATAATATGGGTAATAATGCATGTTATATTGATGATAATAAAAGAATACGTATATTTATTATAGTTCTAGCGATAATAACTGCATAATATGGGTAATAATGCATGTTATATTGATAATAATATAAGTAATAAGTATAATTATTACAGTTCTAGCGATAATAACTGCATTATATGGGTAATAATGCACGTTATATTGCTAGTAGTATAAGTAATAAGTATAATTATTACAGTTCTAGCGATAATAACTGCATAATATGGGTAATAATGCACGTTATATTGCTAATAATATAAGTAATGAGTACAATTATTACATTTCTAGCGATAATAACTGCATTATATGGGTAATAATGCACGTTATATTGCTAACAATATAAGTAATAAGTATAATTATTACAGTTCTAGCGATAATAACTGCATTATATGGGTCAAAATGCATGTTATATTGATAATATTGGGAGTAATAAGTATATTTATTATGGTTCTAGAGATAATAACTGCATAATATGGGTAATAATGCATGTTATATTGATAATAATATAAGGAATAAGTATAATTATTACAGTTCTAACGATAATACCTCCATTATATGGGTAATAATGCATGTTATATTGATGATAATGAAAGTAATACGTATATTTATTATAGTTCTAGCGATAATAACTGCATAATATGGGTAATAATGCATGTTATATTGAGAATAATATAAGTAATAAGTATAATTATTACAGTTCTGGCGATAATAACTGCATTATATGGGTAATAATGCACGTTATATTGCTAATAGTATAAGTAATAAGTATAATTATTACAGTTCTTGCGATAATACCTCCATTATATGGGTAATAATGCATGTTATATTGATAATAATATAAGTAACAAGTATAATTATTACAGTTCTGGCGATAATAACTGCATTATATGGGTAATAATGCACGTTATATTGCTAATAATATAAGTAATAAGTATAATTATTACAGTTCTAGCGATAATAACTGCATTATATGGGTAATAATGCATGTTATATTGATAATATCGGGAGTAATAAGTATAATTATTATAGTTCTAGCGATAATAATAGTAAAATATGGCAAATAGTGCATGTTATATTGATAATAATAAAAGTAATAAGTATATTTATTACAGTTCTATCGATAATAACTGCATAATATGGGTAATAATGCATGTTATATTGATGATAATAAAAGAATACGTATATTTATTATAGTTCTAGCGATAATAACTGCATAATATGGGTAATAATGCATGTTATATTGATAATAATATAAGTAATAAGTATAATTATTACAGTTCTAGCGACAATAACTGCATTATATGCGTAATAATGCACGTTATATTGCTAATAATATAAGTAATAAGTATAATTATTACAGTTCTAGCGATAATAACTGCATTATATGGGTAATAATGCATGTTATATTGATAATAATATAAGTAATAAGTATAATTATTACAGTTCTAGCGATAATAACTGCATTATATGGGTAATAATGCATGTTACATTGATAATATTGGGAGTAATAAGTGTATTTATGATAGTTCTAGCGATAATAGCTGCATAATATGGGTAATAATGCATGTTATATTGATAATAATATAAGTAATAAGTATAATTATTACAGTTCTAGCGATAATAACTGCATTATATGGGTAATAATGCATGTTATATTGATAATATTTGGAGTAATAAGTATATTTATTATGGTTCTAGAGATAATACCTCCATTATATGGGTAATAATGCATGTTATATTGATAATAATATAAGTAATAAGTATAATTATTACAGTTCTAGCGATAATAACTGCATTATATGGGTAATAATGCACGTTATATTGCTAATAATATAAGTAATAAGTATAATTATTACAGTTCTAGCAATAATACCTCCATTATATGGGTAATAATGCATGTTATATTGATGATAATGATAGTGATACGTATATTTATTATAGTTCTTGCGATAATAACTGCATCATATGGGTAATAATGCATGTTATATTGAGAATAATATAAGTAATAAGTATAATTATTACAGTTCTGGCGATAATAACTGCATTATATGGGTAACAATGCACGTTACATTGCTAATAGTATAAGTAATAAGTATAATTATTACAGTTCTAGCAAAAATACCTCCATTATATGGGTAATAATGCATGTTATATTGATAATAATATAAGTAATAAGTATAATTATTACAGTTCTAGCGATAATAACTGCATTATATGGGTAATAATGCACGTTATATTGCTAATAATATAAGTAATAAGTATAATTATTACAGTTCTAGCGATAATAACTGCATTATATGGGTAATAATGCATGTTATATTGATAATAATATAAGTAATAAGTATAATTATTACAGTTCTAGCGATAATAACTGCATTATATGGGTAATAGTGCATGTTACATTGATAATATTGGGAGCAATAAGTGTATTTATGATAGTTCTAGCGATTATAACTGCATTATATGGGTAATAATGCACGTTATATTGCTAATAATATAAGTAATAAGTATAATTATTACAGTTCTAGCAATAATACCTCCATTATATGGGTAATAATGCATGTTATATTGATGACAATGATAGTGATACGTATATTTATTATAGTTCTTGCGATAATAACTGCATCATATGGGTAATAATGCATGTTATATTGAGAATAATATAAGTAATAAGTATAATTATTACAGTTCTGGCGATAATAACTGCATTATATGGGTAACAATGCACGTTACATTGCTAATAGTATAAGTAATAAGTATAATTATTACAGTTCTAGCAATAATACCTCCATTATATGGGTAATAATGCATGTTATATTGATAATAATATAAGTAATAGGTATAATTATTACAGTTCTAGCGATAATAACTGCATTATATGGGTAATAATGCATGTTATATTGATAATAATATAAGTAATAGGTATAATTATTACAGTTCTAGCGATAATAACTGCATTATATGGGTAATAGTGCATGTTACATTGATAATATTGGGAGTAATAAGTGTATTTATGATAGTTCTAGCGATAATAACTGCATAATATGGGTAATAATGCATGTTATATTGATAATAATATAAGTAATAAGTATAATTATTACAGTTCTAGCAATAATACCTCCATTATATGGGTAATAATGCATGTTATATTGATGATAATGATAGTGATACGTATATTTATTATAGTTCTTGCGATAATAACTGCATCATATGGGTAATAATGCATGTTATATTGAGAATAATATAAGTAATAAGTATAATTATTACAGTTCTGGCGATAATAACTGCATTATATGGGTAACAATGCACGTTACATTGCTAATACTATAAGTAATAAGTATAATTATTACAGTTCTAGCAATAATACCTCCATTATATGGGTAATAATGCATGTTATATTGATGATAATATAAGTAATAAGTATAATTATTACAGTTCTAGCGATAATAACTGCATTATATGGGTAATAATGCATGTTATATTGATAATAATATAAGTAATAAGTATAATTATTACAGTTCTAGCGATAATAACTGCATTATATGGGTAATAGTGCATGTTACATTGATAATATTGGGAGTAATAAGTGTATTTATGATAGTTCTAGCGATTATAACTGCATTATATGGGTAATAATGCACGTTATATTGCTAATAATATAAGTAATAAGTATAATTATTACAGTTCTAGCAATAATACCTCCATTATATGGGTAATAATGCATGTTATATTGATGACAATGATAGTGATACGTATATTTATTATAGTTCTTGCGATAATAACTGCATCATATGGGTAATAATGCATGTTATATTGAGAATAATATAAGTAATAAGTATAATTATTACAGTTCTGGCGATAATAACTGCATTATATGGGTAACAATGCACGTTACATTGCTAATAGTATAAGTAATAAGTATAATTATTACAGTTCTAGCAATAATACCTCCATTATATGGGTAATAATGCATGTTATATTGATAATAATATAAGTAATAGGTATAATTATTACAGTTCTAGCGATAATAACTGCATTATATGGGTAATAATGCATGTTATATTGATAATAATATAAGTAATAGGTATAATTATTACAGTTCTAGCGATAATAACTGCATTATATGGGTAATAGTGCATGTTACATTGATAATATTGGGAGTAATAAGTGTATTTATGATAGTTCTAGCGATAATAACTGCATAATATGGGTAATAATGCATGTTATATTGATAATAATATAAGTAATAAGTATAATTATTACAGTTCTAGCAATAATACCTCCATTATATGGGTAATAATGCATGTTATATTGATGATAATGATAGTGATACGTATATTTATTATAGTTCTTGCGATAATAACTGCATCATATGGGTAATAATGCATGTTATATTGAGAATAATATAAGTAATAAGTATAATTATTACAGTTCTGGCGATAATAACTGCATTATATGGGTAACAATGCACGTTACATTGCTAATACTATAAGTAATAAGTATAATTATTACAGTTCTAGCAATAATACCTCCATTATATGGGTAATAATGCATGTTATATTGATGATAATATAAGTAATAAGTATAATTATTACAGTTCTAGCGATAATAACTGCATTATATGGGTAATAATGCATGTTATATTGATAATAATATAAGTAATAAGTATAATTATTACAGTTCTAGCGATAATAACTGCATTATATGGGTAATAGTGCATGTTACATTGATAATATTGGGAGTAATAAGTGTATTTATGATAGTTCTAGCGATAATAACTGCATAATATGGGTAATAATGCATGTTATATTGATAATAATATAAGTAATAGGTATAATTATTACAGTTCTAGCGATAATAACTGCATTATATGGGTAATAGTGCATGTTACATTGATAATATTGGGAGTAATAAGTGTATTTATGATAGTTCTAGCGATAATAACTGCATAATATGGGTAATAATGCATGTTATATTGATAATAATATAAGTAATAAGTATAATTATTACAGTTCTAGCAATAATACCTCCATTATATGGGTAATAATGCATGTTATATTGATGATAATGATAGTGATACGTATATTTATTATAGTTCTTGCGATAATAACTGCATCATATGGGTAATAATGCATGTTATATTGAGAATAATATAAGTAATAAGTATAATTATTACAGTTCTGGCGATAATAACTGCATTATATGGGTAACAATGCACGTTACATTGCTAATACTATAAGTAATAAGTATAATTATTACAGTTCTAGCAATAATACCTCCATTATATGGGTAATAATGCATGTTATATTGATGATAATATAAGTAATAAGTATAATTATTACAGTTCTAGCGATAATAACTGCATTATATGGGTAATAATGCATGTTATATTGATAATAATATAAGTAATAAGTATAATTATTACAGTTCTAGCGATAATAACTGCATTATATGGGTAATAGTGCATGTTACATTGATAATATTGGGAGTAATAAGTGTATTTATGATAGTTCTAGCGATAATAACTGCATAATATGGGTAATAATGCATGTTATATTGATAATAATATAAGTAATAAGTATAATTATTACAGTTCTAGCAATAATACCTCCATTATATGGGTAATAATGCATGTTATATTGATGATAATGATAGTGATACGTATAATTATTACAGTTCTTGCGATAATACCTCCATTATATGGGTAATAATGCATGTTATATTGATAATAATATAAGTAACAAGTATAATTATTACAGTTCTGGCGATAATAACTGCATTATATGGGTAATAATGCACGTTATATTGCTAATAATATAAGTAATAAGTATAATTATTACAGTTCTAGCGATAATAACTGCATTATATGGGTAATAATGCATGTTATATTGATAATATCGGGAGTAATAAGTATAATTATTATAGTTCTAGCGATAATAATAGTAAAATATGGCAAATAGTGCATGTTATATTGATAATAATAAAAGTAATAAGTATATTTATTACAGTTCTATCGATAATAACTGCATAATATGGGTAATAATGCATGTTATATTGATGATAATAAAAGAATACGTATATTTATTATAGTTCTAGCGATAATAACTGCATAATATGGGTAATAATGCATGTTATATTGATAATAATATAAGTAATAAGTATAATTATTACAGTTCTAGCGACAATAACTGCATTATATGCGTAATAATGCACGTTATATTGCTAATAATATAAGTAATAAGTATAATTATTACAGTTCTAGCGATAATAACTGCATTATATGGGTAATAATGCATGTTATATTGATAATAATATAAGTAATAAGTATAATTATTACAGTTCTAGCGATAATAACTGCATTATATGGGTAATAATGCATGTTACATTGATAATATTGGGAGTAATAAGTGTATTTATGATAGTTCTAGCGATAATAGCTGCATAATATGGGTAATAATGCATGTTATATTGATAATAATATAAGTAATAAGTATAATTATTACAGTTCTAGCAATAATACCTCCATTATATGGGTAATAATGCATGTTATATTGATGATAATGAAAGTGATACGTATATTTATTATAGTTCTTGCGATAATAACTGCATCATATGGGTAATAATGCATGTTATATTGAGAATAATATAAGTAATAAGTATAATTATTACAGTTCTGGCGATAATAACTGCATTATATGGGTAACAATGCACGTTTTATTGCTAATAGTATAAGTAATAAGTATAATTATTACAGTTCTAGCAATAATACCTCCATTATATGGGTAATAATGCATGTTATATTGATAATAATATAAGTAATAAGTATAATTATTACAGTTCTAGCGATAATAACTGCATTATATGGGTAATAATGCATGTTATATTGATAATATTTGGAGTAATAAGTATATTTATTATGGTTCTAGAGATAATACCTCCATTATATGGGTAATAATGCATGTTATATTGATAATAATATAAGTAATAAGTATAATTATTACAGTTCTAGCGATAATAACTGCATTATATGGGTAATAATGCACGTTATATTGCTAATAATATAAGTAATAAGTATAATTATTACAGTTCTAGCAATAATACCTCCATTATATGGGTAATAATGCATGTTATATTGATGATAATGATAGTGATACGTATATTTATTATAGTTCTTGCGATAATAACTGCATCATATGGGTAATAATGCATGTTATATTGAGAATAATATAAGTAATAAGTATAATTATTACAGTTCTGGCGATAATAACTGCATTATATGGGTAACAATGCACGTTACATTGCTAATAGTATAAGTAATAAGTATAATTATTACAGTTCTAGCAAAAATACCTCCATTATATGGGTAATAATGCATGTTATATTGATAATAATATAAGTAATAAGTATAATTATTACAGTTCTAGCGATAATAACTGCATTATATGGGTAATAATGCACGTTATATTGCTAATAATATAAGTAATAAGTATAATTATTACAGTTCTAGCGATAATAACTGCATTATATGGGTAATAATGCATGTTATATTGATAATAATATAAGTAATAAGTATAATTATTACAGTTCTAGCGATAATAACTGCATTATATGGGTAATAGTGCATGTTACATTGATAATATTGGGAGTAATAAGTGTATTTATGATAGTTCTAGCGATTATAACTGCATTATATGGGTAATAATGCACGTTATATTGCTAATAATATAAGTAATAAGTATAATTATTACAGTTCTAGCAATAATACCTCCATTATATGGGTAATAATGCATGTTATATTGATGATAATGATAGTGATACGTATATTTATTATAGTTCTTGCGATAATAACTGCATCATATGGGTAATAATGCATGTTATATTGAGAATAATATAAGTAATAAGTATAATTATTACAGTTCTGGCGATAATAACTGCATTATATGGGTAACAATGCACGTTACATTGCTAATAGTATAAGTAATAAGTATAATTATTACAGTTCTAGCAATAATACCTCCATTATATGGGTAATAATGCATGTTATATTGATAATAATATAAGTAATAGGTATAATTATTACAGTTCTAGCGATAATAACTGCATTATATGGGTAATAATGCATGTTATATTGATAATAATATAAGTAATAAGTATAATTATTACAGTTCTAGCGATAATAACTGCATTATATGGGTAATAGTGCATGTTACATTGATAATATTGGGAGTAATAAGTGTATTTATGATAGTTCTAGCGATAATAACTGCATAATATGGGTAATAATGCATGTTATATTGATAATAATATAAGTAATAAGTATAATTATTACAGTTCTAGCAATAATACCTCCATTATATGGGTAATAATGCATGTTATATTGATGATAATGATAGTGATACGTATATTTATTATAGTTCTTGCGATAATAACTGCATCATATGGGTAATAATGCATGTTATATTGAGAATAATATAAGTAATAAGTATAATTATTACAGTTCTGGCGATAATAACTGCATTATATGGGTAACAATGCACGTTACATTGCTAATACTATAAGTAATAAGTATAATTATTACAGTTCTAGCAATAATACCTCCATTATATGGGTAATAATGCATGTTATATTGATGATAATATAAGTAATAAGTATAATTATTACAGTTCTAGCGATAATAACTGCATTATATGGGTAATAATGCATGTTATATTGATAATAATATAAGTAATAAGTATAATTATTACAGTTCTAGCGATAATAACTGCATTATATGGGTAATAGTGCATGTTACATTGATAATATTGGGAGTAATAAGTGTATTTATGATAGTTCTAGCGATAATAACTGCATAATATGGGTAATAATGCATGTTATATTGATAATAATATAAGTAATAAGTATAATTATTACAGTTCTAGCAATAATACCTCCATTATATGGGTAATAATGCATGTTATATTGATGATAATGATAGTGATACGTATATTTATTATAGTTCTTGCGATAATAACTGCATCATATGGGTAATAATGCATGTTATATTGAGAATAATATAAGTAATAAGTATAATTATTACAGTTCTGGCGATAATAACTGCATTATATGGGTAACAATGCACGTTACATTGCTAATAGTATAAGTAATAAGTATAATTATTACAGTTCTAGCAATAATACCTCCATTATATGGGTAATAATGCATGTTATATTGATAATAATATAAGTAATAAGTATAATTATTACAGTTCTAGCGATAATAACTGCATTATATGGGTAATAATTTACGTTATATTGCTAATAATATAAGTAATAAGTATAATTATTACAGTTCTAGCGATAATAACTGCATTATATGGGTAATAATGCATGTTACATTGATAATATTGGGAGTAATAAGTGTATTTATGATAGTTCTAGCGATAATAACTGCATAATATGGGTAATAATGCATGTTATATTGATAATAATATAAGTAATAAGTATAATTATTACAGTTCTAGCAATAATACCTCCATTATATGGGTAATAATGCATGTTATATTGATGATAATGAAAGTGATACGTATATTTATTATAGTTCTTGCGATAATAACTGCATCATATGGGTGATAATGCATGTTATATTGATAATAATATAAGTAATAAGTATAATTATTACAGTTCTAGCGATAATAACTGTATTATATGGGTAATAATGCACGTTATATTGCTAACAATATAAGTAATAAGTATAATTATTACAGTTCTAGCGATAATAACTGCATTATATGGGTAATAATGCATGTTATATTGATAATATCGGGAGTAATAAGTATAATTATTATAGTTCTAGCGATAATAATAGTAAAATATGGCAAATAGTGCATGTTATATTGATAATAATAAAAGTAATAAGTATATTTATTACAGTTCTATCGATAATAACTGCATAATATGGGTAATAATGCATGTTATATTGATGATAATAAAAGAATACGTATATTTATTATAGTTCTAGCGATAATAACTGCATAATATGGGTAATAATGCGTGTTATATTGATAATAATATAAGTAATAAGTATAATTATTACAGTTCTAGCGATAATAACTGCATTATATGGGTAATAATGCACGTTATATTGCTAGTAGTATAAGTAATAAGTATAATTATTACAGTTCTAGCGATAATAACTGCATAATATGGGTAATAATGCACGTTATATTGCTAATAATATAAGTAATGAGTACAATTATTACATTTCTAGCGATAATAACTGCATTATATGGGTAATAATGCACGTTATATTGCTAACAATATAAGTAATAAGTATAATTATTACAGTTCTAGCGATAATAACTGCATTATATGGGTCAAAATGCATGTTATATTGATAATATTGGGAGTAATAAGTATATTTATTATGGTTCTAGAGATAATAACTGCATAATATGGGTAATAATGCATGTTATATTGATAATAACATAAGGAATAAGTATAATTATTACAGTTCTAACGATAATACCTCCATTATATGGGTAATAATGCATGTTATATTGATGATAATGAAAGTAATACGTATATTTATTATAGTTCTAGCGATAATAACTGCATAATATGGGTAATAATGCATGTTATATTGATAATATCGGGAGTAATAAGTATAATTATTATAGTTCTAGCGATAATAATAGTAAAATATGGGTAATAATGCATGTTATATTGATAATAATATAAGTAATAAGTATAATTAATACAGTTCTAACGATAATACCTCCATTATATGGGTAATAATGCATGTTATGTTGATAATAATAGAAGTAATAAGTATAATTATTACAGTTCTAGCGATAATAACTGCATTATATGGGTAATAATGCACGTTATATTGCTAACAATATAAGTAATAAGTATAATTATTACAGTTCTAGCGATAATAACTGCATTATATGGGTCAAAATGCATGTTATATTGATAATATTGGGAGTAATAAGTATATTTATTATGGTTCTAGAGATAATAACTGCATAATATGGGTATTAATGCATGTTATATTGAGAATAATATAAGTAATAAGTATAATTATTACAGTTCTAGCGATAATAACTGCATTATATGGGTAATAATGCATGTTATATTGATAATATCGGGAGTAATAAGTATAATTACTATAGTTCTAGCGATAATAATAGTAAAATATGGCAAATAGTGCATGTTATATTGATAATAATAAAAGTAATAAGTATATTTATTACAGTTCTATCGATAATAACTGCATAATATGGGTAATAATGCATGTTATATTGATGATAATAAAAGAATACGTATATTTATTATAGTTCTAGCGATAATAACTGCATAATATGGGTAATAATGCATGTTATATTGATAATAATATATGTAATAAGTATAATTATTACAGTTCTAGCGATAATAACTGCATTATATGGGTAATAATGCACGTTATATTGCTAGTAGTATAAGTAATAAGTATAATTATTACAGTTCTAGCGATAATAACTGCATAATATGGGTAATAATGCACGTTATATTGCTAATAATATAAGTAATGAGTACAATTATTACATTTCTAGCGATAATAACTGCATTATATGGGTAATAATGCACGTTATATTGCTAATAATATAAGTAATAAGTATAATTATTACAGTTCTAGCGATAATAACTGCATTATATGGGTAATAATGCATGTTACATTGATAATATTGGGAGTAATAAGTGTATTTATTATAGTTCTAGCGATAATAACTGCATAATATGGGTAATAATGCATGTTATATTTATAATAATATAAGTAATAAGTATAATTATTACAGTTCTAGCAATAATACCTCCATTATATGGGTAATAATGCATGTTATATTGATGATAATGAAAGTAATACGTATATTTATTATAGTTCTAGCGATAATAACTGCATAATATGGGTAATAATGCATGTTATATTGATAATAATATAAGTAATAAGTATAATTATTACAGTTCTAGCGATAATAACTGCATTATATGGGTAATAATGCACGTTATATTGCTAGTAGTATAAGTAATAAGTATAATTATTACAGTTCTAGCGATAATAACTGCATAATATGGGTAATAATGCACGTTATATTGCTAATAATATAAGTAATGAGTACAATTATTACATTTCTAGCGATAATAACTGCATTATATGGGTAATAATGCACGTTATATTGCTAATAATATAAGTAATAAGTATAATTATTACAGTTCTAGCGATAATAACTGCATTATATGGGTAATAATGCATGTTACATTGATAATATTGGGAGTAATAAGTGTATTTATTATAGTTCTAGCGATAATAACTGCATAATATGGGTAATAATGCATGTTATATTTATAATAATATAAGTAATAAGTATAATTATTACAGTTCTAGCAATAATACCTCCATTATATGGGTAATAATGCATGTTATATTGATGATAATGAAAGTAATACGTATATTTATTATAGTTCTTGCGATAATAACTGCATAATATGGGTAATAATGCATATTATATTGAGAATAGTATAAGTAATAAGTATAATTATTACAGTTCTGGCGATAATAACTGCATTATATGGGTAACAATGCACGTGATATTGCTAATAGTATAAGTAATAAGTATAATTATTACAGTTCTAGCAATAATACCTCCATTATATGGGTGATAATGCATGTTATATTGATAATAATATAAGTAATAAGTATAATTATTACAGTTCTAGCGATACTAACTGTATTATAAGGGTAATAATGCACGTTATATTGCTAACAATATAAGTAATAAGTATAATTATTACAGTTCTAGCGATAATAACTGCATTATATGGGTAAAAATGCATGTTATATTGATAATAATATAAGTAATAAGTATAATTATTACAGTTCTAGCGATAATAACTGCATTATATGCGTAATAATGCACGTTATATTGCTAATAATATAAGTAATAAGTATAATTATTACAGTTCTAGCGATAATAACTGCATTATATGGGTAATAATGCATGTTATATTGATAATAATATAAGTAATAAGTATAATTATTACAGTTCTAGCGATAGTAACTGCATAATATGGGTAATAATGCATGTTATATTGATAATAATATAAGTAATAAGTATAATTATTACAGTTCTAGCAATAATACCTCCATTATGTGGGTAATAATGCATGTTATATTGATGATAATGATAGTGATACGTATATTTATTATAGTTCTTGCGATAATAACTGCATCATATGGGTAATAATGCATGTTATATTGAGAATAATATAAGTAATAAGTATAATTATTACAGTTCTGGCGATAATAACTGCATTATATGGGTAACAATGCACGTTACATTGCTAATAGGATAAGTAATAAGTATAATTATTACAGTTCTAGCAATAATACCTCCATTATATGGGTAATAATGCATGTTATATTGATAATAATATAAGTAATAAGTATAATTATTACAGTTCTAGCGATAATAACTGCATTATATGGGTAATAATGCATGTTATATTGATAATAATATAAGTAATAAGTATAATTATTACAGTTCTAGCGATAATAACTGCATTATATGGGTAATAGTGCATGTTACATTGATAATATTGGGAGTAATAAGTGTATTTATGATAGTTCTAGCGATAATAACTGCATAATATGGGTAATAATGCATGTTATATTTATAATAATATAAGTAATAAGTATAATTATTACAGTTCTAACGATAATACCTCCATTATATGGGTAATAATGCATGTTATATTGATGATAATGAAAGTAATACGTATATTTATTATAGTTCTTGCGATAATAACTGCATAATATGGGTAATAATGCATGTTATATTGAGAATAATATAAGTAATAAGTATAATTATTACAGTTCTGGCGATAATAACTGCATTATATGGGTAATAATGCATGTTATATTGATAATATCGGGAGTAATAAGTATAATTATTATAGTTCGAGCGATAATAATAGTAAAATATGGCAAATAGTGCATGTTATATTGATAATAATAAAAGTAATAAGTATATTTATTACAGTTCTATCGATAATAACTGCATAATATGGGTAATAATGCATGTTATATTGATGATAATAAAAGAATACGTATATTTATTATAGTTCTAGCGATAATAACTGCATAATATGGGTAATAATGCATGTTATATTGAGAATAATATAAGTAATAAGTATAATTATTACAGTTCTGGCGATAATAACTGCATTATATGGGTAATAATGCACGTTATATTGCTAATAGTATAAGTAATAAGTATAATTATTACAGTTCTTGCGATAATACCTCCATTATATGGGTAATAATGCATGTTATATTGATAATAATATAAGTAACAAGTATAATTATTACAGTTCTGGCGATAATAACTGCATTATATGGGTAATAATGCACGTTATATTGCTAATAATATAAGTAATAAGTATAATTATTACAGTTCTAGCGATAATAACTGCATTATATGGGTCAAAATGCATGTTATATTGATAATATTGGGAGTAATAAGTATATTTATTATGGTTCTAGAGATAATAACTGCATAATATGGGTAATAATGCATGTTATATTGATAATAACATAAGGAATAAGTATAATTATTACAGTTCTAACGATAATACCTCCATTATATGGGTAATAATGCATGTTATATTGATGATAATGAAAGTAATACGTATATTTATTATAGTTCTAGCGATAATAACTGCATAATATGGGTAATAATGCATGTTATATTGAGAATAATATAAGTAATAAGTATAATTATTACAGTTCTGGCGATAATAACTGCATTATATGGGTAATAATGCACGTTATATTGCTAATAGTATAAGTAATAAGTATAATTATTACAGTTCTTGCGATAATACCTCCATTATATGGGTAATAATGCATGTTATATTGATAATAATATAAGTAACAAGTATAATTATTACAGTTCTGGCGATAATAACTGCATTATATGGGTAATAATGCACGTTATATTGCTAATAATATAAGTAATAAGTATAATTATTACAGTTCTAGCGATAATAACTGCATTATATGGGTAATAATGCATGTTATATTGATAATATCGGGAGTAATAAGTATAATTATTATAGTTCTAGCGATAATAATAGTAAAATATGGCAAATAGTGCATGTTATATTGATAATAATAAAAGTAATAAGTATATTTATTACAGTTCTATCGATAATAACTGCATAATATGGGTAATAATGCATGTTATATTGATGATAATAAAAGAATACGTATATTTATTATAGTTCTAGCGATAATAACTGCATAATATGGGTAATAATGCATGTTATATTGATAATAATATAAGTAATAAGTATAATTATTACAGTTCTAGCGATAATAACTGCATTATATGCGTAATAATGCACGTTATATTGCTAATAATATAAGTAATAAGTATAATTATTACAGTTCTAGCGATAATAACTGCATTATATGGGTAATAATGCATGTTATATTGATAATAATATAAGTAATAAGTATAATTATTACAGTTCTAGCGATAATAACTGCATTATATGGGTAATAATGCATGTTATATTGATAATATTGGGAGTAATAAGTGTATTTATGATAGTTCTAGCGATAATAACTGCATAATATGGGTAATAATGCATGTTATATTGATAATAATATAAGTAATAAGTATAATTATTACAGTTCTAGCAATAATACCTCCATTATATGGGTAATAATGCATGTTATATTGATGATAATGAAAGTGATACGTATATTTATTATAGTTCTTGCGATAATAACTGCATCATATGGGTAATAATGCATGTTATATTGAGAATAATATAAGTAATAAGTATAATTATTACAGTTCTGGCGATAATAACTGCATTATATGGGTAACAATGGCACGTTATATTGCTAATAGTATAAGTAATAAGTATAATTATTACAGTTCTAGCAATAATACCTCCATTATATGGGTAATAATGCATGTTATATTGATGATAATGATAGTGATACGTATATTTATTATAGTTCTTGCGATAATAACTGCATCATATGGGTAATAATGCATGTTATATTGAGAATAATATAAGTAATAAGTATAATTATTACAGTTCTGGCGATAATAACTGCATTATATGGGTAACAATGCACGTTACATTGCTAATAGTATAAGTAATAAGTATAATTATTACAGTTCTAGCAAAAATACCTCCATTATATGGGTAATAATGCATGTTATATTGATAATAATATAAGTAATAAGTATAATTATTACAGTTCTAGCGATAATAACTGCATTATATGGGTAATAATGCACGTTATATTGCTAATAATATAAGTAATAAGTATAATTATTACAGTTCTAGCAATAATACCTCCATTATATGGGTAATAATGCATGTTATATTGATGATAATGATAGTGATACGTATATTTATTATAGTTCTTGCGATAATAACTGCATCATATGGGTAATAATGCATGTTATATTGAGAATAATATAAGTAATAAGTATAATTATTACAGTTCTGGCGATAATAACTGCATTATATGGGTAACAATGTACGTTACATTGCTAATAGTATAAGTAATAAGTATAATTATTACAGTTCTAGCGATAATACCTCCATTATATGGGTAATAATGCATGTTATATTGATAATAATATGAGTAATAAGTATAATTATTACAGTTCTAGCGATAATAACTGCATTATATGGGTAATAATGCATGTTATATTGATAATAATATAAGTAATAAGTATAATTATTACAGTTCTAGCGATAATAACTGCATTATATGGGTAATAGTGCATGTTACATTGATAATATTGGGAGTAATAAGTGTATTTATGATAGTTCTAGCGATAATAACTGCATAATATGGGTAATAATGCATGTTATATTGATAATAATATAAGTAATAAGTATAATTATTACAGTTCTAGCAATAATACCTCCATTATATGGGTAATAATGCATGTTATATTGATGATAATGATAGTGATACGTATATTTATTATAGTTCTTGCGATAATAACTGCATCATATGGGTAATAATGCATGTTATATTGAGAATAATATAAGTAATAAGTATAATTATTACAGTTCTGGCGATAATAACTGCATTATATGGGTAACAATGCACGTTACATTGCTAATACTATAAGTAATAAGTATAATTATTACAGTTCTGGCGATAATAACTGCATTATATGGGTAACAATGCACGTTACATTGCTAATAGTATAAGTAATAAGTATAATTATTACAGTTCTAGCAATAATACCTCCATTATATGGGTAATAATGCATGTTATATTGATAATAATATAAGTAATAAGTATAATTATTACAGTTCTAGCGATAAGAACTGCATTATATGGGTAATAATTTACGTTATATTGCTAATAATATAAGTAATAAGTATAATTATTACAGTTCTAGCGATAATAACTGCATTATATGGGTAATAATGCATGTTACATTGATAATATTGGGAGTAATAAGTGTATTTATGATAGTTCTAGCGATAATAACTGCATAATATGGGTAATAATGCATGTTATATTGATAATAATATAAGTAATAAGTATAATTATTACAGTTCTAGCAATAATACCTCCATTATATGGGTAATAATGCATGTTATATTGATGATAATGAAAGTGATACGTATATTTATTATAGTTCTTGCGATAATAACTGCATCATATGGGTGATAATGCATGTTATATTGATAATAATATAAGTAATAAGTATAATTATTACAGTTCTAGCGATAATAACTGTATTATATGGGTAATAATGCACGTTATATTGCTAACAATATAAGTAATAAGTATAATTATTACAGTTCTAGCGATAATAACTGCATTATATGGGTAATAATGCATGTTATATTGATAATATCGGGAGTAATAAGTATAATTATTATAGTTCTAGCGATAATAATAGTAAAATATGGCAAATAGTGCATGTTATATTGATAATAATAAAAGTAATAAGTATATTTATTACAGTTCTATCGATAATAACTGCATAATATGGGTAATAATGCATGTTATATTGATGATAATAAAAGAATACGTATATTTATTACAGTTCTGGCGATAATAACTGCACTATATGGGTAACAATGCACGTGATATTGCTAATAGTATAAGTAATAAGTATAATTATTACAGTTCTAGCAATAATACCTCCATTATATGGGTGATAATGCATGTTATATTGATAATAATATAAGTAATAAGTATAATTATTACAGTTCTAGCGATAATAACTGTATTATATGGGTAATAATGCACGTTATATTGCTAACAATATAAGTAATAAGTATAATTATTACAGTTCTAGCGATAATAACTGCATTATATGGGTAATAATGCATGTTATATTGATAATAATATAAGTAATAAGTATAATTATTACAGTTCTAGCGATAATAACTGCATTATATGGGTAATAATGCATGTTACATTGATAATATTGGGAGTAATAAGTGTATTTATGGTAGTTCTAGCGATAATAACTGCATAATATGGGTAATAATGCATGTTATATTGATAATAATGTAAGTAATAAGTATAATTATTACAGTTCTAGCAATAATACCCCCATTATATGGGTAATAATGCATGTTATATTGATGATAATGATAGTGATACGTATATTTATTATAGTTCCTGCGATAATAACTGCATCATATGGGTAATAATGCATGTTATATTGAGAATAAAATAAGTAATAAGTATAATTATTACAGTTCTGGCGATAATAACTGCATTATATGGGTAACAATGCACGTTACATTGCTAATAGTATAAGTAATAAGTATAATTATTTCAGTTCTAGCAATAATACCTCCATTATATGGGTAATAATGCATGTTATATTGATAATAATATAAGTAATAAGTATAATTATTACAGTTCTAGCGATAATAACTGCATTATATGGGTAATAATGCATGTTATATTGATAATATTGGGAGTAATAAGTATATTTATTATGGTTCTAGAGATAATACCTCCATTATATGGGTAATAATGCATGTTATATTGATAATAATATAAGTAATAAGTATAATTATTACAGTTCTAGCGATAATAACTGCATTATATGGGTAATAATGCACGTTATATTGCTAATAATATAAGTAATAAGTATAATTATTACAGTTCTAGCGATAATAACTGCATTATATGGGTAATAATGCATGTTATATTGATAATATCGGGTGTAATAAGTATAATTATTACAGTTCTAGCGATAATAACTGCATTATATGGGTAATAATGCATGTTATATTGATAATATCGGGAGTAATAAGTATAATTATTATAGTTCTAGCGATAATAATAGTAAAATATGGCAAATAGTGCATGTTATATTGATAATAATAAAAGTAATAAGTATATTTATTACAGTTCTATCGATAATAACTGCATAATATGGGTAATAATGCATGTTATATTGAGAATAATATAAGTAATAAGTATAATTATTACAGTTCTGGCGATAATAACTGCATTATATGGGTAATAATGCACGTTATATTGCTAATAGTATAAGTAATAAGTATAATTATTACAGTTCTTGCGATAATACCTCCATTATATGGGTAATAATGCTCGTTATATTGCTAATAATATAAGTAATGAGTACAATTATTACAGTTCTAGCGATAATAACTGCATTATATGGGTAATAATGCACGTTATATTGCTAATAATATAAGTAATAAGTATAATTATTACAGTTCTAGCGATAATAACTGCATTATATGGGTAATAATGCACGTTATATTGCTAATAATATAAGTAATAAGTATAATTATTACAGTTCTAGCGATAATAACTGCATTATATGGGTAATAATGCATGTTATATTGATAATAATATAAGTAATAAGTATAATTATTACAGTTCTAGCGATAATAACTGCATTATATGGGTAATAATGCACGTTATATTGCTAGTAGTATAAGTAATAAGTATAATTATTACAGTTCTAGCGATAATAACTGCATAATATGGGTAATAATGCACGTTATATTGCTAATAATATAAGTAATGAGTACAATTATTACAGTTCTAGCGATAATAACTGCATAATATGGGTAATAATGCATGTTATATTGATAATAATATAAGTAATAAGTATAATTATTACAGTTCTAGCGATAATAACTGCATTATATGGGTAATAATGCACGTTATATTGCTGACAATATAAGTAATAAGTATAATTATTACAGTTCTAGCGATAATAACTGCATTATATGGGTAAAAATGCATGTTATATTGATAATGTTGGGAGTAATAAATATATTTATTATGGTTCTAGAGATAATAACTGCATAATATGGGTAATAATGCATGTTATATTGATAATAATATAAGTAATAAGTATAATTAATACAGTTCTAACGATAATACCTCCATTATATGGGTAATAATGCATGTTATGTTGATAATAATAGAAGTAATAAGTATAATTATTACAGTTCTAGCGATAATAACTGCATTATATGGGTAATAATGCACGTTATATTGCTAGTAGTATAAGTAATAAGTATAATTATTACAGTTCTAGCGATAATAACTGCATAATATGGGTAATAATGCACGTTATATTGCTAATAATATAAGTAATGAGTACAATTATTACAGTTCTGGCGATAATAACTGCATTATATGGGTAATAATGCACGTTATATTGCTAATAATATAAGTAATAAGTACAATTATTACAGTTCTAGCGATAATAACTGCATTATATGGGTAATAATGCATGTTATATTGATAATATCGGGAGTAATAAGTATAATTATTACAGTTCTAGCGATAATAACTGCATTATATGGGTAATAATGCATGTTATATTGATAATATCGGGAGTAATAAGTACAATTATTATAGTTCTAGCGATAATAATAGTAAAATATGGCAAATAGTGCATGTTATATTGATAATAATAAAAGTAATAAGTATATTTATTACAGTTCTATCGATAATAACTGCATAATATGGGTAATAATGCATGTTATATTGAAGATAATAAAAGTAATACGTATATTTATTATAGTTCTAGCGATAATAACTGCATAATATGGGTAATAATGCATGTTATATTGATAATAATATAAGTAATAAGTATAATTATTACAGTTCTAGCGATAATAACTGCATTATATGGGTAATAATGCACGTTATATTGCTGACAATATAAGTAATAAGTATAATTATTACAGTTCTAGCGATAATAACTGCATTATATGGGTAATAATGCATGTTATATTGATAATAATATAAGTAATAAGTATAATTATTACAGTTCTAGCGATAATAACTGCATTATATGGGTAATAGTGCATGTTACATTGATAATATTGGGAGTAATAAGTGTATTTATGATAGTTCTAGCGATAATAACTGCATAATATGGGTAATAATGCATGTTATATTTATAATAATATAAGTAATAAGTATAATTATTACAGTTCTAACGATAATACCTCCATTATATGGGTAATAATGCATGTTATATTGATGATAATGAAAGTAATACGTATATTTATTATAGTTCTTGCGATAATAACTGCATAATATGGGTAATAATGCATATTATATTGAGAATAGTATAAGTAATAAGTATAATTATTACAGTTCTGGCGATAATAACTGCATTATATGGGTAACAATGCACGTGATATTGCTAATAGTATAAGTAATAAGTATAATTATTACAGTTCTAGCAATAATACCTCCATTATATGGGTGATAATGCATGTTATATTGATAATAATATAAGTAATAAGTATAATTATTACAGTTCTAGCGATACTAACTGTATTATAAGGGTAATAATGCACGTTATATTGCTAACAATATAAGTAATAAGTATAATTATTACAGTTCTAGCGATAATAACTGCATTATATGGGTAAAAATGCATGTTATATTGATAATAATATAAGTAATAAGTATAATTATTACAGTTCTAGCGATAATAACTGCATTATATGCGTAATAATGCACGTTATATTGCTAATAATATAAGTAATAAGTATAATTATTACAGTTCTAGCGATAATAACTGCATTATATGGGTAATAATGCATGTTATATTGATAATAATATAAGTAATAAGTATAATTATTACAGTTCTAGCGATAATAACTGCATAATATGGGTAATAATGCATGTTATATTGATAATAATATAAGTAATAAGTATAATTATTACAGTTCTAGCAATAATACCTCCATTATGTGGGTAATAATGCATGTTATATTGATGATAATGATAGTGATACGTATATTTATTATAGTTCTTGCGATAATAACTGCATCATATGGGTAATAATGCATGTTATATTGAGAATAATATAAGTAATAAGTATAATTATTACAGTTCTGGCGATAATAACTGCATTATATGGGTAACAATGCACGTTACATTGCTAATAGGATAAGTAATAAGTATAATTATTACAGTTCTAGCAATAATACCTCCATTATATGGGTAATAATGCATGTTATATTGATAATAATATAAGTAATAAGTATAATTATTACAGTTCTAGCGATAATAACTGCATTATATGGGTAATAATGCATGTTATATTGATAATAATATAAGTAATAAGTATAATTATTACAGTTCTAGCGATAATAACTGCATTATATGGGTAATAGTGCATGTTACATTGATAATATTGGGAGTAATAAGTGTATTTATGATAGTTCTAGCGATAATAACTGCATAATATGGGTAATAATGCATGTTATATTTATAATAATATAAGTAATAAGTATAATTATTACAGTTCTAACGATAATACCTCCATTATATGGGTAATAATGCATGTTATATTGATGATAATGAAAGTAATACGTATATTTATTATAGTTCTTGCGATAATAACTGCATAATATGGGTAATAATGCATGTTATATTGAGAATAATATAAGTAATAAGTATAATTATTACAGTTCTGGCGATAATAACTGCATTATATGGGTAATAATGCATGTTATATTGATAATATCGGGAGTAATAAGTATAATTATTATAGTTCGAGCGATAATAATAGTAAAATATGGCAAATAGTGCATGTTATATTGATAATAATAAAAGTAATAAGTATATTTATTACAGTTCTATCGATAATAACTGCATAATATGGGTAATAATGCATGTTATATTGATGATAATAAAAGAATACGTATATTTATTATAGTTCTAGCGATAATAACTGCATAATATGGGTAATAATGCATGTTATATTGAGAATAATATAAGTAATAAGTATAATTATTACAGTTCTGGCGATAATAACTGCATTATATGGGTAATAATGCACGTTATATTGCTAATAGTATAAGTAATAAGTATAATTATTACAGTTCTTGCGATAATACCTCCATTATATGGGTAATAATGCATGTTATATTGATAATAATATAAGTAACAAGTATAATTATTACAGTTCTGGCGATAATAACTGCATTATATGGGTAATAATGCACGTTATATTGCTAATAATATAAGTAATAAGTATAATTATTACAGTTCTAGCGATAATAACTGCATTATATGGGTCAAAATGCATGTTATATTGATAATATTGGGAGTAATAAGTATATTTATTATGGTTCTAGAGATAATAACTGCATAATATGGGTAATAATGCATGTTATATTGATAATAACATAAGGAATAAGTATAATTATTACAGTTCTAACGATAATACCTCCATTATATGGGTAATAATGCATGTTATATTGATGATAATGAAAGTAATACGTATATTTATTATAGTTCTAGCGATAATAACTGCATAATATGGGTAATAATGCATGTTATATTGAGAATAATATAAGTAATAAGTATAATTATTACAGTTCTGGCGATAATAACTGCATTATATGGGTAATAATGCACGTTATATTGCTAATAGTATAAGTAATAAGTATAATTATTACAGTTCTTGCGATAATACCTCCATTATATGGGTAATAATGCATGTTATATTGATAATAATATAAGTAACAAGTATAATTATTACAGTTCTGGCGATAATAACTGCATTATATGGGTAATAATGCACGTTATATTGCTAATAATATAAGTAATAAGTATAATTATTACAGTTCTAGCGATAATAACTGCATTATATGGGTAATAATGCATGTTATATTGATAATATCGGGAGTAATAAGTATAATTATTATAGTTCTAGCGATAATAATAGTAAAATATGGCAAATAGTGCATGTTATATTGATAATAATAAAAGTAATAAGTATATTTATTACAGTTCTATCGATAATAACTGCATAATATGGGTAATAATGCATGTTATATTGATGATAATAAAAGGATACGTATATTTATTATAGTTCTAGCGATAATAACTGCATAATATGGGTAATAATGCATGTTATATTGATAATAATATAAGTAATAAGTATAATTATTACAGTTCTAGCGATAATAACTGCATTATATGCGTAATAATGCACGTTATATTGCTAATAATATAAGTAATAAGTATAATTATTACAGTTCTAGCGATAATAACTGCATTATATGGGTAATAATGCATGTTATATTGATAATAATATAAGTAATAAGTATAATTATTACAGTTCTAGCAATAATACCTCCATTATATGGGTAATAATGCATGTTATATTGATGATAATGAAAGTGATACGTATATTTATTATAGTTCTTGCGATAATAACTGCATCATATGGGTAATAATGCATGTTATATTGAGAATAATATAAGTAATAAGTATAATTATTACAGTTCTGGCGATAATAACTGCATTATATGGGTAACAATGGCACGTTATATTGCTAATAGTATAAGTAATAAGTATAATTATTACAGTTCTAGCAATAATACCTCCATTATATGGGTAATAATGCATGTTATATTGATGATAATGATAGTGATACGTATATTTATTATAGTTCTTGCGATAATAACTGCATCATATGGGTAATAATGCATGTTATATTGAGAATAATATAAGTAATAAGTATAATTATTACAGTTCTGGCGATAATAACTGCATTATATGGGTAACAATGCACGTTACATTGCTAATAGTATAAGTAATAAGTATAATTATTACAGTTCTAGCAAAAATACCTCCATTATATGGGTAATAATGCATGTTATATTGATAATAATATAAGTAATAAGTATAATTATTACAGTTCTAGCGATAATAACTGCATTATATGGGTAATAATGCACGTTATATTGCTAATAATATAAGTAATAAGTATAATTATTACAGTTCTAGCGATAATAACTGCATTATATGGGTAATAATGCATGTTATATTGATAATAATATAAGTAATAAGTATAATTATTACAGTTCTAGCGATAATAACTGCATTATATGGGTAATAGTGCATGTTACATTGATAATATTGGGAGTAATAAGTGTATTTATGATAGTTCTAGCGATAATAACTGCATTATATGGGTAATAATGCACGTTATATTGCTAATAATATAAGTAATAAGTATAATTATTACAGTTCTAGCAATAATACCTCCATTATATGGGTAATAATGCATGTTATATTGATGATAATGATAGTGATACGTATATTTATTATAGTTCTTGCGATAATAACTGCATCATATGGGTAATAATGCATGTTATATTGAGAATAATATAAGTAATAAGTATAATTATTACAGTTCTGGCGATAATAACTGCATTATATGGGTAACAATGTACGTTACATTGCTAATAGTATAAGTAATAAGTATAATTATTACAGTTCTAGCGATAATACCTCCATTATATGGGTAATAATGCATGTTATATTGATAATAATATGAGTAATAAGTATAATTATTACAGTTCTAGCGATAATAACTGCATTATATGGGTAATAATGCATGTTATATTGATAATAATATAAGTAATAAGTATAATTATTACAGTTCTAGCGATAATAACTGCATTATATGGGTAATAATGCATGTTATATTGATGATAATGATAGTGATACGTATATTTATTATAGTTCTTGCGATAATAACTGCATCATATGGGTAATAATGCATGTTATATTGAGAATAATATAAGTAATAAGTATAATTATTACAGTTCTGGCGATAATAACTGCATTATATGGGTAACAATGCACGTTACATTGCTAATACTATAAGTAATAAGTATAATTATTACAGTTCTGGCGATAATAACTGCATTATATGGGTAACAATGCACGTTACATTGCTAATAGTATAAGTAATAAGTATAATTATTACAGTTCTAGCAATAATACCTCCATTATATGGGTAATAATGCATGTTATATTGATAATAATATAAGTAATAAGTATAATTATTACAGTTCTAGCGATAAGAACTGCATTATATGGGTAATAATTTACGTTATATTGCTAATAATATAAGTAATAAGTATAATTATTACAGTTCTAGCGATAATAACTGCATTATATGGGTAATAATGCATGTTACATTGATAATATTGGGAGTAATAAGTGTATTTATGATAGTTCTAGCGATAATAACTGCATAATATGGGTAATAATGCATGTTATATTGATAATAATATAAGTAATAAGTATAATTATTACAGTACTAGCAATAATACCTCCATTATATGGGTAATAATGCATGTTATATTGATGATAATGAAAGTGATACGTATATTTATTATAGTTCTTGCGATAATAACTGCATCATATGGGTGATAATGCATGTTATATTGATAATAATATAAGTAATAAGTATAATTATTACAGTTCTAGCGATAATAACTGTATTATATGGGTAATAATGCACGTTATATTGCTAACAATATAAGTAATAAGTATAATTATTACAGTTCTAGCGATAATAACTGCATTATATGGGTAATAATGCATGTTATATTGATAATATCGGGAGTAATAAGTATAATTATTATAGTTCTAGCGATAATAATAGTAAAATATGGCAAATAGTGCATGTTATATTGATAATAATAAAAGTAATAAGTATATTTATTACAGTTCTATCGATAATAACTGCATAATATGGGTAATAATGCATGTTATATTGATGATAATAAAAGAATACGTATATTTATTACAGTTCTGGCGATAATAACTGCACTATATGGGTAACAATGCACGTGATATTGCTAATAGTATAAGTAATAAGTATAATTATTACAGTTCTAGCAATAATACCTCCATTATATGGGTGATAATGCATGTTATATTGATAATAATATAAGTAATAAGTATAATTATTACAGTTCTAGCGATAATAACTGTATTATATGGGTAATAATGCACGTTATATTGCTAACAATATAAGTAATAAGTATAATTATTACAGTTCTAGCGATAATAACTGCATTATATGGGTAATAATGCATGTTATATTGATAATAATATAAGTAATAAGTATAATTATTACAGTTCTAGCGATAATAACTGCATTATATGGGTAATAATGCATGTTACATTGATAATATTGGGAGTAATAAGTGTATTTATGGTAGTTCTAGCGATAATAACTGCATAATATGGGTAATAATGCATGTTATATTGATAATAATGTAAGTAATAAGTATAATTATTACAGTTCTAGCAATAATACCCCCATTATATGGGTAATAATGCATGTTATATTGATGATAATGATAGTGATACGTATATTTATTATAGTTCCTGCGATAATAACTGCATCATATGGGTAATAATGCATGTTATATTGAGAATAAAATAAGTAATAAGTATAATTATTACAGTTCTGGCGATAATAACTGCATTATATGGGTAACAATGCACGTTACATTGCTAATAGTATAAGTAATAAGTATAATTATTTCAGTTCTAGCAATAATACCTCCATTATATGGGTAATAATGCATGTTATATTGATAATAATATAAGTAATAAGTATAATTATTACAGTTCTAGCGATAATAACTGCATTATATGGGTAATAATGCATGTTATATTGATAATATTGGGAGTAATAAGTATATTTATTATGGTTCTAGAGATAATACCTCCATTATATGGGTAATAATGCATGTTATATTGATAATAATATAAGTAATAAGTATAATTATTACAGTTCTAGCGATAATAACTGCATTATATGGGTAATAATGCACGTTATATTGCTAATAATATAAGTAATAAGTATAATTATTACAGTTCTAGCGATAATAACTGCATTATATGGGTAATAATGCATGTTATATTGATAATATCGGGTGTAATAAGTATAATTATTACAGTTCTAGCGATAATAACTGCATTATATGGGTAATAATGCATGTTATATTGATAATATCGGGAGTAATAAGTATAATTATTATAGTTCTAGCGATAATAATAGTAAAATATGGCAAATAGTGCATGTTATATTGATAATAATAAAAGTAATAAGTATATTTATTACAGTTCTATCGATAATAACTGCATAATATGGGTAATAATGCATGTTATATTGAGAATAATATAAGTAATAAGTATAATTATTACAGTTCTGGCGATAATAACTGCATTATATGGGTAATAATGCACGTTATATTGCTAATAGTATAAGTAATAAGTATAATTATTACAGTTCTTGCGATAATACCTCCATTATATGGGTAATAATGCTCGTTATATTGCTAATAATATAAGTAATGAGTACAATTATTACAGTTCTAGCGATAATAACTGCATTATATGGGTAATAATGCACGTTATATTGCTAATAATATAAGTAATAAGTATAATTATTACAGTTCTAGCGATAATAACTGCATTATATGGGTAATAATGCACGTTATATTGCTAATAATATAAGTAATAAGTATAATTATTACAGTTCTAGCGATAATAACTGCATTATATGGGTAATAATGCATGTTATATTGATAATAATATAAGTAATAAGTATAATTATTACAGTTCTAGCGATAATAACTGCATTATATGGGTAATAATGCACGTTATATTGCTAGTAGTATAAGTAATAAGTATAATTATTACAGTTCTAGCGATAATAACTGCATAATATGGGTAATAATGCACGTTATATTGCTAATAATATAAGTAATGAGTACAATTATTACAGTTCTAGCGATAATAACTGCATAATATGGGTAATAATGCATGTTATATTGATAATAATATAAGTAATAAGTATAATTATTACAGTTCTAGCGATAATAACTGCATTATATGGGTAATAATGCACGTTATATTGCTGACAATATAAGTAATAAGTATAATTATTACAGTTCTAGCGATAATAACTGCATTATATGGGTAAAAATGCATGTTATATTGATAATGTTGGGAGTAATAAATATATTTATTATGGTTCTAGAGATAATAACTGCATAATATGGGTAATAATGCATGTTATATTGATAATAATATAAGTAATAAGTATAATTAATACAGTTCTAACGATAATACCTCCATTATATGGGTAATAATGCATGTTATGTTGATAATAATAGAAGTAATAAGTATAATTATTACAGTTCTAGCGATAATAACTGCATTATATGGGTAATAATGCACGTTATATTGCTAGTAGTATAAGTAATAAGTATAATTATTACAGTTCTAGCGATAATAACTGCATAATATGGGTAATAATGCACGTTATATTGCTAATAATATAAGTAATGAGTACAATTATTACAGTTCTGGCGATAATAACTGCATTATATGGGTAATAATGCACGTTATATTGCTAATAATATAAGTAATAAGTACAATTATTACAGTTCTAGCGATAATAACTGCATTATATGGGTAATAATGCATGTTATATTGATAATATCGGGAGTAATAAGTATAATTATTACAGTTCTAGCGATAATAACTGCATTATATGGGTAATAATGCATGTTATATTGATAATATCGGGAGTAATAAGTACAATTATTATAGTTCTAGCGATAATAATAGTAAAATATGGCAAATAGTGCATGTTATATTGATAATAATAAAAGTAATAAGTATATTTATTACAGTTCTATCGATAATAACTGCATAATATGGGTAATAATGCATGTTATATTGAAGATAATAAAAGTAATACGTATATTTATTATAGTTCTAGCGATAATAACTGCATAATATGGGTAATAATGCATGTTATATTGATAATAATATAAGTAATAAGTATAATTATTACAGTTCTAGCGATAATAACTGCATTATATGGGTAATAATGCACGTTATATTGCTGACAATATAAGTAATAAGTATAATTATTACAGTTCTAGCGATAATAACTGCATTATATGGGTAATAATGCATGTTATATTGATAATATCGGGAGTAATAAGTACAATTATTATAGTTCTAGCGATAATAATAGTAAAATATGGCAAATAGTGCATGTTATATTGATAATAATATAAGTAATAAGTATAATTATTACAGTTCTAACGATAATACCTCCATTATATGGGTAATAATGCATGTTATATTGATGATAATGAAAGTAATACGTATATTTATTATAGTTCTTGCGATAATAACTGCATAATATGGGTAATAATGCATGTTATATTGAGAATAGTATAAGTAATAAGTATAATTATTACAGTTCTGGCGATAATAACTGCACTATATGGGTAACAATGCACGTGATATTGCTAATAGTATAAGTAATAAGTATAATTATTACAGTTCTAGCAATAATACCTCCATTATATGGGTGATAATGCATGTTATATTGATAATAATATAAGTAATAAGTATAATTATTACAGTTCTAGCGATAATAACTGTATTATATGGGTAATAATGCACGTTATATTGCTAACAATATAAGTAATAAGTATAATTATTACAGTTCTAGCGATAATAACTGCATTATATGGGTAATAATGCATGTTATATTGATAATAATATAAGTAATAAGTATAATTATTACAGTTCTAGCGATAATAACTGCATTATATGGGTAATAATGCATGTTACATTGATAATATTGGGAGTAATAAGTGTATTTATGGTAGTTCTAGCGATAATAACTGCATAATATGGGTAATAATGCATGTTATATTGATAATAATATAAGTAATAAGTATAATTATTACAGTTCTAGCAATAATACCTCCATTATATGGGTAATAATGCATGTTATATTGATGATAATGATAGTGATACGTATATTTATTATAGTTCCTGCGATAATAACTGCATCATATGGGTAATAATGCATGTTATATTGAGAATAAAATAAGTAATAAGTATAATTATTACAGTTCTGGCGATAATAACTGCATTATATGGGTAACAATGCACGTTACATTGCTAATAGTATAAGTAATAAGTATAATTATTTCAGTTCTAGCAATAATACCTCCATTATATGGGTAATAATGCATGTTATATTGATAATAATATAAGTAATAAGTATAATTATTACAGTTCTAGCGATAATAACTGCATTATATGGGTAATAATGCATGTTATATTGATAATATTGGGAGTAATAAGTATATTTATTATGGTTCTAGAGATAATACCTCCATTATATGGGTAATAATGCATGTTATATTGATAATAATATAAGTAATAAGTATAATTATTACAGTTCTAGCGATAATAACTGCATTATATGGGTAATAATGCACGTTATATTGCTAATAATATAAGTAATAAGTATAATTATTACAGTTCTAGCGATAATAACTGCATTATATGGGTAATAATGCATGTTATATTGATAATATCGGGTGTAATAAGTATAATTATTACAGTTCTAGCGATAATAACTGCATTATATGGGTAATAATGCATGTTATATTGATAATATCGGGAGTAATAAGTACAATTATTATAGTTCTAGCAATAATAATAGTAAAATATGGCAAATAGTGCATGTTATATTGATAATAATAAAAGTAATAAGTATATTTATTACAGTTCTATCGATAATAACTGCATAATATGGGTAATAATGCATGTTATATTGAAGATAATAAAAGTAATACGTATATTTATTATAGTTCTAGCGATGATAACTGCATAATATGGGTAATAATGCATGTTATATTGATAATAATATAAGTAATAACTATAATTATTACAGTTCTAGCGATAATAAGTGCATTATATGGGTAATAATGCACGTTATATTGCTGACAATATAAGTAATAAGTATAATTATTACAGTTCTAGCGATAATAACTGCATTATATGGGTAAAAATGCATGTTATATTGATAATGTTGGGAGTAATAAATATATTTATTATGGTTCTAGAGATAATAACTGCATAATATGGGTAATAATGCATGTTATATTGATAATAATATAAGTAATAAGTATAATTATTACAGTTCTAACGATAATACCTCCATTATATGGGTAATAATGCATGTTATATTGATGATAATGAAAGTAATACGTATATTTATTATAGTTCTTGCGATAATAACTGCATAATATGGGTAATAATGCATGTTATATTGAGAATAGTATAAGTAATAAGTATAATTATTACAGTTCTGGCGATAATAACTGCACTATATGGGTAACAATGCACGTGATATTGCTAATAGTATAAGTAATAAGTATAATTATTACAGTTCTAGCAATAATACCTCCATTATATGGGTGATAATGCATGTTATATTGATAATAATATAAGTAATAAGTATAATTATTACAGTTCTAGCGATAATAACTGTATTATATGGGTAATAATGCACGTTATATTGCTAACAATATAAGTAATAAGTATAATTATTACAGTTCTAGCGATAATAACTGCATTATATGGGTAATAATGCATGTTATATTGATAATAATATAAGTAATAAGTATAATTATTACAGTTCTAGCGATAATAACTGCATTATATGGGTAATAATGCATGTTACATTGATAATATTGGGAGTAATAAGTGTATTTATGGTAGTTCTAGCGATAATAACTGCATAATATGGGTAATAATGCATGTTATATTGATAATAATGTAAGTAATAAGTATAATTATTACAGTTCTAGCAATAATACCTCCATTATATGGGTAATAATGCATGTTATATTGATGATAATGATAGTGATACGTATATTTATTATAGTTCCTGCGATAATAACTGCATCATATGGGTAATAATGCATGTTATATTGAGAATAAAATAAGTAATAAGTATAATTATTACAGTTCTGGCGATAATAACTGCATTATATGGGTAACAATGCACGTTACATTGCTAATAGTATAAGTAATAGGTATAATTATTTCAGTTCTAGCAATAATACCTCCATTATATGGGTAATAATGCATGTTATATTGATAATAATATAAGTAATAAGTATAATTATTACAGTTCTAGCGATAATAACTGCATTATATGGGTAATAATGCATGTTATATTGATAATATTGGGAGTAATAAGTATATTTATTATGGTTCTAGAGATAATACCTCCATTATATGGGTAATAATGCATGTTATATTGATAATAATATAAGTAATAAGTATAATTATTACAGTTCTAGCGATAATAACTGCATTATATGGGTAATAATGCACGTTATATTGCTAATAATATAAGTAATAAGTATAATTATTACAGTTCTAGCGATAATAACTGCATTATATGGGTAATAATGCATGTTATATTGATAATATCGGGTGTAATAAGTATAATTATTACAGTTCTAGCGATAATAACTGCATTATATGGGTAATAATGCATGTTATATTGATAATATCGGGAGTAATAAGTACAATTATTATAGTTCTAGCGATAATAATAGTAAAATATGGCAAATAGTGCATGTTATATTGATAATAATAAAAGTAATAAGTATATTTATTACAGTTCTATCGATAATAACTGCATAATATGGGTAATAATGCATGTTATATTGAAGATAATAAAAGTAATACGTATATTTATTATAGTTCTAGCGATAATAACTGCATAATATGGGTAATAATGCATGTTATATTGATAATAATATAAGTAATAACTATAATTATTACAGTTCTAGCGATAATAACTGCATTATATGGGTAATAATGCACGTTATATTGCTGACAATATAAGTAATAAGTATAATTATTACAGTTCTAGCGATAATAACTGCATTATATGGGTAAAAATGCATGTTATATTGATAATGTTGGGAGTAATAAATATATTTATTATGGTTCTAGAGATAATAACTGCATAATATGGGTAATAATGCATGTTATATTGATAATAATATAAGTAATAAGTATAATTATTACAGTTCTAACGATAATACCTCCATTATATGGGTAATAATGCATGTTATATTGATGATAATGAAAGTAATACGTATATTTGTTATAGTTCTTGCGATAATAACTGCATAATATGGGTAATAATGCATGTTATATTGAGAATAGTATAAGTAATAAGTATAATTATTACAGTTCTGGCGATAATAACTGCACTATATGGGTAACAATGCACGTGATATTGCTAATAGTATAAGTAATAAGTATAATTATTACAGTTCTAGCAATAATACCTCCATTATATGGGTGATAATGCATGTTATATTGATAATAATATAAGTAATAAGTATAATTATTACAGTTCTAGCGATAATAACTGCATTATATGGGTAATAATGCATGTTACATTGATAATATTGGGAGTAATAAGTGTATTTATGGTAGTTCTAGCGATAATAACTGCATAATATGGGTAATAATGCATGTTATATTGATAATAATGTAAGTAATAAGTATAATTATTACAGTTCTAGCAATAATACCTCCATTATATGGGTAATAATGCATGTTATATTGATGATAATGATAGTGATACGTATATTTATTATAGTTCCTGCGATAATAACTGCATCATATGGGTAATAATGCATGTTATATTGAGAATAAAATAAGTAATAAGTATAATTATTACAGTTCTGGCGATAATAACTGCATTATATGGGTAACAATGCACGTTACATTGCTAATAGTATAAGTAATAAGTATAATTATTTCAGTTCTAGCAATAATACCTCCATTATATGGGTAATAATGCATGTTATATTGATAATAATATAAGTAATAAGTATAATTATTACAGTTCTAGCGATAATAACTGCATTATATGGGTAATAATGCATGTTATATTGATAATATTGGGAGTAATAAGTATATTTATTATGGTTCTAGAGATAATACCTCCATTATATGGGTAATAATGCATGTTATATTGATAATAATATAAGTAATAAGTATAATTATTACAGTTCTAGCGATAATAACTGCATTATATGGGTAATAATGCACGTTATATTGCTAATAATATAAGTAATAAGTATAATTATTACAGTTCTAGCGATAATAACTGCATTATATGGGTAATAATGCATGTTATATTGATAATATCGGGTGTAATAAGTATAATTATTACAGTTCTAGCGATAATAACTGCATTATATGGGTAATAATGCATGTTATATTGATAATATCGGGAGTAATAAGTATAATTATTATAGTTCTAGCGATAATAATAGTAAAATATGGCAAATAGTGCATGTTATATTGATAATAATAAAAGTAATAAGTATATTTATTACAGTTCTATCGATAATAACTGCATAATATGGGTAATAATGCATGTTATATTGAAGATAATAAAAGTAATACGTATATTTATTATAGTTCTAGCGATAATAACTGCATAATATGGCTAATAATGCATGTTATATTGATAATAATATAAGTAATAACTATAATTATTACAGTTCTAGCGATAATAACTGCATTATATGGGTAATAATGCACGTTATATTGCTAGTAGTATAAGTAATAAGTATAATTATTACAGTTCTAGCGATAATAACTGCATAATATGGGTAATAATGCACGTTATATTGCTAATAATATAAGTAATGAGTACAATTATTACATTTCTAGCGATAATAACTGCATTATATGGGTAATAATGCACGTTATATTGCTAATAATATAAGTAATAAGTATAATTATTACAGTTCTAGCGATAATAACTGCATTATATGGGTAATAATGCATGTTACATTGATAATATTGGGAGTAATAAGTGTATTTATTATAGTTCTAGCGATAATAACTGCATAATATGGGTAATAATGCATGTTATATTTATAATAATATAAGTAATAAGTATAATTATTACAGTTCTAGCAATAATACCTCCATTATATGGGTAATAATGCATGTTATATTGATGATAATGAAAGTAATACGTATATTTATTATAGTTCTTGCGATAATAACTGCATAATATGGGTAAGAATGCATGTTATATTGAGAATAGTATAAGTAATAAGTATAATTATTACAGTTCTGGCGATAATAACTGCATTATATGGGTAACAATGCACGTGATATTGCTAATAGTATAAGTAATAAGTATAATTATTACAGTTCTAGCAATAATACCTCCATTATATGGGTGATAATGCATGTTATATTGATAATAATATAAGTAATAAGTATAATTATTACAGTTCTAGCGATAATAACTGTATTATATGGGTAATAATGCACGTTATATTGCTAACAATATAAGTAATAAGTATAATTATTACAGTTCTAGCGATAATAACTGCATTATATGGGTAAAAATGCATGTTATATTGATAATATTGGGAGTAATAAGTATATTTATTATGGTTCTAGAGATAATAACTGCATAATATGGGTAATAATGCATGTTATATTGATAATAATATAAGTAATAAGTATAATTATTACAGTTCTAGCGATAATACCTCCATTATATGGGTAATAATGCATGTTATATTGATGATAATGAAAGTAATACGTATATTTATTATAGTTCTTGCGATAATAACTGCATAATATGGGTAATAATGCATGTTATATTGAGAATAATATAAGTAATAAGTATAATGATTACAGTTCTGGCGATAATAACTGCATTATATGGGTAATAATGCACGTTATATTGCTAATAGTATAAGTAATAAGTATAATTATTACAGTTCTTGCGATAATACCTCCATTATATGGGTAATAATGCATGTTATATTGATAATAATATAAGTAATAAGTATAATTATTACAGTTCTAGCAATAATAACTGCATTATATGGGTAATAATGCACGTTATATTGCTAATAATATAAGTAATAAGTATAATTATTACAGTTCTAGCGATAATAACTGCATTATATGGGTAATAATGCATGTTATATTGATAATAATATAAGTAATAAGTATAATTATTACAGTTCTAGCGATAATAACTGCATTATATGGGTAATAGTGCATGTTACATTGATAATATTGGGAGTAATAAGTGTATTTATGATAGTTCTAGCGATAATAACTGCATAATATGGGTAATAATGCATGTTATATTGATAATAATATAAGTAATAAGTATAATTATTACAGTTCTAGCAATAATACCTCCATTATATGGGTAATAATGCATGTTATATTGATGATAATGATAGTGATACGTATATTTATTATAGGTCTTGCGATAATAACTGCATCATATGGGTAATAATGCATGTTATATTGAGAATAATATAAGTAATAAGTATAATTATTACAGTTCTGGCGATAATAACTGCATTATATGGGTAACAATGCACGTTACATTGCTAATAGTATAAGTAATAAGTATAATTATTACAGTTCTAGCGATAATAACTGTATTATATGGGTAATAATGCACGTTATATTGCTAACAATATAAGTAATAAGTATAATTATTACAGTTCTAGCGATAATAACTGCATTATATGGGTAATAATGCATGTTATATTGATAATAATATAAGTAATAAGTATAATTATTACAGTTCTAGCGATAATAACTGCATTATATGGGTAATAATGCATGTTACATTGATAATATTGGGAGTAATAAGTATATTTATTATGGTTCTAGAGATAATACCTCCATTATATGGGTAATAATGCATGTTATATTGATAATAATATAAGTAATAAGTATAATTATTACAGTTCTGGCGATAATAACTGCATTATATGGGTAATAATGCACGTTATATTGCTAATAATATAAGTAATAAGTATAATTATTACAGTTCTAGCGATAATAACTGCATTATATGGGTAATAATGCATGTTATATTGATAATATCGGGTGTAATAAGTATAATTATTACAGTTCTAGCGATAATAACTGCATTATATGGGTAATAATGCATGTTATATTGATAATATCGGGAGTAATAAGTATAATTATTATAGTTCTAGCGATAATAATAGTAAAATATGGCAAATAGTGCATGTTATATTGATAATAATAAAAGTAATAAGTATATTTATTACAGTTCTATCGATAATAACTGCATAATATGGGTAATAATGCATGTTATATTGAAGATAATAAAAGTAATACGTATATTTATTATAGTTCTAGCGATAATAACTGCATAATATGGGTAATAATGCATGTTATATTGATAATAATATAAGTAATAACTATAATTATTACAGTTCTAGCGATAATAACTGCATTATATGGGTAATAATGCACGTTATATTGCTAGTAGTATAAGTAATAAGTATAATTATTACAGTTCTAGCGATAATAACTGCATAATATGGGTAATAATGCACGTTATATTGCTAATAATATAAGTAATGAGTACAATTATTACATTTCTAGCGATAATAACTGCATTATATGGGTAATAATGCACGTTATATTGCTAATAATATAAGTAATAAGTATAATTATTACAGTTCTAGCGATAATAACTGCATTATATGGGTAATAATGCATGTTACATTGATAATATTGGGAGTAATAAGTGTATTTATTATAGTTCTAGCGATAATAACTGCATAATATGGGTAATAATGCATGTTATATTTATAATAATATAAGTAATAAGTATAATTATTACAGTTCTAGCAATAATACCTCCATTATATGGGTAATAATGCATGTTATATTGATGATAATGAAAGTAATACGTATATTTATTATAGTTCTTGCGATAATAACTGCATAATATGGGTAAGAATGCATGTTATATTGAGAATAGTATAAGTAATAAGTATAATTATTACAGTTCTGGCGATAATAACTGCATTATATGGGTAACAATGCACGTGATATTGCTAATAGTATAAGTAATAAGTATAATTATTACAGTTCTAGCAATAATACCTCCATTATATGGGTGATAATGCATGTTATATTGATAATAATATAAGTAATAAGTATAATTATTACAGTTCTAGCGATAATAACTGTATTATATGGGTAATAATGCACGTTATATTGCTAACAATATAAGTAATAAGTATAATTATTACAGTTCTAGCGATAATAACTGCATTATATGGGTAAAATAGCATGTTATATTGATAATATTGGGAGTAATAAGTATATTTATTATGGTTCTAGAGATAATAACTGCATAATATGGGTAATAATGCATGTTATATTGATAATAATATAAGTAATAAGTATAATTATTACAGTTCTAGCGATAATACCTCCATTATATGGGTAATAATGCATGTTGTATTGATGATAATGAAAGTAATACGTATATTTATTATAGTTCTTGCGATAATAACTGCATAATATGGGTAATAATGCATGTTATATTGAGAATAATATAAGTAATAAGTATAATGATTACAGTTCTGGCGGTAATAACTGCATTATATGGGTAATAATGCACGTTATATTGCTAATAGTATAAGTAATAAGTATAATTATTACAGTTCTTGCGATAATACCTCCATTATATGGGTAATAATGCATGTTATATTGATAATAATATAAGTAATAAGTATAATTATTACAGTTCTAGCAATAATAACTGCATTATATGGGTAATAATGCACGTTATATTGCTAATAATATAAGTAATAAGTATAATTATTACAGTTCTAGCGATAATAACTGCATTATATGGGTAATAATGCATGTTATATTGATAATAATATAAGTAATAAGTATAATTATTACAGTTCTAGCGATAATAACTGCATTATATGGGTAATAGTGCATGTTACATTGATAATATTGGGAGTAATAAGTGTATTTATGATAGTTCTAGCGATAATAACTGCATAATATCGGTAATAATGCATGTTATATTGATAATAATATAAGTAATAAGTATAATTATTACAGTTCTAGCAATAATACCTCCATTATATGGGTAATAATGCATGTTATATTGATGATAATGATAGTGATACGTATATTTATTATAGTTCTTGCGATAATAACTGCATCATATGGGTAATAATGCATGTTATATTGAGAATAATATAAGTAATAAGTATAATTATTACAGTTCTGGCGATAATAACTGCATTATATGGGTAACAATGCACGTTACATTGCTAATAGTATAAGTAATAAGTATAATTATTACAGTTCTAGCAATAATACCTCCATTATATGGGTAATAATGCATGTTATATTGATGATAATGAAAGTGATACGTATATTTATTATAGTTCTTGCGATAATAACTGCATCATATGGGTAATAATGCATGTTATATTGAGAATAATATAAGTAATAAGTATAATTATTACAGTTCTGGCGATAATAACTGCATTATATGGGTAACAATGCACGTTATATTGCTAATAGTATAAGTAATAAGTATAATTATTACAGTTCTAGCAATAATACCTCCATTATATGGGTAATAATGCATGTTATATTGATAATAATATAAGTAATAAGTATAATTATTACAGTTCTAGCGATAATAACTGCATTACATGGGTAATAATGCATGTTATATTGATAATATTGGGAGTAATAAGTATATTTATTATGGTTCTAGAGATAATACCTCCATTATATGGGTAATAATGCATGTTATATTGATAATAATATAAGTAATAAGTATAATTATTACAGTTCTAGCAATAATAACTGCATTATATGGGTAATAATGCACGTTATATTGCTAATAATATAAGTAGTAAGTATAATTATTACAGTTCTAGCGATAATAACTGCATTATATGGGTAATAATGCATGTTATATTGATAATAATATAAGTAATGAGTACAATTATTACAGTTCTAGCGATAATAACTACATTATATGGGTAATAATGCATGTTATATTGATAATAACATAAGTAATAAGTATAATTATTACAGTTCTAGCGATAATAACTGCATTATATGGGTAATAATGCATGTTATATTGATAATATCGGGAGTAATAAGTATAATTATTATAGTTCTAGCGATAATAATAGTAAAATATGGCAAATAGTGCATGTTATATTGATAATAATAAAAGTAATAAGTATATTTATTACAGTTCTATCGATAATAACTGCATAATATGGGTAATAATGCATGTTATATTGAAGATAATAAAAGTAATACGTATATTTATTATAGTTCTAGCGATAATAACTGCATAATATGGGTAATAATGCATGTTATATTGGTAATAATATAAGTAATAAGTATAATTATTACAGTTCTAGCGATAATAACTGCATTATATGGGTAATAATGCACGTTATATTGCTAACAATATAAGTAATAAGTATAATTACTACAGTTCTAGCGATAATAACTGCATTATATGGGTAAAAATGCATGTTATATTGATAATATTGGGAGTAAGAAGTATATTTATTATGGTTCTAGAGATAATAACTGCATAATATGGGTAATAATGCATGTTATATTGATAATAATATAAGTAATAAGTATAACTATTACAGTTCTAACGATAATACCTCCATTATATGGGTAATAATGCATGTTATATTGATGATAATGAAAGTAATACGTATATTTATTATAGTTCTAGCGATAAAGCTGCATAATATGGGTAATAATGCATGTTATATTGAGAATAGTATAAGTAATAAGTATAATTATTACAGTTCTAGCGATAATAACTGCATTATATGGGTAATATTGCACGTTATATTGCTAACAATATAAGTAATAAGTATAATTATTACAGTTCTAGCGATAATACCTCCATTATATGGGTAATAATGCATGTTATATTGATAATGATATAAGTAATAAGTATAATTATTACAGTTCTAGCGATAATAACTGCATTATATGGGTAATAATGCATGTTATATTGATAATATCGGGAGTAATAAGTATAATTAATATAGTTCTAGCGATAATAATAGTAAAATATGGCAAATAGTGCATGTTATATTGATAATAATAAAAGTAACAAATATATTTATTACAGTTCTATCGATAATAACTGCATAATATGGGTAATAATGCATGTTATATTGATGATAATAAAAGTAATACGTACATTTATTATAGTTCTAGCGATAACAACTGCATTATATGGGTAATAATGCATGTTATATTGATAATATCGGGAGTAATAAGTATAATTATTACAGTTCTAACGATAATACCTCCATTATATGGGTAATAATGCATGTTATATTGATGATAATGAAAGTAATACGTATATTTATTATAGTTCTAGCGATAATAACTGCATAATATGGGTAATAATGCATGTTATATTGAGAATAATATAAGTAATAAGTATAATTATTACAGTTCTAGCGATAATAACTGCATTATATGGGTAATATTGCACGTTAGATTGCTAACAATATAAGTAATAAGTATAATTATTACAGTTCTAGCGATAATACCTCCATTATATGGGTAATAATGCATGTTATATTGATAATGATATAAGTAATAAGTATAATTATTACCGTTCTAGCGATAATAACTGCATAATATGGGTAATAATGCACGTTATACTGCTAATAATATAAGTAATGAGTACAATTATTACAGTTCTAGCGATAATAACTGCATTATATGGGTAATAATGCATGTTATATTGATAATAACATAAGTAATAAGTATAATTATTACAGTTCTAGCGATAATAACTGCATTATATGGGTAATAATGCACGTTATATTGCTAACAATATAAGTAATAAGTACAATTACTACAGTTCTAGCGATAATAACTGCATTATATGGGTAAAAATGCATGTTATATTGATAATATTGGGAGTAAGAAGTATATTTATTATGGTTCTAGAGATAATAACTGCATAATATGGGTAATAATGCATGTTATATTGATAATAATATAAGTAATAAGTATAATTATTACAGTTCTAACGATAATACCTCCATTATATGGGTAATAATGCATGTTATATTGATGATAATGAAAGTAGTACGTATATTTATTATAGTTCTAGCGATAATAACTGCATAATATGGGTAATAATGCATGTTATATTGAGAATAATATAAGTAATAAGTATAATTATTACAGTTCTAGCGATAATAACTGCATTATATGGGTAATATTGCACGTTATATTGCTAACAATATAAGTAATAAGTATAATTATTACAGTTCTAGCGATAATACCTCCATTATATGGGTAATAATGCATGTTATATTGATAATGATATAAGTAATAAGTATAATTATTACAGTTCTAGCGATAATAACTGCATTATATGGGTAATAATGCATGTTATATTGATAATATCGGGAGTAATAAGTATAATTATTATAGTTCTAGCGATAATAATAGTAAAATATGGCAAATAGTGCATGTTATATTGATAATAATAAAAGTAATAAGTATATTTATTACAGTTCTATCGATAATAACTGCATAATATTGGTAATAATGCATGTTATATTGAAGATAATAAAAGTAATACGTATATTTATTATAGTTCTAGCGATAATAACTGCATAATATGGGTAATAATGCATGTTATATTGGTAATAATATAAGTAATAAGTATAATTATTACAGTTCTAGCGATAATAACTGCATTATATGGGTAAAAATGCATGTTATATTGATAATATTGGGAGTAAGAAGTATATTTATTATGGTTCTAGAGATAATAACTGCATAATATGGGTAATAATGCATGTTATATTGATAATAATATAAGTAATAAGTATAATTATTACAGTTCTAACGATAATACCTCCATTATATGGGTAATAATGCATGTTATATTGATGATAATGAAAGTAATACGTATATTTATTATAGTTCTAGCGATAATAACTGCATAATATGGGTAATAATGCATGTTATATTGAGAATAGTATAAGTAATAAGTATAATTATTACAGTTCTAGCGATAATAACTGCATTATATGGGTAATATTGCACGTTATATTGCTAACAATATAAGTAATAAGTATAATTATTACAGTTCTAGCGATAATACCTCCATTATATGGGTAATAATGCATGTTATATTGATAATGATATAAGTAATAAGTATAATTATTACAGTTCTAGCGATAATAACTGCATTATATGGGTAATAATGCATGTTATATTGATAATATCGGGAGTAATAAGTATAATTAATATAGTTCTAGCGATAATAATAGTAAAATATGGCAAATAGTGCATGTTATATTGATAATAATAAAAGTAACAAATATATTTATTACAGTTCTATCGATAATAACTGCATAATATGGGTAATAATGCATGTTATATTGATGATAATAAAAGTAATACGTACATTTATTATAGTTCTAGCGATAACAACTGCATTATATGGGTAATAATGCATGTTATATTGATAATATCGGGAGTAATAAGTATAATTATTACAGTTCTAACGATAATACCTCCATTATATGGGTAATAATGCATGTTATATTGATGATAATGAAAGTAATACGTATATTTATTATAGTTCTAGCGATAATAACTGCATAATATGGGTAATAATGCATGTTATATTGAGAATAATATAAGTAATAAGTATAATTATTACAGTTCTAGCGATAATAACTGCATTATATGGGTAATATTGCACGTTAGATTGCTAACAATATAAGTAATAAGTATAATTATTACAGTTCTAGCGATAATACCTCCATTATATGGGTAATAATGCATGTTATATTGATAATGATATAAGTAATAAGTATAATTATTACAGTTCTAGCGATAATAACTGCATAATATGGGTAATAATGCACGTTATACTGCTAATAATATAAGTAATGAGTACAATTATTACAGTTCTAGCGATAATAACTGCATTATATGGGTAATAATGCATGTTATATTGATAATAACATAAGTAATAAGTATAATTATTACAGTTCTAGCGATAATAACTGCATTATATGGGTAATAATGCATGTTATATTGATAGTATCGGGAGTAATAAGTATAATTATTATAGTTCTAGCGATAATAATAGTAAAATATGGCAAATAGTGCATGTTATATTGATAATAATAAAAGTAATAAGTATATTTATTACAGTTCTATCGATAATAACTGCATAATATGGGTAATAATGCATGTTATATTGAAGATAATAAAAGTAATACGTATATTTATTATAGTTCTAGCGATAATAACTGCATAATATGGGTAATAATGCATGTTATATTGATAATAATATAAGTAATAACTATAATTATTACAGTTCTAGCGATAATAACTGCATTATATGGGTAATAATGCACGTTATATTGCTGACAATATAAGTAATAAGTATAATTATTACAGTTCTAGCGATAATAACTGCATTATATGGGTAAAAATGCATGTTATATTGATAATGTTGGGAGTAATAAATATATTTATTATGGTTCTAGAGATAATAACTGCATAATATGGGTAATAATGCATGTTATATTGATAATAATATAAGTAATAAGTATAATTATTACAGTTCTAACGATAATACCTCCATTATATGGGTAATAATGCATGTTATATTGATGATAATGAAAGTAATACGTATATTTGTTATAGTTCTTGCGATAATAACTGCATAATATGGGTAATAATGCATGTTATATTGAGAATAGTATAAGTAATAAGTATAATTATTACAGTTCTGGCGATAATAACTGCACTATATGGGTAACAATGCACGTGATATTGCTAATAGTATAAGTAATAAGTATAATTATTACAGTTCTAGCAATAATACCTCCATTATATGGGTGATAATGCATGTTATATTGATAATAATATAAGTAATAAGTATAATTATTACAGTTCTAGCGATAATAACTGCATTATATGGGTAATAATGCATGTTACATTGATAATATTGGGAGTAATAAGTGTATTTATGGTAGTTCTAGCGATAATAACTGCATAATATGGGTAATAATGCATGTTATATTGATAATAATGTAAGTAATAAGTATAATTATTACAGTTCTAGCAATAATACCTCCATTATATGGGTAATAATGCATGTTATATTGATGATAATGATAGTGATACGTATATTTATTATAGTTCCTGCGATAATAACTGCATCATATGGGTAATAATGCATGTTATATTGAGAATAAAATAAGTAATAAGTATAATTATTACAGTTCTGGCGATAATAACTGCATTATATGGGTAACAATGCACGTTACATTGCTAATAGTATAAGTAATAAGTATAATTATTTCAGTTCTAGCAATAATACCTCCATTATATGGGTAATAATGCATGTTATATTGATAATAATATAAGTAATAAGTATAATTATTACAGTTCTAGCGATAATAACTGCATTATATGGGTAATAATGCATGTTATATTGATAATATTGGGAGTAATAAGTATATTTATTATGGTTCTAGAGATAATACCTCCATTATATGGGTAATAATGCATGTTATATTGATAATAATATAAGTAATAAGTATAATTATTACAGTTCTAGCGATAATAACTGCATTATATGGGTAATAATGCACGTTATATTGCTAATAATATAAGTAATAAGTATAATTATTACAGTTCTAGCGATAATAACTGCATTATATGGGTAATAATGCATGTTATATTGATAATATCGGGTGTAATAAGTATAATTATTACAGTTCTAGCGATAATAACTGCATTATATGGGTAATAATGCATGTTATATTGATAATATCGGGAGTAATAAGTATAATTATTATAGTTCTAGCGATAATAATAGTAAAATATGGCAAATAGTGCATGTTATATTGATAATAATAAAAGTAATAAGTATATTTATTACAGTTCTATCGATAATAACTGCATAATATGGGTAATAATGCATGTTATATTGAAGATAATAAAAGTAATACGTATATTTATTATAGTTCTAGCGATAATAACTGCATAATATGGCTAATAATGCATGTTATATTGATAATAATATAAGTAATAACTATAATTATTACAGTTCTAGCGATAATAACTGCATTATATGGGTAATAATGCACGTTATATTGCTAGTAGTATAAGTAATAAGTATAATTATTACAGTTCTAGCGATAATAACTGCATAATATGGGTAATAATGCACGTTATATTGCTAATAATATAAGTAATGAGTACAATTATTACATTTCTAGCGATAATAACTGCATTATATGGGTAATAATGCACGTTATATTGCTAATAATATAAGTAATAAGTATAATTATTACAGTTCTAGCGATAATAACTGCATTATATGGGTAATAATGCATGTTACATTGATAATATTGGGAGTAATAAGTGTATTTATTATAGTTCTAGCGATAATAACTGCATAATATGGGTAATAATGCATGTTATATTTATAATAATATAAGTAATAAGTATAATTATTACAGTTCTAGCAATAATACCTCCATTATATGGGTAATAATGCATGTTATATTGATGATAATGAAAGTAATACGTATATTTATTATAGTTCTTGCGATAATAACTGCATAATATGGGTAAGAATGCATGTTATATTGAGAATAGTATAAGTAATAAGTATAATTATTACAGTTCTGGCGATAATAACTGCATTATATGGGTAACAATGCACGTGATATTGCTAATAGTATAAGTAATAAGTATAATTATTACAGTTCTAGCAATAATACCTCCATTATATGGGTGATAATGCATGTTATATTGATAATAATATAAGTAATAAGTATAATTATTACAGTTCTAGCGATAATAACTGTATTATATGGGTAATAATGCACGTTATATTGCTAACAATATAAGTAATAAGTATAATTATTACAGTTCTAGCGATAATAACTGCATTATATGGGTAAAAATGCATGTTATATTGATAATATTGGGAGTAATAAGTATATTTATTATGGTTCTAGAGATAATAACTGCATAATATGGGTAATAATGCATGTTATATTGATAATAATATAAGTAATAAGTATAATTATTACAGTTCTAGCGATAATACCTCCATTATATGGGTAATAATGCATGTTATATTGATGATAATGAAAGTAATACGTATATTTATTATAGTTCTTGCGATAATAACTGCATAATATGGGTAATAATGCATGTTATATTGAGAATAATATAAGTAATAAGTATAATGATTACAGTTCTGGCGATAATAACTGCATTATATGGGTAATAATGCACGTTATATTGCTAATAGTATAAGTAATAAGTATAATTATTACAGTTCTTGCGATAATACCTCCATTATATGGGTAATAATGCATGTTATATTGATAATAATATAAGTAATAAGTATAATTATTACAGTTCTAGCAATAATAACTGCATTATATGGGTAATAATGCACGTTATATTGCTAATAATATAAGTAATAAGTATAATTATTACAGTTCTAGCGATAATAACTGCATTATATGGGTAATAATGCATGTTATATTGATAATAATATAAGTAATAAGTATAATTATTACAGTTCTAGCGATAATAACTGCATTATATGGGTAATAGTGCATGTTACATTGATAATATTGGGAGTAATAAGTGTATTTATGATAGTTCTAGCGATAATAACTGCATAATATGGGTAATAATGCATGTTATATTGATAATAATATAAGTAATAAGTATAATTATTACAGTTCTAGCAATAATACCTCCATTATATGGGTAATAATGCATGTTATATTGATGATAATGATAGTGATACGTATATTTATTATAGGTCTTGCGATAATAACTGCATCATATGGGTAATAATGCATGTTATATTGAGAATAATATAAGTAATAAGTATAATTATTACAGTTCTGGCGATAATAACTGCATTATATGGGTAACAATGCACGTTACATTGCTAATAGTATAAGTAATAAGTATAATTATTACAGTTCTAGCGATAATAACTGTATTATATGGGTAATAATGCACGTTATATTGCTAACAATATAAGTAATAAGTATAATTATTACAGTTCTAGCGATAATAACTGCATTATATGGGTAATAATGCATGTTATATTGATAATAATATAAGTAATAAGTATAATTATTACAGTTCTAGCGATAATAACTGCATTATATGGGTAATAATGCATGTTACATTGATAATATTGGGAGTAATAAGTATATTTATTATGGTTCTAGAGATAATACCTCCATTATATGGGTAATAATGCATGTTATATTGATAATAATATAAGTAATAAGTATAATTATTACAGTTCTGGCGATAATAACTGCATTATATGGGTAATAATGCACGTTATATTGCTAATAATATAAGTAATAAGTATAATTATTACAGTTCTAGCGATAATAACTGCATTATATGGGTAATAATGCATGTTATATTGATAATATCGGGTGTAATAAGTATAATTATTACAGTTCTAGCGATAATAACTGCATTATATGGGTAATAATGCATGTTATATTGATAATATCGGGAGTAATAAGTATAATTATTATAGTTCTAGCGATAATAATAGTAAAATATGGCAAATAGTGCATGTTATATTGATAATAATAAAAGTAATAAGTATATTTATTACAGTTCTATCGATAATAACTGCATAATATGGGTAATAATGCATGTTATATTGAAGATAATAAAAGTAATACGTATATTTATTATAGTTCTAGCGATAATAACTGCATAATATGGGTAATAATGCATGTTATATTGATAATAATATAAGTAATAACTATAATTATTACAGTTCTAGCGATAATAACTGCATTATATGGGTAATAATGCACGTTATATTGCTAGTAGTATAAGTAATAAGTATAATTATTACAGTTCTAGCGATAATAACTGCATAATATGGGTAATAATGCACGTTATATTGCTAATAATATAAGTAATGAGTACAATTATTACATTTCTAGCGATAATAACTGCATTATATGGGTAATAATGCACGTTATATTGCTAATAATATAAGTAATAAGTATAATTATTACAGTTCTAGCGATAATAACTGCATTATATGGGTAATAATGCATGTTACATTGATAATATTGGGAGTAATAAGTGTATTTATTATAGTTCTAGCGATAATAACTGCATAATATGGGTAATAATGCATGTTATATTTATAATAATATAAGTAATAAGTATAATTATTACAGTTCTAGCAATAATACCTCCATTATATGGGTAATAATGCATGTTATATTGATGATAATGAAAGTAATACGTATATTTATTATAGTTCTTGCGATAATAACTGCATAATATGGGTAAGAATGCATGTTATATTGAGAATAGTATAAGTAATAAGTATAATTATTACAGTTCTGGCGATAATAACTGCATTATATGGGTAACAATGCACGTGATATTGCTAATAGTATAAGTAATAAGTATAATTATTACAGTTCTAGCAATAATACCTCCATTATATGGGTGATAATGCATGTTATATTGATAATAATATAAGTAATAAGTATAATTATTACAGTTCTAGCGATAATAACTGTATTATATGGGTAATAATGCACGTTATATTGCTAACAATATAAGTAATAAGTATAATTATTACAGTTCTAGCGATAATAACTGCATTATATGGGTAAAAATGCATGTTATATTGATAATATTGGGAGTAATAAGTATATTTATTATGGTTCTAGAGATAATAACTGCATAATATGGGTAATAATGCATGTTATATTGATAATAATATAAGTAATAAGTATAATTATTACAGTTCTAGCGATAATACCTCCATTATATGGGTAATAATGCATGTTGTATTGATGATAATGAAAGTAATACGTATATTTATTATAGTTCTTGCGATAATAACTGCATAATATGGGTAATAATGCATGTTATATTGAGAATAATATAAGTAATAAGTATAATGATTACAGTTCTGGCGGTAATAACTGCATTATATGGGTAATAATGCACGTTATATTGCTAATAGTATAAGTAATAAGTATAATTATTACAGTTCTTGCGATAATACCTCCATTATATGGGTAATAATGCATGTTATATTGATAATAATATAAGTAATAAGTATAATTATTACAGTTCTAGCAATAATAACTGCATTATATGGGTAATAATGCACGTTATATTGCTAATAATATAAGTAATAAGTATAATTATTACAGTTCTAGCGATAATAACTGCATTATATGGGTAATAATGCATGTTATATTGATAATAATATAAGTAATAAGTATAATTATTACAGTTCTAGCGATAATAACTGCATTATATGGGTAATAGTGCATGTTACATTGATAATATTGGGAGTAATAAGTGTATTTATGATAGTTCTAGCGATAATAACTGCATAATATCGGTAATAATGCATGTTATATTGATAATAATATAAGTAATAAGTATAATTATTACAGTTCTAGCAATAATACCTCCATTATATGGGTAATAATGCATGTTATATTGATGATAATGATAGTGATACGTATATTTATTATAGTTCTTGCGATAATAACTGCATCATATGGGTAATAATGCATGTTATATTGAGAATAATATAAGTAATAAGTATAATTATTACAGTTCTGGCGATAATAACTGCATTATATGGGTAACAATGCACGTTACATTGCTAATAGTATAAGTAATAAGTATAATTATTACAGTTCTAGCAATAATACCTCCATTATATGGGTAATAATGCATGTTATATTGATGATAATGAAAGTGATACGTATATTTATTATAGTTCTTGCGATAATAACTGCATCATATGGGTAATAATGCATGTTATATTGAGAATAATATAAGTAATAAGTATAATTATTACAGTTCTGGCGATAATAACTGCATTATATGGGTAACAATGCACGTTATATTGCTAATAGTATAAGTAATAAGTATAATTATTACAGTTCTAGCAATAATACCTCCATTATATGGGTAATAATGCATGTTATATTGATAATAATATAAGTAATAAGTATAATTATTACAGTTCTAGCGATAATAACTGCATTACATGGGTAATAATGCATGTTATATTGATAATATTGGGAGTAATAAGTATATTTATTATGGTTCTAGAGATAATACCTCCATTATATGGGTAATAATGCATGTTATATTGATAATAATATAAGTAATAAGTATAATTATTACAGTTCTAGCAATAATAACTGCATTATATGGGTAATAATGCACGTTATATTGCTAATAATATAAGTAGTAAGTATAATTATTACAGTTCTAGCGATAATAACTGCATTATATGGGTAATAATGCATGTTATATTGATAATAATATAAGTAATAAGTATAATTATTACAGTTCTAGCGATAATAACTGCATTATATGGGTAATAGTGCATGTTACATTGATAATATTGGGAGTAATAAGTGTATTTATGATAGTTCTAGCGATAATAACTGCATAATATGGGTAATAATGCATGTTATATTGATAATAATATAAGTAATAAGTATAATTATTACAGTTCTAGCAATAATACCTCCATTATATGGGTAATAATGCATGTTATATTGATGATAATGATAGTGATACGTATATTTATTATAGTTCTTGCGATAATAACTGCATCATATGGGTAATAATGCATGTTATATTGAGAATAATATAAGTAATAAGTATAATTATTACAGTTCTGGCGATAATAACTGCATTATATGGGTAACAATGCACGTTACATTGCTAATAGTATAAGTAATAAGTATAATTATTACAGTTCTAGCAATAATACCTCCATTATATGGGTAATAATGCATGTTATATTGATAATAATATAAGTAATAAGTATAATTATTACAGTTCTAGCGATAATAACTGCATTACATGGGTAATAATGCATGTTATATTGATAATATTGGGAGTAATAAGTATATTTATTATGGTTCTAGAGATAATACCTCCATTATATGGGTAATAATGCATGTTATATTGGTAATAATATAAGTAATAAGTATAATTATTACAGTTCTAGCGATAATAACTGCATTATATGGGTAACAATGCACGTTATATTGCTAATAATATAAGTAATAAGTATAATTATTACAGTTCTAGCAATAATAACTGCATTATATGGGTAATAATGCATGTTATATTGATAATATCGGGAGTAATAAGTATAATTATTACAGTTCTAGCGATAATAACTGCATTATATGGGTAATAATGCACGTTATATTGCTAACAATATAAGTAATAAGTACAATTACTACAGTTCTAGCGATAATAACTGCATTATATGGGTAAAAATGCATGTTATATTGATAATATTGGGAGTAAGAAGTATATTTATTATGGTTCTAGAGATAATAACTGCATAATATGGGTAATAATGCATGTTATATTGATAATAATATAAGTAATAAGTATAATTATTACAGTTCTAACGATAATACCTCCATTATATGGGTAATAATGCATGTTATATTGATGATAATGAAAGTAGTACGTATATTTATTATAGTTCTAGCGATAATAACTGCATAATATGGGTAATAATGCATGTTATATTGAGAATAATATAAGTAATAAGTATAATTATTACAGTTCTAGCGATAATAACTGCATTATATGGGTAATATTGCACGTTATATTGCTAACAATATAAGTAATAAGTATAATTATTACAGTTCTAGCGATAATACCTCCATTATATGGGTAATAATGCATGTTATATTGATAATGATATAAGTAATAAGTATAATTATTACAGTTCTAGCGATAATAACTGCATAATATGGGTAATAATGCACGTTATATTGCTAATAATATAAGTAATGAGTACAATTATTACAGTTCTAGCGATAATAACTGCATTATATGGGTAAAAATGCATGTTATATTGATAATATTGGGAGTAATAAGTATATTTATTATGGTTCTAGAGATAATAACTGCATAATATGGGTAATAATGCATGTTATATTGATGATAATAAAAGTAATACGTATATTTATTATAGTTCTAGCGATAATAACTGCATAATATGGGTAATAATGCATGTTATATTGATAATAATATAAGTAATAAGTATAATTATTACAGTTCTAGCGATAATAACTGCATAATATGGGTAATAATGCACGTTATATTGCTAATAATATAAGTAATGAGTACAATTATTACAGTTCTAGCGATAATAACTACATTATATGGGTAATAATGCATGTTATATTGATAATAACATAAGTAATAAGTATAATTATTACAGTTCTAGCGATAATAACTGCATTATATGGGTAATAATGCATGTTATATTGATAATATCGGGAGTAATAAGTATAATTATTATAGTTCTAGCGATAATAATAGTAAAATATGGCAAATAGTGCATGTTATATTGATAATAATAAAAGTAATAAGTATATTTATTACAGTTCTATCGATAATAACTGCATAATATGGGTAATAATGCATGTTATATTGAAGATAATAAAAGTAATACGTATATTTATTATAGTTCTAGCGATAATAACTGCATAATATGGGTAATAATGCATGTTATATTGGTAATAATATAAGTAATAAGTATAATTATTACAGTTCTAGCGATAATAACTGCATTATATGGGTAATAATGCACGTTATATTGCTAACAATATAAGTAATAAGTATAATTACTACAGTTCTAGCGATAATAACTGCATTATATGGGTAAAAATGCATGTTATATTGATAATATTGGGAGTAAGAAGTATATTTATTATGGTTCTAGAGATAATAACTGCATAATATGGGTAATAATGCATGTTATATTGATAATAATATAAGTAATAAGTATAATTATTACAGTTCTAACGATAATACCTCCATTATATGGGTAATAATGCATGTTATATTGATGATAATGAAAGTAATACGTATATTTATTATAGTTCTAGCGATAAAGCTGCATAATATGGGTAATAATGCATGTTATATTGAGAATAGTATAAGTAATAAGTATAATTATTACAGTTCTAGCGATAATAACTGCATTATATGGGTAATATTGCACGTTATATTGCTAACAATATAAGTAATAAGTATAATTATTACAGTTCTAGCGATAATACCTCCATTATATGGGTAATAATGCATGTTATATTGATAATGATATAAGTAATAAGTATAATTATTACAGTTCTAGCGATAATAACTGCATTATATGGGTAATAATGCATGTTATATTGATAATATCGGGAGTAATAAGTATAATTAATATAGTTCTAGCGATAATAATAGTAAAATATGGCAAATAGTGCATGTTATATTGATAATAATAAAAGTAACAAATATATTTATTACAGTTCTATCGATAATAACTGCATAATATGGGTAATAATGCATGTTATATTGATGATAATAAAAGTAATACGTACATTTATTATAGTTCTAGCGATAACAACTGCATTATATGGGTAATAATGCATGTTATATTGATAATATCGGGAGTAATAAGTATAATTATTACAGTTCTAACGATAATACCTCCATTATATGGGTAATAATGCATGTTATATTGATGATAATGAAAGTAATACGTATATTTATTATAGTTCTAGCGATAATAACTGCATAATATGGGTAATAATGCATGTTATATTGAGAATAATATAAGTAATAAGTATAATTATTACAGTTCTAGCGATAATAACTGCATTATATGGGTAATATTGCACGTTAGATTGCTAACAATATAAGTAATAAGTATAATTATTACAGTTCTAGCGATAATACCTCCATTATATGGGTAATAATGCATGTTATATTGATAATGATATAAGTAATAAGTATAATTATTACCGTTCTAGCGATAATAACTGCATAATATGGGTAATAATGCACGTTATACTGCTAATAATATAAGTAATGAGTACAATTATTACAGTTCTAGCGATAATAACTGCATTATATGGGTAATAATGCATGTTATATTGATAATAACATAAGTAATAAGTATAATTATTACAGTTCTAGCGATAATAACTGCATTATATGGGTAATAATGCATGTTATATTGATAGTATCGGGAGTAATAAGTATAATTATTATAGTTCTAGCGATAACAATAGTAAAATATGGCAAATAGTGCATGTTATATTGATAATAATAAAAGTAATAAGTATATTTATTACAGTTCTATCGATAATAACTGCATAATATGGGTAATAATGCATGTTATATTGAAGATAATAAAAGTAATACGTATATTTATTATAGTTCTAGCGATAATAACTGCATAATATGGGTAATAATGCATGTTATATTGGTAATAATATAAGTAATAAGTATAATTATTACAGTTCTAGCGATAATAACTGCATTATATGGGTAATAATGCACGTTATATTGCTAACAATATAAGTAATAAGTACAATTACTACAGTTCTAGCGATAATAACTGCATTATATGGGTAAAAATGCATGTTATATTGATAATATTGGGAGTAAGAAGTATATTTATTATGGTTCTAGAGATAATAACTGCATAATATGGGTAATAATGCATGTTATATTGATAATAATATAAGTAATAAGTATAATTATTACAGTTCTAACGATAATACCTCCATTATATGGGTAATAATGCATGTTATATTGATGATAATGAAAGTAATACGTATATTTATTATAGTTCTAGCGATAATAACTGCATAATATGGGTAATAATGCATGTTATATTGAGAATAGTATAAGTAATAAGTATAATTATTACAGTTCTAGCGATAATAACTGCATTATATGGGTAATATTGCACGTTATATTGCTAACAATATAAGTAATAAGTATAATTATTACAGTTCTAGCGATAATACCTCCATTATATGGGTAATAATGCATGTTATATTGATAATGATATAAGTAATAAGTATAATTATTACAGTTCTAGCGATAATAACTGCATTATATGGGTAATAATGCATGTTATATTGATAATATCGGGAGTAATAAGTATAATTAATATAGTTCTAGCGATAATAATAGTAAAATATGGCAAATAGTGCATGTTATATTGATAATAATAAAAGTAACAAATATATTTATTACAGTTCTATCGATAATAACTGCATAATATGGGTAATAATGCATGTTATATTGATGATAATAAAAGTAATACGTACATTTATTATAGTTCTAGCGATAACAACTGCATTATATGGGTAATAATGCATGTTATATTGATAATATCGGGAGTAATAAGTATAATTATTACAGTTCTAACGATAATACCTCCATTATATGGGTAATAATGCATGTTATATTGATGATAATGAAAGTAATACGTATATTTATTATAGTTCTAGCGATAATAACTGCATAATATGGGTAATAATGCATGTTATATTGAGAATAATATAAGTAATAAGTATAATTATTACAGTTCTAGCGATAATAACTGCATTATATGGGTAATATTGCACGTTAGATTGCTAACAATATAAGTAATAAGTATAATTATTACAGTTCTAGCGATAATACCTCCATTATATGGGTAATAATGCATGTTATATTGATAATGATATAAGTAATAAGTATAATTATTACAGTTCTAGCGATAATAACTGCATAATATGGGTAATAATGCACGTTATACTGCTAATAATATAAGTAATGAGTACAATTATTACAGTTCTAGCGATAATAACTGCATTATATGGGTAATAATGCATGTTATATTGATAATAACATAAGTAATAAGTATAATTATTACAGTTCTAGCGATAATAACTGCATTATATGGGTAATAATGCATGTTATATTGATAGTATCGGGAGTAATAAGTATAATTATTATAGTTCTAGCGATAATAATAGTAAAATATGGCAAATAGTGCATGTTATATTGATAATAATAAAAGTAATAAGTATATTTATTACAGTTCTATCGATAATAACTGCATAATATGGGTAATAATGCATGTTATATTGAAGATAATAAAAGTAATACGTATATTTATTATAGTTCTAGCGATAATAACTGCATAATATGGGTAATAATGCATGTTATATTGGTAATAATATAAGTAATAAGTATAATTATTACAGTTCTAGCGATAATAACTGCATTATATGGGTAATAATGCACGTTATATTGCTAACAATATAAGTAATAAGTACAATTACTACAGTTCTAGCGATAATAACTGCATTATATGGGTAAAAATGCATGTTATATTGATAATATTGGGAGTAAGAAGTATATTTATTATGGTTCTAGAGATAATAACTGCATAATATGGGTAATAATGCATGTTATATTGATAATAATATAAGTAATAAGTATAATTATTACAGTTCTAACGATAATACCTCCATTATATGGGTAATAATGCATGTTATATTGATGATAATGAAAGTAGTACGTATATTTATTATAGTTCTAGCGATAATAACTGCATAATATGGGTAATAATGCATGTTATATTGAGAATAATATAAGTAATAAGTATAATTATTACAGTTCTAGCGATAATAACTGCATTATATGGGTAATATTGCACGTTATATTGCTAACAATATAAGTAATAAGTATAATTATTACAGTTCTAGCGATAATACCTCCATTATATGGGTAATAATGCATGTTATATTGATAATGATATAAGTAATAAGTATAATTATTACAGTTCTAGCGATAATAACTGCATAATATGGGTAATAATGCACGTTATATTGCTAATAATATAAGTAATGAGTACAATTATTACAGTTCTAGCGATAATAACTGCATTATATGGGTAAAAATGCATGTTATATTGATAATATTGGGAGTAATAAGTATATTTATTATGGTTCTAGAGATAATAACTGCATAATATGGGTAATAATGCATGTTATATTGATGATAATAAAAGTAATACGTATATTTATTATAGTTCTAGCGATAATAACTGCATAATATGGGTAATAATGCATGTTATATTGATAATAATATAAGTAATAAGTATAATTATTACAGTTCTAGCGATAATAACTGCATAATATGGGTAATAATGCACGTTATATTGCTAATAATATAAGTAATGAGTACAATTATTACAGTTCTAGCGATAATAACTACATTATATGGGTAATAATGCATGTTATATTGATAATAACATAAGTAATAAGTATAATTATTACAGTTCTAGCGATAATAACTGCATTATATGGGTAATAATGCATGTTATATTGATAATATCGGGAGTAATAAGTATAATTATTATAGTTCTAGCGATAATAATAGTAAAATATGGCAAATAGTGCATGTTATATTGATAATAATAAAAGTAATAAGTATATTTATTACAGTTCTATCGATAATAACTGCATAATATGGGTAATAATGCATGTTATATTGAAGATAATAAAAGTAATACGTATATTTATTATAGTTCTAGCGATAATAACTGCATAATATGGGTAATAATGCATGTTATATTGGTAATAATATAAGTAATAAGTATAATTATTACAGTTCTAGCGATAATAACTGCATTATATGGGTAATAATGCACGTTATATTGCTAACAATATAAGTAATAAGTATAATTACTACAGTTCTAGCGATAATAACTGCGTTATATGGGTAAAAATGCATGTTATATTGATAATATTGGGAGTAAGAAGTATATTTATTATGGTTCTAGAGATAATAACTGCATAATATGGGTAATAATGCATGTTATATTGATAATAATATAAGTAATAAGTATAATTATTACAGTTCTAACGATAATACCTCCATTATATGGGTAATAATGCATGTTATATTGATGATAATGAAAGTAATACGTACATTTATTATAGTTCTAGCGATAAAGCTGCATAATATGGGTAATAATGCATGTTATATTGAGAATAGTATAAGTAATAAGTATAATTATTACAGTTCTAGCGATAATAACTGCATTATATGGGTAATATTGCACGTTATATTGCTAACAATATAAGTAATAAGTATAATTATTACAGTTCTAGCGATAATACCTCCATTATATGGGTAATAATGCATGTTATATTGATAATGATATAAGTAATAAGTATAATTATTACAGTTCTAGCGATAATAACTGCATTATATGGGTAATAATGCATGTTATATTGATAATATCGGGAGTAATAAGTATAATTAATATAGTTCTAGCGATAATAATAGTAAAATATGGCAAATAGTGCATGTTATATTGATAATAATAAAAGTAACAAATATATTTATTACAGTTCTATCGATAATAACTGCATAATATGGGTAATAATGCATGTTATATTGATGATAATAAAAGTAATACGTACATTTATTATAGTTCTAGCGATAACAACTGCATTATATGGGTAATAATGCATGTTATATTGATAATATCGGGAGTAATAAGTATAATTATTACAGTTCTAACGATAATACCTCCATTATATGGGTAATAATGCATGTTATATTGATGATAATGAAAGTAATACGTATATTTATTATAGTTCTAGCGATAATAACTGCATAATATGGGTAATAATGCATGTTATATTGAGAATAATATAAGTAATAAGTATAATTATTACAGTTCTAGCGATAATAACTGCATTATATGGGTAATATTGCACGTTAGATTGCTAACAATATAAGTAATAAGTATAATTATTACAGTTCTAGCGATAATACCTCCATTATATGGGTAATAATGCATGTTATATTGATAATGATATAAGTAATAAGTATAATTATTACCGTTCTAGCGATAATAACTGCATAATATGGGTAATAATGCACGTTATACTGCTAATAATATAAGTAATGAGTACAATTATTACAGTTCTAGCGATAATAACTGCATTATATGGGTAATAATGCATGTTATATTGATAATAACATAAGTAATAAGTATAATTATTACAGTTCTAGCGATAATAACTGCATTATATGGGTAATAATGCATGTTATATTGATAGTATCGGGAGTAATAAGTATAATTATTATAGTTCTAGCGATAATAATAGTAAAATATGGCAAATAGTGCATGTTATATTGATAATAATAAAAGTAATAAGTATATTTATTACAGTTCTATCGATAATAACTGCATAATATGGGTAATAATGCATGTTATATTGAAGATAATAAAAGTAATACGTATATTTATTATAGTTCTAGCGATAATAACTGCATAATATGGGTAATAATGCATGTTATATTGGTAATAATATAAGTAATAAGTATAATTATTACAGTTCTAGCGATAATAACTGCATTATATGGGTAATAATGCACGTTATATTGCTAACAATATAAGTAATAAGTACAATTACTACAGTTCTAGCGATAATAACTGCATTATATGGGTAAAAATGCATGTTATATTGATAATATTGGGAGTAAGAAGTATATTTATTATGGTTCTAGAGATAATAACTGCATAATATGGGTAATAATGCATGTTATATTGATAATAATATAAGTAATAAGTATAATTATTACAGTTCTAACGATAATACCTCCATTATATGGGTAATAATGCATGTTATATTGATGATAATGAAAGTAGTACGTATATTTATTATAGTTCTAGCGATAATAACTGCATAATATGGGTAATAATGCATGTTATATTGAGAATAATATAAGTAATAAGTATAATTATTACAGTTCTAGCGATAATAACTGCATTATATGGGTAATATTGCACGTTATATTGCTAACAATATAAGTAATAAGTATAATTATTACAGTTCTAGCGATAATACCTCCATTATATGGGTAATAATGCATGTTATATTGATAATGATATAAGTAATAAGTATAATTATTACAGTTCTAGCGATAATAACTGCATTATATGGGTAATAATGCATGTTATATTGATAATATCGGGAGTAATAAGTATAATTATTATAGTTCTAGCGATAATAATAGTAAAATATGGCAAATAGTGCATGTTATATTGATAATAATAAAAGTAATAAGTATATTTATTACAGTTCTATCGATAATAACTGCATAATATGGGTAATAATGCATGTTATATTGAAGATAATAAAAGTAATACGTATATTTATTATAGTTCTAGCGATAATAACTGCATAATATGGGTAATAATGCATGTTATATTGGTAATAATATAAGTAATAAGTATAATTATTACAGTTCTAGCGATAATAACTGCATTATATGGGTAATAATGCACGTTATATTGCTAACAATATAAGTAATAAGTATAATTACTACAGTTCTAGCGATAATAACTGCATTATATGGGTAAAAATGCATGTTATATTGATAATATTGGGAGTAAGAAGTATATTTATTATGGTTCTAGAGATAATAACTGCATAATATGGGTAATAATGCATGTTATATTGATAATAATATAAGTAATAAGTATAATTATTACAGTTCTAACGATAATACCTCCATTATATGGGTAATAATGCATGTTATATTGATGATAATGAAAGTAATACGTATATTTATTATAGTTCTAGCGATAATAACTGCATAATATGGGTAATAATGCATGTTATATTGAGAATAGTATAAGTAATAAGTATAATTATTACAGTTCTAGCGATAATAACTGCATTATATGGGTAATATTGCACGTTATATTGCTAACAATATAAGTAATAAGTATAATTATTACAGTTCTAGCGATAATACCTCCATTATATGGGTAATAATGCATGTTATATTGATAATGATATAAGTAATAAGTATAATTATTACAGTTCTAGCGATAATAACTGCATTATATGGGTAATAATGCATGTTATATTGATAATATCGGGAGTAATAAGTATAATTAATATAGTTCTAGCGATAATAATAGTAAAATATGGCAAATAGTGCATGTTATATTGATAATAATAAAAGTAACAAATATATTTATTACAGTTCTATCGATAATAACTGCATAATATGGGTAATAATGCATGTTATATTGATGATAATAAAAGTAATACGTACATTTATTATAGTTCTAGCGATAACAACTGCATTATATGGGTAATAATGCATGTTATATTGATAATATCGGGAGTAATAAGTATAATTATTACAGTTCTAACGATAATACCTCCATTATATGGGTAATAATGCATGTTATATTGATGATAATGAAAGTAATACGTATATTTATTATAGTTCTAGCGATAATAACTGCATAATATGGGTAATAATGCATGTTATATTGAGAATAATATAAGTAATAAGTATAATTATTACAGTTCTAGCGATAATAACTGCATTATATGGGTAATATTGCACGTTAGATTGCTAACAATATAAGTAATAAGTATAATTATTACAGTTCTAGCGATAATACCTCCATTATATGGGTAATAATGCATGTTATATTGATAATGATATAAGTAATAAGTATAATTATTACAGTTCTAGCGATAATAACTGCATAATATGGGTAATAATGCACGTTATACTGCTAATAATATAAGTAATGAGTACAATTATTACAGTTCTAGCGATAATAACTGCATTATATGGGTAATAATGCATGTTATATTGATAATAACATAAGTAATAAGTATAATTATTACAGTTCTAGCGATAATAACTGCATTATATGGGTAATAATGCATGTTATATTGATAGTATCGGGAGTAATAAGTATAATTATTATAGTTCTAGCGATAATAATAGTAAAATATGGCAAATAGTGCATGTTATATTGATAATAATAAAAGTAATAAGTATATTTATTACAGTTCTATCGATAATAACTGCATAATATGGGTAATAATGCATGTTATATTGAAGATAATAAAAGTAATACGTATATTTATTATAGTTCTAGCGATAATAACTGCATAATATGGGTAATAATGCATGTTATATTGGTAATAATATAAGTAATAAGTATAATTATTACAGTTCTAGCGATAATAACTGCATTATATGGGTAATAATGCACGTTATATTGCTAACAATATAAGTAATAAGTACAATTACTACAGTTCTAGCGATAATAACTGCATTATATGGGTAAAAATGCATGTTATATTGATAATATTGGGAGTAAGAAGTATATTTATTATGGTTCTAGAGATAATAACTGCATAATATGGGTAATAATGCATGTTATATTGATAATAATATAAGTAATAAGTATAATTATTACAGTTCTAACGATAATACCTCCATTATATGGGTAATAATGCATGTTATATTGATGATAATGAAAGTAGTACGTATATTTATTATAGTTCTAGCGATAATAACTGCATAATATGGGTAATAATGCATGTTATATTGAGAATAATATAAGTAATAAGTATAATTATTACAGTTCTAGCGATAATAACTGCATTATATGGGTAATATTGCACGTTATATTGCTAACAATATAAGTAATAAGTATAATTATTACAGTTCTAGCGATAATACCTCCATTATATGGGTAATAATGCATGTTATATTGATAATGATATAAGTAATAAGTATAATTATTACAGTTCTAGCGATAATAACTGCATAATATGGGTAATAATGCACGTTATATTGCTAATAATATAAGTAATGAGTACAATTATTACAGTTCTAGCGATAATAACTGCATTATATGGGTAAAAATGCATGTTATATTGATAATATTGGGAGTAATAAGTATATTTATTATGGTTCTAGAGATAATAACTGCATAATATGGGTAATAATGCATGTTATATTGATGATAATAAAAGTAATACGTATATTTATTATAGTTCTAGCGATAATAACTGCATAATATGGGTAATAATGCATGTTATATTGATAATAATATAAGTAATAAGTATAATTATTACAGTTCTAGCGATAATAACTGCATAATATGGGTAATAATGCACGTTATATTGCTAATAATATAAGTAATGAGTACAATTATTACAGTTCTAGCGATAATAACTACATTATATGGGTAATAATGCATGTTATATTGATAATAACATAAGTAATAAGTATAATTATTACAGTTCTAGCGATAATAACTGCATTATATGGGTAATAATGCATGTTATATTGATAATATCGGGAGTAATAAGTATAATTATTATAGTTCTAGCGATAATAATAGTAAAATATGGCAAATAGTGCATGTTATATTGATAATAATAAAAGTAATAAGTATATTTATTACAGTTCTATCGATAATAACTGCATAATATGGGTAATAATGCATGTTATATTGAAGATAATAAAAGTAATACGTATATTTATTATAGTTCTAGCGATAATAACTGCATAATATGGGTAATAATGCATGTTATATTGGTAATAATATAAGTAATAAGTATAATTATTACAGTTCTAGCGATAATAACTGCATTATATGGGTAATAATGCACGTTATATTGCTAACAATATAAGTAATAAGTATAATTACTACAGTTCTAGCGATAATAACTGCATTATATGGGTAAAAATGCATGTTATATTGATAATATTGGGAGTAAGAAGTATATTTATTATGGTTCTAGAGATAATAACTGCATAATATGGGTAATAATGCATGTTATATTGATAATAATATAAGTAATAAGTATAATTATTACAGTTCTAACGATAATACCTCCATTATATGGGTAATAATGCATGTTATATTGATGATAATGAAAGTAATACGTATATTTATTATAGTTCTAGCGATAATAACTGCATAATATGGGTAATAATGCATGTTATATTGAGAATAGTATAAGTAATAAGTATAATTATTACAGTTCTAGCGATAATAACTGCATTATATGGGTAATATTGCACGTTATATTGCTAACAATATAAGTAATAAGTATAATTATTACAGTTCTAGCGATAATACCTCCATTATATGGGTAATAATGCATGTTATATTGATAATGATATAAGTAATAAGTATAATTATTACAGTTCTAGCGATAATAACTGCATTATATGGGTAATAATGCATGTTATATTGATAATATCGGGAGTAATAAGTATAATTAATATAGTTCTAGCGATAATAATAGTAAAATATGGCAAATAGTGCATGTTATATTGATAATAATAAAAGTAACAAATATATTTATTACAGTTCTATCGATAATAACTGCATAATATGGGTAATAATGCATGTTATATTGATGATAATAAAAGTAATACGTACATTTATTATAGTTCTAGCGATAACAACTGCATTATATGGGTAATAATGCATGTTATATTGATAATATCGGGAGTAATAAGTATAATTATTACAGTTCTAACGATAATACCTCCATTATATGGGTAATAATGCATGTTATATTGATGATAATGAAAGTAATACGTATATTTATTATAGTTCTAGCGATAATAACTGCATAATATGGGTAATAATGCATGTTATATTGAGAATAATATAAGTAATAAGTATAATTATTACAGTTCTAGCGATAATAACTGCATTATATGGGTAATATTGCACGTTAGATTGCTAACAATATAAGTAATAAGTATAATTATTACAGTTCTAGCGATAATACCTCCATTATATGGGTAATAATGCATGTTATATTGATAATGATATAAGTAATAAGTATAATTATTACAGTTCTAGCGATAATAACTGCATAATATGGGTAATAATGCACGTTATACTGCTAATAATATAAGTAATGAGTACAATTATTACAGTTCTAGCGATAATAACTGCATTATATGGGTAATAATGCATGTTATATTGATAATAACATAAGTAATAAGTATAATTATTACAGTTCTAGCGATAATAACTGCATTATATGGGTAATAATGCATGTTATATTGATAGTATCGGGAGTAATAAGTATAATTATTATAGTTCTAGCGATAATAATAGTAAAATATGGCAAATAGTGCATGTTATATTGATAATAATAAAAGTAATAAGTATATTTATTACAGTTCTATCGATAATAACTACATAATATGGGTAATAATGCATGTTATATTGATAATAATATAAGTAATAAGTATAATTATTACAGTTCTAGCGATAATAACTGCATTATATGGGTAATAATGCACGTTATATTGCTAATAATATAAGTAATAAGTATAATTATTACAGTTCTAGCGATAATAACTGCATAATATGGGTAATAATGCACGTTATATTGCTAATAATATAAGTAATGAGTACAATTATTACAGTTCTGGCGATAATAACTACATTATATGGGTAATAATGCATGTTATATTGATAATAACATAAGTAATAAGTATAATTATTACAGTTCTAGCGATAATAACTGCATTATATGGGTAATAATGCATGTTATATTGATAATATCGGGAGTAATAAGTATAATTATTATAGTTCTAGCGATAATAATAGTAAAATATGGCAAATAGTGCATGTTATATTGATAATAATAAAAGTAATAAGTATATTTATTACAGTTCTATCGATAATAACTGCATAATATGGGTAATAATGCATGTTATATTGAAGATAATAAAAGTAATACGTATAATTATTACAGTTCTAGCGATAATACCTCCATTATATGGGTAATAATGCATGTTATATTGATAATGATATAAGTAATAAGTATAATTATTACAGTTCTAGCGATAATAACTGCATAATATGGGTAATAATGCACGTTATACTGCTAATAATATAAGTAATGAGTACAATTATTACAGTTCTAGCGATAATAACTGCATTATATGGGTAATAATGCATGTTATATTGATAATAACATAAGTAATAAGTATAATTATTACAGTTCTAGCGATAATAACTGCATTATATGGGTAATAATGCACGTTATATTGCTAGTAGTATAAGTAATAAGTATAATTATTACAGTTCTAGCGATAATAACTGCATAATATGGGTAATAATGCAAGTTATATTGCTAATAATATAAGTAATAAGTATAATTATTACAGTTCTAGCGATAATAACTGCATTATATGGGTAATAATGCACGTTATATTGCTAATAATATAAGTAATAAGTATAATTATTACAGTTCTAGCGATAATAACTGCATAATATGGGTAATAATGCACGTTATATTGCTAATAATATAAGTAATGAGTACAATTATTACAGTTCTGGCGATAATAACTACATTATATGGGTAATAATGCATGTTATATTGATAATAACATAAGTAATAAGTATAATTATTACAGTTCTAGCGATAATAACTGCATTATATGGGTAATAATGCATGTTATATTGATAATATCGGGAGTAATAAGTATAATTATTATAGTTCTAGCGATAATAATAGTAAAATATGGCAAATAGTGCATGTTATATTGATAATAATAAAAGTAATAAGTATATTTATTACAGTTCTATCGATAATAACTGCATAATATGGGTAATAATGCATGTTATATTGAAGATAATAAAAGTAATACGTATATTTATTATAGTTCTAGCGATAATAACTGCATAATATGGGTAATAATGCATGTTATATTGGTAATAATATAAGTAATAAGTATAATTATTACAGTTCTAGCGATAATAACTGCATTATATGGGTAATAATGCACGTTATATTGCTAACAATATAAGTAATAAGTATAATTACTACAGTTCTAGCGATAATAACTGCATTATATGGGTAAAAATGCATGTTATATTGATAATATTGGGAGTAAGAAGTATATTTATTATGGTTCTAGAGATAATAACTGCATAATATGGGTAATAATGCATGTTATATTGATAATAATATAAGTAATAAGTATAATTATTACAGTTCTAACGATAATACCTCCATTATATGGGTAATAATGCATGTTATATTGATGATAATGAAAGTAATACGTATATTTATTATAGTTCTAGCGATAATAACTGCATAATATGGGTAATAATGCATGTTATATTGAGAATAGTATAAGTAATAAGTATAATTATTACAGTTCTAGCGATAATAACTGCATTATATGGGTAATATTGCACGTTATATTGCTAACAATATAAGTAATAAGTATAATTATTACAGTTCTAGCGATAATACCTCCATTATATGGGTAAAAATGCATGTTATATTGATAATGATATAAGTAATAAGTATAATTATTACAGTTCTAGCGATAATAACTGCATTATATGGGTAATAATGCATGTTATATTGATAATATCGGGAGTAATAAGTATAATTAATATAGTTCTAGCGATAATAATAGTAAAATATGGCAAATAGTGCATGTTATATTGATAATAATAAAAGTAACAAATATATTTATTACAGTTCTATCGATAATAACTGCATAATATGGGTAATAATGCATGTTATATTGATGATAATAAAAGTAATACGTACATTTATTATAGTTCTAGCGATAACAACTGCATTATATGGGTAATAATGCATGTTATATTGATAATATCGGGAGTAATAAGTATAATTATTACAGTTCTAACGATAATACCTCCATTATATGGGTAATAATGCATGTTATATTGATGATAATGAAAGTAATACGTATATTTATTATAGTTCTAGCGATAATAACTGCATAATATGGGTAATAATGCATGTTATATTGAGAATAATATAAGTAATAAGTATAATTATTACAGTTCTAGCGATAATAACTGCATTATATGGGTAATATTGCACGTTAGATTGCTAACAATATAAGTAATAAGTATAATTATTACAGTTCTAGCGATAATACCTCCATTATATGGGTAATAATGCATGTTATACTGATAATGATATAAGTAATAAGTATAATTATTACAGTTCTAGCGATAATAACTGCATAATATGGGTAACAATGCACGTTATACTGCTAATAATATAAGTAATGAGTACAATTATTACAGTTCTAGCGATAATAACTGCATTATATGGGTAATAATGCATGTTACATTGATAATAACATAAGTAATAAGTATAATTATTACAGTTCTAGCGATAATAACTGCATTATATGGGTAATAATGCATGTTATATTGATAGTATCGGGAGTAATAAGTATAATTATTATAGTTCTAGCGATAATAATAGTAAAATATGGCAAATAGTGCATGTTATATTGATAATAATAAAAGTAATAAGTATATTTATTACAGTTCTATCGATAATAACTACATAATATGGGTAATAATGCATGTTATATTGATAATAATATAAGTACTAAGTATAATTATTACAGTTCTGGCGATAATAACTGCATTATATGGGTAATAATGCACGTTATATTGCTAATAGTATAAGTAATAAGTATAATTATTACAGTTCTTGCGATAATACCTCCATTATATGGGTAATAATGCATGTTATATTGATAATAATATAAGTAATAAGTATAATTATTACAGTTCTAGCGATAATAACTGCATTATATGGGTAATAATGCACGTTATATTGCTAATAATATAAGTAATAAGTATAATTATTACAGTTCTAGCGATAATAACTGCATTATATGGGTAATAATGCATGTTATATTGATAATAATATAAGTAATAAGTATAATTATTACAGTTCTAGCGATAATAACTGCATTATATGGGTAATAATGCACGTTATATTGCTAGTAGTATAAGTAATAAGTATAATTATTACAGTTCTAGCGATAATAACTGCATAATATGGGTAATAATGCATGTTATATTGATAATATCGGGAGTAATAAGTATAATTAATATAGTTCTAGCGATAATAATAGTAAAATATGGCAAATAGTGCATGTTATATTGATAATAATAAAAGTAACAAATATATTTATTACAGTTCTATCGATAATAACTGCATAATATGGGTAATAATGCATGTTATATTGATGATAATAAAAGTAATACGTACATTTATTATAGTTCTAGCGATAACAACTGCATTATATGGGTAATAATGCATGTTATATTGATAATATCGGGAGTAATAAGTATAATTATTACAGTTCTAACGATAATACCTCCATTATATGGGTAATAATGCATGTTATATTGATGATAATGAAAGTAATACGTATATTTATTATAGTTCTAGCGATAATAACTGCATAATATGGGTAATAATGCATGTTATATTGAGAATAATATAAGTAATAAGTATAATTATTACAGTTCTAGCGATAATAACTGCATTATATGGGTAATATTGCACGTTAGATTGCTAACAATATAAGTAATAAGTATAATTATTACAGTTCTAGCGATAATACCTCCATTATATGGGTAATAATGCATGTTATACTGATAATGATATAAGTAATAAGTATAATTATTACAGTTCTAGCGATAATAACTGCATAATATGGGTAACAATGCACGTTATACTGCTAATAATATAAGTAATGAGTACAATTATTACAGTTCTAGCGATAATAACTGCATTATATGGGTAATAATGCATGTTATATTGATAATAACATAAGTAATAAGTATAATTATTACAGTTCTAGCGATAATAACTGCATTATATGGGTAATAATGCATGTTATATTGATAGTATCGGGAGTAATAAGTATAATTATTATAGTTCTAGCGATAATAATAGTAAAATATGGCAAATAGTGCATGTTATATTGATAATAATAAAAGTAATAAGTATATTTATTACAGTTCTATCGATAATAACTACATAATATGGGTAATAATGCATGTTATATTGATAATAATATAAGTACTAGGTATAATTATTACAGTTCTGGCGATAATAACTGCATTATATGGGTAATAATGCACGTTATATTGCTAATAGTATAAGTAATAAGTATAATTATTACAGTTCTTGCGATAATACCTCCATTATATGGGTAATAATGCATGTTATATTGATAATAATATAAGTAATAAGTATAATTATTACAGTTCTAGCGATAATAACTGCATTATATGGGTAATAATGCACGTTATATTGCTAATAATATAAGTAATAAGTATAATTATTACAGTTCTAGCGATAATAACTGCATTATATGGGTAATAATGCATGTTATATTGATAATAATATAAGTAATAAGTATAATTATTACAGTTCTAGCGATAATAACTGCATTATATGGGTAATAATGCACGTTATATTGCTAGTAGTATAAGTAATAAGTATAATTATTACAGTTCTAGCGATAATAACTGCATAATATGGGTAATAATGCAAGTTATATTGCTAATAATATAAGTAATAAGTATAATTATTACAGTTCTAGCGATAATAACTGCATTATATGGGTAAAAATGCATGTTATATTGATAATATTGGGAGTAATAAGTATATTTATTATGGTGCTAGAGATAATAACTGCATAATATGGGTAATAATGCATGTTATATTGATGATAATAAAAGTAATACGTATATTTATTATAGTTCTAGCGATAATAACTGCATAATATGGGTAATAATGCATGTTATATTGATAATAATATAAGTAATAAGTATAATTATTACAGTTCTAGCGATAATAACTGCATTATATGGGTAATAATGCACGTTATATTGCTAACAATATAAGTAATAAGTATAATTATTACAGTTCTAGCGATAATACCTCCATTATATGGGTAATAATGCATGTTATATTGATAATGATATAAGTAATAAGTATAATTATTACAGTTCTAGCGATAATAACTGCATAATATGGGTAATAATGCACGCTATATTGCTAATAATATAAGTAATGAGTACAATTATTACAGTTCTAGCGATAATAACTGCATTATATGGGTAATAATGCATGTTATATTGATAATAACATAAGTAATAAGTATAATTATTACAGTTCTAGCGATAATAACTGCATTATATGGGTAATAATGCATGTTATATTGATAATATCGGGAGTAATAAGTATAATTATTATAGTTCTAGCGATAATAATAGTAAAATATGGCAAATAGTGCATGTTATATTGATAATAATAAAAGTAATAAGTATATTTATTACAGTTCTATCGATAATAACTACATAATATGGGTAATAATGCATGTTATATTGATAATAATATAAGTACTAAGTATAATTATTACAGTTCTGGCGATAATAACTGCATTATATGGGTAATAATGCACGTTATATTGCTAATAGTATAAGTAATAAGTATAATTATTACAGTTCTTGCGATAATACCTCCATTATATGGGTAATAATGCATGTTATATTGATAATAATATAAGTAATAAGTATAATTATTACAGTTCTAGCGATAATAACTGCATTATATGGGTAATAATGCACGTTATATTGCTAATAATATAAGTAATAAGTATAATTATTACAGTTCTAGCGATAATAACTGCATTATATGGGTAATAATGCATGTTATATTGATAATAATATAAGTAATAAGTATAATTATTACAGTTCTAGCGATAATAACTGCATTATATGGGTAATAATGCACGTTATATTGCTAGTAGTATAAGTAATAAGTATAATTATTACAGTTCTAGCGATAATAACTGCATAATATGGGTAATAATGCAAGTTATATTGCTAATAATATAAGTAATAAGTATAATTATTACAGTTCTAGCGATAATAACTGCATTATATGGGTAAAAATGCATGTTATATTGATAATATTGGGAGTAATAAGTATATTTATTATGGTGCTAGAGATAATAACTGCATAATATGGGTAATAATGCATGTTATATTGATGATAATAAAAGTAATACGTATATTTATTATAGTTCTAGCGATAATAACTGCATAATATGGGTAATAATGCATGTTATATTGATAATAATATAAGTAATAAGTATAATTATTACAGTTCTAGCGATAATAACTGCATTATATGGGTAATAATGCACGTTATATTGCTAACAATATAAGTAATAAGTATAATTATTACAGTTCTAGCGATAATACCTCCATTATATGGGTAATAATGCATGTTATATTGATAATGATATAAGTAATAAGTATAATTATTACAGTTCTACCGATAATAACTGCATAATATGGGTAATAATGCACGTTATATTGCTAATAATATAAGTAATGAGTACAATTATTACAGTTCTAGCGATAATAACTGCATTATATGGGTAATAATGCATGTTATATTGATAATAACATAAGTAATAAGTATAATTATTACAGTTCTAGCGATAGTAACTGCATTATATGGGTAATAATGCATGTTATATTGATAATATCGGGAGTAATAAGTGTAATTATTATAGTTCTAGCGATAATAATAGTAAAATATGGCAAATAGTGCATGTTATATTGATAATAATAAAAGTAATAAGTATATTTATTACAGTTCTATCGATAATAATTGCATAATATGGGTAATAATGCATGTTATATTGAAGATAATAAAAGTAATACGTATATTTATTATAGTTCTAGCGATAATAACTGCATTATATGGGTAATATTGCACGTTATATTGCTAACAATATAAGTAATAAGTATAATTATTACAGTTCTAGCGATAATAACTGCATTATATGGGTCAAAATGCATGTTATATTGATAATATTGGGAGTAATAAGTACATTTATTATGGTTCTAGAGATAATAACTGCATAATATGGGTAATAATGCATGTTATATTGATGATAATAAAAGTAATACGTATATTTATTATAGTTCTAGCGATAATAACTGCATAATATGGGTAATAATGCATGTTATATTGATAATAATATTAGTAATAAGTATAATTATTACAGTTCTAGCGATAATAACTGCATTATATGGGTAATAATGCACGTTATATTGCTAACAATATAAGTAATAAGTATAATTATTACAGTTCTAGCGATAATACCTCCATTATATGGGTAATAATGCATGTTATATTGATAATGATATAAGTAATAAGTATAATTATTACAGTTCTAGCGATAATAACTGCATAATATGGGTAATAATGCACGTTATATTGCTAATAATATAAGTAATGAGTACAATTATTACAGTTCTAGCGATAATAACTGCATTATATGGGTAATAATGCATGTTATATTGATAATAACATAAGTAATAAGTATAATTATTACAGTTCTAGCGATAATAACTGCATTATATGGGTAATAATGCATGTTATATTGATAATATCGGGAATAATAAGTATAATTATTATAGTTCTAGCGATAATAATAGTAAAATATGGCAAATAGTGCATGTTATATTGATAATAATAAAAGTAATAAGTATATTTATTACAGTTCTATCGATAATAACTGCATAATATGGGTAATAATGCATGTTATATTGAAGATAATAAAAGTAATACGTATATTTATTATAGTTCTAGCGATAATAACTGCATAATATGGGTAATAATGCATGTTATATTGATAATAATATAAGTAATAAGTATAATTATTACAGTTCTAGCGATAATAACTGCATTATATGGGTAATAATGCACGTTATATTGCTAACAATATAAGTAATAAGTACAATTACTACAGTTCTAGCGATAATAACTGCATTATATGGGTAAAAATGCATGTTATATTGATAATATTGGGAGTAATAAGTATATTTATTATGGTTCTAGAGATAATAACTGCATAATATGGGTAATAATGCATGTTATATTGATAATAATATAAGTAATAAGTATAATTATTACAGTTCTAACGATAATACCTCCATTATATGGGTAATATTGCACGTTATATTGCTAACAATATAAGTAATAAGTATAATTATTACAGTTCTAGCGATAATACCTCCATTATATGGGTAATAATGCATGTTATATTGATAATGATATAAGTAATAAGTATAATTATTACAGTTCTAGCGATAATAACTGCATAATATGGGTAATAATGCACGTTATATTGCTAATAATATAAGTAATGAGTACAATTATTACAGTTCTAGCGATAATAACTGCATTATATGGGTAATAATGCATGTTATATTGATAATAACATAAGTAATAAGTATAATTATTACAGTTCTAGCGATAATAACTGCATTATATGGGTAATAATGCATGTTATATTGATAATATCGGGAGTAATAAGTATAATTATTATAGTTCTAGCGATAATAATAGTAAAATATGGCAAATAGTGCATGTTATATTGATAATAATAAAAGTAAAAAATATATTTATTACAGTTCTATCGATAATAACTGCATAATATGGGTAATAATGCATGTTATATTGATGATAATAAAAGTAATACGTATATTTATTAAAGTTCTAGCGATAATAACTGCATAATATGCGTAATAATGCATGTTATATTGATAATATCGGGAGTAATAAGTATAATTATTATAGTTCTAGCGATAATAATAGTAAAATATGGCTACTAGTGCCTGTTATATTGATAATAATAAAAGTAATAAGTATATTTATTATACTTCTGTCGATAATAACTGCATTATATGGGTAATAATGCATGTTATATTGATAATAACATAAGTAATAAGTATAATTATTACAGTTCTAGCGATAATAACTCCATTATATGGGTAATAATGCATGTTATATTGCTAACTATATAAGTAATAAGTATAATTATTACAGTTTTAGCGATAATAACTGCATTAAATGGGTAATAATGCATGTTATATTGATAATAATAAAAGTAATAAGTATATTTATTATCGTTCTATCGATAATAACTTCTTAATATGGGTAATAATGCATGTTATATTGATAATAATATAAGTAATAAGTATAATTATTACAGTTCTAGCGATGATAACTGCAATTTATGGGTAATAATGCACGTTATATTGCTAACAATATAAGTAATAAGTATAATTATTACAGTTCTAGCGATAATAACTGCATAATATGGGCAATAATGCATGTTATATTGATGATAATGAAAGTAGTAAGTATATTTATTACAGTTCTAGCGATAATAACTGCATTATATGCGTAATAGTGCATGTTATATTGATAATATCGGGAGTAATAAGTATAATTATTATAGTTCTAGCGATAATAATAGTAAAATATGGCTATTAGTGCCTGTTATATTGATAATAATAAAAGTAATAAGTATATTTATTATACTCCTGTCGATAATAACTGCATTATATGGGTAATAATGCATGTTATATTGATAATAATATAAGTAATAAGTATAATTATTACAGTTCTAGCGATAATAACTGCATTATATGGGTAATAATGCACGTTATATTGCTAATAATATAAGTAATAAGTATAATTATTACAGTTCTAGCGATAATAACTGCATTATATGGGTAATAATGCATGTTATATTGATAATATTGGGAGTAATAAGTATATTTATTATAGTTCTAGCGATAATAACTGCATAATGTGGGTAATAATGCATGTTATATTGATAATAATCTAAGTAATAAGTATAATTATTACAGTTCTAGCGATAATAACTGCATTATATGGGTAATAATGCACGTTATATTGCTAACAATATAAGTAATAAGTATAATTATTACAGCTCTAGCGATAATAACTGCATTATATAGGTAATAATGCATGTTATATTGATAATATTGGGAGTAATAAGTGTATTTATTATAGTTCTAGCGATAATAACTGCATAATATGGGTAATAATGCATGTTATATTGATAATAATATAAGTAATAAGTATAATTATTACAGTTCTAGCAATAATACCTCCATTATATGGGTAATAATGCATGTTATATTGATAATAATATAAGTAATCAGTATAATTATTACAGTTCTAGCGATAATAACTGCATTATATAGGTAATAATGCATGTTATATTGATAATATTGGGAGTAATAAGTATATTTATTGTAGTTCTAGCGATAATAACTGCATAATATGGGTAACAATGCATGTTATATTGATAATAGTATAAGTAATAAGTATAATTATTACAGTTCTAGCGATAATAACTGCATTATATGGGTAATAATGCACGTTATATTGCTAATAATATAAGTAATAAGTATAATTATTACAGTTCTAGAAATAATAACTGCATTATATGGGTAATAATGCATGTTATATTGATAATATCGGGAGTAATAAGTATAATTATTACAGTTCTAGCGATAATAATAGTAAAATATGGCAAATAGTGCATGTTATATTGATAATAATAAAAGTAATAAATATATTTATTACAGTTCTATCGATAATAACTGCATAATATGGGTAATAATGCATGCTATATTGATGATAATAAAAGTAATACGTATATTTATTATAGTTCTAGCAATAATAACTGCATAATATGGGTAATAATGCATCTTATATTGAGAATAATATAAGTAATAAGTATATCTATTACAGTTCTGGCGATAATAACTGCATTATATGGGTAATAATGCACGTTATATTGATAATAGTATAAGTAGTAAGTATAATTATTACAGTTCTAGCGATAATACCTCCATTATATGGGTAATAATGCATGTTATATTGATAATATTGGGAGTAATAAGTGTATTTATTATAGTTCTAGCGATAATAACTGCATAATATGGGTAATAATGCATGTTATATTGATAATAATATAAGTAATAAGTATAATTATTACAGTTCTAGCAATAATACCTCCATTATATGGATAATAATGCATGTTATATTGATAATAATATAAGTAATAAGTATAATTATTACAGTTCTAGCGATAATAACTGCATTATATGGGTAATAATGCATGTTATATTGATAATAGTATAAGTAATAAGTATAATTATTACAGTTCTAGCGATAATAATAGTAAAATGTGGCAAATAGTGCATGTTATATTGATAATAATAAAAGTAATAAGTATATTTTTTACAGTTCTATCGATAATAACTGCATAATATGGGTAATAATGCATGTTATATTGATGATAATAAAAGTAATACGTATATTTATTATAGTTCTAGCGATAATAACTGCATTATATGGGTAATAATGCACGTTATATTGCTAACAATATAAGTAATAAGTATAATTATTACAGTTCTAGCGATAATAACTGCATTATATGGGTAAAAATGCATGTTATATTGATAATATTGGGAGTAATAAGTATATTTATTATGGTTCTAGAGATAATAATAGTAGAATATGGCAAATAGTGCATGTTATATTGATAATAATTAAAGTAATGAGTATATTTATTACAGTTCTATCGATAATAACTGCATAATATGGGTAATAATGCATGTTATATTGATGATAATAAAAGTAATACGTATATTTATTATAGTTCTAGCGATAATAACTGCATAATATGGGTAATAATGCATGTTATATTGATAATAATATAAGTAATAAGTATAATTATTACAGTTCTAGCGATAATAACTGCATTATATGGGTAATAATGCATGTTATATTGATAATAACATAAGTAATAAGTATAATTATTACAGTTCTAGCGATAATAACTGCATTATATGGGTAATAATGCATGTTATATTGATAATATCGGGAGTAATAAGTATAATTATTATAGTTCTAGCGATAATAATAGTAAAATATGGCAAATAGTGCATGTTATATTGATAATAATAAAAGTAATAAGTATATTTATTACAGTTCTATCGATAATAACTGCATAATATGGGTAATAATGCATGTTATATTGATGATAATAAAAGTAATACGTATATTTATTATAGTTCTAGCGATAATAACTGCATTATATGGGTAATAATGCACGTTATATTGCTAACAATATAAGTAATAAGTATAATTATTACAGTTCTTGCGATAATAACTGCATTATACGGGTAAAAATGCATGTTATATTGATAATATTGGGAGTAATAGGTATATTTATTATGGTTCTAGAGATAATAATAGTAAAATATGGCAAATAGTGCATGTTATATTGATAATAATAAAAGTAATAAGTATACTTATTACAGTTCTATCGATAATAACTGCATAATATGGGTAATAATGCATGTTATATTGATGATAATAAAAGTAATACGTATATTTATTATAGTTCTAGCGATAATAACTGCATAATATGGGTAATAATGCATGTTATATTGATAATAATATAAGTAATAAGTATAATTATTACAGTTCTAGCGATAATAACTGCATTATATGGGTAATAATGCATGTTATATTGATAATATCGGGAGTAATAAGTATAATTATTATAGTTCTAGCGATAATAATAGTAAAATATGGCAAATAGTGCATGTTATATTGATAATAATAAAAGTAATAAGTATATTTATTACAGTTCTATCGATAATAACTGCATAATATGGGTAATAATGCATGTTATATTGATGATAATAAAAGTAATACGTATATTTATTATAGTTCTAGCGATAATAACTGCATAATATGGGTAATAATGCATGTTATATTGATAATAGTATAAGTAATAAGTATAATTATTACAGTTCTAGCGATAATACCTCCATTATATGGGTAATAATGCATGTTATATTGATAATGATATAAGTAATAAGTATAATTATTACAGTTCTAGCGATAATAACTGTATAATATGGGTAATAATGCACGTTATATTGCTAATAATATAAGTAATGAGTACAATTATTACAGTTCTAGCGATAATAACTGCATTATATGGGTAATAATGCATGTTATATTGATAATAACATAAGTAATAAGTATAATTATTACAGTTCTAGCGATAATAACTGCATTATATGGGTAATAATGCATGTTATATTGATAATATCGGGAGTAATAAGTATAATTATTATAGTTCTAGCGATAATAATAGTAAAATATGGCAAATAGTGCATGTTATATTGATAATAATAAAAGTAATAAGTATATTTATTACAGTTCTATCGATAATAACTGCATAATATGGGTAATAATGCATGTTATATTGATAATAATCTAAGTAATAAGTATAATTATTACAGTTCTAGCGATAATAACTGCATTATATGGGTAATAATGCACGTTATATTGCTAACAATATAAGTAATAAGTATAATTATTACAGTTCTAGCGATAATAACTGCATTATATGGGTAATAATGCATGTTATATTGATGATAATGAAAGTAATACGTATATTTATTATAGTTCTAGCAATAATAACTGCATAATATGGGTAATAATGCATGTTATATTGAGAATAATATAAGTAATAAGTATATCTATTACAGTTCTGGCGATAATAACTGCATTATATGGGTAATAATGCACGTTATATTGATAATAGTATAAGTAGTAAGTATAATTATTACAGTTCTAGCGATAATACCTCCATTATATGGGTAATAATGCATGTTATATTGATAATGATATAAGTAATAAGTATAATTCTTACAGTTCTAGCGATAATAACTGCATAATATGGGTAATAATGCACGTTATATTGCTAATAATATAAGTAATGAGTACAATTATTACAGTTCTAGCGATAATAACTGCATTATATGGGTAATAATGCATGTTATATTGATAATAATATAAGTAATAAGTATAATTATTACAGTTCTAGCGATAATAACTGCATTATATGGGTAATAATGCATGTTATATTGATAATATCGGGAGTAATAAGTATAATTATTATAGTTCTAGCGATAATAATAGTAAAATATGGCAAATAGTGCATGTTATATTGATAATAATAAAAGTAATAAGTATATTTATTACAGTTCTATCGATAATAACTGCATAATATGGGTACTAATGCACGTTATATTGCTAATAATATAAGTAATAAGTATACTTATTACAGTTCTATCGATAATAACTGCATTATATGGGTAATAATGCATGTTATATTGATGATAATAAAAGTAATACGTATATTTATTATAGTTCTAGCGATAATAACTGCATAATATGGGTAATAATGCATGTTATATTGATAATAATATAAGTAATAAGTATAATTATTACAGTTCTAGCGATAATAACTGCATTATATGGGTAATAATGCATGTTATATTGATAATATCGGGAGTAATAAGTATAATTATTATAGTTCTAGCGATAATAATAGTAAAATATGGCAAATAGTGCATGTTATATTGATAATAATAAAAGTAATAAGTATATTTATTACAGTTCTATCGATAATAACTGCATAATATGGGTAATAATGCATGTTATATTGATGATAATAAAAGTAATACGTATATTTATTATAGTTCTAGCGATAATAACTGCATAATATGGGTAATAATGCATGTTATATTGATAATAGTATAAGTAATAAGTATAATTATTACAGTTCTAGCGATAATACCTCCATTATATGGGTAATAATGCATGTTATATTGATAATGATATAAGTAATAAGTATAATTATTACAGTTCTAGCGATAATAACTGTATAATATGGGTAATAATGCACGTTATATTGCTAATAATATAAGTAATGAGTACAATTATTACAGTTCTAGCGATAATAACTGCATTATATGGGTAATAATGCATGTTATATTGATAATAACATAAGTAATAAGTATAATTATTACAGTTCTAGCGATAATAACTGCATTATATGGGTAATAATGCATGTTATATTGATAATATCGGGAGTAATAAGTATAATTATTATAGTTCTAGCGATAATAATAGTAAAATATGGCAAATAGTGCATGTTATATTGATAATAATAAAAGTAATAAGTATATTTATTACAGTTCTATCGATAATAACTGCATAATATGGGTAATAATGCATGTTATATTGATAATAATCTAAGTAATAAGTATAATTATTACAGTTCTAGCGATAATAACTGCATTATATGGGTAATAATGCACGTTATATTGCTAACAATATAAGTAATAAGTATAATTATTACAGTTCTAGCGATAATAACTGCATTATATGGGTAATAATGCATGTTATATTGATGATAATGAAAGTAATACGTATATTTATTATAGTTCTAGCAATAATAACTGCATAATATGGGTAATAATGCATGTTATATTGAGAATAATATAAGTAATAAGTATATCTATTACAGTTCTGGCGATAATAACTGCATTATATGGGTAATAATGCACGTTATATTGATAATAGTATAAGTAGTAAGTATAATTATTACAGTTCTAGCGATAATACCTCCATTATATGGGTAATAATGCATGTTATATTGATAATGATATAAGTAATAAGTATAATTCTTACAGTTCTAGCGATAATAACTGCATAATATGGGTAATAATGCACGTTATATTGCTAATAATATAAGTAATGAGTACAATTATTACAGTTCTAGCGATAATAACTGCATTATATGGGTAATAATGCATGTTATATTGATAATAATATAAGTAATAAGTATAATTATTACAGTTCTAGCGATAATAACTGCATTATATGGGTAATAATGCATGTTATATTGATAATATCGGGAGTAATAAGTATAATTATTATAGTTCTAGCGATAATAATAGTAAAATATGGCAAATAGTGCATGTTATATTGATAATAATAAAAGTAATAAGTATATTTATTACAGTTCTATCGATAATAACTGCATAATATGGGTACTAATGCACGTTATATTGCTAATAATATAAGTAATGAGTACAATTATTACAGTTCTAGCGATAATAACTGCATTATATGGGTAATAATGCATGTTATATTGATAATAACATAAGTAATAAGTATAATTATTACAGTTCTAGCGATAATAACTGCATTATATGGGTAATAATGCATGTTATATTGATAATATCGGGAGTAATAAGTATAATTATTATAGTTCTAGCGATAATAATAGTAAAATATGGCAAATAGTGCATGTTATATTGATAGTAATAAAAGTAATAAGTATATTTATTACAGTTCTATCGATAATAACTACATAATATGGGTAATAATGCATGTTATATTGATGATAATAAAAGTAATACGTATATTTATTATAGTTCTAGCAATAATAACTGCATAATGTGGGTAATAATGCATGTTATATTGATAATAATCTAAGTAATAAGTATAATTATTACAGTTCTAGCGATAATAACTGCATTATATGGGTAATAATGCACGTTATATTGCTAACAATATAAGTAATAAGTATAATTATTACAGTTCTAGCGATAATAACTGCATTATATGGGTAATACTGCATGTTATATTGATGATAATGAAAGTAATACGTATATTTATTATAGTTCTAGCAATAATAACTGCATAATATGGGTAATAATGCATGTTATATTGAGAATAATATAAGTAATAAGTATATCTATTACAGTTCTGGCGATAATAACTGCATTATATGGGTAATAATGCACGTTATATTGATAATAGTATAAGTAGTAAGTATAATTATTACAGTTCTAGCGATAATACCTCCATTATATGGGTAATAATGCATGTTATATTGATAATGATATAAGTAATAAGTATAATTATTACAGTTCTAGCGATAATAACTGCATAATATGGGTAATAATGCACGTTATATTGCTAATAATATAAGTAATGAGTACAATTATTACAGTTCTAGGGATAATAACTGCATTATATGGGTAATAATGCATGTTATATTGATAATAATATAAGTAATAAGTATAATTATTACAGTTCTAGCGATAATAACTGCATTATATGGGTAATAATGCACGTTATATTGCTAATAATATAAGCAATAAGTATAAATATTACAGTTCTAGCGATACTAACTGCATTATATGGGTAATAATGCATGTTATATTGATAATATCGGGAGTAATAAGTATAATTATTATAGTTCTAGCGATAATAATAGTAAAATATGGCAAATAGTGCATGTTATATTGATAATAATAAAAGTAATAAGTATATTTATTACAGTTCTATCGATAATAACTGCATAATATGGGTAATAATGCATGTTATATTGATGATAATAAAAGTAATACGTATATTTATTATAGTTCTAGCGATAATAACTGCATTATATGGGTAATAATGCATGTTATATTGATAATATTGGGAGTAATAAGTATATTTATTATGGTTCTAGAGATAATAATAGTAGAATATGGCAAATAGTGCATGTTATATTGATAATAATAAAAGTAATGAGTATATTTATTACAGTTCTATCGATAATAACTGCATAATATGGGTAATAATGCATGTTATATTGATGATAATAAAAGTAATACGTATATTTATTATAGTTCTAGCGATAATAACTGCATAATATGGGTAATAATGCATGTTATATTGATAATAATATAAGTAATAAGTATAATTATTACAGTTCTAGCGATAATAACTGCATTATATGGGTAATAATGCATGTTATATTGATAATATCGGGAGTAATAAGTATAATTATTATAGTTCTAGCGATAATAATAGTAAAATATGGCAAATAGTGCATGTTATATTGATAATAATAAAAGTAATAAGTATATTTATTACAGTTCTATCGATAATAACTGCATAATATGGGTAATAATGCATGTTATATTGATGATAATAAAAGTAATACGTATATTTATTATAGTTCTAGCGATAATAACTGCATAATATGGGTAATAATGCATGTTATATTGATAATAGTATAAGTAATAAGTATAATTATTACAGTTCTAGCGATAATACCTCCATTATATGGGTAATAATGCATGTTATATTGATAATGATATAAGTAATAAGTATAATTATTACAGTTCTAGCGATAATAACTGTATAATATGGGTAATAATGCACGTTATATTGCTAATAATATAAGTAATGAGTACAATTATTACAGTTCTAGCGATAATAACTGCATTATATGGGTAATAATGCATGTTATATTGATAATAACATAAGTAATAAGTATAATTATTACAGTTCTAGCGATAATAACTGCATTATATGGGTAATAATGCATGTTATATTGATAATATCGGGAGTAATAAGTATAATTATTATAGTTCTAGCGATAATAATAGTAAAATATGGCAAATAGTGCATGTTATATTGATAATAATAAAAGTAATAAGTATATTTATTACAGTTCTATCGATAATAACTGCATAATATGGGTAATAATGCATGTTATATTGATAATAATCTAAGTAATAAGTATAATTATTACAGTTCTAGCGATAATAACTGCATTATATGGGTAATAATGCACGTTATATTGCTAACAATATAAGTAATAAGTATAATTATTACAGTTCTAGCGATAATAACTGCATTATATGGGTAATAATGCATGTTATATTGATGATAATGAAAGTAATACGTATATTTATTATAGTTCTAGCAATAATAACTGCATAATATGGGTAATAATGCATGTTATATTGAGAATAATATAAGTAATAAGTATATCTATTACAGTTCTGGCGATAATAACTGCATTATATGGGTAATAATGCACGTTATATTGATAATAGTATAAGTAGTAAGTATAATTATTACAGTTCTAGCGATAATACCTCCATTATATGGGTAATAATGCATGTTATATTGATAATGATATAAGTAATAAGTATAATTCTTACAGTTCTAGCGATAATAACTGCATAATATGGGTAATAATGCACGTTATATTGCTAATAATATAAGTAATGAGTACAATTATTACAGTTCTAGCGATAATAACTGCATTATATGGGTAATAATGCATGTTATATTGATAATAATATAAGTAATAAGTATAATTATTACAGTTCTAGCGATAATAACTGCATTATATGGGTAATAATGCATGTTATATTGATAATATCGGGAGTAATAAGTATAATTATTATAGTTCTAGCGATAATAATAGTAAAATATGGCAAATAGTGCATGTTATATTGATAATAATAAAAGTAATAAGTATATTTATTACAGTTCTATCGATAATAACTGCATAATATGGGTACTAATGCACGTTATATTGCTAATAATATAAGTAATAAGTATACTTATTACAGTTCTATCGATAATAACTGCATTATATGGGTAATAATGCATGTTATATTGATGATAATAAAAGTAATACGTATATTTATTATAGTTCTAGCGATAATAACTGCATAATATGGGTAATAATGCATGTTATATTGATAATAATATAAGTAATAAGTATAATTATTACAGTTCTAGCGATAATAACTGCATTATATGGGTAATAATGCATGTTATATTGATAATATCGGGAGTAATAAGTATAATTATTATAGTTCTAGCGATAATAATAGTAAAATATGGCAAATAGTGCATGTTATATATTGATAATAATAAAGTAATAAGTATATTTATTACAGTTCTATCGATAATAACTGCATAATATGGGTAATAATGCATGTTATATTGATGATAATAAAAGTAATACGTATATTTATTATAGTTCTAGCGATAATAACTGCATAATATGGGTAATAATGCATGTTATATTGATAATAGTATAAGTAATAAGTATAATTATTACAGTTCTAGCGATAATACCTCCATTATATGGGTAATAATGCATGTTATATTGATAATGATATAAGTAATAAGTATAATTATTACAGTTCTAGCGATAATAACTGTATAATATGGGTAATAATGCACGTTATATTGCTAATAATATAAGTAATGAGTACAATTATTACAGTTTCTAGCGAGTAATAACTGCATTATATGGGTAATAATGCATGTTATATTGAATAATAACATAAGTAATAAGTATAATTATTACAGTTCTAGCGATAATAACTGCATTATATGGGTAATAATGCATGTTATATTGATAATATCGGGGAGTAATAAGTATAATTATTATAGTTCTAGCGATAATAATAGTAAAATATGGCAAATAGTGCATGTTATATTGATAATAATAAAGTAATAAGTATATTTATTACAGTTCTATCGATAATAACTGCATAATATGGGTAATAATGCATGTTATATTGATAATAATCTAAGTAATAAGTTAATTATTACAGTTCTAGCGATAATAACTGCATTATATGGGTAATAATGCACGTTATATTGCTAACAATATAAGTAATAAGTATAATTATTACCAGTTCTAGCGATAATAACTGCATTATATGGGTAATAATGCATGTTATATTGATGATAATGAAAGTAATACGTATATTTTATTATAGTTCTAGCAATAATAACTGCATAATATGGGTAATAATGCATGTTATATTGAGAATAATATAAGTAATAAGTATATCTATTACAGTTCTGGCGATAATAACTGCATTATATGGGTAATAAATGCACGTTATATTGATAATAGTATAAGTAGTAAGGTATAATTATTACAGTTCTAGCGATAATACCTCCATTATATGGGTAATAATGCATGTTATATTGATAATGATATAAGTAATAAGTATAATTCTTACAGTTCTAGCGATAATAACTGCATAATATGGGTAATAATGCACGTTATATTGCTAATAATATAAGTAATGAGTACAATTATTACAGTTCTAGCGATAATAACTGCATTATATGGGTAATAATGCATGTTATATTTGATAATAATATAAGTAATAAGTATAATTATTACAGTTCTAGCGATAATAACTGCATTATATGGGTAATAATGCATGTTATATTGATAATATCGGGAGTAATAAGTATAATTATTATAGTTCTAGCGATAATAATAGTAAAATATGGCAAATAGTGCATGTTATATTGATAATAATAAAAGTAATAAGTATATTTATTACAGTTCTATCGATAATAACTGCATAATATGGGTACTAATGCACGTTATATTGCTAATAATATAAGTAATGAGTA